>CM072875.1:6435000-7082500 GCA_036937835.1 Pampus argenteus
CCGCACATGTGATAAATGTCCCTTATCGCCTCTGTCATTGTAATATCCCCACAACAGGCCCAGAGAGAGAGAGGGAAAGGAGGGATGAGAGATAGACTGGGAGGGGGTCGGGGGCATGGGAGAGAGTCATGGCAACTAAAAAAAGAGAAAAAAAAAGAGATAGTGAGAGTGGGAGAAAAAGAGAGAAGAGAGGGAGGGATGGCGGCGTGGAATGGGATAGCTGGAGTTATCAGCCAGTCTCATAGGGGAAGAATACGCATCAACCTGCCAATCATCCGGCCTGAAAATTGCTCTGAGATTTGAGTCCCCAGACGGCGTGTGTGTGTCTGTGTGTGTACTCCAGAGAGCGAGAGTATCCGAAGCCCCTTTCGTCTCTGTGCTATTACTGCCCCTGTCCTTCCACCGATCCCTTCATCCAGCCATCATCCTCACCCTCTCTTCTCTCGCACCGTTTGTAAAGCTCAAACTAAAACACATTTCCTCTCTCTCTGTCACTAAAACCTACACTCTAGTTGTTTGAAACAGTAGCACCAGCTATTAGGGGAAGCCGAGAGACACAGAGAGAAAAAGAGAGAGTGAGGGAGTGGTGACAGAAAAGATGGAAAAGAAAAGAAAGGCAAGGAGAAAAGAGAAGGAGGTTAATATGTGAGCAGAAACCATTTCAGTCTCTTTAATTTTCTATTGATCTGAGCTGCAGACCTGTTCCTTCAACGTTGTGTGTGTGTGTGTGTGTGTGTGTCAGGTGGGAGTGAAAGCCTCCAAACTGTCTCCATATCTGAGAGAAGCTGCCTTATTGCTGTCCAGTGAAAGCAAAGAAGGCTGGCTGAAGAAGGCTGTTTTTCTTTGCTCATGAAAAGCTGATGTTTTTGCAGATGGGGGCATTTCACAAAATCAGATCAGATCAGATGTTGAGGTTTTCTTGTTTCTAAAAATGATCAATAACAAACTGCCAAAATGCTTTATGTTTTAATATGTTTCTATCTTGTGTTATTTTCTTGACATTAATGGAACAAAATCTAAA
This sequence comes from Pampus argenteus, assembly GCA_036937835.1. Taxonomy (NCBI): domain Eukaryota; kingdom Metazoa; phylum Chordata; class Actinopteri; order Scombriformes; family Stromateidae; genus Pampus; species Pampus argenteus. The sequence goes on from CM072875.1 coordinate 6,436,022, forward strand.
AAACCCTGTAATGAAAGAGAAAATCTTTTGGAAAAAGAAATTGGAAATATTTCATATATATTATGCTCAATGTTACACTTGTTTTATGTGTTTGTGGCTGATTTCATTTTAAAACTAAATGTGATGGATCCTTTTATGGAATGTTAACTTCTTCAGAGCAAAATACCACAAGAAGGCCCCACAAGAGCGATGTGTAGTGAAACATCCCCCTCTATTGGACACTTTGATATCACCAGGCAGAGTCAGTAGGGGGGAGACAAACGTGGGAAGGAGAGGACAGGAAATGAGAAGGAAGGGATGGAGGAGGAGATGATAGTCCTGTAAGACGGAGAGATAGCAGATTGATAAAGATCACAATGATGTCCAATTGCAACTCTGTGATGCTATCGCAAAGTGTCTGATTGTCACACAAGACACACACACACACATACACAACATAGCCTCAGGTGTGACCTGTGCAATACCCCACTCCAGCAGATACTCATCTTTGGTCTGCTCAAATGTATATATATATATATATATATATATGTATGTTAGGTTTGTATTATTGTACAAGGAATGAGCGAGACAAATAAAGAATGCATTGTGGGTATAGTCAGAACATTCATGTATTTCAGGCTAAACCAAAATAATTCAACAACATGATTTTTCCATCTGGGTCGAGTCTTCTCTCACATGGTGCAGGACTTCTGCAAGTCAGCGTGGGTAACAATTTGTTCAAATGTTTTCATGTTATTTTATTTTTATTTTTATTGCTCTCTAAAATCTCATTTTTAGAACAAAAGCGCTCGTATAATTTATATGATGTGAGCGGTGTATAAACGATTGTTTGCTAGATTATAAAATGATGTGAAAGTTTTCACAAGGGTTCGCTTGTGAAACGTCGTCGTCTGGTCCAGTTCGCTGCCAGGCAAATCTTCAGATTCTTGGAAGTCAGTGTGACCCACAGCGCCCACTGTCATGAGGACATGGCGAGCACCCAAACCACAACACAGCACCCCGAGGCGTAGGCCTAACCAGGAACTTAGGAAAGTTTTCATTATCTGGGTTGCAGTCATTTTCCAAAGGGTCCTGTGGTGCTTTTTTATTCCAACCAGGACTAGTGACACCCAAGGAAAACACAGAATTCCCATCAATAAACTTTAAACTTAAAGTGTTTATCCTCCGTGTAAATAATGACACCATATTTGAAGCAAAACTTTCTACAATGTGAGCAAAAAAAAACTGCAAGTTTTGTTCTCATCAAACTTGCCATCTAAATCGAGCCAACAGAGATTACCGTGATGCGAGAAGTTTGCTTTGTGTCCGTTTGATTTCTATTCCGGTGACACTCCGGTGAGAGGGGTAATATAGCAGCTAGACAGCTAGACAGACAGCGAGATAGATGGAAGGCCAGGCTGCTCCCCTTGTATGAAGGATTATCCCCTATCCTCTGTTTGTGACAAGAGCTGATAAGGGCCTGAGAGGAGAGGCAGCAAGAGGCTGAGAGGGCTGGTGACACACACATACACACACATATGCGCATATAATCCACAGCAAGAGAGATATCAATCCATCATTTAGAGCCGGGGATTCAGCAAGAGGAAATAGGTTCTTCTCAATTGCTGACAACCCAACACACACACACACACACACACACACCTACAATAGCATCTGCTATACAAAAGGCTCATGAGGTTTCAGAGTAAAATGGGGCTGCTTGAATGACTGTTCAATTTCATCTATTTATCTGATTTACATTTGGCTATTGTTGTCAGCACGGCTGTGCGTGTTTATAGCCGCTATTGTGTCTGAATGGCATCAGTGTCACTCATAGAAACCATAAATCTAAATGTTCTAACACTGGTTATCGTAATCTATTAATCCACGTTTTGGTCACATAACAGCGTCAAAATGAAAAAGAAGGGAATGTGAACATTTCAATTATGAAGAATGTGAATACACACAAGACAATCTGTGTTAAATATATATATTTAACTTTAAATCACAAGAATAATAAAAAAATATATTTTTCCTTAAAGTGAATTGACAGAATTGCAGGCATTTTTTTTTCAATCTTTCCATCTGTTATCTGTCAGTTTCTCCATCCTTTGGTAAGAAGAAAGAAAAACATTAAAACTAATACAAAAAAATAAATAGAACTGATAAGAAGTCTCAAAAAAGGCAGCAGGCAGAGGGAAAAACTGCACAGTCATGTCAAATCTATTCATTTCTACTTTTATAGGAAAACAATCCTTTTGCTTCTTCATATTTTATTATAACTTGGATAAGTGATACCCGAGTGTATGAGAGAAACAGAGGGACTTGTGAGTGCTGCTATTGATTACAGTTTGCAACAACAGGTCAAAGGGTTAACATGTGTAAGAGGAGCCTATATGGGGCTGAAGAGGGAAGTGGTTAAGGATGTGCCAAACGGCCTTACAGAGAGCTTTAAGATGATATAACACGCTCCCTCGCTCTCGCAATTTACTCTAAAAAGCTCAGCTTGATTTCCTGAAAGATCCGATGTATGTATTTAATAAAGCATCATAGCTCTATAATTGTATTCAATTATCCAGGAGCTTTCTATTATCAACCGTTATCTTTGCAGATGCAGATTAAACGTGGGGGAAAAATATTTCCAAGACAGCAACGCTTCACACATCCTCCAATCTATCTGGCTGCTTAAAAAAAAACAAAAAACTGAAAAATAGATGGCCACACAGAGAAGGTTAAAGCGATACAAAGAGTGGAGAAAAGAAATGATCAAGTCTGAGTGGAGTAAAGACAAAATGTGTCAGAGAGAGACGGAGAGGGAGGGCGTGTTTGGCCCTCCATTGCTAAGCGCCAGGTTAGGTGGCAGGGCCATTTGGCGAAGGCGCCGGTGCTAGACTTGATGGATGAGACAAACTGCAGGCTCTTTTCTCTTGTAACTTTAAAATCATTAAGCCTTTTACACGGCCATGCAGATTTTTATAGCCACCTCAGACAATCTGGAGAGCAGCAAGATGTGTGGGAGACACACAGAGGGACACGGATAACGCCATAACCATGCGTAATGCAGTGATATTTCTCAACATATAATTCTATATCCTTTTTTTATTATATTTGAATGTTGTGGAACGGCTACATCTCTTTTTGTTTCAGTTTAGGTCAGCTAAAGGAGATTCAAACAGACAGCTTTGTTCCCTTTGATGCTATTACATTTTTGAAATTATCCACAGAACGTGGTGTGGTTTACCGATATTATTCTTAGCATTTAAAGGACAATGCCACAACATTCACTATAACAAACGGATGCAAAATCTGAACCTGCCTGTAATTTGACACAGAATCCATTTGTTGTTATTTTAAATGACTTTTGGGGAGATTTCGGCTTCCTTTCAAATCATTGCATACATTTCACATCTCGTGTCTGATGATCCTACTATCACAAGGCAGGTGAAAATGAAGTTCGGGTACACACACACACACAGCAGGATATCTGGCATTGAGAGGACAGCATGACATTGATCTAAGATTTTAATCTGCTGCTCCTCTTTGCTAGGCACGTTTTGTAATAACAAATACTGCAGCATACAGCTAGCTTTAACCATGGTGAGGATATGAGAGCTATTAACAAAGCTTTGTTACATCTGCCCAGCAAATGATGGGAATGCACACAGTGATATAACATAATCATATCACTTCTTTTTATAGTATCCTTTTTCTTTTTGTCTTTTTTTTGTGTGTGTTTTGAGAGGTGTCGTGTACCAAAGGCCAATAATGTTAATAACGAACCAGAAGCAACAACAGTGTGGGTGTTCCCCCGATGCGCTCTGAATATTATCAATAACTTGTACGTGTATGTAAGTGTGCACATACCTCCATCCATCCATCCATCCATCCCTTTCATTCCGTCTCCACAGGCTGCCTCCTCCGCTGTCAGGATTCAATTAACACAGTGCAGGCAGCCACGGCACCCTCATTAAAGCTAATTAGTTAAAACATCAGCCAATCTACCGTTAATTGGCTTTGGTAATTAATTCAGCCGCTAGACCATATGAAAGCAGCAAGGAGAGAGAGATAATGAGAGGGAGGGAGGGAGGGAGGGATAGAGAGGGGCAGGAAGAGAAGAGCAGGGAGAAGGAAAGGAGGAAAGAAAGATAAAAGAAGAGAGAAGAGTAAAAGAGGGAGATGAGGAGAAATGACTTATAGTGATGTGTCGAGTGCCTTTATTTCTGTATGTGTTTATCTGTCCCGGAATCAGTTTAGTTTAAATGTGTAGAAGAATAGCTGTTGCACTGATGTGTAGTCTTTCTGTGCATCACACATGCGAGTACACACACACACACAAACAAGTGTGTGTACGTGTGTTGATTAGAGCTGAGTCAAGGCGTCTATTTCAAACCTGCTGATCTCCCTGTTTGCCCACTGACACTGCATGTTCCTGTCTGCGATGAGGCCCTTTGGGATGGAAATGAGCGCCGACAGGCCTCACGCCCACACCTCTCGGTCAGGTATCCCTCCTCCTCCTTCTCAAATGAAACAGAGGCTGTCAGCACAGAGAGAGCGAGGGCGAGTGTAGTGAGTCGCTTCTTTAAAGTAGTAATTATCCAAATCATACAAGATATATTTAGATATATATTTACGACAATAGTACTCGCAGCATAACAGAACAAAAAGCAAAACTAGAATATCCTTTTCAAATATAAATCATACTCATTATAATCATAGTAATGAATATTTCAATTTGTCTGCTTTTTAATATTGAAAATATACAACATTTCCAAGCTAATTACTTATTAATGATTAATTATGTTGATACATTATTCATTATAAGATATTTAAAACACCTGCTTTTACCTATTTTGAATATGTTTTGACTCGCTCCCTGCCCAGCTCTCTTTATGTGTGTGTGTGTGTGTGTGTGTGTGTGTGTGAGAGATGCCTTGAATTGAGATTTGGCCTCTGTAGCGGCTGGTTTTGCCTCTGCTCTGTGGGTCAGTGCTTGGTTAATGCTCCATTAATTTACTTCTTTCTCCCTCACCACTGTCTCTCTCTCTCTCTCATCCACCCACACACACACACACACACACGCTGACAAGGTGATTGATTGAATAAACAGCTGTCAGTAGTTGGAGATAACCTCAGTAGTATCCCACTGCTGTCTTTCACACACACACACACACACACACACACACACACGTGCAGCAAGGTCCCAGGAGTAAACCCACATTACGCATGCTGACACACACTTGTGCACACACACACGCACACTCACACAGATCATCAAATGATCATTCATCAGCGAATGCTCCAGACCAGGCAGCTGATGATTTATGAGCTTTCTCTCTTTCCCTTTTCTTAAATCCTTCAGCAAATTAAATTTGTTGGAATTTTTAGTGTTTATTTAAGAGCATGTTGGCCTTGAAAATGCCAGTTTCCACTTATCCCAAAGCTTTTTCCAGTAACAGAATCTAGGAATATCCTGCATGTAATAAGAGTCACAGCGGCCCCACGTTGCCAAATTCAAGCTCGCCCTGTCCATGTAAAATAAATGCATCCTCCAATTTCACCCTCTTCCTCACGATGCAACACGCATTCATTCACACAGAGACACATTTGACTCCCTTGACTTAAACAGACAGCAAACACAACCACACTACTGTGTATACACACAAACACACACACACACACACACCTTTCCCCTCTCTATCCCTCTATCCGGCCATCTCTTCATCTCTTCATCCCTCCTCACCACCATGCCGACATTTCATTTGCTTTTCTAAAAGTGACAACCCCAGGGAGCAGGGAGAGGGAGGGATAGTGAAAGAGCCCGGTGATGAGTTTTGAGCAGGGCGTGGAGGAGTGCTATTTAAAAGCGCCATGCATCACTGTCAGAGAGTGAAAACACGCAAACACACTCACACATAAGCACAAACACATGCACACGTGTGCAGAGAGAGACACTGGAAACGCACGCGCACACACACAGTGGAGCGCGACACAGTCTGGGTGGCAAACTGAAGTTGACCCCCGTTCCATTTCATCAAATGTCCTCTGAATGAGCCTCATCTATTCTGCACACACACACAAACACACACTCAGGCACACAGATAGAGGCAGTGATCAGCCTAGTGTCTAGCCTGCTTAAATCACAGCTCACTTAAGAAAAAACCATATCACCTTACTTGGAGACACACACACACCTTGCTAGTCCCATTTGTGTTAATACGGCCCCTGGTTTTTCGGCTTTAGGGCTCATATTTGCCATTATGGAGATGATGGCTTTACGGGGGCCTCTCACCTCACCTCGCGTTGGTTGGAGAGAAGAGAAGGGAGAGTCGAAATGAAGGCTGACACCTCGGTGGGATTTATTTGATTGTGGATGCAAGGCGGTGTCATTCTGGAGAGTGGGAATAAGGGGGGGATGAGACAGGGGGACAAGGAGGAGGAGGCCCGGACCCTAAGGCTAAGTGAAAAGAAGAAGAAGAGGAGAAGGATGGCGAGAGTGAAGGGAAGGAAGAAATAGAAAGAAAGAAAGAAAAAAAAGGAAAGAAAAAGGAAGAGATTGAGGGGGAGCAGAAGTGGCCCTCTTTCCCGTTTCCGTGAATCAAATCAAATTCCCCTTATCGCACATTATTTGAAGAGGTTATCGGGCGCGGTAATGCGGTTACATGCTGGGCCGCGGCTGAGAGATTTCCTTGTTTACCGATCTTGGCGGGTGTTATAGCTAACCGGTTGGCCCAGCGGTGAGAGGAGGGGAGAGGGGGGAGGAGGAGGAGAGGAAGGCGAGAAAAGAGGGGTAGTGGGCATAAACACTTGATGCATGTCAGAAAACTCATTTAGGGGAACAACAAGGAGGGGTATGTATGTGTGTGTGTGTGTGTGTGTGTGTTTGTGTGTGTGTGTGTGTGTTTGTGTGTGTGTGTGTGCACGTGTGCGTGCATGCACAAGGAGAAGACAGTTGTTCAAGGACAGAAAAACAGCCTCTACATGTAGACACTTTGTAATTCCATTTGGGAGATGTGCTTGTGTGTTTTGCTATAGTGTGTGTGTGTGTGTGTGTCCGTACATACTGTACATGTGCCAACTCATAAATCTGGCTCTCCTCTTTTCTGACTCTTATTGTTGTGCTTAAATCCAGTTTACATGCTCGGTGCTCATTAGCTGATTGTGTGTATAATTTACAAGTTCATTCAATCCCTTGCAGAAGATATAAAAGACAGAAAATACCCAAGTTCGAAAAAAGTCAAACATTTCCTGTTTGTTTCTTTGTAAATGTCCAACTGCTTGCATTTAAGAGAACACAATTAAAGTAATATTCTGACTGAATATGCAATAATATAACATTGATTCAAGCTGTAGTGCCTGTGCCAGTGGATGCAAGTTTTTCTCAGGAACAGCCCAGTGTACCAGGCAGGAATGATGGGCGAGATGAAAACCAAAGGGATGACACGCAATACAGGTCATTAAATGGGATTTGGACCCACAGTGTTGTGAGTACATGGTTTCCCTCTTAGCCCATTGAGCCATGTGGACACCCCAAATGGTTTTTTATCTCTGGTCCCATTGAGAGCGAGTATTGAGCTGACAATCCCTGTCCTCTCTGGAGGTGGCCTTTTACCTCAGCTCATTGTAGTCTGTGACTGGGAGCCCGTGCTATCTAGCATCTATTGATTCCCACTTCATCTGGACCAAAGCGACGCAGGGAGGGGAGAGAAGGTGTGTGTGTGTGTGTGTGCAGCAGAGGAGAAAATGTTCACAAAAAAAAAAAAGAAAGGATAAAGCTTGCCACTTCATGTGTTTAAATTGATTTGATGACTGACATCATTTGAGCAATTTTTATCATTGGATTAGATTTTAAATATCCAATGATGATCACACAGCTCTTTCCTCCTCACCATCTGGTGTCTATAAGAAATATATATAAGAAAGTGAAAGATGAGTGAGATTAACACACAAAACAAAAGCCATCTATAGTTTGGTGTCTCCTATTTAGCTTCTTCTTTTTCTTTTTTTATGTCCTCAGCAACATTTCAGAAAGAGGATCTATATGTGACATGTAGCTGGATACGTTGTGATTCTGATATAAATTCCCCACAGCTGAAACAGGAATTAGTGGCTCTCTGTATCGATTGTGAGCAGCCAAAGTGTCCATGTCAGTACCAACAGCTAGTAAATATATCAGACAGAGGATACAAAGCGTGTGTGGATATGCCCCCTGCCAGCTGTATGACATATTGTTCTGTGACATGAACAAAAACCAGCGAGCGCTTTTTAAGTGGACCGAGTGACAGAGATGAAAAGTCAGGAAGAGAAGGATGAGAGGTGAGAGAAGAGAGAATGATAAAGGGATGGGGTCGGGTTAAATAACTGAGAGAAACAAAAGGGTGAAATAAGGATATTGGGAGATACAAGGAGTGAGATATAAGACACATGGAGGATAGAGAGAAGCGAAAGAAACTCAGAGAAAGAGATGAGACGATCCATCTTGGCACATTAGGGGGGATCAGGCCTACACTTCATCACAGCTGTCAGAGAGATGCACACCTCCTCTCTCCTCTCCTCCATCCATGCATCCATCCATCCCTTGTTCGCTCCGCCAGTCGGCATTTCACTGAGGAATCTCAACACTAAAAAGTCCTGTCAGGCCTATTTCCTTGTTATTGTCCGGCGCTCTTCTCTCCCTCCATCCTCGTCACCCCTCCTCTTCCTCCCCTCTGGTGCCGTCCCCGCGCTCGCCGAGATTAAACGGACCCTTGTTGCACCTCAGGGGGTGTGTGTGTGTGTGTGTTTGAGCTGTGAGGTCCAAAGCAGGACATGTGAGAAGTGCGTAGGTGTGTGTGTGTGTGTGTGTGTGTTGCCCCGACATTAATCATCTTTAAGGCGCTGACAAGCCTAGTGTGCAACATCACATCAACAACTGCCCCCCTCCCTTCCTCTCCTCCTTCTCCTCCTTCTCCTCCCCTAGATTTATCTGTCCATTCGCCTCCCCCCATCACTCACTTCCCTCAGGGAGCATTTGACAGAGAGAGTGAGAACTAGAGGTAGAGACAGGAACAGATGAGAAATGATGACATAAAGAGTGAAAGTTTCAGCATAAGTTTTTGATTTGGCTTGATTCTGAATGATAAGTATCGCAAACATCAACATCTTGAAGGGCTTCCTGTGGATCACTCTGGTGACATTGATTGATATGAGTTGCTGACTGGTTGCTGAACTGTTTTGAATCAGTTTGAGTCAGTTTTGAGTCAGCATTTTAAAAGAAACAAAAACAGTCAATACAGTTGTGTTCTATTGCATTCTATTGTTTCATATGACTTGTTGTTGATTTCCAGTTAACAGATTGGATTTTGGCCCGACAGGCAGCAGAATTCAATTCATGCAGCACAAACTCCCCCACCTTAGTCCTTCCTGTTGATTGTTGATGTTCCCTTATCATCAGTCTGTTGCAAGTACAAATAAAAGTCACATATATAAAGGGGAAAAATCACCTTATATTGAAATGCAAAAAAAGAAAGTAAACTCACACTGGGCAGAATAAGCATTTACTTTTTTATATATTTTACATTTTCTGATGTTACAAAAGCCTAAAAATAATCATGTGTGTGTGTGTGTGTGTGTGTTTGTCTACATCCTCCAGGTGTGTGTTTGTTTGCAATAGAAAGAGCACCATCAGCTGCAGACAGGGATTGGATCTTTCTTTGTTTGCTGTGGCGGATAGCGACAGCTTCAGCATGACTCAAATTATCTTGTCAAAGCAATAAAGGGCCGGGGTGGAGGGGTGTGGAGGTGGTGGTGAGGAACAAGGAGAGAAAGGGAAATATACTGGAGGACACAATAAGCTGAGAAGAAGAAGGAAAAAAGAGAGGAGGCAAGCAAGAGAAAAACAGATGAGGAAGGAAAGAAAGAAGAGAGGGGAATTATGAAATAATGAAACAGGAGATGGGAGATAGAAGAAAGAGGTGGAGAAATAAATGGATGGTAGGGAGCAGAAAATTAGAAATGGATGAGGCTGGAGAGAAAGAGTGTGAGAGGGATAGGTGTAGGAAAAGAAAAGAAATAAGAGGTGAGAGCGAGAGAGGAAGAGAAAGTATAGAAGAGAGAGAGAGAGACAAAGAGTAATCGATTACCTATTTTTCAAAGTCACTTAACGTGTCCAGTGCTGTGGGCTCTGTTAAGTAGCGATGCAGGAGAATGGGAGGCCGGTATGCACACACACGCTCTGAGACAGAGAGGGAGGGAGGGAGGGGACAATGTGTGTGTGTCTGTGACTGTGTGTGTGTGTGTTTGTGTTCTCCGCTAGTTGTCTCTTGATGAGACGTCTTGCAGGAAACTGTTCTGACAGACCAATATGTGAGCAAGGATACGCGTCCCCAGAGGGCTGCGTGTGCATGTGTATGTATATGTGTACGTGTGCATGTGTGTGTGAGAAAACCCAAAGACAAGACGGATGGGGAGTCCCGCTACCTGGTCCCCTTGTTGCCGCGGTGACAAGCAGTCTTAACAGGATATCCTGGCTGAGATGGGCCATATTGTTTTTAGACTAAAAAAAGCCCATTTGATTGGCTAAATACAGGAAATGAGGGAAGTGTCCTCCAACATTAAGCGGCGAGACACTTTCAATAGATGATATTTTTAGCCGGCTCAGACAGACTCAAAGGTAAACTTGAAAAGCTAGGATGTATAATACTACAGTATACACACACTTACACACACACACACACACACAATCACAAAGGCTCACTATCTAACACAAACACAGTCTACACATACTCCCAGGAACACAATGATACACACATACAAGCCCACACTAACACACACACACACACACACACACAGGTGGGCCCCACCCTGTGCCCTGCTGATCAAGGACAATGAAGTGAGGTAGTGTTGGCAGACTCTATACAGCATTATCTCATCCATGGCTGACACTTCTTTAAACTCCCCCTCCCTCCGTCTCTACTTTGACCTGAGAAGAACATTATACAATGGCCACTGTACAACACTCTAGTCCCTGTTTTAGTGTGTAATGCGAGACGTATTATAATACACATTACACTTGATTTGCATGTCATTTTAAAACCATGCGTGTGCGCACAGTGCTGAGGCTTTCTTAAGTGTCCTTGATGCTGAATCCTTATTTTTTTTCTTGTCTTGTTTTGTGTTTTTTTTACACCAAAAAAACCCCATTGGTCATACTGCACTGAGTAGCTGCCTAATCATCTTTATATAACGTGTGCAGCATGACAATAACAATGAGATTAGATTAGATTTGACTGTGAGAAACACTCTGGATAAGACCTGTGTGTTTCGCTGTGCCAATAACTGTTTTAATCTTTGTCATGTATTTATTTACTGGAGTAGCACCAGTGGCCAAAGCTAACAAATAAAACTTGAGATCGATTTGAGATGTATTCGGATGCCATATACAGTAAACACAGTCTAAAAATAATAATGTGCCTGGATACAAAAGTTGTTTAGGGTGTCTAGCTTCTTTTTTTTTTGTCCTATCTATTAATATACTAATGTTTGTCTCTCTGTCTGGCTCCATCTCTGTTGTTATCTCCAGGTAAAAAGAAGATGTCCCTGTATGACAGCCAGGCTCCAGTCTGTCCCATCTGCCAGGTGCTGCTCAGGCCCGGAGAGCTTCAGGAACACATGGAGACAGAGATAGACAGGCTAGCCACCGTATGCCTCAGGTAGGCCTTAAACACTCACCATATGTTGTGTCTTTTTTATCAAACTAGTAGCAATCCTCTGATACCTGTAAAACTGTAAAACATCTCCTGAATAATTTCCCAAAAATGTAAAACTGAACATTTGTCAATTTTACATTTGTCATCATTAGTTTCCTTGATTCATGTGACATTATCTGGATAATACCTTACTGGCTCGTAAATATTTTTTAGGTATAGAAGGCTGAGCTTTAACTCATCTTTTATGTCAGGCTCACTGACTGCCATACTTTCTAAGCAGAGATTTCGGTGCCATAAATCTGCATAAAAGGCAGAGACACGCCGTCGACGCAGCGCTAAGTGTTTTCCTACAGGGATTAGGATTCAAACCTGTGACCCCAAGTTCACCGCTGCTCCCTTCTTCTCCTCACGACAGTCGCGCGAGCTGTTTTTTTTTACGGTGGATAAATCAACTCTGAGCCCTTTTAACGATGGGACAAAACCATTAGGATCCATATTTCACCTTGGCCGCACGTCTGGTTGTGTGTATGTCTGTGTGTGTGTGTGTGTTTGTGTACATACAAGTGTGGGTTGTGTGTGACCCGGTGCGGCCCAGCTTTATGATAGTCCCCATTAACCTGGAGAAACAGGGCAACAGATAGCATCACCCCACGTGGAAATCACACTTCATTTACCCGCGTTTACACCTCCCTTACTGTTACGTTCTCCTCCTTCCTCCTCTTCTTGCTGTCATTACCCCCTTGCTGTGTTATTCGCTTCCTCCAATGCCTTTATCCATCATTAGTCTTGACCTGTTTCTTCTTCTTGTGTACTCCTCTTTCCGCTCTTATCCTGTCATTTCTCCAGGGTCTCATTTTAGCATTTTTCTAGTAGCTAGAAAACCTCTAGAGAGTTTATATGAGTAAAGGAATAAAGATGAAAATGTCGAAGAGAGGAGAAGTGGAGAACTATATAAGTGAAGTGTTGAAATATCAGAATCAAACATCTAAGGTCTACTTTCATATGTACACATGGTTCGGTTGTTATTCATAGGTCACATGATGACTACTGATCCATCTCCTCACTAGACGAGCATTCTATCCACTGATGAAGGCTGTGAGATGTGGCTAAAAGCTCTGGAAAAGCAAGGAAGTTGATCTTATGATGAACGTCATCCGGTTATTTTCAAGGTCAAGACTGAACCATTAAACTCAGATAGAATAGAATAAAAACAATAAAATACAATAGAAGAAGAGAATAGACGGGGGCTAAGTGAGGGTCAGCTATCTATCATTGTGTGATATGGAGAGGTGTGTGTGTGTGTGTGTGTTTCAATAATTAATAAAGGTTAGTAGTCTGTCCTTCCCTCTGGGGCTCTGAGATACTGTGTGAGACTGCAAAACCCACACATGCACACACAAACACACACACACACACAGACACACACACACACGCACGGTTATTTAAGGAAATGGCGTCATCCCGGGGTGAGATGGGAAAATGGCTAACGTCACGGCTGACTGATTTAGCTACTTGCCATTAACCCTCTCCACACACACACACACACACACACACACACACACTAGGACAGAGAGAGAAAGAGATGGTCAAAATTTCTTGAAATTCTGAGTGAATTTTTCCAAAACATAAAATATCTCTAATAGTGTGAGTTTGTGTGTTTGTGCATGTGAGAGGGAATATGAGCAGCAGATAAAATAAAGACAGGAAGTGTGTGTGTGTGTGTGTTCATGCTTGTGTGCGTGCCTGCACACTATATCACAAAACTAACCCCGTTCTATATCTCACACACACACACACACACACACACTGTCTCTCCCTCTCTCAGGCTCTCTGCATGGTAGCAGCCATCATTGAAAGTGACAGTGGGAATTTGGTCCAATTTGTAGTAAATCTGCCTTTAATGATGGCCAGCGCTCGCTGAATGAAAGAGCTGTGGGTATGAAAAACGAAGGTTTGTGTGTGTGTGTGTGTGTGTGTGTGTGTGTGTGTGTGTGTGTGTGTGTGTGTGTGTGTGTGTGTTTGAGTATGCCAGCATGAAAAGTGTGTGCCATGTCAGCCGGGTCTCCCCTATAAATATCTGTTCTTCCGCGGTTTCCATTTGATTTCTATTTCTTCTCTCATTTCTGTTCTGTTCTTGCTCATAGTGTGTGTCTGTGTGTGTGTGTGTGTGTGTGTGTGTGTGTGTGTGTGTGTGTGTGTGTGTGTGTGTGTGATTACAACTGCCAGCCTGTCCCCTCTTGTGACTACAAGCTCTTTTGTTTCTTCATGGGCCACAGCTTCTCATGTATGGACATTGAAATCACACACGGTTGAGCAAATGGAAATCTATCATGCCCTGTACACCTTAGGTGACTCACGGGGGGGACAAAGTCATCTACATACTGCACCTCCCCCCTCCTCCCCCTCTTCTTACCCCAACTCCTCGCCTTCCTCCTCCCGTGTAATCAATTCTCCTTCACTACAGCTCCCCACTTCTCCAGCAGAGTTCTGAATGTGATCATGAGTACAGCAACCACTGATCTCCTGACTTGTTTTATTCAGTTCAGACACAAAGCTTAAGTCATCTGGTATAAACTGGTACACTGCCCCTACCAACCAACCACTACTTCCTGTCTATGACACACACACACACACACACACACCACCTTCAAGATTAGCTAGTTTAAATACAGTCCTATAAGAACATCCTGGCTCTCTGACATGGCGGGACAACGCTCTTGTTTAAAGGGCCAACATGTTCTCACCTGTCTCCCCCTTTTCACATACAATACATGCCTCATTACCGCCACATGTTTTAAATTGCTTTGTCTCCCATCCTTCATTCTTCCCTTCCTTTTTTCCCGCTGTCAGTCTGTGTGTTTGTTTCGCTTTGCTGTGCTGCTCATTTCAACTCTCTTCTCCTCGCTTTGACATGGCAGGCAGCTGGAATTTCCAGCCCCATAACCCTCGCCATCAAAAATTCATAGAAACGGGCAAACACACGTGTGAGGCACACCAACTCTCCCATCACTCTCTCTCTCTCTCTTTCTCTCGTTTTCTGTCTTCTTTCATCTTTCCCTCACTTGATCTATCTCTTTATGTTGCCCATTCTTCCTCTCTCACCACATCTCTCTTTCACCTCGCATTTCATCTCCTTCTACGCACCCCCCACACACACACACACATTTTTTTTCGTTCCACTTTCATCTCTCTATCACCCCCCTCTGTCATTGTGGCAATTTTCTCCCATCATAGCAGGCATGCAACTGCCGTCCTCTCCCGCTCTGTCTTCCTCTCTCCCTCTCCCACCTTCTCTTGTCGCTGTTTGACACTGTCAACAAGCAGGTAGAGGTGGCTGTTATTGTTGATGCCTCTGCAGAGGTTCCAGGTAATGAATAAAAAAGAGATGGAGGGAGAAGGAGCGAGAGATGACAGAGACAAAGATAGAAAAGGGGAGAGAGAGGTGGAGAAGTGTGTGTGTGTGTTTATTTGTGTGTATGTGTGTGTGTGTGTGTGGGGAGGGGGGTGTTGGCAGGTTCTCCTGCATTACACGGCAGCTTGACTGTGTCACCTATGTTTATTCTCTTTGTTGGTGGAGGTGAGGCCCACTGTTCAGCTTTTACACACACACACACACACACACACACTGTATAGAAACTGTAACGACAGATGTTCACAGAAATGTTCACCATGCACAAAGATATTTAAATACATACATACATATATATATATATATATATATATACATCCTCACATCTGTACACATGGTGATAAACATAAACACTATTCATTTCAGACCGTAAGAGAATCAGTCATATCAGCAGTAATGAGGACAAATCACTAACAATGAATTACTAAAATGAATAACTTACTGTCCTAATCATAATGTTATTGGCATTTGATATTAATATGACGTTTCGCTTACAAACTATGTTAAAGATGCAAGGATGCAAAAAAATAAAAATACATTTTCCAACTTCTAGTCTGTGATCATGTCGTAATACTTCTGTGATTTGTTGCCAAATAATAATTTTATAATAATTTTATTTGCAATTATATATCAAACGCTTTTGATGCGTATACATAAATATATCCAATCAAATGTGATTTGGGGCAACTAGCTAAGCCCTAAATTGGTGGAGCGCACCTTTAAAATATGGACTTGCCATCAAAAAATAACTGAAAGATGAGGTGTAGGTTGTGTAAAATCGACTTACTTTTGGCATTAACAAAGGACATCCAGTACATCTAATATTACAGACCGTTTCCATCCATCTGATCATACATTCCTTCCTCTCTGTGCAGCTTTGCATTACATTTATACTTTCCTCATCTTGCTGTTACGCCTTCTCGTGCACCGCTTTGTAAATTCTGCGTGCAGATAAGTGACATATAAATAAGGCTTCTTATTCTTATTATCAACCCGTCCATCCATTGAAAAGGGAAATCCCTACCAAGGCATGCTGTCAGATTAGAGGTCGCGCTCAATTCACTTTCAGGCACCCGTCCTTCCATGGTTTGCCACTGTCTGTCAGTGTGTGTGTGTGTGTGTGTGTGTGTGTGTGTGTGTGTGTGTGTGTGTCCGAGGAGGTCTGGAGTGCTAACAGGGTCTCAAAGCAAACATGACAACCCTGTCTCGCTTTGTCAGCGTCAAGCCTGTCACAATGCTCAGAGAAGCTCAGAGAAATGTATCTCTGTGTTGGGCTGAAAGTCAGAAGCAGACTGAAGCATGATGGAGAGTTAAAGTTAAAGTGTCAGACGGAAAGACATCGGAGATAAAGTAACATGTGAACAGAATTGAACAAACATGTCACATTTCATTCTTTCTCTAGTATTAATACATCCCTTTCTCTATGTACCCCCCCAACCCCTCCTGTAATATTTACAAGACAACCAATTGTTCTCCACATATTTCAGAGTCGAAGTGACCACAGGCTGACCGCGCTGACAAATCAAATCACTGCAAAATCAGTTACTTCCTGCTACAGCCGTGTGTGTACATGCATGCTTGTGTGATGACTAAAATGTGGAGAATGATTGCCTTAATAAAGAATATCTAGAAAAACTTAGTAGTCCAACCATTTGCTGTAATATTTTCAATTAATATCAACTAGAGCAGATAAAAGTAAATGAATATATATATATACGGGCAAATATATATATATATATATATATATATATATATATATATATATATATATATATATATAATCTAGTGTATAGGTGTACAGCGTCCCATTTTATAAAATCTCACGCACCATTAAAGTAAGATACATAAGAAATCTCAACCTCACTAAAGTCTATGTTGTCTTCTTTATCTGCTGCAGTAAGAACCCGTCACACAAGGATGGAGCAGCCACTCCAGGAACCCCCAAGGTGAGATGATGAACATGTAATATTATGTCTATATTTGGAATATTAGCTTGAAGTATGTCTCTTTATTTTTAAGTTCAAAACGGTACGGCACATTTTCATTGATGTGTATTGTATTTCTTTACTGTCCAACTCAGTGCTGTTACTCTGACGCCTCTGTTCCTCTCTGCTGCACTAAGGGGAAATCAGTTGGACTGTGGGCCTTTGTCTTAAATCTCACACACACACACACACATGCACGAGTACCAGTCTCCTGTGGTCCAACAGGCAGCAGGGCCAAGAGGCACTGTACTGTGATTGTTCCAATTAGAGAGACAGAGAGATGGAAAAGAAAGAGGGAAGTAAAAGAGAAGAAAAAGACAGACAATGTCAAATTGCAGGAAGGCAGAATCATAATTCCATCAAGTGGCATTCCCTGATACTGTCTGCCTCCACTAACTCATCCAACCACACCACTAGATGCCAGCCTGAGATGTTCTTAAATGAACATCCTTTAAAATGTACATGGTAGATTTAACTTTAGAGGGTTTCAACATGACCAAACTTTGCTGCTGTATCCGACATGGCTGAAAACATGCAATGTACTATATAATTAAGACCTGTGTAAATGTTTTCTGAAAGGACCTACAAGACAGACAGGTGCTTCATCATTTCCACGTTAGTTTTCGTCTCAAACTAAAGAGCATGTGAAAGTCAGATGCCCTCCTGCAGAAAAAGTCCACCCGGCATGCACACGAATGCAACAGAAGAGCCCTCAAAATAATTTAGGGCACCCGTTTTCATTCCTTCGGGTGCTGACCCGGACTTAGAGCAGCACTCACAGCACTGTGGGTGGGCTTGTACTTGAGGAAGCCAGACAGAGCAGGGTTGAGAGGTGAGCGCTGGCCTTCCTCTGCGGCCGTGACTACGCATCTCACCGCTGGTGTTTAGTATTCAGCGTCAGGCCATGGAGAATGTAGAGGGCCAGTGTGAAGCACATGAGGCCGTTGTAGCTGCCTCCTCCCTGGTATGCACCACCTGCCCCTGTTAGACTGAGATTAACCCCAACGCAAACTCCTTAGGGCCCCCGGGTTAGAGGTAAACCATGTGATACCTGTAGGGCCACACACACTTTAGTATGTTGATGTGAAAACATTCCCACACATACATTTTCTCTTTGCCTCTCTTTATTTTTTATTTTTTTGCAATGGATTTACATTTACAAACCATTTTCAAGATTTTAAAATGTTAATGCATGTGATGTGTAAATTCAGTAAGCGTTACATTCACTCGACTGAATTTAGCTTTGCTATGCAACGTTTCACTATCCAGTCTTTTTGCATGTTGATTTAATTGGTTGGTTTAAAAGACCACAATTTCAATGGAGGATCTTCATTTATAATGTCTTAGTAGAATACTGTTAAATGTCATATTCTAATGATAAAACTTAAGCATATTCCCAGAACGGCCCCAGGTAAATGATTCCTGACCTTTTTAAACACGAGTAAAGGAGAGAAAAAAGACCGCGCACACACACACACACACACACACAGAGGCATAAAAAGCACCATGCATAATGTCCAATTTACTATGGCAGCACTGGAGGTTGGTCATTTCTCACATATTATTATTAGATTACTGCTGTCGAGCACTTAAGCCTCTGCTCTGCCCCTTTCCACTTGATTAATAGGAGACGACTGTAAATACAAATATTTCATAGCTGCCTTGTAAAAAAAAGCCGCAGCACAGGCACACATGAAAACAGAAGCACACACACACACACACACACACACGGCTAGAGCTCTGTCAGGACTAAACCCTGTTAAAAAAGTGATATTGCTCCTATTTTCTTCTCTTCCTTTCACTTCTGTCTTTCCTTCCTTGTTCCTTGCTCACTTGAGGAATTCCCTGGATTGTCTTTGTCACAGAGTGGGTTAGAAGAGGATATCGTTTTATACCTTCATGTGCGTCTCTGTGAGAGAGAATGTGTATGTTGCAAAGTGTTGCGAGACAGATTTATGAACAGGCAGAGTCCCGTAATGTCAGACGGTTACAGTGCGCTCCTCCTTTTCAGATGTTTACCCTTCCTCCTCCTCTTCTCCCTTCATCTTCTCTTTTCAATCTCTGTTCCTTCCCTAACTCCTCTTAACGTCCTATAAACATTAGCTCTAATCAGTGGAAGGGATTTTATAGACAAAGTCAGGCAGGTTATAGTCATCATCAATGACGTGGCGCTCTCAGCGTTTGTGGCAATAACACTCCTGAAATTCTCCAAGGGTAAAGATTCCCATTTTTTATGTACATACAACAGATCTTAAAGTATACTTTGAATTTTAAAGAAGCAGAGTCAGACATTGTGACGCTGTCATGTTCATTTGATGGACACATCTGCTCAATTTCTGTTCCTTACATTTTGCTCCAGGTTTTTTTTTCCACCTGAATTGTGTTTTTGTTCAGTATTTTAGGAATAATTTAACATTTTTAGAAATGTGCTTCTTTGCTTCCAGTTTTTGTGCCACCTTGCTGTTTCCTCAACAGCAAAGCTAATAAGCATATTTCCACAAATATTCAACTATTCTATACACTATACTGGGATCTATTTTCCAGAGATACAACTTCTGTGTTTATTATTCCCAACAGCTGTCATGTGACAACATGTTCTGTTGTAATCGTTGCAGCATTGGAGAAGATACTATAACAAGATCATCTACATATAGAAGACATTTTATTTTGCTCTTTATCCCCTCCCTTTCTCTCTCTCTCCAGTCGATGCTGTTGTCCGTGCACATCAAGCGTGAGGGAGAGTCTCCTGTGGTCTCGCCACTGTCCTCTGAGGACGCCCACCACTCCGACAGATACCAGGTCACATACACACAGACACACACACACAATGTTTGAATGTGTAGGTTGACTCTACACTCAATAGATGCTGTTCTAACTGCTCTTGTTACCCTGAAAATAAAGTTATTTATGACACTCACAAAGAACTGGTTCAGGAAAAACTTCAATGTTTCCTACTTTACATTCAACGTTATACTTTCTGGGTCTTGCAATAATTTCAAATGGGAAATGTAAAGCAAAAAAAAAAAAAAAAAAAAAAAAGGTAGGCTACATCTGCACTGCTATTTGCAGTGAATCAAATCATGAAACCACCATAATTTAATGAATTTTGTCATAGCTTTTTGGATTCATCCAGTTATAATTGAAATGTATATTTGGCTACACTTCAGCAAAGAGTTACAGCAGATTTCTATCAAGTTGACCGGCAGGCCAATCTCCTTAAATCTCGGTATATTTCGCTTTTAAGCCGCCTTTATCTCTTATATTCATCAAAGTTTGTTCGGGTAATTCTTCTGGCTGTGATCTATCTCTAGGTTAAGTGGGTTTCACCCCTTACACCATAAAATAAGAACTATTAAGTCCATGCAGACGTTACATCCATACGTTAAGGATGACACAGCTCATAAAGGCCTAGCGATAAAGTAGATTATCTCATTAAGTGAAACTGCTGAAATCACCTTATATTATACAAATGATTAAGTCAATGGTGACTGTTTTTATCACTGTGAAAATGAAGCATAATGGCAGACTTTGCCACCTTCTCTCCACCTGTCAGTCTGTCTCAGTGCTCTGTTTTATCCACCTCTTCCCTTCTTCTAAAAACCTGACCTATCCGCATCCATTCAGTCAGTGTTTCATAATGATGCGGTAGTAGTGGCGATAAGCTGCAAGTGAGCCTATGACTTAAGTGGTGGTGATGGTGGGGAGGTGGTGGTGGGGGGGAGTAAGGGGATGAATGGAGGACTAGAACAGAAAAAGGAGGTATGGTTGCTTGTCAGGTGTTGTTGATGGACGATGGGCTGGCGGTGAGAGGACTGAACTCCTGACACGTTGTTGCTGTATCAAAGAGAGGGCATCCATAACTGAGACTGCTTCAGTCAGCACATAGTTAAAGACGTGCAGGCCTCTGGGTTTGAATCCCAGTAGAGCTGAGGTGCATGTTCTGCAGGAGAGACAAGTGGAGAGGACAGAGGAATCTGACCTCACTTCATTTATTTCACAATGCTTTATTTTTAATGATACGTCCATTATTTGTAATGATACGGGCAACTTCCCCCAGGTATACTGAACTACCCAAGAACAAATGTTCCAGATTCACTTAGATAAGTGTCAGTGGCATGAGTACATTTACTCAAGTACTGTACACAAGTACAATTTCAAGGTGCTGAGATGTTACTTCAGCATTTTCATTTTATCTTACTTTATTCTGTTACTCCACTATGTTTATCTTATAGCTTTAGTTACTAGTTACGTGCAGATTTTAAACCAAAAAAACACAACAAGCTTGTAAATTCAATACACTGTTTAAGATTAAACCTGTAGTTCTTAACCTTTTGGGCTTGTGACCCTTTGTAAAAAAAAAAATATATTTGAGAAAATATATGAATAAATATGGATACAAATTTGTGCAGCAGAACTTGTTTTTTTCCCCCTTTCCTACCACAATACTCATCTGACAACCCCTCATGTATGTTGTGACTTTTTATCAGTGGTGGAAAGTTTTACTGCAATACCGCAACTATATCCGGTTGATACAAAAAACTTTAAGAATATTAATTATTAGATTATTTTTCATGCAGGACTTTCACTTGTAATGGCGTATTGGTACTTTTACCTTCTAACTGGATTTTATTAAGTAGTAAAGTCTTCATATTCTTCTTTTGTGTTGAATTATTATTTATAGTAGTGTGGTAAACCAAATAGTTTTGAAGAGACGGTCTTAATGAATGCAACCCTCTGCTTCCCCCTAGCGACCAAAACCCGCAACAACACATGACGTTTCCCCATTTCCGCCTCCAGCGCGTCACATGACCAAAACAAGCCAACATGGCGTCGGGTATGAGTTGTGTTCGCCGATACGGGCGCCACTTTCAATCCTTTTCCATCCGTATGAAAATATAAACAGCGCGTTGTGCTCGCAGTCATGAAGCTTATCTGGAGACACAGTCGGGTAGTTTACAGCTGTGAGTTCTGGCGGCTGTTGAAGGAGTTGTGAATGAAACCTGACAGTAATGGAGGATGAGAAAAACAAGAGAGAAGTAGGTTTTTCTTGTTTACAGTGCACACAAACCCCTCAGCATCCAAAGTAATCTCACTCTGAAAAGTTGTGTCTGTCCTTGTAAGAATAATATAATGTTTCTTTATTATCTAATGTATATTTCATCTGTCTTCTTTTCCCTCTCTGCTTTCAGACATTTTTACGAGTTCGAGCAAACAGGCAAACAAGATTGAATGGTATGTACACACATCCAGAGCGACGCTGCATGAGCTCATTAAGATGCGAGATATACCTGCTACTGCTTTATGTCATTTAAATGTCTCTATGGAGAGGCTTTACTGTACTCAGGCTTCTTACTGGTTGTAGAAAAAAATAAAAAGATGAATGAGTCATTAATTATATTATTGTGAATGATTGGTATATACTGCCAGGAGGGAAAAAAAGTGAAATAAATTTAATGAAACTGGTATTAAATTGAATTTGATGTTGTATTGAAATGTCTTAAATACAGCACACATTTTATATAGTTTTCAGAACACATTTTCAGTAATTACATGAGAAATCAAATCATTATTTTGTTCAGTGTTAAAGAATGACGTTAATATCACTACTGTCAAAGCACAGGAGAGAAGGTCGTTGTTTCCATACAGTATAACTGTGTGTTGGTATGTTATTACCTGATGTTTTGTCAGATCATGTTTGCGTGATTTAATGGATTGTATTTAGGTGTCAGGTGATTATCATTTTTTTTTGACAGTGTCATGTCAAAGGCCTATTCTCTCATCATTTGATGCTAGTTTTATCAAAGTAAAGTATATTCCTGTAGCTCTTCGTAATTAGCCAACACCAGTGAACTTCCCCTCTCTGTGACTGAAATACAGGTCACTTTTTTAAAAGTTTTGTGGCAACTTTTCATTGGTAATAATAATTGTAGAACAATGTCCTCTATTTTAGAGCTGCGAGGATTAGCTGATCAACAGAAAATGAATCAGCAACTAATTTGATAATCGATTAATCATTGATAGCTAAACTTCTCTGTTTCCAGTCTTTAAAATGAATTAGAGGACGTTATCTTGGGTTTTGGGAAGCAGCGACATTTTTCACCATTTTCGGACATTCTGTAGACCAAACAACTAACGAGAATAACTGACAGATTAATTGATAAATAAAATCCTCTTTAGTTTCTGCCCTACTACAGTTGCTCTGTTTATAGCCCCTAGATGCTTTCATATTCAGGTCATGTGTTTTTATGACTGTGGGTCCAATATATGCTTTGATATTTTACCCGAATGTTGATTGTTGTTTCCCTTCAGTGTGTTTGTAACATCTGACTTTTTTATTGGCTGCTGTGTCTATTACTAGAAATGTAATGTTTATAATTTTAATTACTCACAAGAGCCAATGAAGACTTAGTGCAAACGTCTCTGTTACTCCGCCCTCATGTGGAACCAGGAATCATTCTCGTGTGGGGTATAACGTCTGGCACGGAGGGCACAGATTCTTGCCGGACCTAATTAGCAACCCTTTCCTGTCTCTATTTAACAACGCTCCCCTCGATTAGTGTCAGGCGGGAATTGGCAGGAGTATTTTTTTTTTTTTTTAACTCTCCCCATCTCCTTTCCTTGCAGTTATGGCATATTGCCTTACGTCCCCCACCTCCTCTCCCTCCATCTTTCGCCACGGGTCCCTTTTGGCCTCCTCTGCTTTCCCAGCCAGCTAAAAATTAATGTCCCCGCGCGCCATTTGCAGTTAAGAAAAAACGACAGAGACTCGGGGCGCAATGACGGCTGTTCTGCTCTGTTAAATTTCTAATTAAATGTGTGCGCGGAGGGCGGAGGTGGAGGGTGGGTGGGGGTGGTTGTGACAGAAGAGAAGGAGAGAAAAGGAGGCAGAAACAGAGGGAGAGGAATGGCCTGGAAGTCAGGAGAGAGAAGAGGATTGAGATTGTCACGTCAGGTTCTTGTCATTTCTTTCTGAACACAGTTCAGAAGGGACCAAGTTTATCCAGGCTTGTGAAGAAATAGAGCAGCGACATGAGACTACATATGATCAAATCAAGGAGGCCTTTTTTTTCTTCTTATTTTTGCTTCTCTCCTGTGCCTCGACACCAGCAATATTAGCTTCATTGATAAAAAAAATTAAAAGCTAAATTGAAATTTCAAGAAATGTGTCTTGTCTGTCTTTCTCTTTCTCTGACTGCCCGACCCGCTTCCAGCCCGTATAGGAAAGATGAAGAGGAGGAAGCCTGAGGAGGGGGGCCAGGTATGTCCGCTGTGCAGTGCCCCATTGGCTGGGAGCGAGGAGGAGATGAGTAGACATGTGGAACAATGCCTAATCCAGGTAGTACAATCTGGGCCCCAAACCCCGCCTACCGCCAGTCGGACGGCCTATCAACCCTTCTCTTCCTGTAGATGCTGTCCAGTCACCTCTTAACTTCCTGTAGAAGCTGTCCACACCAACACCAACCAGTAGCACAATGTAGTTTTTCCTCTAGAACCTCTTCTTTTAAATGGTGACACCGCATTCACGTCATATGGGAATAACTGCCTGAAAAAACCTGAGCATTAGAAAACACACAATGATTCAAATAGTATTCCCGTGCTAAGCATTGCAGAAACACACTTCTTGTAAGCAGTTTATCCCATATGACATGTTTGCATCTTAATCATTGGCATGTAGCTCCTGTACGAGCATAACAATCACATGTGGAGTTTCTGTAGATGAGAGCCAAACTGGCTTTGCTTGCTGTAGATGTAGACCACACAGAAATATAATTCCAGTCACCACCTCTCTCTCGTTTTTAATTGTCGACTACCGACAGCCTTCATTGTTTTGAGTGTAGAGCAACAGACAGAGATCATCACCACTAATCACCACTCCTCCTGTATCTCACCTCACTGACTGCTGTTCATCACACTAGTTTTAGATACACTAATACCTGTAGACGTTCCAGTGCCGTATCGTACCATGTCAGTTGTGATTTTCATCACGTATTCTCAGCGTGAGATTCCCGCCCTGACCCGTTGCTACTCTTTGTTGGGCTGTTATCCCGTCCAGTCTTCCTTTGCTGTTTTATAGCTGTAGTGTTAAGTAAAATGTTGGTTAGACACTCTCATCCTACTGCAGTTTCACAGTAAAATGTCACAACCAAAAAGATATGTAATTTGACTTAAAGAATACTTGAAGAATTAAAGGTAGCAATCGTAGCCAGTAGAGGGCTAACGTTTAGCTTGATTTAATACATTTTTTTGGGCATTTCAAATTAAAGCAGTTGAGAGTTACTCACCAGCTTGGTGGTTTTAGATGGTTAGTTTAGATTTTAAGTAGAAAAAACTAAAGAAAGAAGAAGAAAACGGTTCATGCATGAAGTCGTGCGAACCACAGACTTTGAACATGTGATTTGGTTGAGCAGCATCTTTCCTCTTCCTGTTGGTGTCCTGTGGATATTTGAAATGTGCCAGCAGTGAGAGTCCAGATCACAGCTGTACATGGTACGGTACAGCTGGAGCGTGCTATGGAGATCTGGCCTGACTTCCACCACACCTACAGCAGTAAAACGGTGTACTGTAAGCTGTTAAATCTGTTGGCACCTGTGTTCCCACAGTAGTTCCAGTAAAAACGATGTAATTAACACGCGTCTCTGACTGTGTGTATTTGTGTGTGTCAGCGTGAAGGCGCGTTAGCCGATGATGACTCTGCAGACATGGATGGCGAGAATGGGCGGGGCTTTGAGGAGTACGAGTGGGCGGGACAGAAGAGGATCAGAGCTACGGCTTTGCTGGAGGGAGGCTTCAGAGGTACACAAACACACACACACACACACTACATACAATACAGATTTGATCTCAAACTATAGGTTACTGCTCGTCTGTCTTTTCTGTAGTTCTCTGAAGTAGTGGTGGTTTGTGTGTGTGTGATATGGATGTGCAGCTGTCTGGTTGGTGACTGACTGACGTGTCACTGCTCTGTGGTCGTGTCCAGTCAGATCACAGTTTGCTGTATGTAGACAGTCAGCTCAGCTCCCTGTTTGCTCTCTCTTTCCTCTCTGTCTCCGTCTCTTTCTCTGTCTCTGTCTGTCCAATCCATCATCCCCTCTGTTTCTGTCCAGAGTGAGCAGTGTTGCTTCTCTGAGACCAGTGTTGAATGTGACCAGGGAGCCGTAATGGTGCCAGTGGTCTAGTGGCAGTGAGGGTTGGCCCGGGGTCAGCCCAGCTCAGCTTGGCTCAGCTCTACACAACCCTCTTAGCAAGGGGAAGGAAAACACATTTAGCTGGGAAATTGACCTGCTGCTCACTAATGTGTGTGTGTGTGTGTGTGTGTGTGTGTGTGTGTGTGTGTGTGTGTGTGTGTGTGTGTGTGTGTGTGTGTGTGTGTGTGTGTGTGTGTGTGTGTGTGTGTGTGTGTGTGTGTGTGTGTGTGTGTGTGTGTGTGTGTGTGTGTGTGTGTGTGTGTGTGTGTGTGTGTGTGTGTGTGCCTAGAAATGCAATTATAGAAGTGGAAGGGAGAGCTGGTCACTGGGGAGCACAGCAGCTGCTCTGTGATACAACACACACACACACACACACTGCTCCCACCACTTAACTCTCTGTCACATCTCTTTTTTGTCGCTTTTCTCGAATTCTTCAAACTTTTGTTTTCAGTATGTTTAACTAATTTCGCTCTTCATTTGTCTTGTGGGCAGATCTTATTTTACTGGATAAGTATCACAGCAACCGTTTTTACCATCCAAAGACTTTTAGGCTGTATCAGCTATTTTATTGATTTTAGTGAGATGTCTCCTTCCTTTTTTTATGCGAGGTCTGAGCTAACCCAGAGGAAATAAATAATACTTAAGTTTTATGAAGCAAAATGTTGACAAGATTTTGTTTTTATTAATCGCTGAGACTAGAAAATGTCAGAAAATATGAGAAATGAACCTCACAAGCCTCCGTAGACCGAAGTGAAATCTGTTTTTGTCCGGCCAACAGTCGAAAAGATTTCCAATTAACAACTCCACTTTATTACTGAAAGTATGTGGACACCTCTGTCAGATAGTGCTGGGCAGCCGTTTGGGGAAATCATCTGAAAAAAATAATTTTCTGACTTTGGTGTAGAAGGAGAGCCCTGAACTCAACCCCGTCCAGCGGCTTTGGGGTGAGTTGGAGTGACTTTGAGCGACGTCAGCGTTGCACCTCATTAATGTTCTTGTGGCTGAACAGGAACAAATCCCTGCAGCCAGGTTCAAAAAGTGTGTCCTGAAACCAGAAGAGAAGAGGCTGCTGCAGCAGCCGGTTAATGGTCACGGTGTTTGAGATGAAATGCTCAGCACATCACACATTGCTGTCATTATCTCGTGTCCACATATTTTTGACCGCAAAATAAATATGAAATGGAAGCAAATATTTAGGATTTATGATATATGATTACTCAGTTATCAGGATGATGGAGTAATTGTCTCGGCTCTATATGAGTTCCAGATGTGTAACAGATATTTATAGCTGCTTTAACGTAGCACCTATAGTTCTTTGTTGGAAGAACATTTACACACCTTTAAATGAAACGTGTATTTAATGGTTGTGAATCATGCAGTGTGATCATTTATACTGCGCTGTACCACATGGCCTCCCATCGTGGCCTCACTTGTGTTCGTGTGTAAAACAGGGAGAAAGAAAGAGACAGAAGCAAGCCACCAAGATGTGCTCAGATGGAGGTAAAGAGTCGTCATCTCTTAAGAGGCTCTTTCAAACTCTCTTGACTCGGCCTCTGCTTTCATCCGTCCCTCTTCCTGCTCGCCTGCTTCTCTCCCCGTTCGATCCGTTGTTAAACACACACATGCTGAGCCTCACCTGCCTCCCAACCTCCCTCTTCTGTGAGCCAGAGAAAGAGGAGACAAGACAGATCAATGATGAAATCTCAACTAAACCCACGCTCGCAGCTCGGGGTGGGAGACGGCTCCCCCCACCTGTCCATCCACCTCCCTGATGCTCCTTCCATCCATCCATCCATCTCTCTTTCGCGTCATTAAACGAGCAGACACTGGACCCTTCTGCTGCGCTCTAATAGGGCACCTTGTGATGTGACACAGATAACTGAGATGGCCTGGGGAGAGCGACTTGAAACGCACAGACACACACACACACACACACACACACACACTCAACAGAAGGCTCAGAAGGTGGATTTTGTCTTGAAAGCTCCTCAGTGGTTCTAACACACGCCGCTGAATCCAGCAGGCTCTCGAGAGCTGACGGCTGGCTAGACGGATAGAGATGTTCCAGGGGGGTCTCCTCAGCTGGCAGGATGAAGAGAGGGTCTATCCCTCTGTGAAGTGCCACCAATCCCCCCACCCCCTTTGAGATCGCAAGGAAAAAAAGGAGAGGGAGCGGGGCTCTTTCAAGGGAGAGGCGAGAAGAGGAGAGGGAGGGAAAAATCGAACAAGATCAGTTTATGATTCAACTCTGTGTGAGTGAAGACTTCCCTGTGTCTCGCACAGGCTTAGCCAGGTTGAAAGGACTCGCACAGCACAGAGACGTTTCTTTATCCGTCCACTGGACCGTCTGTCTGTGTGTCTCTGCTTTCTGAGGTGGAAAATAACTAGATTTGACTTGACGACTTTGCTGGATTCATTCAAAAGTCCATATTTAAATCGTATATCTGATCAAGATAATAAATAGAATCATACGTTCGATGCCAACTCTGTTTCTGTTGCTACGGATACCAAGTATCAGAAAATATTGAGGTTTGATACTCGGGCAGAGGTTATAATAATCGGAGTAATTTCTGGGGTCGTGGCAACATCACTGCAGTGAAGTCTAATAGGACAAGCCAACAGTTTCTCTAGATGACCTCAACCAGTTTATTTGGAGATAAAACTGACATGTTGTTGGTAATCCTTCAATGTCAACAGTAGTGTGTAAACTGTTGTATATATGTTCAGTCAAGTTAAACGTGGGAAAAATAGAACTGGATGAAGCAAACATGGTATTTTTTATTAATATAATTCCAAATTGTCGCTGCTTCATTTTAATTTTAATTGACTATATTACACTAAAGTATTTAGTTACTTCAAGCTGTAAAAGACAAAATGTCACAGAAGTTTGGAAAGAAAAACAGTTAGTATGGCCACAGACAGACAGACAGATCCTGAAGTTTGATATCAGGCCGTCTCCTGGGAGACAGAGGAGGAGAAGAGGGGGATTATTGGAGGTTGAGATGCCCCAGAGGGCTTGAGAAGAGGCGAAAGAGGAGAAATCTCTGCTTTGTAAAAGGACTTCAAAGATGGCCGTCTCATGTCTTTGTGTCTGTGTCTCTTTTCCCCATCTCTCTCTCTCACTCTTCTCTCTAACCTGTATATGGCAGAAAGATAGTGAAGTGACCTTTGACACCCCTCCTCTGTGCTTGAGGGGAGGGGGTCTCGATAATTGCTATGGTAACCGGATGTCACCGAGGTCGGACGATCGGTTGATCCGGCCTGCCAGTTCTCCTGATGAGCCCTTTGATCCTCGTTGCCTTTACAGATCTGTATTTGTAGTGTTGCTGTGGTGACATGTATGTAGATTGAGTGTCTCCTGCCTGGTTGTCAGGAATCATGCAACTCTGGAGACAAAAAAAAAAGAATCAACAATATTCAGGAGATGTTATGATAATGAGACAGAACTTGCAGTGTCAGAGTTATGTTGTGTGTATTGATCCAGAAAAGAGGTGAAACAGTTTATCATGCATGACAGCGCTAGAGGCGAGGACAGAAGAGAGAGAATACGTGATACATGAATGAAGAGAAATATAGAGCCATTATGGGTCATGGCTGAGGTGTAAAGAAGCAAACTGTCAAGAACAAAAAGAAGAGGGAGTAAAGTTAAGAAGTAGTGATTATCCTAAAATAATGAGGGGAAAAAGTGAGAGGAAAGGATGAGAGATGAAGAAAAAACAAAAAGGAGGAGGGAGCGTTAGTGCATAATGTGAGTGAAAGGCAGTTAGAGTGAGGCTGACCTTTCCCTGGCCAGATTAGATTGGCCTGCCAAGACTGCTTAGAGGGACAGATAGAAGCACTGGGAACACACACACACACACACACACACACACACACACACACACAGAGCAAACGGGACACACCACAGACATGTACAGTGTGCACACATCAGGCCACATGAAATCTGCCTTTGAACAGGACAAATGTGTGTATCAATAAAAAAAACCCCATCATAATCCATCTTTAAGCGAATCATTTAAAATGTCTCATATTGTATTTATACTGTATTATAGAAATTTTATTGATGCGAGTAGATGCAACCAGAAATCAATAAGTGGAAAAAAAAGTGTGTCCCCTTTGGAGACCTCACTCTCAGGTCTCCAAGTCACTATCAAAACTAGTTTCCCCCCTGAAAAACATCAGTCACTCACTCAGGACTACTCACAGGATCTATAGTTTGATCAGCTGATTAGATTACGCCACCACCGCCAATAACACCACAACACAGACAAAGCACACTCAAATACATTAGCGCATCAGTGGTTTGCAGTCAAAGCTATCTGCTGTCCTCTCATCCAATTGCATCACTCCGAATCTTACTTGTCACCACAATATTTTAGATGGAAAGACCAGTCAGGAAAGTACACTCGGTGTCGAGAAAGTGTCTTGGAAGTATAATGTAACACGTGCTCTGTTCGCTTTCTGCCATGCCCTGAAAACCTATAGCCCCAGTAGCAGAGCAGAGCCAGCAGGCGGCTCGATTTACACAGCGTGGCCATTGTTCCCATATGCTCCCCTCTGCCACCGAGACCAAATAAAAGTTAAAAGGTCCTTTTTATTTGATCACTAAAAACCACAGGCCTGTTGTGGCGTGTTTTATCACGGTGGCTTTCAGTCGTGCTCACATTCTCTCTCTCCTCCTCCCTCAGTTTTTTGTGAAATGAAGAGTGAAACAGTGAAATGAATTACAGAGTTAGGTAAGACAAGAATCTGCAACAGATGTTTAAATCCCTAAAGATGGTGGGAGACGAGCCCCACTGCTGAGACCAACTGTTATAGGGAGTCTAGTTTGACTCACACACACACACACACACACACACACAATGAGACAGGGAGTTAAATAAGATGGCTGTCAACTCTGTCTAGCTTGTAACTGGTCCACACACACACACACACACACACACACTAGTCCAGCTTGGAGCTTGTAGAAATTGGGATAGGTGTAAATAAGATGGCTGTCAGGCCTGTCACTGGGAGACAGCTTCAGAGTCACATCTGAAGTGAAACACAAGTCCACAGATGCTCACACACACACACACACACACACACACACACACACCTACCTACCTAGACAGACATGGTGTAAGTGACAGGTAGACAGACCCACACACTCACGTGAGCACACACACACACACACACATCGAAGGGGTTGGAGAGACAGGGCCTAAGTGACAGAGGGACAGACAGTCTCAAACAAACACTGAAGAGACGCCTCTAAGTGACAGACAGACACACACACACACAATCGCACACAGATCCGGCTCTGTGGCTAAGTGGAGCTGAAGTGAGCAGTCAGGCAGTGGTAAGGGTTTGTCTGAGCGTTCATCACTGGGTTTATAGAAGTGCCACTCACACACACACACACACACACTCTGTCTGTCTCTCTCTGTCTCTTTTTCTCTGTCTGTCTCTCTCTTAGTTGATCTGGAACCAAAAAAACTTGATAAAAGTCTCTTATCACAGGTTTGTTTTATCTAAAAGTAGTAATGTAAAAGTAGTGCTGATTGTAGCTTCTGTTGAACCTCACCATGTTGTGAGAGTGCGTGAACAGTACCACTCATAAAACACATACAAGTTTGTCCTTTTCCTCCTCTTTTGTGTTAAATAAATCAACATAAGGCTGATAATTATTATCTTTATATTATTTCTCAGGAACCGGTTTTGCCACGTGTAGTATCAAGGAGAGTGCAGACAGCGATGCTGACCTCGACGTGGACGGAGACGACACCTTGGAGTACGGCAAGGCCCAGTACACCGAGGCCGACATCATCCCCTGCTCGGGAGCTGGAGAGGACCAAGGAGAGGCCCGAGAGAGGGAGGCGCTACGGGGAGCCGTGCTCAAGTATGAAGCCTAACTGCTGGACAGGATACTTAAACATATAGATGAGAGTTCCCTTTATATTAATGCATGTGTCTGTGTTGCAGCGGCGGGATGCCTTCTAACAGAATAACGCCCGAGTTCTCCAAATGGGCCAGTGACGGTAGGTACAGCCAAAGATTCCACGTACTATACTGTAGATTCATTTGTAGTCATTTTTTGTTATTTGGGATTATTTGATTTTTTTCTAATATTCTGCCAGTTAGTTGAATAATGAGCAGAGGCCGTATTAATTCATTATTCAAATACCTGCTTAAAGTGAGTTGGTAGCAGCTGTATAAATAAAGCCTTTTTTAAAACATGTAATTTATATTTTGATAGCTTTTTAATGACTGATTGATTATAGAGCTGCAACGATTAGTTGCCAACTATTAAACGAATCACCAGATATTTCAATAATCAATTAATTCATTGAGAAAGGATGTCCAAATTCTCTGATTCCAGCTTCTTGAATGTGAATATTTTCTAGTTTCTTTGGTCTTTTTATGACAGTAAACTAAATATAAGACATTTCAGGACGTCATCTTGGATTTTAGGAAGAAACAGACATTTTTTGCTATTTTCTGACATTTTATGGACCAAACAACTGATCGATTAATGAAGAAAATAATTGACAACTGAATTGTCTTTGTGTCCACAGAGATGCCTTCAACGAGCAATGGGGAAAGCAGCAAGGCGGACCCCAGCACTCTTTCATCCCCCTCCTCTTCCTCCTGCGCCCCGCGCACCTGTAAAAACAGTGAGATTGAAAAGTAGGTTACACAGAAATATGTACACACACACACACACACACACGTCACGAAAACGATTCTGTCACGTTTCCCATCGCACAATCAGATAGATCATACACTCTTTCTGATGAGTTTTCTTACTTGTGGGAGAATCAACTTGTAGAGGGGTCATAAATGATGCATTTCGCGTGGATTCTGTTTTTGGTGTGTGCGTGCGTGCGTGCGTGTGTGTGCGTGCGTGCGTGTGTGTGTGTGTGTGCGTTTGTGTGTGTGACACAAGGGGGGTCTCTTCAGGTATTGATTTTCTCTGCAGTTGTGTTCTTTCAGCAGATACTGGACACACACTATGTGAAGGCAGCAGTGTGAAAACACAATGCAAATCTGTGTTCACACTGGTGTACACACACAAGTTAAATGCTGAAACATGCAGCAAACTGCAGTGTTATCATGGTTTGTTAGTGACACACGTGACATTCATATAGCCTAAACTACAGTATGTTGTAGAATGTATGTTCTCTGCCGCCTGACGTAAACAACAAGCTAACAGGTTGTTGTTAGTTAAACAGCCTCACGCAATGGTAGAGCAAGTAGACACCAGAAATGCTGCCCTATCCATTAGAGCACCCTGTGTGTGTGAAAGGCCAGCGCTCTGTAATTCCCTCATTTCCATCCCCTCATCCATATTCTCCCACAAGTAAACACACACACACACGCACACACACTCTTTCGCCCCCTGCATGGGTAATAGAGGTCACTTCATTGCAAGTGCGAGAGAGAAACGTCAGTGAGCAAAGAGAAAGAGGGATTTGGTTGATTGGTTGCTTCTGCATGTGTGGCATATTCCCCTGTCCTTTAGCCCCTGTGCGATTACACACACACACACACACACACACACACACACACACACACAGGGCTGGGGTCAGTGTTCTGCTCCCAGCCCTTATTTCTTAAAGTGATTTCCTTTGTCCACCCAAAGAGCCTCTTAGAATACGTCCTAAAAATCACTACTCTGATTTAGTTTTTTCATCATCAGTCAGCGCCTTTTAGAAAATATGTTTACATTAAGCCGATTGGTGAGTTCATAGATGCATTTGTCCTGTCATTGGACACCTGAGTTGAAGGCTATATTGCCTGGCTGAGGAGTTAACAAAGGACAGAATTTGGAGACATTAAAACACTTTCATACTTATTAATTATAACAGTTAAAGTAACTGTGTGTCTTATCTGCATGTTTGTAGCGTCGAGTATTATATCAGCCCCCCCCTTCACCTCTGGGAATGGTGCATGCAATAAATGCTTAATTTAAATGAATCAATCGGCTCTTAGTGTGTCTTCTCCATATTAAATATCAGGGGCTAACTGGTGAATAAACAGAGCAGCTTGAGGTGTATTGATCGGCACTGCAAGGCTGTGTGTGCATGTGTGTGTGTGTGTGTGTATGTGTGTTTGCTGAGCATGAGGTTGTATTCGGTAAGTTGTTATGGGTAGTGTGACCATCCCTGTTTTACTTTGTGTGTGTCAGATAGGAGGACAGAAACGGAACAGAAAGCTAAAATATATTTAAAAAAGTTAGTTTGATGTAATGATGACGCCTGTTCTGCAAGAGGCCAAAACAGTCAGCTGGACTATTGACGATACTGTCTTTAGTGGTCCATTACAATCACTACTGTTGATCTGTTGACTCAAAAAACTAAACCCAAACAATACCAAGTACTCATCCGATACCAGCGCCCTCTTATTCTCAAAACTAATGGAGGAAACACGGATTTTTCTGCTGCTTTTGATGAAAAAACGATATCTAATGTAGATCCGTCACATCACAGCTGATACCAGATCTGCTTAATAAAGTCAATATCGACGCCATGTTACCTTGTAGAGGAACAATTTGAGCCATCATTTCCAGCACAGGTTTCACATGTGTTCACTTATTGGAACAAAAGAAGAGTTTTATGTTTAATCATATGTCCCTGATTATACTGTGAGGATTTTGTACCACCATGTGCTTCTTGCACTACATCACATCACATATTTTTAGACATTTCTTGGCTACAAAGGTGTTATTATGACACACACAGGTGTGTGTGTGTGTGTTACAACATGATGTTCCAGCTTAGGTTTAGCAGGCTCCCAGAGCAGAACATGCCTTAATCTAAGTATCCATTTAAAGGGAGCCAACGAGATGCTGAATGATTGCATTGGAACAAGCAGTCAGCTGGCTGGAACAATTCCCTGCCTCACTCCTCCTCGCTTGCTATAAATGCACGTATTTGTGGAGCTTCTGTGCCTCTCTGTCCCCAAATGAAAATGAGATTTGTCTCCTTTCGTTACATTGATACATTGTGTGTGTGTGTGTGTGTGTGTGTGTGTGTGTGTGTGTGGTTTTGCACAGGGCAGCGATAGTGAAATCTCTCTCTCTCTGATCCCAGATGGGTAATGATCTGGTCGCCTCCTGGGGCGTCCTCGTTCCCCTGCTCATTCCCCTGCAAGATAAATGAGCTCACACACACACACACACACACACACATGCATATATATATATATATATATATCCACGCACAATGTCTGAGACGCTCTTTCCCCTCCAAGATAAATGGCCCCTCCAATGCCGCCAATGCGATTGCTGCCAAATTTGGTGCTCCAGCTGGAACAATGCGGGGAGATTTCCATGTGGTTTCAGCAAATAATTGAATCTGTCCTCAATTTAGAAGTGATGAAGCTAGATTCCTACCCCCCAACCCCAATACACACACACACACACACACTTTCCAGTATCTGTCTTTGCATTTTCCTTTGCCGCTAAACCACATTTCTCTCTCTTTCTCCCTCCTTTCTTTTTTCCATTTCTCTTGTTCGTTTCTTCCTGTCCTCTGTCTCAATTTTTCACTTACAAGGCGCCCCCCTCTCCTTCCCTTTTACCATCTGAGACCCACACACGCACACACACACACACACACACATACCGGGCAGAGGCAGGGGAAATCAATAGTGACTTAAATGTTTTATCATGGTGTGTCAGTGTAGTTAAGGCCTCGGTTAACAGGGTGTAGCTGAGAACGATGCTTTGAAGGGATTTACCGCTTTTGCTGCTGCTATTTTCACAGCACATACATGTGAGACATTTATTTCCCTACCTGCTTAAATGAAATGTTTGCTAAAAAAAATATGGCTTGAAAATAGTTTGTTAAAATAGTTACGTAATGGTGTGTGTGTGTTGAGAAGAGCAGCTGAGTGAGGCTGAAATGTAGGTAGACAGTAGATTAAGACACAGGGCTGATTGAGATGGATGGTAGAGGTCTTCAGCTACACACAGACACACACACACTAATGAAATGAGAAATAGCCCCACACACATTGGGGACAGAGCGCTAAACAGAGGGGAGGCAGAGCCATCTATCTGTCTCTGTCTGGCTCTCTCGCTCGCTTTCTGCTGTTGGGATGACTTGAGACGGAAATGCACTGCAATTTCACTTTCTTTCACTCACACACACACACACGAGCACACCAACCAAAAAGCCCTGTGGGGCAGTAACTATGTTGGAGGAGTAGCATGTTGTGTGAATGGAAGTTGTATTTCAGTAATGGTTCCTTAAGTTTTATGATGTCAGGCCTTAAAGTCAAGGCCACAACTTCAGTTAAAACCTACCAAGCCAGAGTCTCGTCCCACTGTGCTCACAAACACTCTGAAACACACAAGCATGCACGAACACGGAGCAAACAGATGTACATACCGCTATATATCCGTAATTCAGTGGAGACAATCGTAGTAGCAAGTAGCTACAGGTCGTGAACATTAGGCTGCCAGTGTGTCTGTGATTATAGAATCAACTGAAGCATTGAGATTTAATCATCTGTAACGTAATTTATTCAACTTTTGGATTCAAAGCTACTCAGATTTGCCAAAATAGTATGAAAATCCCGACCGTAACGCGGCGTGTAATTCACTGAACTAATACATTCATATAACCTCACAAATCAGGATCAAGCGTTTCATTGAATCTGTAACATGACCCACAATGATTGAAATGTACCACTGTGCTGAGTGGGAGCCAACTCACACTCTTCCTGTGTACTTATAATATTTCAGCTCTTAACCCAAATTGAAGTGTTAGCTTGTTTTCAAAAAATCGACCATGTTTTTTTGCTAACATACATTTTTTTGCTAAACCTTAGTCCCAGAGTGAAATCCATTTTCAGATTTTGGCGCCAGGACTGAAAAGGTTGAAATCCCCCTGAGCCACATTAAATCCGTGACATGCACAAATAGCATAAAGGCCTTAAACTCAAGGATATTACTTGTGGTTTTTGCTGGCTGTTCATCTCTCCAAGTGTCACATGTAGCCCAAGAGAGTTGTGTTTCCTTTGCTTGGCCCTGTGATATCATCCCGTTATCCGTTTTACCTCCGTTAAATCTCTGCACCTCCACCACCCCCTATACTTCCCTCTCCACCTCCCTGTCCCCCTGGTTAGATTGCCACAGCCGTGTAAAAGATAGATTAACGTGTCTCTTTTTTATGGCATCGGGAAATTAAACAACTTTTTGAGTGTGGTTTTCTATAAATCAGCAGCACTTAATGAATATTCATCAGAGATAGAGAGAATAACAGAAGGGGACGGGGAGTAGTGTTGGGAGAAAAGAAGAGTAATACAAATCATTTTTAAGAGTAAAACTTTTTACCCCTTTCTTTACTTGCTTTACACATGGAAAGTAGAACCTCTTGGCGGAGTTTTGTGGACGACTTGAGCGTCTGAAGGATTTATTGTAGCTGGTAAAAAAAGAAGCCTTGTTTGAGGAACAACCCCATCCAGTCCCGTCCAGCCCAGAGTCCACTGCTGCTTTATAAGCTAGCAGGCTAATCAAGGCTAAATGGCTTTTTACAAGCTCAGAACTAATAAGAGAAGAGGGTAAAGCAGTTTATAGGCGATGGAGTAGGCAAGTCAGGCTAGGAGTCCCAACAAAGTCTTTATAGACACAGGATGGTGATGGGGCTACCGGGGGGAGCGACAGAGGGTCGACTTTTCTCAGAGACCTGTTAGAGGAAGCAGGACCTCCTGCTTAGTGTTGACAGGGTGGATTAGTGTTGAGAGAGGCTGTCATTCAGAGCGACGGCAATCAAACATCAAGCTGAAACGTGCATCAGTTAGACAAGGCGTCACCACCCGCTTCAATAATAGAGCCCAATAAGTACTTTACCAGTTAATATTTGTCTGTTGATCGTTCCGTCCACCGCTTTGGTCCAGAGTGTATGTTCACCACATTAACTTTGGTGATCCCTTAACTTTTCATCAAGCACCATCATCAGGAGTTGTTAAACGCTGGTCCTTTTAGAAATGGAACAGAATACATTAGATAATTAGTATTTTTAGAAATGTCAGAGTTTTTAATGCTCCAGGACAAGTTACACACCTGATATAATGTAAATAATTTGTAGAAAGTGACAGAACAGTGAGTGTTTGAAGAACTCAAACCTGACATGTTTAATTTCAATGTGATCTTCAATTTACATTAAATGTAATTTATTCATTTGAAGATTGGAATCAAGAAAATTAGATGCAAAGTTCTCCAATTGCATACAGCAAAAAAAAAAAAAGATTTACACAGCACTAGACTGTAGGAAATTTAGAAAGTCCATCCATATTTACATTCTCCTGTTGCCTCTGCTGCCTGAAGATGCAGCAAATGAAGCCATATCCCCCCACCCCGACATACACAGAGCCACGTATCGTTAGCGTTTGCTCTCACCCTCCCTTTCCTCTCTCTGCTTGTCCTTCCCCATCCAGATCAATACCATAGATCAGCTAAGCTATCAGGCTGCAAAATGACCATATCACCATAAACACACACACACACACACACACACAAACTATCTTGCCAGTGAACGAGTGGGTGGCTATAATAAACACCAGCCGGCTGGTCCCGGCCTCGTCTGCCTGGGCCAAATCATCATCATCATCATCATCATCTGTGTTGCGGTCTGTGCGTTGGCCATATTGATTTAGTTATGGCTGTTTCATATGCTGTCGGACAGTGTTAAATGCACATTTTCTGTTATCATGCTACACATTAATCAGAGGCTGCTTAGAGGCGGGAAGAAAGGGAGGACAGTGAGTGGAATGAAGGGGGAACTCAGAGGAGAGAGAGAGAGGGGGATGGAAGAAGGATGTGGTGGATAGATGGTAAAACATAACAGGAGATGCAGAGGATGAAAGGTAAATGAGATGTGTAAAAAAAAAAAAGACAGGTCATTTACGTTAAAATTGAGAATAGGAGAGATCTGAGGACGAGAGGGAGGGTGGAGTCCGAGGAATTATTGAAAGATGAGGGAGAGAGCTGTAGCTGTAAATCAGTTGTGAGATGGGGCCTCTGAGGATACAGCAGTGTTAAATAGAGGGATGTCATACTATATATTGGACAGAGAGGGAGAGTGAGAAAGGGTGAGGGGGGATTTAAAGATGCCCGGCTGTATATTGAGCTGCAGTGACAGAAGGTGATGATGAAGAGGTGTTCGATAGAAACATGCAATACGACATACTAAGCGACATAGAGAGCAGGTTAGCATGACAGAAAGGGCCATAATGTAACGGCCGGGAATGAAGATCTGTGGAGAGTCGACACACCTGCGTAGCGATGGGAGTAAATGAAATCCTCATCGGCCGGTTGAGGGTTGAACATACACATTTAAATTTAGCAGGATCACAGAAGAATGTAACTGTCACGACAAAAGGTATAAGAATCAACCACCAGAAAGTTAGAGACTGTTGTTTTAGTTAGAGATTCAGATACTTCCTGTTGTCTTTATGTGTCAGTGTAAACAAAGAATGACCTGGAAGTACTGGTATGGAAGTTTTTACAGGTTTATCATCGGTGGCTGTCTCATTGGTGGTTGTCTCATATCTATCAATATATGTCTTGTAATGTGACTAGTAAACATTCCTCCTTCTCTCTTTTCTTTTTCTTCCCGTCCACTCAGAGTAACGGAGGAGGAGTCCACGGCCACCACCATGGAGGCTCTGAAGGCTCGGATCAGAGAGCTGGAGAAGCAGATACTGAGAGGAGACAGATACAAGTGTCTCATCTGCATGGTGAGTATAAAACGTATACTTCATCCCCACTGTAATGACTGTTAAGTGCTACATATGTAACACTTAACAGGTGAAGCAGTGTTAGTTGGGGTTAGTCACAAGCTTCTCCAGCCTCCTGCATCTCACTGCACACCTTTGAACAGAAAGTCGAGGCGTTTCTTGTCACCTTGTGGCCATTTTATCAGGTATTTGCATTCGGGTGGTCACCAGTCACTAGTAAATGTATCATTTAACAGTGAAATGTTACAACTCACAGGTCAGACTAGGATATTGTGAAAGCTGAAGCTGTTTCCTATTTTCAGTTACGTTTGGTTTGCCTTCAGAGAGTAACTGTCTGCTGATAGGCTGCACATATTTGACTTGATGACTCGAGTATTTCATTGAGGCACTGCTGGCAGCTTCAGTCCGGTCCTCTAATTCGTTTGAAGGCTTCACAATCCTTCTGTGGATCCAACCTCTGAAATAATCAAACCGCTTCTCTAAACAGATACAACTCAAGTTAAAAAAAAAACAAACTCACACATAATAAATTACTGTGACCAAACTGCAGATCTTGGTTTTCTATATTTTAGCTTTGTGTGACACTCATATTAAATATTGTTAAGTGTGTTATGCTGTATGCTGGATATAAGTGTGCATGTAGGAACTGTGGTGCATCTCATCGTCCTCGGCTTGTGAGCATCTAAGCAGTGTTTTCACCGTTGGAGAGCAGGTGGTGTTGTGTTGCTGTCGTGTTGTGGCGGTTGCATGGCTTTGCAAGTCAACGCAATGTGTGCTCCAAGGTTGCATTTCCACGTGATTTGAAATCAAGCGCTTTCATATGAGGAATACACAACAGCTTCAAGGACTCGCATATATTAAAATTAAAAATATATATATATCCACGAACAGACAAGCAAGTAAGTAAAAGGTTAAAACCTGCACAGCTAGAATCATGAAATGTGGAAAGTAATATTACGCTGTCAAGTGAGAAGATCCTGCTGTGCCCGAGCTTATATTAATGATAGATCAATAATATAGGCCACATGTTCATTCTTGACAATATCATGTAGATATTGTCAATATTCATGTTCATCAGGCACTTGAGACGCCACCCCGCCACCCCCCAATCACAGTTGGTCCGTCCCACTTTGTGTCAAGTACCCACCTGTCATTGTTCAAGCTTGTGGACAGTGCAGCGTCGGCATCCTGTGCTCGTGTGTGTGTGTGTGTGTGTGAGGAGCGGATAATTACCAACGCCTGCGCTTCCTAAAGGTCGCTGGGTGCCTGAGGTGACACAGAGGGCAAGGCACAGCGATCGATCACTCACCACCCCATGGACACACCGCCCTTCTCTGCTCATCTGTCACTGTCGCTCATCTCTCTCCCTCTCTTTCTCTCTCTCACACACACACACACACACACAGGCGCGTACACACAGGCGTACAGAGACACACAAATATGTGCATAACATTTCCAAACACTCACACAGGCGTCTTGCAACTAATCAGTCACTGTGTCATTGACATGTCACCGTGTGTGTGATCTTAAAGTCATCAGGTGACTCTCGCTAGTTCACAAGTAGCAGAAACATGTAGATTGCCTCTTGAGCCTTAAAGCTTTCAGCAGTTATAAATCAGTAACTGGGATACACTAACAAACACCATCACTGTCAAGTCTTTACACAGGTTTTCTCAGAATTACCTTCATGGATCATAACTCTCCAATGCTCACATAAGTTGTAGATTAATGGAAAACAAGTGCTCTCCCGCTGCAGCCAACTTGGCTCGAGTTCCTAGTGGAGCTCCATGCGGTTCAGTCTCACCAGAAGGTTTCTACCCCCATCTGCTGGTCGTTTTAGGCACTTCTGGCACACTTGTGACAGTGATGGTTCTGCAATTGTGTTACTTCATATGATTTAAGACACAAAGGCAAATAAGCAATGAACAAAACCTACATGGAAGCAGTGAAAAAATCATAATTTGTAACACTGATGTTTGTCAAGCGTGCATACTTGTGACTTGACCAGCATGTATTTAAGAATAAAACTATCCAGGTTAATTGTATAAGTCCTCATTATTACTTACAGTTTATATCTGGAAACAGTATTACACCATCTCCCCCATGACACAAATGCTGTGATTCACTCTTCATAAATACCTTTACAGCATAATAACATATGAGCTTATTATCATGTCAATAAGTACCATAAACACTCATCATCATCATCGTATACTGTAACATGTTTTTGTGTTGACAATGTCAGTGGAAGTCACGGCATGATGGAGGCATTCAGATATCATTATCTGCACCTCCAGAAGTACAAATTAATCTATATACAGCCTCTCACCTGTAACCAATGAGAGAAAAATACATTAAATGCAGTGATATTCATTCACTGTGTAGAATTTATATTGTGAGTGACGCTCTTATTGTTGTGGGCTTCATATTGACTTCAAGCAACTTAGCCAAGTCATCATTGATGTGACAAAGTCAGTGCAAAGAGAGAAGTGCTTCTCAACTGTTTCCTCATTGCAGTGCTCTCGTGTGTGTGTGTGTGTGAGTGTGTGTTTGTCAACACGCGTGTTCATATTGCAGTGTGGGTATATGCGTGCGCGATCAGTACAAGCCCGCCTCTGTGATTAGCTGCCACCTTTCGCCCCCCTCTCCTCTCCCACCCCCACCCATCCCTTCCGCAGAGGAAGCCTGCTCTCCAGTCAGGTGTGGAGATCAAGAGGCTAGGGGCGTGGCCAGGGCCCCGGCCACTGGCCAATGAGGTCAGAGAGAGGCAGCCTAAGTCCCTCCCCCTCGGCCTGTACTGCCTGTACAGGGGCCTTGTGATTGGTGGCTACGGCAACGGCATAAAGAGGCTCCTCCCACAGCCCCTACGGAGGGTAAGGCACCTCCCTCCCTCCTCCGCTCCTCACCCCCTCCTCTCCCTCCTTCTCCTCCCTCATCTCTCTGTTCTTTTCGAGAGGAAAAGAAACACGATCA
Source organism: Pampus argenteus (assembly GCA_036937835.1). NCBI lineage: Eukaryota > Metazoa > Chordata > Actinopteri > Scombriformes > Stromateidae > Pampus > Pampus argenteus. The sequence continues at coordinate 6,478,965 of CM072875.1, forward strand.
GGTTCATTCATAGCTTCCTCCCTCATCTCTTCCCTGTGCCTGCTTCCCTCCGTCTCTGCTCGTTGCCTGCCCGATATCGTGTCTGTGTGTGTGTGTGACCTGCAGGTTGCTGGTTCAGTTGCCCCCATGCTGTCTTGCTCAGTGGTTCTGTGGCTGCTGGCTGTGTCGTTTTATGGTCAGTGGTTTGATGCTGTTGGTGGGTCAGGGAATGTACGGTGTTGTTATGTTTGTTGTTTACTCAGTGGCCTGGCCTGTGTGTGTGTCCTGTGAACGTTGAGTCATTTCTTCTTCTCTCCTCTCTGTAGGACTCCTACACGATGCCGCTCACCTCCATCCAGTGCTGGCACGTCCATTGTGAAGAATGCTGGCTCAGGACTCTGGTACGCATACACACACACACACACACACACACACACACACATTTACTTATCTGTGCTGCAGGGCAGCTACTCATGATATGCAGTTATTGCAGCCTCATTTCATAGTTGGTGAGTTTCTATCTGTATTCCTGCCCCATAGGGAGGAACTAAAATGGAACATTCCCCAAATGACCTGTTCTTTCACCACACACACACACACACACACACACACACACACACACACACACACAATCCAGGCAATGCAAACACTTTTCACTTTGCAGTAGGGAAAAGCTGAGATGGAATGATCCCCAAAAGGCTTGTTAAAATGTTGGAATAAAGTAGTCAACTCTAACCTCCAATGAGGTTTACATAGCACACACACACACACACACACACACACACACACACACACAGCATAGTGGTTGTGTTGGTTATTAGTTAGTCTAATATATTCAGTAGTGTGTAATTATCTAGTGCTAATGTGGTAAATGGAGCGCAGAGGAAAACAGTGTTTCTGCTGCTGGGAGGATAAACAGTCTCCTCATTTGCTTTCTCTGATTTCTTTGCTGTTTTCTCTCCTTTCTTTTTTTTGTCTTTGTCCTCATTGACACATGCTTCTCCCTTCTCACCTGAGCAGTTCTGAACTTTCAGTTGCCAGTTTTGGGAAACAATTATGAACCAACTCACCATTATCTCTTGATAGTTACACTTTAAATAACCAATATTCTCACATTTACAATTAAAGAATCATCTTCCAAACAACTTCCATGATCAAAATCTATATTTGTCAGTATTAGTAACAAATCTGTGTTATTGTGGCAATAACTCAGCAATGAAATAGTGTATAAAAGGCAACTGATGAGTTAGTTAGTTAGTGTTGTATTGTTAAAGCTCTCAGTCCGCTGTGGAAACATTGGTTCATAACAAGATACCCTGAATAAACTAATGAGCCAATGCCAGTAGCATCTTGAGCTAACATAGCATGATAATGATTACAATGCTAACTTTAAGCATATCAACATGTTTATTTACATTTGCTGTTATTTGACATGGTCTGCTGAAAGTAGAGTTGATCCTGGCCAGCTGAGTGGGAGCTAAAATAAAATCTAAAACCTCCAGAGGATGAATTCTTTCTGCTAACAACACAGTGTTTTCTCTGGCATCACGGCAAGGTCAGATTTTACACCGTTCGCCCCTCTAGTGGTAACGATGTTGTCTCCACTTTTCATCCATCCAACATATTTTATTTTCTGTTGTTGTAATGAGGATTACAGCCTCAGTGGGCGTTTGTATGGTTAATAGATTTTAACTTGTCTCTTGTCTTGTAAGTATGTTTGTGGTTCAGGAACATGTTGCAGCAACATTTTTCACTGACTTTATTGATATAAGCTAGCAGAACATCACCAATAATGTGCTGTACAACAACTTTAAAGTATCCTTTGAATCATCACATTATTTATGTTTTTCTATAGTAGCTAAAGTGAGACTGTGAAGGCCACGCCTCAGAGTACAGGCGTCCTCTGGCAGGTCAGGTGAAAGCAAACTGTTCCCTGAGATTCTGGATCATCTGCTCTCATTTTTATCTCGGCTGTGTAGTTTCCATGTGGCGCCTTTTATACTGGATTAATTAGCATTTAGATGTGCTAATGTGTCTGGAACATATAACTCATTTAATTTAAAATCAGTACTGATTCATGAAGGATTCCATGTGGCTTCAAACAAACCAGCATCTGTGCAGGATTTCTTTCCTTTCCCCCCCCCCTGATTTTTACCAACACATTTAAGAGACACATTAAGAGAACATTCTTGAATGAGACCCATTGTTTACATCTGCTATGTACCTGTACACTGCGTGTGTGCACCCGTGCATGCTGCCGTCACTGCTCTAATGTATGGGACATTAAACTCATAGCCTGGAGACAGCTATAAAAGCAGGAGGGCCAAGCTGATCAAAGTAAATGCCTGGGAATCTAGTTAACGTCAGCCCAACCCCTCACCGCTTTAATGAGCAAGGCAGCTGGAGCGCAGCGTGACGGGCACACACCCACACACACTTAACGGCCACACTAAACAGGAGGCGCTGACTTCCACTTGTAAACATAACAACAGAAACGTTGCCTCGCGCAGCGCACGAATGAAAAATTTGTCACTGATGCGTATTTCTGTTTTATCAAGGAGCATCATGGGAACTTGACAGGCGTCTCATCAGGGAAGGTTTAGAGGTTCAGAGGATGTTTTACAAATGAGTGTCTTTACAGGAATGTAGCATTAGAGCTTGATTCACATGCTTTGGCTCGATGCAGATGGAAAGCGTGATTCAACGTCAGACTTTGTTTCGGATCCCGAATGTTTCTACACGTCCCTCCTCCTTCCATCCTTGTTTCACTTCCACACTTTCCTTTCTGTTTCTTCAGTCTCCTTTCATAAAGAGACAGTTTAGAAACACTGGAGACACAAATCCTCTTAGCAAGAGTGTGTGAGATCTGTCAGACCCTTCGACCACCTCGGCCCTCTTGTGTGAGCGTGTATGCCCTTAGCCTATGCAGCCACTCCCAAATAGTTTATTCAGTAGCTTACAGGAAAAGAAGCTTATTAATCTTTTGGGTGAGACAAGTCTACATTTGTAATAGTCGGCATAGATTTGAGTAGCGCAGGAACGCCAGTTATAAGATCTCTTCATTCTGTCGCTCCCGTGTTAAATATTACACATACAGTGTTTCTCTGGGAAACACTAAACTCACCTTGTACACACATTTCAGTGAATTCACAGATGTCTCCACATACCAGACTTTTCAATATTTAGGATGCCATGTCATTGAAGTTATTGTGTTGTAATTATAAGCAAAGGGTCCAATTATGACATAAAAGAAGCAATAGCTGCAGTTTCCTCTCCAAGTTAACTCCAGATGTACCACGATGCTTGAGGTATTTAGATAATGTATTTTGACATTTATAGTTATTCATACATGTGTTGCCAATTGAAAAACAGCACCGTAAAAAGAGCTGGCAGGCAGGAACACGCCTGCAGCCAGCATGTGACCAGCCAACACAAGACAGGAAGGAGCAGACGCTCGGAAAGAGATGGAGAGAGGTGGAGGACAGTGGTCGAGACCACCCAACGCAAATGTTGCTCTGCTGTCTGAGCAGCCCTGTGTTGCATATTATCACCTGCTGCTTCACTGCAGGGGGCAGAGCAGAGGGAGAGGAGGAGGAGGAGGAGGGCCGAGGGTTTAGATTTAAGAAAGAGGAGACACAAGCTGCTCTTACACAGATTGTTGTTGTATTGCAGTCAGAGTGAATGATCTCGGTTCAGTTCCTGCTAACAGCCGACAACTACTGACACTGACTGATTTACTCACTGATTAAAATGTAGTCGCTAAATATTTGACATGTTAAAAACCTACAACTACAGCAAGAATTTGACATTTTTACTTCATAATTTCATGAGTAGTAATGATGAATCACTTCGTCATATCTAATGTGCAGATATGATACTGTATGATATGATATATATATATATATATGATACCAATCAATCTGTTGTTCTTCACAGGGGAACAAGAAGCTGTGCCCGCAGTGCAACACCATCACATCACCCGGAGACCTGAGGCGTGTCTACTTGTAAAGACCACCCCGCACCCCACCCTGTCCGTTCCAATCCATCCCTCCATCATCTTGGATTTCTTCTCCCTGTCGATCGAATTTTTTCTTCTTTTTTTTTTTGCGATCCGGGTCGGTAGCCTTAAACCCTCCAAGAGCCCACAAAGACATGACGGACTGTCTGTTGAGACTCTGCTGGCTCTTTGAGGAGGTTGAAACTGGCTTGAATGAATGACTTGACTGACGCTCACCGGCTCTCTGGCTGGCTGACTGCTTCGGCCACCCAGAAAAAAACCAAACATGCAGACACGCTGTGGTCCTACTGGTCAACAGGCTTGATATGACTCCCTCTACATACTGAAAGACTTTTATTTAGTGGAGAGCCTGATACACCCAGCTAAGCCCTGCTGAGACCTTGTAGCTTCACCCTGCTGGAGCTGGACATAAAAGGAACTTAATACAGAATCTAAAAACTGCTTTTCTCCCTCTAGCTCTTGACGGTTCAGTGGTGCTGGACTCTTTTTCTTTGTTTTTCCTCCTATCCCTGGCAGAGAGAAAACTCTATCTTCATGTCCCTGTTGCTTAAGAGAATTAAAAAAGGGCCTGCCCACTAAAACTGAGCTTTCAACCAAACTGAGAATAACCTCACCACCTTGAAAAGGAGTTTGACACTCCACCTCCTCCTCCACCTCTTCTTCTTCTTCTTCTTCTTCTTCTCGCGAACCCCCACTCCTCTCCTCCCTCTTTTGTGGTGTTCTAGTGAAGTAAACCAAAAGCCCCGCCCCCCCTCCCCCAAAATACAGTGCAAGCACATGTAATATAGTTCTATGTATGTTTACAATGTTGGGTGTAAATGACATAGAGTTCACACACACATACACAAATACATGCACACACATTTACCATCAGCAGACACACACTGAAGTAAATAGTATCAAAGTCCTGTTTTTAGTTGGAAGGGTTTGGGAATGATGTTTGGGGAGAAAAAAATGGCTGGAACAAAAGAAGCCTTCTGTATTTTTAAAAAAAGATCATTTGAAGATCCGTTGAGGTTTTATTTCACTGTACAGAAATAAAAAATTTAAGTAATAATAAACTACTCGAGAATAGATGGTCAAGATTTAGGTGGTGTCATTTTTCTGCAGAAAAAAAACTGTAGATCTGACCATGAAGAAGGAGAGATTTTTTTTGTTAGTTTTATCGAATGGAGAGATTCCTATTGCCCAAGACGAGCAGAACGATGGAACTGCTCTGTAGTTGCAACAATAGTCCAATTGAGCCTCTTCTTTTAACCTCCATCTGTGCTTCCTCTCAGTTGGGAGTAACAACATGCTCAGATCATAGTCTAGACGCTTTTTGTTTTACCCCTACATGTCTTCAAAAGAAAGCTTTTTCCATTGTTTTCATACTGCTATGCTGCAAAAAGGTCCCAAAATGGCAACCTCTGAAGGGCAGGTTCTTTCTGACTATAACAGATGAGATGGATGGCCGAGACTGAACTGGCAACCTCTGGGCCTGCAACACTCCCTCCTCCTCCTCCTCCTCCTCCCCCTCTTCCTCTCCCCCTTCCCTCTACGGCAGCAGCAGCCAAGGTGGTGGTGTGCTTTGTGTTTGTAAAACTATGTATTCTGTGACGTCTGTATTGTTGTAAGAAATGCTGAAAAAAAAAAAATAAGAAAAAATAAAACTTCTCAAATATCACGAGTGGTCCTGTTCACAAAAACCTGGGCGATAAAATAAGAAAAGAAAAAAAAGAGAAAAAAAAGGAAGGTGAGGAAGATGGCCTTAATGCAAAAGAGACGCATATTCTGTTCATGTGCATTTTTAATAAGCTTTGTGTGTCATCTCAGTGTCAGTAGTGTTCGCTCTTTCAAAGGGACTTTTATTTTTTTTTTTTTTTTGCATCTGAAGTTGGATCATTTCCATCCACTGTGGAATAATATAAAAGATTTTTTTGTTTTCAGAGAGAAATCAACATGGTCTGGGATCCTCCTTCAGCTCTTGACGGCTGAACTCATCTCTCGTGATGAACCCCTTATTTTTCTTTTAGTTTGAGCTCATTATGTAGCTACAACAACAACATAATAACAGGATGAACAGGATGTGACGCTCCGCTGTTGCTTTCAACGCTGTGATTCCTCCAACGCTCGGTTGATTCGAACCTGCCCCAATGATGGCAAATTGCACAAGAGGATTGTGTCAGAACTAATTTGTGTCTTGTATATTCTTGGAAATGGTACATGTCTTTCCCGTTTGTAAACTACATTTGACATTAATTAAATGATTGTAAATCTCAGTGACCCCCCCGCCCCCTTGGCTTTTCTTGTTTCTCTTCCCCTTGTTGTTGCCAATGCGTGTTTGCCAAGGAAGCATTTCACTGTTATTCTGCTTCAGAAGGTCTTTGAAAGTCTGAGCTGATGTTTCTACTGTCAGCATATGTTATTCCTCCATTATTGCTGTCAATTTTAAATCTAATGCAACTCTTTAAAGGAACTGGGATGCCTGACAAATACTGCAGTCTAATAAAACAACTGTTTAACTACAGGGAACAAAGAATGCTGCACACTGGGATGTAAGTCAAAAAAAGTTGTATAAAGCTGAAAAGGTTTGAATATCTGGTTCTCCTGCATCACATTTTAGTGTGGTTGTGATTATGTTATACGAGTGTAATGTAATATAATTGGTGGAGCCCCCTCTAATTTGTGTGAGTGTGTTGCTGGGGTGAGAATTCATAGTGTAAAATAAACTTCCACACCAAGATTTCTGTCTTAAATAAAATACATAGTGTATTCTCTATGAGTTGCATACTTCACAGGGCGGATTATATTTTATATACTTTAACTGGTGGAGTGACTAAAGCTGTAAAACCAGGGGACCGTTCACGTTGGATACCACCGTCTCAGTGTTGTCTGTGACAAAACAGCAGCATGATTTCCAGACTGGAGACCAAAGTTGGATCATCAATCAGGCAAGTTTCCCACCTTGGGTCAAATCTGCATTTTTGTTGTTTGGTTAAAATATTTTGAATAAAAATAAAAAAAAAAGTCATATTCAGAGTGTCTTCTGTATAGCACAAGTCCACCACTGCCAAAGTGTTCTCTTATGTAGCAATAAGTAACCAGTAGGGGCGCTGTGATCTGTTTATATTGTTGATTCAACCGCCACGGTGGCCAGCCAATGGATGTATTTTGAACCCGTTGGTGTGTAAAGATTGGACCTGCAATTAATGTCTGGCCTTGTGAGTGAGTGATAGAGCTACACCATTGGTTGGCCGAATCCCGCGCGACGTCTGTGTTTGTTTGTTTTATCTCGCTACTGCAGGCGGTAAAAATACAAATCTGACGCAGATAGTAAGAAAAATTAAAAGTTGTACCCTGTGCTCCTCTTACATCTTACTTTAGGTCTGTTTCAGACAAACAGTTAAGCTAGTTACTGCTAGCACCACTAGCCTCGCGCTAGCTAATGACGAAGCTAGCGTCGGTCAAACTTGCCGTGAAAACCACGTATTTCTGCTCTATGGAGGATGGTGGAAAACACACACACACACAGAGACTCCACTGAACGACAGCAGGCTGAGCAGAGACAACAACAGGTGAGTGAATCATCCATAATTAATCTTTATTAACTTAAATTGTGTTTATGAAGAAAAGTGTCGCTAGCTTAACTCCGTGCTAACCGCTCTGTGGCGCTGTTGTAGACTTATGATGTTAGCATAGGTGTCGTTTATTGTTGTAGAGACCGCTGTGTCTGTTTGAAAGACATTGCACCTGTCTGTCTGTGTTCCTCAATCACGTTTTTTCTTGTTATGAAACGTTTGAACTGTTTTTGTACTTCACATTAAGCTTGTTTGACAAAGTGGCGTCACTCCGTTTTCACGTTTGTTTGGCTCAGTAAGTGATAGTTTGTGTTTCTGGATAGGATGCTGGTCAGGGGTCCTGAAGGGGTTCCCCAGTTAAAAAGGGAATCATGTATTTTCACTATATTTCTACCCATAAGTGACACAATGACAGAACGTATGACTGTTTTAAGTCATAGGTTTCATACACTAACACACATCTAAAAGCAAAAAATCAGATGTTTGGTCTAATTTGTGTCAGTTTAGGGGTCCCTGATGTGATATATCAGTTGTGAATCTGTATCCCTGGTAACTCTTCTGTCTCTGTGATGGTTCGCTCACACATGAGGTCAGGTGGTACCAGCACAAGTCATATAAAGTCATTCATAGTCACCAGTGTGTTGTGTGGAGGTGACGGTGTACGTACGCAGAGACAGGTGAGGATGGAGATCTTTAAGTCTGTTGCCGTAAGAGATATTTGCTCTCATTACTACTTAAAGAACAAACAGGCTGAAAAACACAGAGCCTGATGCTAAAAGCCTGTTTTCCATAAGGTGAAATAGCCACATGTATATGTGTTAGATCATTGTCAGAGTGAGTCATTAAAAGACAAGTGTTGTCAGATGCTAATAAAGTTTTATGGAAAGGGAGGAAGCCACAGCAGGAGGGCAGAGGACTGATCCCAAAACCACCACCGTGTCTGAGATCAAATTCCTGCCGTCCCAACCAGCCCAAAGCTTCACGCCGACGTTATTTAAAACTTTACTACTTGCTGTCATTAGCGAGCACTTCGTTACAAATTAAGCCACTTGAAATGAAGTCACCGAAGTCGGTCAGAATAACCCAGCTGGAGGCGCTGTGCTCTTCATATTTCTGATTTCAAGCTCTCTGTATTATAAAGTGCTTAATTCTGCTACTGCATGTACCTGTTGACTATGTTTTACCCCAAGCAAAGATGCTTAACTTGTGGTGAATTTGTCAATGCATCATATTGTGACTTGAATCCTTCAGTAGGAATAATAGTAGTAAAGAAGCAGGAAGGACAGCATTGCCATCTAGAGTACTGTAACACACAGTCACTGCTTTCTCCATTAAACTCCATGTAATCCCACTACTGCTATCAGGCAGGCAGCTTTCAGCAGTTCACCAGATGGTGTCAGCATGCGTGGGGGGAAAGGTGTGTGTGTGTGTGTGTGTGTGTGTGTGTGTGTCTGCATGTTCTTGTTTAACAGTGTTATCGAAACCAACCCTGCCAAACATCAGAGCTCATTTAGTAGCCGCCTGTAACATTAATTAGCATGAATTACAACAATATGATCTCTCTTACCACTATGTGGCGCTCAGATCTGTGTCCAAGCCTTAAACAAAAGCAGCATGGCCTTCTCTTACCTCGACCGCGGCGAGGCCTTATTAGACTCAGGCCTGCCCGGTAAGCGCTCCTGTAAGTGCTGTCAGATGTTAATAAAGTTGGAGTGAATCAGAGGCGACCACAGCAGGAGACGTGCTTTGTAGAAAGTTCCTGGACCAGATTGAAGCCAAATTCTGTTGGTACATATGAATACACAATGCAGTGTGAGACGTGTCTAATGAGATTTGACTATTGGTGCTGCTTTTTATTTGAGCAATTGTGGCTATTTAATTAATAACTGATTTGTGTCTGTGACGTTCGAGGTGTTTCCAGACTCTGTATGCATGCCTGCATGTCCTTTGTGTTCACGTGTAGCTTCAGTTCGTCATTCTTCGTTGTATCTTGGGGGGTTAAACCAGCCTGTCTCGAGGGCGATACACCTGGAGACAAAACCGTGTAGCAGCTGATGCTAAATGCGCTCTAAGTTTCAAGTTTCAACACCACACTCGGACCACAACCGGCTTCCAAACTATCCGCTGTTGTCGTGTTTGTGCATACTGTATGTCTTAAAGTGAGATTTCAGGTGAGCACAGAGAAACTCCCCCCCCCCCTTCAGCCGATGAACTTTGTGCATGTACATCGCTCTGCACGTGTAAGTGTGTCTAATAAACAAAAGTCAGACGCCCGTATGAACACTGAAAGAGGTTTTCCTCACTTCAAGTCTCCTAGTGGTAGCCGGACAAACAAACAAAACAAATAACACTGATGGTGATTTTCACCATGATTGTATCTTTTTTTTCCACAAACAAAAGTATGTCATGCAAATGTTTTAAAAAAAGATACTATAGTCTCATATTATTCTACATGTATGGCCTTTAAAAACATGAATTCAGCAACATTCTCCCAGCGATGCAATAATCATATTTTAACAATTCCAACCATCATTGAAAGGTCAAAATTATCCCTTTTAAAACTATTTGTCTAAAATATAGTGTCTAAAAAGTATGAAGCATGCAGGTCAGACGGTGTGTGTCCTAATCTGGATGCACACACTATGGTGTGGTCATTATTGGCATTTTACACACACACACACACACACACACACACACACAGACTGATCACTATGACAGTACTCTTCCTGCCCAGACGTCCTCCCTGTACTACTCAAACACACATATACATATGATGTAGTATGTACACAATGCACATGCATAGACCCATAAGTATACACTCTGGAGTGTACACACACACACACACACTCACACTCACAGAAAATGGTCCCAGAAAATCTATCCAAGAGGCGCCTGCAGGAAACTGAAGCAGGTGACAGAAGAACCTCCCCAAGGCTGCTTCACAGTCATTAGAGCCATTTAGCTCATCAGCAAGCTCCACCCAAAAAACCCCTCGCTGTGTTGGTTGATGTTCCCCTCTCACATGCTGTTGTAGTTGCATCGGCTATAATTACTTTGCAGATTAAGGTTTTACATAAAGAACATATGTTTTTAACATATGATGACTTATTGATACATTTACCACATTTTATACAGTAGTTAAAATTAGCTCCACCTCGACCAGCTATAACATTGGCATGCTGCCTACATGGTAATGAGTAATTTTTACTTTTCATACTTGCATACTTTCACTGTAGTAACATTTTGAATACAAGGCTTTTACTTGTAACTGAGTATTTTCACGCAGTAGTATTACTACATACCATCCAGCTTATCCACCGCTGCAGTAAACATGGAACCTTATTGGTTGCAGCTCAGCTCGGTTTCTGCAAACCAGACATGTTTCACCAGTTAAAGAGTCTCTGCTGAATATCTTTGTTGCTTCGTCATCATTGTAGATGCTTCATACAGTAAAACAGGACATTATCTCGACGTGTTCACACCACCCATGCAGTGACTCAAGGTTTCCACAGGGTGGCAGTGTTTGATAGCAGACACCGTTTCAGCTGGTCAGGCCAGACACTTGTCAACCGTGTAACTCGATGATTCACATAACCTGGTTTGTATGTGTTTACATAGGAGCATCTAAATGCACTGAATGAAAAACCTAATCTAACATGTATATGTTGTCTGGACTATAAAAAGGACAGAAGGCCATAACAGGTACAGCACTCAGAAAAATACCAACAGATACCAAATGTTCAAATATTACCTATATGATATTGATGATATTATCTATCAACCGTAAAGCTATATCCCGGTGACAAATTGTCAGACATAATAAACACGAGTCTAAATAAACACACGCATACATGTAAACTAGGATTGACTCCCAGAACTGGGAGAAAAAGTGAGGAGCGAGGTCATCTGATGTGTTTCATCTACTCCTTCTGTCCCCCTTCACCACTCCTCCTTTCATCTCAGTCAGCCCCCCCAGGGGAGAACACTGGCCGTGTGTGTGTGTGTGTGTGTGTGTGTGTGTGTGTGTGCGCCGGGGAAGGAGGGGGGTTCTTGGGGTCTTGCCACAGGATCCCCACATCTTGAAAGGGGGAGATGACAACATGAGATAATAGTGAAAAGGAATAACAGGTGTGTGTGTGTGTGTGTGTGTGTGTGTGTGTGTGTGTGTGTAGGTTTTTCACTCCCTCCCCAACCTCCCAAAAAAACCTGTGATATTCTACCTGCTTCACCCCCCCCCCCCCCCCCCCCCACCCCCCACCCCCCTCAAAACTTGCGTAACGTGTGTTGCTCTCTTCCGTTACCACGTTTGTTTCCACTTCTCTATCAGAATTTAAAAAACTAGTTGAGCTGCAGTCGGTCATTCTGAACACAGTCTCGCCGCGGCGGTGTAGCAAAGCAACGCTCACATCCTGCTCCTCATGTAAAACAAAGAAAGCTGCGTTCACTGTCCGATGCTGCGATAGTGTCGCATGTCTCTGCGAAGAGACGGCAAACTGTTGACATGGTGGGCGGGGCAACAGATCACAGTATGTTGGTCAGTTGGATTTAACTATCACCCGAAGCTCCGTCATGGTCATTTTAAAAACTGTCACTATGCTTGAAAAGGATGACATCTCTCCAAAATCTTGTTTTTCTGCTTATAATTCATAAAAGGATGTAAAGATGGCAAACCCACTCATCTACATCTTTCAAATCTCTTAAGTTTCGCTTTGTAAAATAAATGAAATGTCGTTTTAAAGTTGACGGAAAGGATTTTATTACGTGAGGTAACAGCAGGCGCAACAAATCTTCCCATAGCCTGACTGTTTGCATGGTGCTTTCTGTAATCACCAAAGAGCTCAAAATCAACAAAAGGTGATAGACAACACACACACGGACACACACGCACTTTGTTCTGCTCACTAACGAAGGAAGAAGTGTTGTTTGAGGCTGAAGTCTTCGGGAAAATTTTATTCAATTAAACCTTAAAAAAAGTTTCTTGTTTATTCTTGAAAAAAAGCCGATTTCAAAAACACCAGCACATTATCTCAAAATAGATCATGTGACCTAACTTTCAGCTGTTCGTAGGAGGAGGATGTACCAAACCTGCGGTCCAGGATATCCTGTAGTGTTCATCTGGCGTTTGTGACTGAAGCAATATTGTTCATTCTACTGCCACTGTTTGAACACACAGCTGAACACATGATAGGTAGCCGTTTACACAGTCTGATCCCTCAGTAATCACATGGCTACACTTTAAAGTGACAGAAGCTAATCTGTGTAATAATCTCATAATTAAGATGTCAGTTTGTCAAAGGGGAAGAGTCCAGAGTGGCTGTTATTGCTGTTACGGTTTTTACAAGCAAATGGCTAAACTTCCTACTCAAATAAACAGTGAAACAATGCTTAGTTAGCGGAGGCTTAACACAGACTGACACTGTAGTGCTGCTGTTTTAGTGCTGCACACACACCCACTGACACACACAGGCACTTTAACTGTTTAAGAGGGATAATACTAGCCCCCATTGTGAATTGTTAGGCATTTGTTTAAATTCTAAAACAAAGCTTAAAAGGACAGTTCACCCCAAAATAAAAGACACATATTTCATGATATTTTATCTGCCTGAGCTGGATGACACTCTCTCAACCCGGTTACTCGAGATAATCCACAGACCTTGTTGTGAGCAAGTTTCGTGTCAGAACTATTTTCTTTCTACCAAACTAGCCCCGTCAACCATTCAGACATTGGGGTGATTTTTGGGGTGAACTGTCCCTTTAAAACCCCTGCCACCACAGCCCTTCACAGAGAGAGGTCAGAGGTCATGCTCACCTGCCTTCAAGCTGGTGGAATTCAGTGTCTTGCTTCGAGGCACCTCAAAGTCTGACCTCTGTGTGTTGCTGACTGATTACCGTCTAACTCATATTCTCCCCACTGTTTGTGTTGATGACGCTAAAGCAAAACAGGATATAGACATATAGCATCTAGACCTTACGCATCATTAATATTTGATGGTTATATAATAGCAGATGGTTCTGTTGTGTTTACCCCCCCACAGATCAGTAAACATTTATTGTGTTGTGTATTTAGTTTGCAGTTAGGTTACTTGGTTAGTTATGGCTAGAATAGAAGGATAGTGCTGCTTTTGGATGTTGGCAAATGTCCGCTAACGTTACCATAGCAGCAGCATCGACATGATTAGACATGAACACTGGCCCACTGTTGTATTTACAGTGCTGTGGATTCAGGACAGTCGAGCTCCTGTGGGATTACAGAAACCTCATTGTAAATTTGAACATGGTATCAGGTTCACATTGACTTGCTAACTAAGCTAAAGTTAACATTAGACATCAGCTTAGGTAAGGTTGATGGTAACCAGTAAATTAGCAGGAAGCTGATTATATTTCCTGAGCTGCAATCGTTTTGTAATTTAATCTTATTCAGTTTGCCGATTTCTGAATTCATCCGTGTGGGTTTTTGTATGAGCCGACGGTCTGGTGGAAGTGTGAGCAGCGGACAGGAGCACAGGGTGTCTGATCCTGCTCAGTGTATCGGTCAGGAATGCAGGCAAAAACAGGTGTGGAGAGTAAATACTACAACCAATGATGAGAGACGATGTCAACACTGCTGCATATAGACGCGCACAGCACCAGGAATGAAGGAATGATCAGGAATTAGCTGCTTTTGGAGAATATTATTATTTCTAATAAATTATGTAATTCAAATTGAAAATATAATATTAAATATTTATACCACACTTGAAGTTTTTTTTTTTTAAATGTATCCTGCTCAGTGGTTTCAAACTGTTGTGGGAATCTGGTAAATGAAGTTTACTTCATTATGATACCTTTGCTTGCTGTTGGACTACGTTTCCCAGAATCCATCTCTGCAGCATCTCCGTAGCACATGAGTAGTGTCTTCAGTGAGTGAGTTCGTACAATAAGTAAATATAGTGATGTCCTGAAAGTTATTCATTAACATATGTATTTTAAGCTACTATTATTGGCAAAAAAAAACCCAGCATGAAGCCCTGAAGTTAGCGACAACCCGACCAGACGCTACCACTACAGATGATTACATGAAACATACAGTTCTTCTCTTTGCTAATTACAGTTTTCACCAATAACTACACATATCAAAATAAGTACCAAGGATACAGTTGCAAAAATAATTAGTTTCTTTGATCAGGCTTTTTTTGCATAATGAGCCAGTTGGTTTTTAAAGGTCACAGACACAGGCTACCTCTTTTTTCACTGATAAAGTGTGTGTGTGTGTGTGTGTGTGTGTGTGTGTGTGTGTGTGTGTGTGTGTGTGTGTGTGTGTGTGTGTGTGTGTGTGTGTGTGTGTGTGTGTGTGTGTGTGTGTGTGTGTGTGTGTGTGTGTGTGTGTGTGTGTGTGTGTGTGTGCGCACAAGCAGGTTTATGCAGGCTGACCTCTGTTTGTTCACTGTGATGCAGAAAAGACTCAGTAAACTCAAGCTAACTGATGCACATATTGTCCTGTCGTTAAAGTCGAGACGTGACGTTTCTCTATCGGCATCTCATACTTGTAATATTTTGCTAGCTTTGTTTATGATGGTTGTTTATGATGAAAAACAAAAACACAATAAAATGTTTGATTTAACCTCATAAAGTCATAAAGTTTTGTTTTTTTTTTGGACAGTTTTGCATGATATTGTTAGTGGTTTGTTCCAACATCTGGTCACATAAGTAAACAAATGAAAGAAACAGAAAAGTGTGTGTGTGTGTGTGTGGGGGGGGGGGGGGGGGGGGGGGATTAAGGATGAATGAGAAGGCTAAAGGAGAGTCGTCTGTCTATATGTGTTGTGTAGCTGAATAGATGAGAGCATGTGTCGCCTCAGGCTCTACCTGACAGGCTGGCTCACTGCCTACCTGCACATCATTCTTTGGCTGACTGTACTCACCTGTTCAAATACATCCCCCATGAGAGGGGGAGGGGGAGGGGGAGTTGTAGGAAGATCGCCTTGTATCTCACTTGTTTTCACACTCTTGCCTTCATCTGAATGCTTTGACTTTCTCAGTGTTAGCCAGGTTCCTGCATTTAGTTCAAGGTTTTCTAATACAATAGTGATTAGATTTTATTGATTGGCAAATAAAAAAAGAATAAAAGTCAGTTAAAATCATAATCTTCTCTAATATTTAACTGCAAATACACAAGACAAGCGACAAACGCGATGTTAAGATAACGTGTCGTGTCATGCTGCACTTTATGTGAACTGAACAGTAATGATGATTTATGTATTCAAGCTTAGCAAACATGGCCTTGGGTTTTCTTAGATTATTATTATTTTTTATGTGGGCTGTTTTTTTTGGCAGCAGACCAAAGGACAAAATAAAATCCAAAAATCACTTGAAAAAAAAAAAAGAACAACAAACTGATCCTGCTAACAAGTATTAGCTGTGTATCCGAAGCTTATGTTCTATAGTTCGGTGCTATAAATCTCTATTATCTACTATTGTCCAAAAACTATTAAAACACATCATTGAGCTACATGCTACATGTTCTTTCTATTATAAACAACAAGGGCATTGTAGTTTATTTCGAGCCAATCCCACATACATCATCCTTGCTGTCAATATTCACTAACGCACCAAATAAGTATTCATCCACGACTGAAAAATAGTCCTCAACAAATGTGATATTTGCTCCTGTTTGATAAGACTTGCTAGAAACTACAGTACATAGCTGTTTCAAGAGATTATTGAGCCGTTTTAAAATATAAAACTTTTTTTCTTTTTTTTTTTTGTTCATAGATTTCTGTCTTCAGAAGAAGAGAATGTGCTCGGATGTTTGGCACAGCATGTGATTGACAGGCGATCTGGGGCAGTGCAGGGTAAAGTATGACTGCTATTTTCTCTTCATTGAAGATAAGACGTCAACACCTCTTACATAAAAGTTTTAAGGATTCATTAAGTAATGCTGAATGAGGGCTTGAACCGCTGCAGTCATTCTCTCTCGTCTTTCGCTGTCTTCTGCTTGAATATAGATGATTGCGTTTGAGATTAACAAATATGTTGTTGTTGTTTCCTCACATGATGCAGGCTGCATCATGCTAAAACAAACATCTCAAATCTTCTTTGACTCTCTCTGTCTCTCTCTCTCTCTGTCTCTCTCTCTCTCTGTGTCTCTCTCTCTCTGTGTCTCTACGTCCGTGTGAAGGCAGAGGGATTTTGATGTTGTCCCAGACAATGGACAATTTGGGTGATTTCCTGTGCGCCAGTGTCATATGATTTTGTCCCGAGGCAGTGCTGCTCCAGAGCCTTTTGTCTGGCTGGCCTGAGCCATGGAAGTCAGACTTCCCTCTTTCTCTCCTACCCTTTTCATGTGGCCTGTGTGAATGAGCCGAGTCCGCGGCTATTGTGGCGTGATTTAGTGATTTATCCATTGGATCCAATGACCGAGGGTTTGACATGCAGTGTTAACTGTGTATTTGATACTAGCAGCCAGGTCTTTCACAGGGATACTCTCTCCACATAGGAAAGACGTGTGCATTGTGGGAAACAATGGCTTTTGTTGCTTTGGATAATAGAGAAGGTTTTAGAAATGGTATTCATGTTCCTTTGGTGATTAGATGATTTTAATGTTTAGGTTGCATTAAACGACAATGATCCTGTCTTTAGTTGAGATGACGTGCTGATTGTCCTTTTTTTTCTTGTTTTTATTCTTTTCAAAGTTCACATTAAATGTGAATTTCAGCGAGTCACTTCTATCACCTTTACAGGCACATTGTTCTCGCAACATAATATGCCTATTGTGACGGATTTGGAGGTAGATGCCTGCGTGCAACTGACTTGTCAAGTAACCAGGTTTAATTAACAATCATCATCAAGAAGTGTGTGCGTGTGTGTGTATGTGTTTGTATGACAAGCCAGGTGATAAACTGCATTGACGGGGATGGTGGAACTGATCTTAATCAGGAAATGTCAGCCTTAACGTAGGACTTTTTGCTGCCTCAGCATGCCTGTGACCCGAGGACATAAATAAGCACCTGTATGTTAGGAAAATAAGAAGCGGGCCCCCAACCTCTGCTGTCCATTCAGAGAGAGCAGCTAGAGGTGGTGTGATTGTATGTAAAGGAATCAGGCAAAACATGAGCCCTGTTTTACAAAACAAATGCCAGAGGCTGCTTCTGTTATTGTTTTCATATCTTGCTATGAGGAAGTTTTAATCAGATCAGATCAATGCCTCAAATAGAAGTTGAAGCAGGTGTAACTTCTTTACTGGATAACTGATTTTTAGTTGTTGTTGGCTGAAGCCTTCTGCTGGAGCTCCTGCTCATTCAGTGCCGTGACGTCATTCAAATGAATGAGGCTGCATTTTATGGGCTAATGTTAGTGTGAACATGTCTTTAGACAATCTTAGAGCCACTTTGTTTTAAGCAAGGCTTTAACGTACATGTCCACGTTCTCTTTTGTGTTTCCTCCGTATTCCAAGAACCATGAAGATGAGGAAAATTAGATGAATAACAGATTAAAGTTCGACAAGTTCCTCCAGTACACAAATGTGCTTTATATTAAATGTAATCTTACTCACAGCAGACAGAAACCAAAGTCCTTCTACCAGGAACTGGAATGAAAGTCAAACAGAAGTCCAAAGTGACTATATTACCAGGTGTGTGTGTGCATGTGTGTGCGTGTGCGTGTGCGCGTGCGCGTGGCTCTGTCTGTCACCTCCTGTGACCTCCAGCGAAGACAGACCCGTTGGCTTTGATCACACACTTGTTCATCTACAATGCACACACACACACACACTCATGGGGCCTCCATATAGCTTGTCCTGTTTCATGATAAGCTCCATCAGGTTGTGTTTGTAACAAAAACCGTGTGTGTGTGTAATTGGATCCTGTTACAGAAGATAGATGTGAGTGAAATGTTATGATCAAACCTGTTGATACTGAAAGCCAAGCAGGGTTATGACATATAAGAGAGGAGAGAAAGAGTGCGTGTGTGTGTGTGCGCGTGTGTGTGCGTGTGAGAGTCTGTAGACAGAGTAGCAGGTAGTCGGCTTGTGTGTGTAAATAAATGTAGAACTTGTAGCACAACCAAAATGCATCAAATTTGAAGCGGAAATAATTAATCCCTATAAATGATCATACATAATTATGATCTATTTATCATTTCAATTCAAGGAATTTGATGAGGAAGCTACTTTTATTATGTTTTTCTGCCACATTGTAATGTTGTAGGAACTCTCCAGGTACAAACACCTGTCTCTATGTTGAGTTTCTGCCTCTTGATAGCGACACAGTTGATGCTCTCTTCTCTCTTGTTTTTGAGTGTGTGCACTTAATGGTGCCCCATTAAAACAAATCCTGACTCACTGCTACGACAACAAATCTTATCAGAAAATATATTTAAACATTACTCAATTTAATAGTGGTTAGGCTGACTGTCTGAACGCGGAACGTAATTCTACAGATCCTGTAGCTGACGAGGTGTTTGGAAAAAGCTGTTCATTTATTTCCAACATCAGTTTTAACTCTTTCATTTACAGTCTCTCATATTCAGGCCATAACCGTCATACTGCCAAAAAAAAATGACAGCAAAAGGAAAAAACTACTCGCTTTCACCTCTGTTGAATTATTAGAAATCAGAAATCTGCCCTAGCAGGTTGAAAGAGTCAAGCTAGAGAGTCGGTAGAGAAGATAATTTGAGTAGCCTCCTTCACAGAAAGTGTGTGTTGCCGAGCAGAATTACACAAGGCATGTCTGGACTGGAGCAATCGCAGGAAAGCCTGACATCCTCAGTTACCGTGTTTTTAAAGTTATAAGCGGATTCATAGACCTCCAGTGAAATGTCGTATTATAGTGATTTAATCTAATTTCAAGTAAAATGCATAACAGCATACCCTCCAAATCTACTGAAGATCTGAAGATGCATAAATGTTAGTAAAGCTGTATTAGAATTTGTAATTTTTTGTATTAGCACATCAGTATTTTATTTGTATTCCAAGTCACAAAGGACTCAACTCACTCAGCTCGCTCAGCTTGTGCAGGAATGACGTGCATTGCACATATAAGCCACCGGGGGGCAGTATATCTCAATGCTGATTGAGTGAATTTGCTCAGTGCATTGTAGAGAAGTTTGTAGGCATGACTGCATGTGCAAAGAGATTATCCAAAGTCAGCTCAAGTTTTTTGGGTTTGGGTTTTTTTTTTTTTTTTTTTAGTAATCCGGTAATAATATTTAAGCATTGATTCCTCTCAAAACATGACAGTCATCAAGGTTTTAATGCAATGCTTCATTTTGAGTGTTAAAAGTGAAATTTTCTCACAACATTTTTTTGTATTTCTACCCATCTATCTATACTGCACAACCTAAAATCTGCTAAATCTAATTATCTGTATTGGCTTGATATTGAATATTGCCCATCCAGTGCTACTTACATTTATATCCTCCTTTATTTTTGTCATTTTCCTTTCAGGACACACAAATGCATGAGTGTATCTGTGCACGTTTTCCTTTCTGTCCGGGACTCATTTGTCTCTTTGTGCACAGCATGGCCCCCGCCATAACCTATCATAATCCACCAAGAGAGGCTTGTCAGATGTCTGAGTCAGTGTATAGTCGTGTGCGTGTGTGCGTGTGTGTGCACGCGCGCCATGAGATAGACGGAAGTTAACTCATCACGTCTGCTCTTCCTTATCAGTCAATTGTGTTTATGAGTTGTGTGTATTGACATAATGACCGTGTGGAGTCAGTGGCATACACACGCACAGACACACACACAGTCACACACATTCTGCGGTAGGTGGTTCAACAGTTCAAGGGAAGTTTATAAGGTTTATATGTTTGCATGAGCTGTATAAGTAACTTTGCCATAAATCGATTCACCTCTTTTGATAGAAATAAATTGCAGGCATGAAAAATGAAATGAAGGAACACGGAGGAAGGGAGGGAGACAGGACATGAATCACTGGGATACTTGAAAGCTTAGACTGAAATAACACATGACATGGTGATACATATCAAAGTGTAAGACAAACAAATTGGCTGCTGTAGTTATCATCAGTGTTTATACTGTTTGATGTGGAGAACTATGTCAAGCATGCGTGGACTGTATATTTTTCTCACTCAAGCTTAAGACTTGAAAAAAAAAATAATCAGTGGAAAAATTAATGTGTGAGCAAGCAAGGAGAGCGGGGCAGGATGGAGAAGAATAGTGAATGAGGGCAAAGGGGGAGGGGGAGGGGGGGGGGGGTACAACAGAATTCCTGATTTGGGGAATCTTAGATATTTGATAGTGCTGCTGTGGTGCCACTGTTGCAATAGCATCTAAATAGAAAATCTCCCCGAGCAAACGAGCATCCCATCTGGGGCCTTTGAAGTTCCTCGGCAGCGAGACCCGGTGCTTCCTCTTTGCATTACAGAGCCAGTTTGTGGTTGCTTTCTCAAGGGGATTAACAATACGTGCCTTCATCCATGCATGCCTATGTGTGTTTGTGTGTGTGTGTGTGTGTGTGTTTATCCATAATCCTGCAAACCAGACTACACTGGACTGGTGCCACACTGCTCAAAGTTGGAAGGTTATTGGCTCTTCTCCGTCTTCCATCTTTTTATTTTTTTTTTCTTTCTCTTCACATCCACACACAAGCTGTGCATATACAGTACATACCCCAAACACTCCGGTACAAACACATTAATGTACATACATACAAACTAGATATAAATATACAATAATACACATGTAGTAAGGACTGATGCTAATTTGCTCTTGTGCGTAATGTACCGTAACGTCAATGAAATACCTGATAAGAGAGTAAAGTGAGTACCATGCTGATAGGATTTCATTTACATTCTTATTTAATGAAGTCTGCTGTGTCTATCTGCAAATTGAATTGCTCATTTATCATCAGATGTAACTGTTACAGCACTGGAGCCTACCTTTTTAAAATGTTCGATAAGAGAATAAATAGTTTAATTCGGGCTGTGATTTTCCATTATGTTATGGAATTTTTTTTTTTTTTTTAAAGAAATATAAAGAAATAAGTTTTGAGTCGAGCAGGTGGACATTTACTACATTCCCAGGAAAGAAAATCAGAACCACCAGTGTGTTAGTTCCTCTCTTAACGCATAAACCTAACTGAACACCTAAATCTATATAAAAATGCCTTACAAATATATAGTTTTCTTTTTTTTTTAATTTTAAGTAATTCCCTTAAACAGCTGGTCATTGCACTTTTTAGCAAATGTTACCTAACCAACACTAATTAGTGCATCAATTGAGGACTATTTTCAGTGGTGGATTAATACACAGTTGGTGCTCTAGTGACTACAGCAGCAGGACGATGGTGTGTCACCGTGTTCATGGTAATTGTTGGGTTGTGGCTTATTGATGCATTTTTAATAGTTTTTGGACATTTTCTGTGTGTTTGGCTTCGGCTACACACACACACACGCACAGTACTTGTTAGTGGTATCAAGTCATTGATGGTTTTGATCCATTCATAGGATTTGGTGACAGGCAAAGCCTCACAATTGTGAGCAGGTTGCAGAGTGACATCAAAGTAGTGAATCTAGTGTATGTTGTAGAAATACAGCACACATTTAAACGCATAGTTCATCTTACAGGGCTGAAGCACTTTTATTTTGTATTCTTCTGTGTTGTGCAGGAAAATATTACAGTGAGCCAGATAGGATGGGTGGGAGACTATGCTGATTCCCTTAGTGCTATTACAAGAGCCACTGGGATGTAATTTTGGCATTTTTGTTTCTGGATTTTAATCTTTTAGTTATTTCTAAAATTAGTTGTTGTTGCCAGAAATCATGAGCAGTCAAGACTCCTGCAGTAATAGATGAAGACTGGCGTGTTGAGTACACACCTACTGTATGGTGCATCAGTGCATTACTATTATTGTGTATGTGGGTAAGCATCTGTCCAGAAAGATAATTAAGCAATCAATACAGATATTATCATCAGCCTGTCTTACAGTTTCAAGTATCTCCAAAGCATTTGTGTGTGTGCGTGTTTGCCGTCTGTTCTCAACATCATGCACATGACTGAAGTTATCCGCATGTACCTCTTTGTTCACAAACAGGACTCTGCGTCCTTTGTTTGCTCTGCTGTCCACATTCTGCAGGTGCACCAGTAAACACTAAACCTAAACCCATATCTCCCTTATGATGTCATTTTTTCACCAGATAGCATTCATACTTCATCCAACACCTGTTAGAAACTGTGTATTGTTTGAATGTTGACCCGTAACAGTGCAGTTGATAATGCATTGTAAAAGGCTTTGGCAGTTGCCCCACGTTGCTTTAGTGCACTGTATATATTAAATGGATTATTAATTACCATTAATACACTATGTAGAGCTTAAAGGAGTTTATATCATCAGGAGGTTAGTTTGGAAAACTGAGATGTTTGTGATGGTATTGAAATGATGACATTGATAAAGTGATGATTCTGCGAAGGCTGGATGGAGATCGGGCGTGCACAACGGCAGCACAAAAGCACTAAAGGCAGAGGGAGACGTGTTTTCTGTCACTGTATTATTGGATAGATGTGAACAGCTGAGAGCGATGAGCAAGTGTGCACGAGGAGTGAGAGCGGCAGTAATATAACTGCAACGGTAGACTTCCCAGTCAGTCTGTTAATACTGTCAATCAAACTGCATCGCTCACCTCTCACTTAAGGTAGCCACACCTAGGCATGATTAACACCTCAAGACTTATTGTGATCAGTAAAAGGTGTGGTTCTGAATTACATTTGTGTCATCATAAAAAAACATTCATATGTGTGTGATCCTGAATGTGTAGCTTTGCTGTCATAAATTAGATTTTTTTTTTTTTTTTTTAATATGCGCATAGAATATTTTTTATGAAATCTACAGTAATATACTAGTTACCAGGTTTATTTCACCGGAGGAAAGCGGTTTAAAAACTGAAATGTCAGATGTTTATGATTTATTAAGTGATTTTTAGCCTGTTAACTAACTTGTTCCTGTACCCGCTCGTTCTGTCCCTCCTCCCTATCTGATTTGGAGACTTTATGTGCCATTTCCACAACGGTTGGAAGTTGGGAAGACAAACAGCTCAGTTTCCGTCTTCCAGTGCTAATGGTGCTACTGGGTAATAGTCTCCAGAGGGGTAGCATTTCCTCCACTGAGGGAAGCGTAGACACAGTAGTTCTGTTAGCCCACTAAGGGATTCAGTCTCCTTCCCCCACTTTGGCTTGTCTCCATCAGTTAGCCCTGGATTATTAAGGAGGGCCAGTGGGGGGTAGTTAGTGGTCTGGTCTGGCCTGGCTGTACCTGGTCTCATACAGTCTGCATTCATACAATGCAACAGAGGTCAAGGGAACACATCTTAAAATATCATGTTTACATATTTTGACTATTTCTTCTTTTGGATATTATTCACAACACATTCATATATTTCATAATCTTTTGTGACTATTTGAAACTTTGCCTGCATGACGCACTACACCGGGACTGAAAAACGTCTCGTGAGGTTTGGGGTTCTTGAACCGGGGTTCACAGGCCACACAGAAAGCAGTGATTCCAGGGGGCTTTCCCTCCGTTTCCCACCTCCACGGTTGGGGTGAACAGTGGAGACAGGACTGCGTGAGAAATATTTATACAAGTTTATCTCATCCACAGTAAAATATGTTTAATATGTAAGAGAGTTCCTGAACAGGAGATCAGATCTTTAACCTGGTCAGATAAAGAGGATTGTTTTAGTTCCTGTTTCTATTTGGCAAGATATTTTCTTGATTTGTGCATTACAGAGTAGCTTTAGACTTGGGTAGGGTTTTTTTTATATACTATATGACACACTCCCTAGAAAAGTGCCATTAGCTGTTCAGATGTGTGTGTGTGTGTGTGACAAGGATGGGACAGTGATACACAGACAGGTTTCATGACCTTCAGCACTGACTACGGCCACAGTAAAATCGCCAAGCGTTAACCGGTCCGCGGTGATAAAAAGGTTGGGGACCGCTGCCCTAAAAGACATTTGATATCATTCCAAAATATAGTCATTTTAAAGGTTTGAATCATGCTGTGTGTGACCAGTTTCATTTTAGTTTCACTGCAATAACTCATTAATTACTGAGAAGTGTTAGGTAAGACAAATAAACCAATGGGTGTGCCAGAAGTAGGAATTCTAGTTGGGACAGCAGTAGATGGTTGTTGGTAGGTGCAACACTCCCCTCATCAAAAACATATCCACATTCAGTTTCTGCTTTATTCCCAGGTAAATAAATCTAACTGTGATGCTTTACACTAGAAATAAATATAAAAGGTTTTCATGTATTAAAGCTGGAGACTGTTTTGGGTTTTGTAGTGACACAGAGTGAAGGAACCATTTCACCACCAATGTCATTTCACCAAGGTGGGCGACAGGTAGGAACGGCCCTGGATTTACTGGGTGGGTTTAGTGTTAAGCAAACTTCTTCCGAACCTTCCACTACTGTATATTGACGTATATTGACGAGGATCTCCTTACACACCTTAGAGCCTGCAGGGAAACATTGCAGAAAATGTTTCATCATTGAAGTCTTGACACGCAATGCATCTGCATCTGAACGAGACACACCAGGCTTCAAGCTAAATCCAATGGAAACCAGTCGTTATTGTAGCTCATCATTAGTAGTAAGCGTAGTAGTATCATTGCTACTAGCGCCTCAATAGTGTTTGTAGGCCTCAATAGTGTTTGTAGGCCTCAATAGTGTTTGTAGGCACTACTACGTATCTGTCTTGTTCATACTGTGTGTTAGTTACGTGGGTCAGTTACGTGTATCACCAACAGTTCCCGGTGAAACGTTGTCTTTTCTCACTATTTACTGTATATATGGCTGAAACGACAATAAAAACCTACTTGACTTGACTTGGCTTGACTATGGAGACATAGACAGTCTGCTATGCGTTACATTACAGAACATTTAATTTATTACACACACAATCGGAGTGCTTTATTGGATGACACGGTTCAGTATTAATTGAGGAAGTCTTTATGTTTTTATAATCTTGTACCATGGTCATATAAACCATAAAGATGGAGTTATTAAACCAGACTTTACACTTCATTCCTTGGTTGGTAAAAGGTGAAATAATCAGAACCGACGTTCCACTGTAATAACCTTACTATTGATACAGGGTACAACGGGGTGATGTGGATAAAATCCTCTGAGATTGTAGGAAGCCTGCTTTGTCTCGATTTAACCTACCATAAACAAATACTAATTACACTTTCTGCAGCAAATGTGTGTTTCAAAAAAGAAACATAATACAAGCTCTCCTCAAGAAAGTGGCAGAGATTAGTTACAGTAAGTACGTCAATGTAACTGTGACATAAAGCAGGAAGGGTGAAGGCATTGTTGTCACACATGATGAGGAGAGAAAGAAAAAACTTTATGATGCTGGTATGATCGTTTAGCATCAGCCAAGAGCCACAAAACTCAGGAAATTTAAAGAACCACACCAAATTTGAACTTCACCTCGTCTTTGTTCTTGCAGTTTCCAGCTTTTTAAGAGCTACTTCCCTCAGGACTCTGTAGCCACAAAAGTATTCAGAACAAAACGTCCTGTTCAAATTCAGTTCAGTCTTTTTTTTAATGAGGACAACGGGCATCTTGCTTATGCGTTAATGATGATCTCTACTGGATTCATGTGTGTTTACACAGCTGATTGTACATGTGGTGATGTGTCATCACTCACTACAACAAGCAGTGACAGAGAAAAGTAGTGGAGGAAGGAAGAAGGGAGGGATGGAGGGAGAGGTGGTGGTGAAGTGCTGAAAGGAAAAGAAGGAAGGATGAGCTTAGAAGCAAGGTCAGGAAATAGAAAGAGAAACAGAAAAGGACTGTGGTAGATCAGTAAATGCTAGAAAGAGAGTTTAAACTCTGTATAGAGGTTGGGAAGTGCTACTGCATATGTGAAAAACAGTGTATACGACCTTCTGTGGTTCTAGAGAGAGCTACGAACAAATTTGATAAATTGCCTCAAGCTTTGTGCATTGATTCAGCAACTCAAAGGTGTGTGAACTTACAAAGAAGTGAGAGAGCCTGTTTGAGGTTGGCAGTTCCGGGCTACGTTAGCTAGCATAACACACCTGAATCTCACCTGAACGTTTGAACCGTTGCCGTTTGAGTTGCATCGTGGATGATGTGTTTTTTGGCTGTACATTTTGTATCATCGTGTTACTCAAAGATGTGTTTTTCTTCTTGTTCCTACAACGAAATATTTGAGCTTCACTGTGCAGAATTTTGAGTTTTGTTTGTTTTCGCGTTCATCTATTGAAATTGGAAAGCTTTTGAGATGAAAAATATTGACATTGATTCTGGAATTGTTAATGAGTGAGAAGGAGTAGATGCTATTTAAAGGGGGTTTTTAATGTGGTAATCAGCTTTATTAAAGTACAAAAGCATTATCAGAAAATCATTTAAATATCAAATGTAACAAAGTACACATAATGCACACATGTATATTACTATATATAGTATATTATAACTAACTGTTATTATTATCACTGATATATTTAAGTGTATTCAGTGTAATGTCAATGTCATAGTTGATCAAAGTGAATCATATCATCATGTTTATGTAAAATCTTCATCTACAAAGTAACTACTAGCTGTACTACTAGCTGCTGTATTATTAATACAAGTATTTTCACTCCCACTCATGACAGTTTTTACACATGCTGCCCTATAAAGTCCAGAATCCCATGTTACTATAACCTCCTGTCTGATACTGTCTTATTGTCTCACTATCATGCTTAATTGTGTCGCAATAGTTCTCGAGTAACAATAAATAATAACGTAGCACTTGACTAAACCCTGCAGGGGAGTTGTCTTTTCTCGTCGACAGCAAGGTCAAAGGTCAGGGTCATCTACAGAGCAGCAGCCCTGGAGCTTTCAGTGATTCGTCTTACAAACAGGTGAGCAGGGAGGGCGGCTGCCGACTGGGATGAGAGCTTTATCCCGAGTGTTGTGATTGGACAGTGTCAGGTGTTGCATCCCACCTGTGCCCCTGCATGTTCGTGAGGCTACAGATAACTGACACAGTGATTTTCATCGGGCTGTTGGGACTAACTCAACATGACCTGTTGGATATCTGAGCTGAGCTTTCTTCTGTCAAACAGCAACTTCCATTAGACGCACTCATACAGAAACTGTAAAAACATGCAAATCCACACATACTGCACCCATGCACCCGTCACAAATGTACACACTCGTATATATAAAATGTAACACACAGACATAATAACCTTTGCTATGTACACACAGAGAGGACCCTGCCCTCTCATATTGACGCTATATACTATACATTGTTTTTCCAACCGCATTGTTACTTCAGCACTTCTTTACATACATTGATCCCCACATGAGAGATTACTGCCAGCGTTTGCTTTTGATTTTGTCTTTCTTGCTAATAACAAGTTGGCAGACACATCCTGAGTTGTAGTCTCTTTGTTATCATTGGGTGTGTGGTGGGTGTGTGGTGGGCCAATGTGGAAGGACGAGTTTTCGGCTTAAGTTACACTGTAATGCCCCGTCAGGTCACACAGGTTGTGCGAGTGTGTGGGTGCGTGTGTCTGTTGGACATAGACCTGAAATGTCTTTTCTGTCTTTCATCTGACCAGACTTGCATTCACTTATGTACATCCTATTTATATATCAGCTGTATATATATATATATATATATATATATATATATATATATATTATTTTCAAAAAATGTTTCTTCTTTCAATTACAGTAATGTGAGGATTCACGTCTGTACGGTAAATATGACGTTACAGATGAAAGATAATGAGGGGGAATGGCTAGCCAGCTACGTAACATCCTGGTTAATAAGCTTTAGACATGCTGATATGTGGATATTTTTCCCTTTGGATAGAACCATGCTTTCCCGCAGTTTCTAGTCTTACATGCTAAACTACTGTAATGTGTGGCTTTAAGTGAATTATTGGACTTCCTAAAATGTATATTCATATTCCTGCAGAGGTGAATGTGAAAATGTGAGTTATTGTTTAAAATAATAAGGGAAGAAAATCAAAATTATTTTGATTTATGCTGCATTTATATGTTGCGTAGATGAAATACAAATTAGCATATTTCTCTGAAGTAAAAACACAGATTTTTCACTTGATTTGATTCTTCATGCGTAATAAAGCCATAAATCAACAGCATAAACAAACATTCACAAAAGCAAGAAATTCTCAGGAGGGACCCTTTAATTTCCAAATCCCCTCTCTATGCATACCCCTCTTCTGAGCACAATGCTTTATTCACTGCAATAAACAAGTCCTGACAGACAGGCTGACTGTGTGTGTGTGTGTGTGTGTGCGTGTGTGTTCCCTCTCCTGCAGTGTTATTTGCCGTTATCCTGGGACTATGGGGGTGTTTGATATCGTCCCCTGCAGTGCCCTCTTTAGACCCTCTTTAGCGCCTGGTGGGGCAGCCCAAAGGCTAGGGCTAGCCTGTGATTGTAGCCCCCTGCGGTGCTGGGAATGAGGGACCTGCCTCCCTCCAATTACACCTAACCCAGCCCCATGAAACGCAAGGCTTTACGGCTCTTATCCAATATGAACCCCAGGCAATAGAGGGCAGAGAGAATAGGACAGCAGCAGGTAGTAATGGAGCTTAAATGGCAACAGGCATTCCACAGTGTGAGGCCTCTCCCACTGCAGAAGACAGGTAGAGCGACAGGTGAGGGATGGATGGTACAGCCACGGAGAGGGTTTACGCACAGTCACACCAAAGCATGCCTGTACAAGCACCAGCCCGTACACTTCCCTGGGCCACTTATCACATTCTGCTATGATTACCAATGCACTCGAACTGAAATATACGTATGTTTCTAGCAAATGCTCCTCAAGAACACGAGAAACATGTGGGAAACCACATGTGTATATATAAATGTGAATATAATATAATTTCCTCCAGTGCCATCAGTGGGTTAATATTTTTGTCTTTTAGTGAAATATCTCAACTATAAGATGAACTGTCATGAAGCTGTACTGTGTGTTTGGCACTAAATAGCAAATGGAATAAAGTGTTTAACCATGCTAGCATGGTTAAACACTTTATTCCTGTTTTTTTTTCTCCATATTTTACCACAGCACTCACATAATAACATGAGAAAGACTTGTGATTGTACCAAAGGCCCGGGGAAAAGGTTTGGTCATGTACTGCAACATCTTGTATCACATAATTCAGCCAGCCTGGGTAGATTTACCTGCCATCTCCTTCCCATTGTTCTTAGAGAATTTTACAGTATATTTAAGCCAAACATCAGACAGTAAATTGAGCTGTAGGCCATCCATAAATAATGATTGTGATTTTATGGTAGGAGGGATCCCAGGAAAGGGGCTGGACGGGTATTGTAGCCCCTGATGTGAAGCCCACTGGGCAGCCCCATGAGACACAGTGGTGGCAACACACCCCAGTGAAACTGTCAGTTATAAATCAAAGCGAGCTTGTAGTCTTAGCTTAGTTTGATTCTTTTTCATATGTAATCAGAAACATTTTTAAAAAATGTCTTTGGGGAAACAAGGGTTTTTTTAATGACAGTGAATAATAATGATATGAGAAACATATTATTTGTTGTTTTCTTTCAGTTTGAATGATTTTTAAAGACTTAAAAGCCCAAAATAGTGAATGATAGATTCAGCACACTGCAGGTTTTTCACATGTTTGCTTTGATTTGTCACTTTCTTTTCAATGGGTGTATGTGTGTTTTTTTAAATTATTTTTATTATTACTAATCTTGTTTGTGCATCTTTAATAAAACAAACCAGGTCCCTTGTTCATATTTCTTAAGTATGCAGGTATTTTGCAGGTTTTTATGCATCTTTTAAAACATCCACATTTCCATGTTTGTGTATGTTAGTGCAATAGGGGAGGAGGTGCATGAGAACAGACATTAAGGCCCAGAGGAAAAGGTGTTGGCCAGGTATAGTTGCCCCTGCTGTTAGTCCACTCTGTAACCCCATGGGGTAAACTAATAGCACCCCAGCCAAGCTGCCTCCATGTCTCAGCTGCGGGTTTAATTAAACTAGCATTGTTCACATTTTACTATATGTATTTACAGGACATTCCTGTCCTAAATACCTGACGGTAACTTGAGCTGCAGGCCTTCCACTGATTCCAGGGCTTCTGATGATTGTGATTTTATGCTAGGAGGGATCCCAGGAAAGGGGCTGGACAGGTATTGTAGCCCCTGCTGTGAGGCCCACTGGGCAGCCCCATGAGGCACAGTGGTGGCAACACATGAAGTGGTCAGTCAGACTGGAGTTCATTCAGAAGCCATTTTTATATCTCACAGTAGAAAAATCATGTTAAAAATGATAAAAATGAATTATTATTCTCCTATTTAGCTGCTTCAGTTTCAACGTTCTGGCACTTATCTTGCACAGAATTATTGTAGCTTGCAAAAAATGGAAAATATGATTTAGAATGAGTCAACCTAAATCTGACTCATGGATACTGTCTACACCCAGATAGATAAACAACAGTATCTATCCATCTATCCATCTATCGTTGGTATTACAACGTGTCTGTGCATGAATGTAGCTGTATTGTACTATGCAGGTTACGTTGAGGCAGTCCAGGGCTAATGGCAGATCTGTGTTTATAAATCTATGCACTAATTGTGCTAATAAACTCAAATGTGCACAGACGGCATCACTTTGTTGACGTATGTGATAATATTCTGGGATGTGGAAACTAAACCGTATCTCATAATATGTATGTATTTCAAAGAATATTTCTCATCATCTCTTCACATTATCAGACATGAAAAAATATGTTAACCCATCTTTATTTATTTATTTATTTATTATTTTACTACTATTCTTTCCTGTCTCTACTGTGAGCTGGCCACATTTGAATATTCCTTATGGTAACCTTTGTAATCGCGGTGTATAAACCCCACGGTATTCCCATTGTAAACTGCCTATTTGTGTTCATTGATGTTATAATCACAGTGAAACAACCCTGGTTGTAAACTTTAGATTCTCCTGTCATTTGGAGTGCTAAGGCTATACAATTGTACTACTACTACTACTCTACCTTAATCTGATCTGTATCAGGATGTCGTGGAAATGTTTCTCAGGCTTCTTCTTTCCTTTGAGACCTAATAGTCTCAGATATATCACAAAGAAAACACTGATTTGGGGAGATAACATGTCGCTGTTAAATGTTTTAAATGTTGTTCAGAGATGGATATTTTAATAGCCTGAACCATTGAAACCTAAAAATGTCTGCATGGCTAGCGACCAGGGTAAGCTTTATCTCAGTTTCATGGGTCTTGTAAATCAGGGTTAGTCTTTCTTTTTTCCAGAAAGTGCGTTGAGACAAAAGTTTTATCTCCATGGAATTCGCTCCCCCACACAGTGGTCTCTGACCCACACAGACTATTCAGCGTTTGAACTGATCAGATAAATGTGACACCTCTGTGCCCTTTCTGTATGATTACATGTATTGAAATGGCTGTAGGTGCTTTAATTAAAGGGAGAATGCAGTTAATTGTAGCTTACTGACGTAGTTACAGTTGGCAGGAATACAGATTGCAATGCGTTTTGGAGAGATGGATGCATTTCACCATCTAGCCAGAATGTGTCTGTACCTGCATTTCAGTTCATTTTGGATGCATTTGCTCTAGAAGCAAGAAGTGACTAAGTCTATTGTATTTGTTAAAAATGTTAATAATTAAAAAAAAAAAAAAGAAAATTGTGAGAAAATGACAAAACATATTGAGATGTGTATTTTGCGATGTTAATAAATCCTCTTAACAAGACTAAGATTCTACAACACTTGCAATTCTGTTAGGCAGCAGGCTACTTAGACCACGTCCACACTAAAGCCTCAATTATATTCCTGAGCGGATGTATACACAGACAACTTTAGACACTACAGACGCGTCGTAGTTCTTTTTATACTACTTGCTGGTACTTTACCTTCCACACATGTGCAGAAGATCAGTGTCTATTGATTGTTGTGTAGTAGACGCATGGCCAAGCCTACGCGGTCGCAACACATTGACGATATGTCGATGTCCGCACAGAACCTACATGCACAACCTCTGATGATACACCTTTTGGTCATCAAGCAAAGTATTGGACACACTTTAATTACAACCTGGTGCATGTGATTGTAAATTGTATCCTAAGACGACATTAAGGTCTATAGCAAATTTCATAACGATCCATCTAATTGTTGTGGAGACATTTCACTAAAAATAAAAAATGAGTGATAAATAAAGGAGGATCACTCGGATTCATTGTCCGGTAATCGTGAATATCTGTACAAGATTTAGTGCCAATCCATCTAATAGTTGTAGAATGAAATGGGTATGTGTTGTATGTGAGTAAATGAGCAGTTCAGGGGATGGGTAGTAATTAACATGGAATTGGACCTCTAGGCATAAAAAGAGTAAAGCTGTGAATTAGCATCCCACTGTTTTCGGTGGAGTCGGCTTCCCTCTACTTACAGGTGAGATGAGGTGGGGCACTTGCTCCCTTGCTGAGCTAAAATGTGTCCAGGATGGGTGGACAGCATCAACCCCCTCTATGCTGCTCATAGCTGTATGGGCAAAGTGGGCAACTGCCCCAGGGCCTCAGGCCTCTAAGGTTTCAATCGGTTTTTGCTAATCTAATTAATTTGACAATTCGACACCTCCGCTGTAGTGACTGAGCCATTTGTCAGTTTGTGTGTGTGTGTGTGTGTGTGTGTGAGAGAGCATTACGCAGTTTTTTCACACACACAGTGGCTAAAAGTGGTTTGTCTTGTTGCAAGTCAAACACCGATGCGTGAGAATTCTCAAAGGAGGCAGAATGTAAAGACATCCCACAGTGAGTGATACAAGTTTACTCTGACTTATATGTCTTTTGATCAGTGAGCTCTGCACACACACTCTCATACTGCAGAACAACCACTGTAAATTCTCAAATAAAAGCAGGTATTCAAATAATGATAGCCGGAGGTGTGGCCAGGACAAACAAATAATAAAAGCTGCGTTAGAAAAACTGATCACCTGGTCTCTAAAAGCTCACATCGAGGACTTAGCCTAATGTGCATTACGCAACCCCAGCTGTCATTAACCGGCCCACCGAAAATTATGTCACTGCACAGTGAATCACAGTCAGCCCACACACACACACACACACATACACAACACAGTGAGTTTTTTGTTTTTGTTTTTCCAAAAAAAGTCAGTAGATTCAGACATCAAACATATTTGAACTTAAATTCACGGAAAACTCTCTAACTGTTGCTGTCCTTACATGCTGTTCTGTAGTTTTAATACGGTCACACCTGCCAGTAAACCTACGTCAATCAGAACTGAGAGAGTCTATAAAGTCTGAATTTATCAAGACTAACATGAAAGAAGTTTAATAATACTCACTAACAAAGCAGGGGAGTAAATTCAGTTCAGTTAGGTTCTGGTGGGTGGGGCAACAGTGGCCCGAATAAAGATCACCATGACGAACAATATTATATTATAACAAGGTAAAGAAATCTTTGTAGTAAAGAAATGTTATTGGCTAACTTTGTGAATTATAATAGCTGCCTGCCAGACCACCAGGTGTTAACATCGGCTTGACTTTATGGCATCATTCTGGCAGTAACAGTAGCTCATTATAATAAATACACCAGGACGAGAGAGACGGAGGTGAAGAAGAGACTGAGATACGAGCGGTGAGACACGGACAGAAAATAATGTGCATCGACAAGCACTGGACCATCAGGTATGTGATGCTGTAAAGAATATCTTGTGGAAATTTTCTCTTTACTATTACAAACATTTGCCTGCTTAATGTGTGTGTGTGTGTGTGTGTGCTTTTATTTTAATGTTTATTTAACAGGAACGATACACACAACGTTGCCTTTAAAAAAATAGGAGTATGTGGAATATAATGAAAGAATGTACTGAATACTATATTAATACATGTGTTAATAACTAAACACAGTGAAGCAGTTTACACAATTGTGCGTGCGTGTGTGTACGTGCGCCTAAGCAGCGTCAGTGTGATTGCAGTTTAGCCTGTATGCTGCGTCCGTGCAGAATTTAAATATGTTCGGTTTATCTTTTCCCACAGACATCGGCAAAAAGACCCACCAATGCAGCCAGACCTAAAGTCGTTTCCAAGGACCCTGATGGGGGACAGGAGGAGGAGGATTTTATATATTTTAACTATTACTATTTACTAGTTTTATGAAAATAAAAATAAAACAAATAGAATTTTGATTCTGTCTTTTTTTTTACCAAGTTTGAATGTGCCCAGAACCACAACTGATTTGATCCTAATTTTGAGTAGACCACAAGAAAATAATTTTACAAGTACTGGCAAATAACAACATACCGTTGCCAGTGCTTATCCTGTCATGAAGGGAGATACATGACTGAAATTGCGATGACAAACGCACTCAGACACACAAACATATCCCTCATGCTCCTGAGTGCCAAGTAACACAAATGATTATGCATTATGAGTCAGTGTACTCACCCCATACTGTAAGCTACTGTGTAACAGCTAGTTATATAGAAATGTTCACGATCAACAGGTTTATAGTGAATGTGATTCACACATTGACATCAACGTTCACTAACGCTTAGCAACAACTTCATCATGTGGTATAAACATAACCAGTGGAAAAGTCGGTGTCTATCAGCCCTGCGGAGGGGGCGTGGTGCATCAGCTGCGGGAGAGAGGTGTGGGGAGGGCGCGGGAGAGCAGCGCCAGGTGAGAGTGATTGCCACACCGGGTCCCAGGTGGTTAATCACTCTCGCCTCCCGATATATAGTGGCGTGCTGGACAGAGAAGCAGGGTGAAGCACGGCCACAGACACACGGACAAAATCACGGACAAAATCACGGACAAAATCACGGATAAAGACACACGGCAGACGGCAGCACCAAGCCTGTGATCGGCTGCCGTGTGGATGATTTGTATGTGCCACTCCCATTCAGTCTGCTGAAGTGATTTATTTATTTATTTAGTCATTTTTCGCATCAAACTACATGCATGCAAGTGAGTAACAACCTCAGCGTAGCGGCACAAACGGCCTTCTTGTTCTCTGTATGCAGAGACAGCATTCATGCACACACAAACAGCCTCACCTCAGGTGTACAACCCCATAAACACAGCGGATAACACGAACGAAGACTACCCAGACTCACATTTGGCCCTTTAATCATTGAGGTTTAATGACTGTATTATTGTGTCCTTTTACATGATACCATTCATATGTAACACCATGTGTTTTGTTTGCCCGCAGTGTCCCCATTAAGCATGAAGTGTTTCCATCCATCGTTTTATTTGCTGGAGAGTGATCCTCTTGTATGAAAGGTACCTGGGTACAAAACTCTCAGTGAAATTACAGCCTCAAATCTGAATGGATTTGTTCGGGCTTGTTTTCATTTAGATAGCAGCTGGACATCAGAATGTAAAGCATATGTTTTGTTTAGAAAATTGCTCTGTGAAGGACAAGAGGCCCAATTAGAGAGACAGCCTGACTGTCTCATAACAACAAGAGATTTTATTTGAGAATCCTTGTAATTGTTCTCACTTGGTATTTTTCAGCATTGTGAAATAGTTCAGGTACGAGCTGTTCGTTTTTATTTTAATTTTTTTTGCTAAACGTACTGAACAAATCAACGACACCGGGTGATTCGTAGTCAAACAGTTTTGTCTTTTATTGTCATTCACATATTTGCTTGTCAGAATCATCATCTGTTGCTTGCATAATATAAAAGTTTGGTTTTTTTTAAACAAAAATTGACAAATATTGAAAACTTAATTTTGTTTTGGAAGCGGACCATTTAGTTTCTATTAAGGTGTATTTGAATTCACATTATGCAACAAATCAATTATGTATATAAAAAAAATCAGATTACTTTTGTTAGTCATTGATCATATCTAGATTATAGAGATTGATAATGCAGATCAGCATACTCCAAATTAGATTACACTTTGAACTGCATTGCTGTTTAAGACACCAATTCTTGTGTCTTTTTTTCCTTTTTTTTCCTTTTACATTCATTCATTACATTGAACTCGCACATCAGTCAAGTAACAGTAAATACAAAGGACAACAGTAACCGCTGTGCTGTTGTTTCCTCGAGTGTGGAAAAAAAAATCTTTGTACAACTTTCAAACGCCACGATTTGCTTTTAGGTCTTAACATCAGAGCGGGTGGAAGAAATGTTGAGGTCATTATATAGAGCGATGTGTCCCTATAATAACCTCCTGACTCTGTATTTAACATAATTTCATCTGACTGTTGTTAAATGTCAATATTTTGGCCACTATTTGGGTATAAACCAAAGATTTACACAGATTAAAAACTTGACCTGATGATGGCGCTAGATTAAAAGTCAGGAAATCAAGTTTTTTTCAGTTCCTTCTTCAGGGGAACATGACTGTCTACACCAGTTTTCATGGCAAAACATCCAATATGTCAAATTTGCACCAATCCACTGAGTAAATGTAGAGACGTTGACTTTCCGAGCTCGAGCCTGCTGCTAAAGTGGCTAAGGATGTCTAATCTCCTGTATCTTAAACAGTCACGTCCTGTGGGCAAAAATACTTTATACTGAATTTTGTGTGAACAACATAAAACTGAAACCAGTTCTGCAGTTGTATGCATGAAAGTGTGTGTATGTGTGTGTGCGGGCATGCTGTCTAGGTCTTTCGAAAGAAGCCCCAAGGTTTCTTTAGAGCTTTAGGATTCCACCATTTCCGATTAGTTTTTCTTTGATCCTCGCACACTCACTCATGGGAATACGACATGGCAGGCGATGAGTCAGGGCGCTGTAGAATGAAAGGGAAAAGAGGGGGAAACAAAGGGAACAAGAGAGAGTAGAAAAGATCATAGTGGTGAAAAAGAAAAATGAAGAAGAGAGGGAGGGAGATTAAGGAAGTGAGAGGTTACTCTGGAGGGC
Organism: Pampus argenteus; assembly: GCA_036937835.1. Taxonomy (NCBI): domain Eukaryota; kingdom Metazoa; phylum Chordata; class Actinopteri; order Scombriformes; family Stromateidae; genus Pampus; species Pampus argenteus. The sequence continues at coordinate 6,516,413 of CM072875.1, forward strand.
TTCAGTTACGTAGAGAATACAAAGTGTCAAGAAAAAAAAAAGAGGATGGAGAGGTCACTTCATCCAAAGAGCTGTGTTTCACTGTCACAGGGTGACAGGAAGAGGGTCTAGGAGTTAAGAGGGGGTGTAAAACAGATGAAGGATAACATGTCACTGAGGGGTTGTACTCAGAAAAAAACAACAATGTAAGGTCAGTACCTTTGTTCGCTTCCACAATAAAATGATAGAACAAAATGTGTCACGTTTTAGCTTTTAAACTATTTTGGAGTTTTAGCAAGCTTAGGAGCAGTTCAGTTAATATAGGCAATGCATACATAATATGGATCTGATAGTAAAAAATAATAACAGGCCTGTTAGTTGGTAGTAGTTTTATTTTGATTTTATTTACATTTGAGTCAAACATTATAAGCATAGTTCCAGTTGTTTAAACTACTTGGTTCCTCGCATCTAGGAAGCACCATCAAATAGCAGCAGAGCTCATAGATCCAGCAGAGCTCATAGATCCAGCAGAGCTCATAGATCCAGCGGGCTGCGCGGCTTTGGAAGTTGCGTAAAATTGTTGCAGATTGAGGTTGTGCAAACCGCAGCGCGAGGTATTAAAAAAAAACAACCCATGTAATATTCAAACACAGTGTAGGAGATAAAAGGACATACACCAGGTAGTGACACCTTGAATGGGGATGAGGAGTGTAAAAGACATGTCGCTGGACTATAGGTGTCCGCTGACTAATTGCTCTTGTCCTCGGGGCACACAAGGTGTTGAGAGGTCAGTGGTCAAGGCTATCTGTCAGGGTTGGGTGAAACTCGGTCACCTGTCTCAGTAAGCCTCACTCCGATACTATCCCGCGACTCTAGACTCATTTTTACCCATTTTTGTGCTTACTGTGTATTACTGAAATGATTAACAGGAAATCACAGGTTGGAGTTGTATCTTTCTTTCAAAACAAAACACACCTTCTTCACAACGGAGACACAAAGACGAGAAACTACAAAGCTCAGCACCAAGTATATTGTGGCAGAGCATGTGAGGCACTTGCTAAGGATCAGTCATATCAGCCAGTTTTATTTTGAATATACAGCTGGCTACAGTCTCAGTATTCACATGACAATTCTGCCATTGAAAAAGTTAAATACTGTGTAAGTACTGTGCTGAAAATAGTCCAAAATCAGCTCGTCTCATCTTACGAGCTGTGGTGAACTTACAAAACAACAGTAGTGAAAGGTAACAGGCTTCTGTTACTGTGTGTGTGTGTGTGTGTGTGAGATAACCTGTCTCTTGAAGGATATACAGTTTCTGGCTCCCGTAGGAAACCAGTCTGGGAGGAGGGTGTGAGGTGTTAAATCCAGGAAAGGTTTCAGCCAGAACAGTTAGCTGTTGTGCCTCTGGGGAGAATAAATGAGGTGGCATCAGCTCAAGGCGCATATCACATCTGTGGTATTAGATGAAACTTATGTGTAGATTCCAGTCTTCAATTTTGTATCTGTTTCCCATGTTAGGGTTAGAGTTAAGGGTAGTCATTTCAATAATGTCATGTAACGGCCAGTTGTGTTAGCAAATAAGTATCCAGTTACCAGTGATGTGCATCAAAACATCAGTTATGGTAAATACAGTTATGGTATGATAAGTGTTAGGCAACTAAAACATATAGTTAAGGTTAGGGAAAGATTATTAATCATTAAATGGCAATAAAAATGTACGTGTTTATTGCAAGTATGTGGTGGGGTGCAAGTTCCGGTGCATGAAAGTCAGATACATGCCCCACACTTCTTGAGTAATACTGAACTTTGGCAATCATTACAGACAATCTTCAAAGAGAGTGAAATTCCTAGGAATAGGTCGTCACAGAGTACAGTAAGTAATCAGATGCACGCCTTTAAAATCGATCTCTGTCTTGCGAGAGCCCATGTTACATATACAGCACCTATCTTTGATATCACCTCCAATATAAAATAATAGCCTTATACTGTTCAACTGTTCAGCTAAATGTCTCTAAATCAGACATTGGCTGCTTTAAATACGTGTAACAGCATTATAGCAGCTTGCAGGTGCACATGAATGTGTGTATGTTAATATCTATGCCAGCTAGCTTGTGTGTGTGTGTGTGTGTGTGTGTGTGTGTGTGTGTGTGTGTGTGTGTGTCAGCGTGCATTGGCAAGCAGACTTTACTTAATTTGTTTATCGCATGGTTGTGAACACTGTCATCTGTTCTTTTTCCATCAGTACCAATTATGTAATTGACTGTTGTTTTTTTCTCTTCATGTGGTTGCAGCGAACGATGCTATCAGCAAACCACGGGCGCCGTTTCTGAAGCCAACCAGTAGAATGACAGGAAAAAAAAAAAGAAAAAAAAACATCAACTGCCAATCTGCTTTTTGGCATAATGTGTGGTCTGGTCATGAAACGATTGTTACATACTGCAGTCATTGGCTGTTGTTGTTGTTGTTGTTGTTGTTGTTGGTGTGTGGATGTGTGACAGGGATACATTACATCGCTTCTTATAGGCTGGCAGTGTTTCTAGTTCCTACAGTATATTATGTTTTTTATTTGCAGGTCCATAATATAACTATATTTTAATTAAATGCACTATGTGGTGACCTCACATATTCCAAATAAGAAGAAAACGTTGGTGGTAATACTTGTAGTATGTACATAACACAAAAAGTTAGCCTCACTTTGCAGTGTCCAAATACAAACTTGTCAATAGTGATGCATTACAATTTCCCAAAATCATCTCTCTATAGCTTTAAGGTAGGAAAAATCAACCTACTCCACATTTTCTGACAGAATCACATATATTGGTGTCTATTTTATTGCTTTTGAGACATACATGTAAATAGTGCTTCCCATTCATAATAACCATCAGCAAATTTGCAGTGTAGGTCTAACCACAGACACAGGTTGATGTGGTTGGTTAAACATCCAGGAATGCGACAAAGCCAGCAGACATTTACATTTCTGCTGTTACGCCTATAAACACACAGCAGCAAGCCGTTAAACATCATTATAATAAGCGTTGATTTGATGATCTGTGATAAGTACACGTGTAATCAAAATCACTCGGCCTGCCAAACCTGAGCACATACAAATCACACCGTGTTCTATCCAGACTGTGTGAGGATCAAATGTAAACTGGTTCAAATGAATTTACCATCGGTGTGACACAAGGTCAAAAACCATTGACACAATACTTTATTTAATGAGGAAAACATAATAAGAGAGATTAGAGCTGCTCTTTCAGCATCATCACCATCATATGTTGAAGGAATAGATTGTATATGAGCTGGACTAATTCTGACAGGATGACATGTTAAAGAGTTGGAAGGAGAAACTGCTTTTAAGGTTTTAAAAATATGTGTTTTGTTGCTCTCCTAGATTGTCTCTGTATCTGTCTCACATCCAAGTCGGCCTGTAGTCTGTTTAATGAGCTTTCAGATAAAAATAAATGTGAACAATTCATTAGCTGCATATGTTCAATTAAAGCAACAAAACTGACATTAAAATAATTCACTAATTAATTGTGTTACAATAAAAAAAAACTAAAATAAAAAAAAAACACAAGCGCTAATAATCTGACAAAGTAATAATACCTGCTATTGTTATGCTGGGATACATGTTAATACTGATCATGTTCAACTATAGACACACATTTATGACCTTAATAATGACATGACATACCATCAGACATCAGAATAAAAGACATAATATTCACATTTTCAAGTCGTATGATCCCAAACATCACTGTTGCAACTGTCTTGCCGTTTGGACGTTCTTTAGAAAGATTACATCGAGTTCATGCTACAAAATCTATCTAGATTATAAATATAACTAGAACTTGAGCAAACATATGACCAATTAAACGCAGAGAACCATTTTTCAAAGCAGACAGTAGACTCCAGCGAATGTCACCTCCACTAATCTGTGGTTGACAGGCTGGACGGAATAGAGCGCTCGGTGAGATAGCGCCTTCTCTCTAACGGAAATGCAAGAGGCCAGATTGTGATAAGAGCTGTAAAGGACTGTCCAGCCCTCTACGTGTGCTACATGGATAAGGCGATAACACAGATCAACACACAGGGCTCTTAGAAAAACGTGACAGAGCACCATGTGCTGTTGAGATCTTTAATTTAGTTGAAATGTAATTTGTTTGATTTTTACCAATTAGAATGCTTTCTGGAGATGTATCAGGACCCGCCGTCTGATTCAAAGCAATCACTTCTTGCTGCTCTTGTTTTATTTGGTGATTTATTTTATCTATCATTCATTTAATGCGTTTTAATTTCCGGGTGAGGCGGGTAAATGTGTCGGTAAACGGAGTGTGTGCAGCCATGCTGTGCATATCAGCTCTTTAAGCCGAGCTCGTTTTTGTATCTCTGTTTGTTGAAACAGACGATTAAAGGTTGGAGTCAGACCTGGTCAAACAACAGTTATCTGAAGTGGACCCCATTAGCCCTCTAAATGTGATGAAGGGTTGGGGAGGGGGGGGAGTTAGCAAAGTCAGTAAGCACATACGATGACAAATTGGGGGTGAGAAAACTTGTCAAGCCGATTTGTAAAGCCTAAAGATGAATGTATGTCAGCTAAGTCTTGTGCAAAACATCCAAGGACCACCTCAGGGTTTCACAGAGGTTTACACAGCGGAGAGGAATTAGCCTGTCACTGCTATATTCTGTAGAAAATTACATCATTAGCCACAAATTAAGACTAAAATGCTATCTCTTACTGACAAAAGGCAGACAGTCTGACAAATGGGCTCAGATGCCTCAAGAAGAATCCACAAAGGAAATGTTAACATTTCTTTACATGCAGCTACATGTTTTGGTTTCTTTTTTTTTTTTCTTTTCTTGATGACAGTGCAGATAAACGTCTTGGTTGTCTACTTCATTGAGAAAATGAAAATGTAGCTTTTAAATATGACTTAGCGTTGAACATGCAGGATCAAAATGTCAACAAGTGTTTTATTTAGAAGATTGCTGTATTATGTTGGCCTCTTTAAAGGCTTCAGTATGTTTCAAACTAAGTGCTTCTCTATCTAACAGTGGCAAAATGTGAATACAGGTGTTCTCTCTCTCTCCTAAGCTCTTTTTTTATTATTCATCATACTAATATTTATGTAACTCTCCATGTGTATAATGAACGCCTTCGAAAAGAGACGTGCCATTATCTTCCATTGCACATTTCATGGCAAACACACACATGTAGATTTTTTTTTTTTTTTTACAGGGACAACAGCGAGAGCCAGTGCGCTGACACAGCAGGATTTTCACCCTGACCTCGAGTTTGTCCACTCGAAACAGGAATAAGCAGTAAATTTCTCAGTCTGAGTTAGTATATTCATGATTAATTCTGCATATATAATGTGCAGGTCACCTGACTCTCTGTGTGTGTGTGTGTGTGTGTGTGTGTGTGTGATTGTGTGTGTCAAGCTGGCTCATTGGTTGTGAGAAGCTGAATTTCATTCTCTTTGAAAAAGGCCCTGCGGCTGTTCAGGGCCTAAATCTCATAATGGCTCCAATAACAGCTCCATATCTCCCTGACAGCTATGTCAACTGTACGACACAGACATGAGAGAATAGATTATGAAACATCTTGGCTCAGCAAAAATAATTAGGAAAAAAAAAAGCAGGTTGGCAGTCGTAAAGTGATTGGCTGGCTGGCCCGATGAGTCTTAGATGTGTTTTTGTAAGGACAGGTTTTGCAGAGCGGAAAGTGCTGTTTAGTTAGAGGTGGACTAACCTGTTTACTCTGATATTACAAAGCAGTTAAGATTAATGTTAAAACTGTTTTTTTGGAGGTTTTTTTTTGAATGAGGGAAATATGGGCTCCTGTACATTGATATGTAGGCGACATACACATAGTTTACATACATGTACACTAGTACAACTTCATTATGTTGATGAGACATTGCGACAGGCTTTGAAGCTGTTTAAAGGCACCATGGACTGAGCTGGGTTGACTAATGAAAGTAAAGCAACAAGTTACTTTTAATGTTGAGTAATTACTAAAGCAAAAAATAAAAAAATAATAATAGTAATAACTCTGTGGTGCAAAAGAAAGTGGTGTTGCCAAATGGCAATGGCAAGTTAATTGGAAAATGATGCAAGACTACACACACACACACACACACACACACACACACACACAAATACCACAGAGGTGGAACCTAGATTCATATTTGGCATGAAATCACATAAGAAGATCTAATGCCAGCTGATGCCAACACCAAGCCTGAACCTGTTCATACACCTGAAGGCACACAAGAATGTAATTTACCTGAAACCAGGCTCTCTAGAAACTGCAAAATGAAGCCAAATAAAATTTCTAAATCCGTACTGTGACTATTTTAAAAAAATATATCGATAAATGTTTTATTTTATATATATATACAATTTTGTCAACTCTCAGTGCCTGAATTCAGATATTTCCCTCTCTCTCCCTACTCCCAAACACACTCCTCACCCCTCCTCCATTAATGAAGAGGCTCCCGGCCTGGTCCCAGTCACTCATCCCACTCTGCTCCCCTTTGTCTCTGCTGGGGGGGGTTTGAAGGGTGTAATTGGCCAAGCCTGCTCAGGTGAAAGCAGACCTCTTGTCTGGGAACACAAAAACCGTCTCTCTGTGTGTGTCTGCAGCACAGCAAGGTCAAAAGGACATGCAGTTTTCGGACACACACACACACACACACACACACACACACACACACACAGAGCCCTCTTCACTCATCTTCCAGCCCCCAACAATGAGCACAGCTACCTGGGAAAGGTAATTATTTGCTCTCCTGTCTGTCTTCTAGCTTTCAGAACACTTAGTTGCCAAGCTTGAGAAGAAACAGAGACAGAAAAAAAGTGTGTACCTTGCTTCCATATTGGAATACATTATTTTTCCTTTTCCTAAATGTTTCCTGAATTCACTTGCAGCAATTACATTAATTGATTATAACTGATCAGGGCTGTGAAAACCTTGCACCTGAATGAAATGTTTGTGTAAACGCGTTCTGGTCCTTCACAGCTTTGCATCCTGCAACCAACATTAACACGTTACTGAGCAGGATACACATGTTCACACATTGTTTGTGGCTCACTATCAAATAGAACATAATGTAAAATGTACTGGCAGCTGTCTGAAGGTACAGTTCGTCCTGTCCAAACATGATCTGGAGGCAGAGCTGCTCAATCCCATTTAGCCGTTAATAGAAATGCTACAATCACAGCTCACCTTCATATCTATGGGTAGGGGTCATGTTACCTGTGTTAGCAGTGTGGCCTCAGGGATAGAAATGTCTGTCCGTCTGTTGGTCCACCACTTCGGTCCAGAATGAATTTTCTCAACAACTATTGTGAAATTTGTTACAAACATTCATGGTTCCCAGAGGATGAATCCTAATGACTTTGGTGATCTTTTGACTTTTCATCCAGTGCCACCATTAGGTTGTAGTTTGTGGTTTTAAGTAAAATGTCTCAACAAATATTGGAAGCATATTCTAAGATGCACGTGTCTCAAGAGGACATAATGCTAATTCACCGTATAATTATATTATTTGCACATTATGAACAGCAGCAGGCTGACTCCCACATGTAAAAGCAGAGAAGCTGTTTAAGCAACCGACAACAGTTAAACTTTCACGTTTAGGCTCTTTGGATTCAATGACAAGATTGTCAAATTTTAAGTTTAGTCATCACATTCGTGGTCACAAGTCCAGGTGAGGCACCTGGAAAGATAAAGATAAGGATAGCAACAGTTGTTGACTTCAGAGACCTAATATCTCCAATCAGATGCAGACAGAAGATTGTGTCTGTCTTCACTGGGTTCATAATGCTAACACTAAACACGGAGTACTACAGAGGCAGACTTTCTTATGATTGCCAAGATATTTCACAAAAAAAACCAAAAATATTACGCCAATAGCATAAAAAACACATTTCACATCTACATCACAATGTAGCGTGATTAAGATATGAATGCATTCATAATTCCCGAGCCAATGCTGGTGATGTATGTTTGTTTGTTTTGTATGTTTCAATATATATTATGGATTTATTACGGATCATAGTGAATCCAAATGCTTGAATGGACATTACATTGAGTGTTAGAAGCTCAGATGACCAGTTAAAATAACAAAAAGTAATAGTATTATGAACAAAAGTAGTAGTATTTGTATGCCAGTAGTGTAGCACATCACAATACGGTTCGATTAAAGCATCCAAATATATAAAAGTCTTGATATACAGAATTCCCCAGTCAACACTGACTATGTATTTTGTACATTTTCATCCAAAGGCCTGAATAACATAGAAATCCATTTTTTCCAATTCATGTACCTTTTGCGTATTTTTGATTATTGAAGTACACGTATCCATGTCTTGTCAAAACTCCACAACAAGGGATCCTGCATATATTTCCTTGTAGATTTATGGCCTGCATGGGTGGCCCCACCAGGAATTGGAACTCTAAAGAACTTAATGAGACAGTATTGAGCCAGGAATACACAGTGTGTTATAAACAATACATCACCCCTTGGCCGCTCACTCACCCATGTAGTGCACCAGCTTTCTTTAGCTTCTACCTGACCTGTGACTGAAAGCAAAGAATGGAGGTAGTTCAGAAACCACTACGTCATTTGACATACATCCAATGTATTTGAATTTGTCTTGATTGCTATGCTTGTGGCTTTTTTTTAAGTTGAACAGCTACAATGAATCGTTGTTGTTAAGTCATGGGGATGACGTTGATACGGTCCATGGCGAACAAGACGGGGTATAAGTAATTCAGTAGCCACACATGCAGAAATAAACACCATTATGTGTTAAATAATAACCAAAAATGTCATAGCATCGTATGTTTTCCTTATGCATCTTACAAAAGTACAACAATGGGTGTGATTTTTGTCCCATTGTCGTGCATCCATCTAGAGTATCGTGGCTGTCGAGGACTGAAAGATGAGCTAAGTGGAGCAGCCAGGATGGATGAAAAGCGATCGCTTATTGCCCAAGAGCATATGGATTGCTCCTAATCAGATCATATAGACAATATGTTGCAGAAGCAACCTTATACAGCACACAGTGTTTATTTCCATTACCTCTTTAATGACACACCTATTGTCAACCCACTTGTACTGATATAAGCTGGCAATTTATGGCACCAAGTTGGATGACGAACAGTGGTGTCAGGTCTCTTAGTTTGTTAGACCTCTTGTGTTTCTTTATCTTAAAACAAAATATTATTTACCTACCTTGAATTCTACTTATTTTTTTGCAATATTGAAGATAATAAATATTTATAATTTTGTATGACTAATTTCAGCGACTGCACGTGTGTGTAACCGCCTGCTGACCGACGTTGTTAGCTGATGCTTAGTCATATCTGTGTTTTTGAGCACTTCCTACATTACCCCGTGCTATATGTTAGTCCACACGTTACTTTGTATGTTACCTTGTATGTTACCTTGTATCGAGATAACAAATAATGGGATTATGGTACAGGGTGACGGCTCCTTATTGCTGTGACTTTTGATACTTATTGTCATTACCACACAAAGAGAGAAAGCTAACGCTAGCCGGACCTTTCTGTTCTGGGGGAATAACTACTGCAGGTTTGGCTAATTAGCTTCCACTTTATTGGCTAGTTGGCTAGTTATAACGCGCAAGTTAGGGAATTTAAGTGATATTAAGTATTTAGCTTTAGCTTGCTAGCTTTCACTTTAGAACCGTAACAGCTCAATGGGTCCTCCAAAATGCTAAATGTTGCTTACGGTTGCTAACCAGCTCTATGTGGGCTTGTATCAAAGTTCGTAGCAGCACAGAGGTTTATTTTTCCTGACAAGAGAATTTTAATTTTTTTTTTTGTTTTTTTTTTTAAGAAAACTGTAACTAAAAGTTTGAAATTGGATTACAAAGGGACTACGCAAATAACTGCTAAACATATATCATGGAAAGGGAAAATAAATGTCTCAGTTTGTGAAAAGTTAATGTTCCAGAAATACTTGTTCACATTAATGCTGGTTAATGACTGGTTTCACTGACCTACAGTCTCTCTGTGTCTTCTTGGTGTGTTAATTGTTGTTTTGTTTTGACACAGGTTACCTGTATTTCAAAGCTAACAAGCAATTTACACGTCAGCCTGGCTGCCTTTCACGCTCCAGATCAAAACGTGCTCGGGAATAGCCAAACGCGGGACATGTTTTTATGTTGATCTAATATTTTGCTGTTGCGTTTAATGAAAACGAGTCCTACTTTTTTGTGTTTTTTTTTTCTTTTATTTGCATTGTTGCCAACTTCGGGGTTTAGATGCAGGCATGTTTTTTTTACCTGTTCTGTCATGTGTTTTGATGATAAATCAAGTACCTGCTGTCTTGCTCAGTAGTTTTCTTCCTCATTTTTGCATTTGTCGTACATGTTACATGTTTGTGATAATTAGGAACACACACACAAAGTCACAACAGGTGGAACAGGTAAATGGGCCTCCAGGTAATATGTGAGCTGGTAGCAGGCACTGGACAGGTTTTTCTCAGTACACTTGAATAAAATGCATTAAATTGGTGTTGATCTTCTCATTGGTGTTGATTTAAACACTTTGCCGGGCCATTTTAAACTATATTAGCACCGTGTCATAAGCTTGAGTCAACACTGTGTTTACATAAAGTCTTATATTTTCCCCTCAAAATCACAATTAAATGGTAAGTATTGACAGAAAAAATCAATGCATGTGTTTATTTAGACATGTGACTGACATGTTAAATTTCCATCAGATTAACGTGATGAGGTGCGTATGTGAAAGGAGGTATAAACATCTCTCTCTCACTCCCTCTCTTGGTTGCAGATTAAAACAACAGTTCCTCCTCTGTGGATCATCGCTTCCATTCCAAACTGTTAATCACCTGTGATCCTGATCACACACACACACACACAAAATTAATCCTGCCAACGCGCTCGTAAGGACAGCTAAGTATGTGGCGCCCTGATCTCATTAGGCTAACAGCTAGCTGCTAATGGCTTCATTAGTGCTGAATGCTACTAAACCATTTAGCCACCGTGAGCTGGGAGATGGTAAACCTTTTAGCACAGTTGGTATCTAAACACTGGTGGAGTACTGCTCTTTTGTTTGATATAATGAGTGACTTGAATTAGCATACGGTATGATGTTAAATTAGTCACATGATCTTATTTTTCTCTCGAGTTGCAACATACATTTGATCCTGAAATCATTTTATTGTGGCTCTGTGTGTTTTGAAGATCATAAATCATAAAAATGTAATTTTATCCACATAAAGTGCGATATCATTGTGCATATTGAATGAATCTAATGCGTTGGCCCATTGAAGACATAATAACATACATCCTACAGCCATCTAATCCAGTCTCATCCAGTCTGGTCAGTCTTCCCTTGCAGACTGTTTGACCCAACAGGCGTCAAACTCTGGCCTCAGGAAGAGCAGAATTACTGATTGCAGGGCTTCAGGCTGATGTTATTGCTGTTCTTTTTTTCCCATGATTCTTCTCAGCGGTTTGTTCTTAATTCTTCTCCTCCTCCCCACCTCCTTTTTTTTTTTTTTTTTTTTTTATATCTTTTTAAAAGGTAACTAGCCCGTCTGTGAGCTGTCTTTTTCCTTTCTTTTTTCCTCTCTAATCACTTTGTTGCTTTTTCATGCCATGCAAGGCGGCGTATTTATCCAAGATAACGGCCGGGTTTCCCCTCACTTTGTGGGTGATGGAGGATAATTGCTCTCGGTCTATGTGTGCGTGTCCACATTCTCTTGATTGTTCCTGGCGGTTCCAAATGGAGCTACTGTTTGGACAAGAATACAAAAAAAACAACAAAAAACAGCGTGTCCCTAAATGAGAGATTGACTGTGATTCTGTATTTGCATGGAAGAAATGTAGCTCCAGCTTCCTGATATGCTGCTGTATGATTCATATGTTCTGCAGTCCTGCATCTGATCTGAGCATCAAAGCAGAGATGAAAGTGGGACCTGTGAAAAAATGATTCAGAAAGTCAACCGTAAAGATGGAGGGTTTGATTCTGATAGACTGAGAGGGAGCGAAGAACAGAGGAGGAACGTATAGATGGAAAGAAAGAGGTTGGAAGGAAACAGGGACGAGACTAAGGTGTAAAAGTTGAAGTTTCTCTTTCATTTTCTTTAACCTAAAACATCTGATACAAAATACATAGATGTATTCCAAGGGAAAATAAACTTGTCATTCTGGAAACACAATAATTGAGGCAGATAAACAGTTGTTCTTTTTATCTTACTTGGAAAACATTTCAGTGTACCCATGATGAGATGCCTGGGCTCTGTCTGACTGTTATCTTAAGTACTTGTGTTTAGAAAACACTCGAGCTGGAAGGCTTCCTCCCTTTTAGAAAAGAGAGTCACAAAAGGAGAAACCTGAGCCCGGGGCTGTTCTTTATCTCTACCTGTCTCTCTATTCTTGGCTAGTTGCTTTTTACATGACCTGGGTTTGATAATACCTTTGATGGGACAAGATAGAGGATGCTTCGCTATGTCGGGGCACAACCACTGTATGGTTGTTTATTATTATTCATGTGATTAATTTCAAAGGATACTAAGACAGAAAATCTATATAACTGCTGTAAACCTGCTACAGTTTCCGCGATAGGAACACATTTCCATCATGGAAGCAAAGCCAGTGGTCGTTTAAGCAGCGGTAGGTCATGTGACCAGCTGTTCTGTTACTGCAGTGAAAGTAGAGGAAGCGAGTATCTAGTTTTTCCTCAGGAAGCAGAGTCCATTTCCACTTGGCTCAGAGACAGTACCGGAATTTGTTTTGCGTAAGTCCAGCAGGTTAAAAATAACGGAGTATAAATGCAGAGCTGCAGCACGCTGCCTAGCACAACACCTGCAGGAGCAGAGCGAGGCACCAGGCTTCCCTTTAGCTCATGTCCTTGCAGGGTTTTTTAATTGAATTATTATTATTATTACTGTAAGAATCTGCAGGTGCATATATATATATATAAAGCCTAGGCTTTCACATTTGATAAAGGCCACATATTTTGACTTGACAAAATATGGAAATGATTTCTCTACATGCATTGTGTGTCAGGAAGGGGAATTAAAAGCTCATTATTTGCATTTTTTATGTTTTAGATGTATTATTTATGAATCAAACCCTCTCAGTGTGTTCTAACCAGCCCATAGGTTCTACTTATTTTAGTGATTGTGGTTCTTGGTGAACACATAACCTTGATATTTCTATTATCTTAACTCTATATGCTACCCATACTGTGTTAGTGCCACATGTACACTACTGAATGGGACTAAACCCAAACTTTTATTTCTAAGGGGTTTTTTTTTTTGTTTGTTTCTTCTCTCTCCACTATCGACACCCATCCACCTGCACATTACCATAGCAATGACTGCGGGGCTGTTGGGGGAAGATCATTAAAAAAACATGTAGTCCTTTTGTTGACAGCCAGATTAACAGGTTGTTTCGATGGTCCGCCGCTTCGCACGTTTTGTGTTTGCGTTAAACACGCAGAGATCAAGTCGAGACAAATTAATGATGCGTGAGTGTGTGTGTGTGTGTGTGTGTGTGTGCGTGTGTGTGTTTGAAGAAGGCTGGGACGAAACTGCGGCAATTTATTTCAGTTTCCCGCAGAAACGTTCAGTTTGTTGGGCAGCAGGAGTTGAGATCTTTTTAGTCTTCTTCTCTCTATAATATATTAAGAAACACTTGAAATACTTATTTTCCAGACACGTTTTCGAACACAACACGCTCAGGTATCTTCTACTGGACGTCCCTGCAGCTCTCTAAGCTTAGTGTCGCCCCCTATAGCTGCATCAAAGACAATGTTTGGTTTACCATGAGAGAGAAACACGATGGTTGCCGCACAGTGAAGTGCACGTTTACATTTACTGAAGATGTGAGGACAATAATAATAATAATAATAATAACCTTCTGTAAAAGTAGTTGAGTCATTGTTATTATTTATGTTTTGTAACTTTATGTGGTCTGTCCTCAATTCTATAAAGATGACTAATATGATGTTCCTAAATATTAACTGAAACTTTCACTCATTCATATCATGCATGAACGTTCAAAATATTTGGTCATACTTCATGGATAAATGAACTACTCGGCGCACCTTAATTCCCAGTAATGCATGCTTGAACTCTTGGCTGCAGTGGGGGAGGTGTGTGTGTGTGTGTGGGGGGTGGGGGTGGGGTAGAAGCCACGCCTCCCGGTCCGCGCGCAGGAGTTATAAAACAGCTCAGTCAACGCTGCTCCTCACATCCTGAATCCTGGAAGGCTCCTGTGCTGTCATCGTATCCTGACAGTCTATGGACAGAGAGGACAGTATCTGTTCCCGCTCTCTTAACCTTTTATCATGGCTGTAGCTGAAGTAGTGATGCCTGCCGTGACTTTGTTTCCAAGTGTTCAAGCGATGGAAGGAAATCACTTTAACCACGTAAGTAGAGCGTCAGAAGTTTTGGAGACGGTGGATGTTTAACCTGGTTAATAGTTGTAGTAGTTGTTGCTTCGGATCGTTGAGTTTTAAACGTTTTTTTCCTTTTGCTTTCCTTTTCCCAGACGTGCAGAGTGGATGAGGGTGGAAGAAGCAGCTCAACAGGTGGCGCAGAGAAGCCTCTCATCGAGGTGGAGTTCAGCATCGTACAATCTCCCGCTTTACTTCCCAAAGACGACGACGAGCTGGGGAAATTCTTAGACCTCGAGTTTATTTTGTCAAACACAATCGCCTCCGATGTTGTGAACAGCAGCAGCGGTAACATTTCTCCACCGCTGCAGCAGCAGCAGTGCGTGTATTCTCTGCCGGAGTCCCCGGAGAGCTGCAGCGGCAGCTCGGTTCCAGACTGCAGCGATCACCCTCCTCCTCACCTGGCCGTGCAGAGCTACCACGGCACGGTTGGCTTTACAGGGTCGAGTCCTGTACGCAGTCTGATGGCGGAGCTACTCACGCCTGAGATCAGCTACCCGGGGGAGAGTTCACCGGACAACGCGGGCAAGATGCGAGACGCGCGGGAATACACCGAACTGAGAGCGTTAAATCCGGTCACCATCCCAGCTCATCACGAAGCGGCCACATCTCCACCGTCGCACGGATACAAAATCAAAACCGAGCCCGTTGGTCAGTCTTGTATGATGGCTGCGTCTGGTGGGGACTTGATGGGACAGATGTTTGACAAACTTCAGATGCGCTCCGTGCATCCAGCAGCTTTTACGCACCAGCAGGCTGCAGCTCCGGGTGTGCTGCCGGGGTTCGGCGCGCACTCCATGCAGCGTCCTGCTCCTCAGGGACGCGCAGACTGCCACCTGACGCAGCTGAGTTCACATCCCTATCATCCTAATCAACACCATCATCTCCAAAACCACTACATAAACGCACCCTACCAACCGCAGTACGCACACCAGTGCGCGCCTCAGTTTCAAGGACAATACAACGTCAACAGAGAGCCAATGCGCGTTCACCAGCAGCATCATCCTGCCTCCATGCAGGGGATAATGCTCACTCCTCCATCGTCGCCGTCGTTGCTGGAGTTTTACCCACACGATGAAGTAGGGAGCACCAAGCAGAAGCGAAGCCGCAGGTCGTGGGCCAGAAAACGCGCCGCAACGCACAGCTGCGAGTTCCCAGGTTGTGGGAAAACATACACCAAGAGCTCCCACCTTAAAGCACATATGCGGACACACACAGGTGAGCATCTTTTACTTACATCTGTTTCACAAAAATTGACATGTTGAATGTATGGCTTTTCTGTTCTGTAAAGGATGGTGTGTGATAAAGTGTCTTTTTCCTCTGTCCCAGGGGAGAAGCCGTACCACTGTAACTGGGAAGGCTGCGGCTGGAAGTTCGCCAGGTCAGACGAGCTGACCCGTCACTTCAGAAAGCACACCGGGCATCGGCCCTTTCAGTGTCACCTCTGTGAGCGAGCTTTCTCCCGCTCAGATCACCTGGCTCTCCACATGAAGAGGCACATGTAAGCCACTGTATCCCATCCCTGGGGTCATGCCCGGTGCATGATCATATGACATCTCTGCATCTGGCCCATACCAATGTAACTGTGTCCCAACATCTTAGTATATGCGGTGCCTTGGGAGATTAAAGCAAGCTTCTCTTACTTCATGTCATTTGACCCCATGGGGTACCAAAATGTATTCATATATGAACAAAAGTACTTCATGTACCACAAAGTTAAGTGCCTCAAACAAAAACAAAGACGGATGAATGCAGGTGTCGTTGTACATACTTGTGCATATATGAACTTTGGATAAATTATAGTAGTTTACTATTTAAGACATTTTTTCACCCAGTCTTTTAAATAAGTTATTAACTGTCAGTGAGTGCCTTAACACCACTGTGTACTGACTTCGCAAAGGGGAAACTCACTGTGGGCAGGACCCAGGATTTTTGTTCATTTGTAAATTGTATTTTTTTATGTTTACATCTAATATCTTTGATACTACTCAAATCAGGTCAGGGTTTTTATTGACTTTTTTTTTATTTTAGTAGTTGTCTTTTGTGTACACAATAGATTTTATAGATTTGCTAAGCATTGTGGGTCATGCCTACGTTTCAGACATTTGCTCGAGCAATGCTAACAAATTCAGGTACTAAATTAACTCTTAAATTTTTAAGATGTGGTGTCACTTCATCCCAACTTCACTCGATACAGATGGTATTCACACAGCTGTGTTTTGTAGGAATATAACGCAGGCATGTATTTTGTTATGGATTTTTTTTTTTTTAAGAATGAAGAAATCTATGACAACCAATGGTTGAAATATTGTGCTTGAAACCAAACTGCCATTTAGATGTATAATTCTCCAACAATGCAATTGTTTGTGTGCTTAAGGCCTCAGAAATAAAAGTACTTTTACAAATATGAACGAAGTGTCTGTGAATGTTTCCCCTTTAAACCTCTTTAATTCAACTTCAGCGTATAACATGTAAAATGAGAAGAGCTTTGCTGTTATTGGATTGCAGGTTGCAGGTGTAGTTTGAGGTCACATGATCCACGTTGCATCATTACATGTCATAATATGACAATATGACATGGCTGATGTTTCCCATCAGATCCCGCTCACGCTCTGTATCACTGCTTATGAAATACTGCCCTCTAATGTTCAGTAATATAATAACCTCTCCCTCTAATCTAACAGGCTGTGAGTCACTTGAACAAACTGGCAAGAAACATAAAAAAAATCAGATTCAGAATAGGAAATGATGATGTGATTATTATACAGTAATTAATCTAACGAGAATTATTATTAGAAGTGTTATATTAAGAATATTTATTAATTGTATATGATAAATTGGAGACAGATATAAGAAATAAGACCTTTCTGTCTTTGTCCTGTCCCAGATCTATTGTGCTTTTTTCCCTCCTCTCTGTCATTTCTTATTTTCCCCACTAGATGTCCACGTTGGTTTAGCTTTTACATGCTGCTCATCACGAACACCTGTTTTAATTAGCTTCTGTTTTCTCCTGTGTTCAACATATTTAAGTTTCACCTTTTATTTAGTTTGTTTCTTTTAGCATTTTGTTTTCTGTGTTCTCTTTTTGTATTTCAGCTGAAATAATCAGTAGAATTGGTAACCAGGTAAATGATTCATTCAAAGATGAGACTGATGAAGGCTTTTTTTTGTGTCTGTGTTTTTGATCAGGCTTTATTGTTTGTCCTATAGGTGAGGTCACTGGGGAGAGCAGCAGATTGTAGCAGTGTGTCGGTCCTCTGAAACTGAGGTAACTTCTTCTTGAAACGAACAGTACCGACTCCAGTCGCATCTGTTATTTTCATTCATTCATTTTATATTTACTGATCTCTGTCATGTTTAAAGGGGTGTTATCTGAGGACAGTGAGAAGAGCAGTAATCAGTGACGACTAGATGCAGGTGCTGCTGAAACAGCAGAACGTCACACTGGCTGTGAACTGCTGCTGAGAGCTGAGTTTAACTTAAGAGAGACAGATCAGCAGCTGTCATGCAGCAGATGGTATACAGGAAAAATGGAACTGCGGAAGTAGTAAATAAAAAAGAATAATACAAATATGGAAGTGGAATGTTGCCGGCAGTATTTAAGATGACAGAGGTTGACTTTGGATCATGAGGTGTGGTTTCCTTTGACTCAAAAAGTATGAAAGGCTTCAGAAACCGGTGTCATCCGGTATCAAGCCATTACTTTGCTGCACTGCAATTGTTGTGCTTATTGTTAATTTACCAAATATGTAAACAAATATTCAAATAAACAGCCTGTAGTGGATTAAGAAGGAAACCTCCCAAAGTCAGCCTGCTACTGTATGTGTGGTGACGTGAGACCACTACTACAAATTACTATGTTTTTATACCTAAACAGTTGCAAAATGGAGACAAAGACAAAAATTTGTCATAAGTAATTTGTGAATTATGTTTTTTAGCCAGATGGCTGTATGGTGTATATATATATATATTCATTCTAAAGGGGTTTTAGTCTTTCTTTATTTTTTCTCTCATAGTTAAATGATACTGAACAGTATCCCATCATTTTTACCAATATGAAAATCTGTGTATTGTACGTAATTGTAACAGCTCTGAAGTTGCCTGTGAGACTTCAGGCACTAAAACTTGTGGAGCAAAAGCTAAGTGCTCTTCAGTTCAGTACAAAACACCTGAGCACAGCCTAGCAACGCATATGGTAATTGCTGTTTTCTGTATGTGCTAAAGTAGCTAAAGTAGCTCTACTTATGCAGGTTGATTATCATAAGTATTGGCCTGATTTGTCATGGTCGTAGCACTGGCTGATTAAACAACAATAGCAGTCGGTACTTAGCAACTTTAAAGTAGCCTGGATTGTGGAGAAAGTGCCAGCATTCAAGTTAAGTTTGGACAGAAACCTGCAATTGTCATGTTAAAAAAAAAAAAAAAAATATATATATATATCTTTCATACAATAAAATCGTTGAAAACAAGTGACGGCACATTGCATTTGCAGTGTGTTTGTTTCCAAACATAATGAAAGGAGTGAGTGTTTTTAATCAGGGCACATGTTGATCATCTCTCCCATTCTGTTGCTACAACATTAAACATGATTTGAAAATATGCCAAATTACATTTCAAACTGAGTGTACCGGAGCACCAAAGTCCTCGGCTCCTATTCTGTAAACACATTAGCAGACACTGATTAGTGTTGACTTCTAAGCAACATGTAGCGAATAGTAATTAGCAAAATATAAAGCTTTTTTTTTTTTTTTTTAAATCTAATCCGCCTCTATTTATTAATATATAGCCATTGTAGAGAAACAATGACTACTTCTTCAGGAAGCATGAAAGGCGGAGATGGAATAAGTGATAGAAATCAGGTTTTGCCTTCATAGGAAAACGGTATGTTTAACTTGGCTCTTTCATTGTGGTTGATTTGCTGTAAATCTATATATTCACCTTTTTTATCTTTTATCAAACACAATGAGTACTAGTAGCACTCCAGAGTCAACTTCACAAAGTGGTTACAGATCCTACATGTAGAACTCTGGTTACATGCAGGTAATTCCTCCTGCAGCCAGCAGGTGAATGTGAAAGTCTTCACTCTGTGTTATACAGTGACCTGTCCAGGATGTACCCTGCCTGCTCCAACGCCTGCTGAGCTCAGCTCCAGTCACCCCCTCAGCTGCCATCATGGTCATGTGACAGATGGAGGCATCCGAAGGCACTGGTAGGCTACTTTTTTGTAATGTTCTTGCCGCTATGAACTGTATACTGAAAACTACAGTTATTATATGATTCCAATCACTGTTTCACAATCTCTCTGAACTTTCCCTGAAATTCTTTGAATATGCGGGATGCAAAAGTGGACAAATATCTGAAACTTACCTCAGTCAGTTGGAACCATTTCAGACATTTTTCTAAAAAATGATATAACATTGTCTTATAAACAGACGGCTATACGAGACAGTAATGCAGGTTCCCACTAGCAGCGGTGCCAGGCTAGCAGGTTAGTTTGCTTGCTACCGTGTTAGCTTGGTCTTCTCCACAACTCTGAACAGTTGAGAATACTTGGATTGACAGAAACATAATACTATTATTGTAATATTTACTGCGATCATATCCCACATGACTGACTGAATCTTCCACTGTTGCCACTGTTGGCCAAATATTAAATTATTTACCTTTTTTAACAGATTTATTTTATAAAATTAAACAATTACTTATCTTATCTTAAAAATCTTAATTGTCACTATTAATGATAGATAGTATTAAAAGTCCATTTCAGAGAAGATATAGAATATTTATATCTATGAGGTGTTAATATAAAAAAAAAAAAGCTTTGTGGTGATGAACAATTTATTCACTAACTCATAGATGCTTTTTAATTTATCAATTAGGGACTATTTTACATGACCCTCTTACTGTGTGTTGTCAAGGAGGCAAAGCTATGTGTGTGTGTGTGTGTGTGTGTGTGTGTGTGTGTGTGTGTGTGCCCCTGCAGCTTTGTTTACCTAACCCAAGGGATTCTGGGTTACGAACTGAAATAAGTTGACTTGACTGGTTTAAAAAAAAAAAAAAAAAAAAAAGTGTACCCAGGCACCAGCAGGAAAACCAATTATAAAATGTTTGCATAGATAGATAGATAGATAGATACTTTATTAATCCCAAAAACTGGGAATTTGTGATTTTTGTTGTGAATAAATAGAATAAAAAATGATGAGAAATTGGTCATATGGAGGATAAATGGAGGGCAGGAGCTGCAGCGGCCTGTCAGAAGTGTGTCGATTCAGGATAAAGATGGTCTCTGTTGTCACGAGGAGCTCCGACTGTAGAACGGCTTCTCCATCTGACTCAGCGACAAATAAAGGTGGAGGACACCGCATGTGTCACCTGTGTTCATCGTCAGCCGTGACATATAAAACCTCCATGTCTTCCTGGGCTCCATCGATGACGCTGCAAAGCACCAAGATAGAAGTTATTAAAACACATTCCGTCCAATAAAATTACTTTCTGATTTAACATGTTTGACATAAATCACATTGTTAAATTAAATATTTTCCTTGCCAGCTTTCAAAAAAAGAACATTATGTTACATTTAAATATTAAAGTTGTCTAAGAAATGTTATATCAACATAGGATCAAATGACTACAGGCGGGAAAAAGTCACAGATTTACTTGCTGATTCATTCGCAGATGTTATCCTGTTCTCTCGAACAGTTTATGAAATATGATTGATGTATATCAATACATACAAACTAAAGACCAGATTGAGTCCTTTTACTTGTTTTAACTGTGACTCTGTGTTCTTACTGTTTAGGTTTTGACACAACGTTGTGAAGAATGTCACCTGTTTGGTGCTCTGACGTTCAATTTTATAACATCTATCTATCTTACCTGGTACATGTTTCTTATGTTAATAACCAAAATGATAATAAAACTAGGACAGAGCGACCAGCAAAGTCTTCGAGAACGTTTTCACCCACAGAACTGTGAGATGTAAAAATCCCTCGACCTCCTTTTGTTGCAAGAAAAAAAAAAGATTATAATCATAGTGCCTTGTTGAAAAAGATTTGAACTCTTCTGCTATTTAATAAAGAGTAAAAATGCAGTTGTTTAGTGTCGGAGGTGAAGAGGAGAAAGGTTAATGGAGACAGGCAGAAGTACAGTACATACAGAAGTATCATCAGCAAAATCTAAAGGTAAAGGTATGTATTGCTCGCTAATACTAATACTAATACGGAATTGGCTCATTATTATTGATTGATTAACATGTAAGTAGCCCAGCCGATGCATAGTTTTTGTATGTTTAATATGGGTTGAATGAAACATCTTTATCAGAAGAGTCATTGGTTTTACATTGGTAGACATGTAGTGGAGTAGAAGTACTGTGAGAATACAAGTCTGCAGTACATGAATACATGAACTCGGTTACCATAGGATACCGTTTGTTTGGAGACTTATTAACAGTATATCACATATATATGGGACAGCCTATAACTTGATGCTATGCTATAACTAGTATTTTTTACCATCCCATATCCCTATAATGTGCATGCTCTATGATTGTAGAGTCCTGATTAAAATCTACTCATGGAAATGACTTTGAAGTGTTCATCTGGAGTGTGATTTTTGTGCGCTATAATTATTACAGGAAACTTGAAAATGATTATTTATTTATTTATTTTTTGACCAAGTCTTTAAACTCCTCACCTCCCTCCTCTCACCCCATGCAGCCTCTGACCACCACTGCGCCGGCATGCGTGTCTCTTCCTCCACCTTCCTCTTCCCATATAAAGCACCTGACCGCTCCACGAACAAGGTAAATAAAACCCTTCATCTGCATGCAAAACCTGCGGAGGGTTATTACCCATTGATCGGCTGCATCTGTTCTCCGTCTCCCACCCACCGGTGGCATGCTGACGGTGTAGCCTATAGGCTACCACACCTGTCTGGAGCATCGCGTTAATTCATTCCCTTATTGTTGCCTTGCCTGTCACACAATGTAATCCGCGTTATCATCACATCGCATCACAGCGTTCACGATGCAGTCCCGCCGGAAACTGCCTGCAAACACACACCATGAATCCAGACGGTCTGTGAGGAACCGTTGCGGCATGTTTTATTTATGTTTTATTCTTTTGATTCCTCCACTGAACATATGTTGCTTCACAGAGGCACCAGTGATGATGACTGTAAAACATCCACGTTATCATTATTGCTTCATTATTCTTCATGATGCGTTTAAGGCACTTAAGTTTGGTTCAGGTGTATAATCAGCACCAGGCTTTTATTTAAATGTGAACATGTAGAATGACTCAAGACGGACACTTAATTGCTTTTAGCATATCATTGAATAGCAATTGGCAAATACGTCGGTGTGTGTGTGTGTGTGTGTGTGTGTGTGTGTGTGTGTGTGTGTGTGTGTGAGACAGACAGCCCCTCACATGTTGCTGCCCCCCAACCACATTTAGGAGTAAAGAAAGGAGGGGCTTAATGAGGAGTAGCTGGCCCGGCTGTGACCGATAAAGGAAGACCACTGTGATGCAACCTTCAATGACCCAATATTGGCGGAAAAAACCACCCTCATCCATGTGAAGCAGACTGAAGCCACGAGGAGAAAACGGCTCACCTGCACGGTAAGACGACGCTGTGTGACGGAAACAGGACGCATTGTGTGTTTTCACTAAATAAGACGCGCGTGGTCAGCAGAGCATGCGCTGTGATGTGATTATTAACTTTTCTTTCACGCCGAGCCCGTAAATGTCTCAGAAGGAGCATCCATCTATTAAGAGAGGAACACTGATTCAGCGTGTGTCTATGAGGCGGCAGGACGCGCTGCCTCCGTTCAGAGAGCCACCAGGTTGGGTGAGGTTGTAGTGATTGTGTTAGTGAGTGTTAATCGCGCTGTTATTTAATCTGAGCGGGGAGAAACACGTGGCACTGGATGTGGCCTCCCCCTTGTTGTGACTGTTGGGTGTGTGTGTCTGTGTGTGTGTGTGTGTGTGGGGGGGGGTTGTTGTTGTTAATAATATTGTCCAAATTAAGAAAAATGACTTCATTCATTCTGAAAAATAACTTTTAAATTGATACTTTTTATTAAGACAATCTGATAGAGTGGTCAGTATTTTAACATAACATTTTTTTTTTTTAAAGGATTTTTTTTTTTTAATAATTGTGACCAAAACATGCCCTGAGCATATTGCAGAAAAGGAAGGCAGTAGGATAATAATTAGAATTTTATGAGCAACTCGATACCATCATTTTAAATGAATGGTTTGAAAATGATGTGAATCATATATATATATATATATATATATATAGCATATGATGTCTACGCAGTCACCAGATCTCCACCCAGCTGAACACCGTTGGGAGATTTTGGGCCGACGTGTTTGACGGCGCTCTCCACCCCAATCATCAAAACAATGAGGGGATATCTACTGGTAGAAAGATGTGGCCCAACACTAAGACACTTTATGTTAATTTGTCCCCCGTCTGTATTTTATATTACAAATTATATCCGGATTAATGTATTCTGAAATGTCCAATATTAATTTAGATAGTATAGATTTATTAGTCAACCAGCAAACAATTAATGGTTTAAATCCTATTAAAATGAGGCTCGAATGAAAAGATGCTCGAAGCAAAGCTAATAAAATGATGTTTAATGTAAACTCAGGATATTTTTATAGACCGTATGGTTGTTAGCTGCAATATTATTATAGGATTATTTAGATTTTTCTCATGTGTCTCCCACTTTAAGCCCGCCATCTTTCACTTGTCTTTGTGTATCATACTCAAATACGGTTGCTGGACTGAATGGTTAAAGTAGGGTATGTCAACAGAAGTCGTACATGCATGAATAGCAGTAAGCCCGACCCCATAACACATGCACACACCACCACCCCCCTACCCACTATATCCTTATCCACACACACACACAGGAGTGCCTTTCTTTCACCTGACCCCAGAGTTTGCTCTTTACTTACCTTACGGAGTGCTCTGGAGGTAACACACGTTTTGTTTTGTGCATGTTGACAGAACCTGGGATCCTGTTGCTCTATAACTGAGTTAATTACCTGAAGAATCTCATTCAATTGTTTGAAAGTTCCTCTGCTGAGACGGCGACCACCTCAGGTTAAAGGGCGGTACTAAGGGGTGTGTATAAGTACTTACCTGATTCAGAAAATGTGAATTTCATCACCGTCATCATCGCCCTTACCTTTCTCTTAGTAGCTGTACATCCAACGCATGTTTGGACAGTTGGGGCGGCAGCATTGAAGGTGCCCTGTGGAGTTTCCTAAACAAAGTTTCCGTTTACATTGTGTGTATCCTTAAGGCCTAACAAATGTGGCGAATGTATTCACTTCCCCATAAAACCTCTGCAAAGCTAGTTTTTGAAATGTTGTGAAACCTGCACGTTTGCTAGCTGTTATCACAAGAGCTGGGCTATTAAATGACAAGGTATGAAAACCGACTTTATAACTCTATTACCAATCATGTTTATGTTTAAAAAATATCTGGCTTTCACACTGCAAACTACACCACAACAGTACAACAATAATAATAAATATAACCCAATAATTCTTAGCACAGAGAACGAGAGCATTGTCGAGTCAGCATTGTTCCACTTGCCATTGTAGTGTGTGTAATAAATTACGTGTGTCCAGTCGGATAGATAAAATGACTCAAATGATGGGGAAATGCAGCTGGACGTATGTGCAGATGGTACAAAAAAACCCTGATTTATAATATGAATTCTGATGCAAGAGATGCTGCAGATGTACAGTAAAATCGAGGCAAAAGAAAGAGAACGCGTTGTCTGAAACCCGTCGGCTATCATCTGACAACAATTTTAGCTTTTAAAAAAAAAAAAGAATCTGTCATTTATTTGTTCATAGAAATTAGCCAAAATGTCGTCCGGACCGTCTCAAGTGGCTAATCGGACTGTAAACAACAACTGTAAAAGTCTCCCGAAAACCCCCTAAATATTGGTCATTGCTCCCAGAGGCTAAATCGTCATCTGGCAGATCGCAGATGGCTTCTGAGATTGGTGCTTGGCAAAGTTGTGTCTTGTGTGCAGAATCACATGAACAAAAAAAAAAAGAAAAGAAATACGTGATGGTGTCGTCAGATGGCTTACAGAGGAAATCTTTTGCATTTGGACTGCAGCATGTTTGTAAAGCATCAGATATTCAGCTTTTATCAGCAGTTTTCACAGACTGATATTTCAGTGTTATTTTTGTAAAGTGTTAGTCCAGACACGTCTGGAATGAACAGATGCTGTATGACTGGAGCAAAAGAGGACAGTATGGAGGTTAAGGGTTGAGGAAAAAGAGGAGGAGATGGAGGTGCTGATATGGATAATGGCAGCGATGGAAAAAAACAATAAGTCAGTTGCGGCGTCAACGTTTTCAGTTGATGGACAGTTGCTTCGGTCAGACGTCACATCTTGAAGTTGAACAAAGGGTTTGTGCTGCTATGTTTTGCACAAAAGCTCCCTGTTAAACCCTGTTGTGTAGAGTGAAGGAGGCTGGTGACAAAGGGGAAGGGTGTCTAAAAGTGACCACTAGAGGGCCCCATAGTGTAGTTAGGCTGAGCTGCTTGGTATTTGTTCAGCAGTGCAGCAGTTCAGCATCAACACCTCAAGGATGTTTCAGTCATTACACACCACGATCTACCTGGTTTGACTAAAAAAAAAAAAGTATCCAGTACAATCCGAAGCAGCTGAGCCGGGTGGAAAACTATGCAGTCTGTCAACTCTGCCCTCATCCTCCCACTGCATGTGACACATCCTGACACAAAGGCATGAGAACATTTGTCATTCGTCCTGTCGGAATGACAATAAGCCTTCGGTACAGTGGGGGCAAAAAAAAGGGTACATTTGTTTTCTAAAATAATGTTTGAACACACATTGATGTGATTCGATAAGTTGACACCAATGAGAACAAATGAAAGATGGGAAGAAAACGGTACGTCTTGTTACATATACATACGACATGGTGTAAAACAGATTCCTTTTTTCACACTTTTCATAGTCATATGAAAAGTGATTCACTTTTCAGATTCATAATTACCCATTTCTTTAAATGTAAAAAAAGTCTTTGTGCATTTAAAAGAAATATTAAAAAATTCCAACTAATAAACGGCTCACCTGTAGCCCTGCAAAGATACTGCTTTCACAGCGTTTGAGCCGTGGTTATGCAAACCATATTTTACTATATTTTTAAGTAACTTCACTAAGGAGAGATTAAATGGAAGTGTAACAAATATTTATTGATGTTTGACGATTAGACTCCATCGATGTCGATGATCCCATTAAACATTTTACATGAGGACAGATTTTTATGACTTATTTACCACCGTGAGTTGTAAAATGAACGTCAACACATTGGCGAGGTTAGAAATAATGATTTATAATTGAAATAATCATTTTCTTTCCTTCAAACTTTGCTTTCGTCAAAGAATCCATTTTCAGTAATTACAGCATTGCAGACCTTTTGGCGTTGTAGCTGTTGTGGTTGTGTTGAGGTAATTTCACCCCGCGCTGCTAGAAGCCCCTCCCACAAGTTGGATTGGCTGGATGGACACTTCCTGTACGGGACGTACGTCAAGCTGCTCCCACAACAGCTCAATGTGGTTCAGATGTGGTGACTTCACTGGCAGCTGTTCTCTGAAGGGAGTAGTACACACCGTTGTAGGAAATCTTCAGTTTCTTGGCAATTTCTCTTATGGAATAGCCTTAATTTCTAAGAACAAGAATAGACTGCCGAGTTTCACATGAAAAGTTCTCTTTTTCTGGCCATTTTTGAGCGTTTAATCGACCCCACAAATGTGATGCTCCAGACTCTCTTTTCTCTGGGCTCCTACACATACTACTACTTGATGCATGTAAGCACATATGCTGTATTGTTAAACTAATGTTGGGAATGTTTGCTACTGACTGTTTTGTCACTCGGGGGCAACGCAACAGACTGTAAACACATCATTAACACGTTATCACCTTTATAAAGGGACATTGTGTTTGTAGTAGAGTTGTGTTTCTGTCAACCTAACAGATGTAAGTCAAGCATTCACTCTCCTTTTGAGCTTGTTGCTCTCCAACAAAGCTTGTGAAATATACGTCCATTTAGCTGCTGAATGCTCCACTATGTTCACTATCTCTGTGCCATTTAGTGATGTACAAGAATGCTGCTGCTTTGTCCCAACTGCTATGTATGGCAATCTTCTTTGTATTAGTGTTACCCAGACATGTGGTGGGTATGTGTTCTTTGGTAGTTTGTGTGTGTTTGATTTTTATTGTCTCTGGGCCTGTTTGGCTTGGCCAAGGTCTCCATTTCATTTAAAAAAGATAAGGGAGGTCGACCCCTGCTTGGATAACTTTGTGTTTGTTTTTGTTGTGTCAATGGTTATTCATTGATTTTCATCAGAAATGTACATTTTTTAAAAAATAAATAAATATGTTTTTGCTGTTCAATTTACAATCTCTACATTGTTTAGCACAGGGATTTTCATGTCAGTTGTCTTGGCAGAGAGCTTTGAAAAGAGTTATTTTCTGCGATATAGATGATGTGTTTCAGTGTGTTGTTTGCAGCATCGCCCTTCCCTGTCCTGTACTAATCATGATTGGTGCATTTCATATTTAAATCCTATATCTTCTCATTCCCAATGCCTCTGCCTTATTGTGAGAATTCTTATTTTTTTCCCCAGCAGTCCAGTGTGATGCATAGTTTCTTGGCTCTGTTTACTGTTTTGAGTAGCTTCAAAGTTTCTGTGCACACTGTAAGAAAGAGGTTGTCTATCGAGACAAAACAGAGCTAGTGGAGTCCCAATCATACCGCTGCATATTGACATTATTGATACACAATAACACAGCTGCTTTATAGGCCCAACAATATGCTGCATTGTAAAAATGGCGAGCTATAACGGATGCAGTGTAGCTGTAGAGCGTATGACTGTGTGCGATCTGCCCGTTAGATAAATGGAAGTAACTGATGAGTCCTACTGATGTGTGTTTCACCTTGTGACTTGCAGTTCTTTGACTGAACAGGTCATCCCGTCCTCAGAAAATTGGGGCCTTAACAAAGAAATACTCATAGCGGTTAATGTATAACTATGTAGCATCCTCCCATTTATACCAGCACCAGGTTAATATTTCCATAGACCGAAGTCGCAATGGGTGCCATTAACATCACTAAACCAAAGCTCAGTCCTTGTGAAAAGGTTAACTTAGATTTAATTATGAGAGCTGTAGGATTTCAGCAGGACATGTGGGGCGAGGGTAAACCTGGTGATTTTTGCACCCTTTAAAATGTTAAAATGTTATTTCTCTCACCTCCTAATATAAGTTCTTAACCTACATAACCTTAGACAAGGGAAAACTATGATGGATGGATGGATGGATGGATAATATACATGCACATACTATATGCCGTACTAGCAGACATTTTAGACTTTACTTAGACATGCTGATGTTCAGTACGTCTGATCTTTACCATCTTCACTGTTCAGTGTGTTAGCATGCTAATTAACACTTTATAATGCAGATGAACCAGTCTTGAACAAATTCCATTCCATTAAACATAGTTCATTATTTACCTTCATTGCAATCTACTCCCATGCATAATTAAAATAAATACATGCTCAAACTTAGTTGAAGATAAGTTTGAAGTAGATGTATGAACAGTCTTCTTGGAACCGCGAAGATGTTAAATGATATGCAACAGAATAAATCAGAATATTTCAATTGAAACCACAGAATAGTTGGTATTTTGGTTGACAACACTATAGGGATAATTATTAATCAATTATTATTGAATAGTAAGCCAAGTGGCCTAACATCATGCAAACTGATTATTAATTCTTTATAACTCATCATTAATCTGATGTTTTTTTATGTGAGTTACGAGGTTTCTAAACAACAGTCGTCGAGGCCCAGTAACGTTGCTCATCATCAGCTCAGGATGTGACCGACACGTCAGGTCTCAGGGTGGCTTTGATGTCAAACTCTTATCGCCACTCCTCCTGGGATTGCCCAATAGGCTCCGCTCAACTCTCGCCTTGTGTACATGCATTAGTAGAGTCAACCGGTGGGATGGAGCCAGAGTACTTTGAGTTGATCATAGACGCACACCTCTTACCGTTGAGCTGATTGCATTTTCCGATTTTAGTGGTTGATGGTTCCTATTTTTTATTTTTATTTTTTTCTTCAAGCATCGTAACGTGGATGGTAAGGTTCAGTTTTTAACCCTGTTTCTTGTTTCTTGTCTTTTTTATCTATGTGCAGTGTGCTGTGCATGATTGTTATACATGGGGCATTTTTGAGTCCCTGCAGGCCTGTACATGTGGGAGGGGTATGTGTGTGTGTGTGTGTGTGTGTGTGTGTTTGCATGTGTGTAACACTGAATGGTGGAGAGGCTATATTCGTTCCTCCTTTTTGCCGGGATGCTTTTAGTTGCATTGTTTCTGGTTTTTGTTTGTTGAGTCGGTGATGGAGACAGATGCATGGAGTCGTGTTCCAGGCTCGCAGTCTTTCATACACACACCAGATCCTGACCAGTCAAAAGCTGCTGTAGCACCCATGGAGTTATGTAATCAGGTGAAACTGCAATATATCAAGTTATCAATTTGTCAATTAACAGAATCAGGAGACATTTTCACAATTGATTGATTATTGCCATATTTCCTGATATTCTCTGATTCCAGCGTGTCTAATATGTTTATTTGCTGCTTTTCTCTGTTACATTTCTATAAATTGAATATAAATTGGAGAATTGTGACAAAAACAACAACAAACAAACCCACAAACAGTTAATTGATCAATTAATTGGTAATAATGAAAAAAAAAGCATGAGGTGAAGGCCCAGTTTTTACATAGCACTAAAGTTCTTAATTTCTCAAGATCAATCCCCGCTGATCATTTTTAATCTTCGATATCATTTCAGATATTATCAAGTTACCAGATTGTTTATGTTTACTGTTCAAATTGATCACATGGAAATTATGAAAAATAGATTTGAACTTGCCACCACAAACATTGCACAGTAAGTATTTTCTGCCAGCGTCTTGTGAATCCAGGCTGTTTTGTGAGTGTGCTTTTCCAGTTTGGCTTCCACACAGCGGTAGTCAATGGGCAGTCTAAACGTTCCCCTAACAGTTAATCTCTTTACACAAAAGGGCACTTTGTTATGGCAGCTGCTTTGCTACAAAATGCAAATCTGTTACATGTTTTCTAAATTCTCCCTCTGCGTCCTTCCCTACAGATTCTATAGGCGTTTTTATTTACTTAAGTTAAGTTTAGTGATCAGAGCGATTGAACAGTTGATTTTCAGTTTGTGTCTTTTATCAAGAAGCAGGTCGTGTACACAGACTGAGGAATTGTTTTGAACATGACCAACAGGACAAGGAACTAAAAAAGTGTTGCATCAACCACCCCTCCCACCCACCCCCCCTCCTCCCCCCCCGTCCTCACTCCTCTCCTCCCTGCACCCCTCTCTGCCTGTCACATGTTCTTTTCACAGCATAGAAAAGTTTCTGGATTAGGGCAGAATTAACACAAAGCGTTGACGCCTCTCCAGCTACACTCCGAAACAACGGGGAAGAGGCAGCGGAGGGACGAAGACAGAGAGAGTGACACGGCGGGGCTGAAGACACTTGAACGAACGCCACCTCACAAGAAGACGAAGGGGGGGGAAAAAAAACAAAACCCTCCAAACTGTGACAGCGAGGAGCATCTCATCCATCTCGGAGAGAGAGAGAGAGAGAAGAGACGGCAGCAGAGGAGCAGGGGATCTGTGCCGACGAGGTCCTGAAGGATGGAAGAGAAGCAGTTTGCTGGGATCCTGGTGAGTTTTACTCTCGTTCACACATATACCAGTGTATATACAAACACATGCACACATGTCGTACGCCGACGCAGCCACATCTCAGAGCGCTCTGGTGGGATGCAGCTGCTGGACCACCAGTTGAGTCACCACCTCTTTTCCCCCCGATCTGAGCACAAGAGGCCAGGTGGTTTAGTTTACTGTACATGTATGGTCACTCACACGACTCCCAACAGTCTTATTTCATATGTTTTCCTTTGTAAAAGAAATAATATCACAGTTTTCTAAATTTTTAGATCCTAACTCTGACCCCAAATTAGCCAACATCTTAATCCTGTTTATTTTTTTGAAACAAAGCAACTCTTTCTTGGGATTAAACCTGCACTTTTGCACAGTGTGTTGTTGTTTTTAGCGCAGCTGTCAGAGCTGTCGTCACCTGCTGTTCACAATAGCACTGCTCAGCACATATCCTGAAGGTCCCAACACTTGCCTTTTTCTTACGACAGAATCTTCCCTCCTCATTACCCAGCCCTGTTTTTACTGTACCCCGCTAGCCTGCTCTTGATCTGATCAACTTAAGCAAACAATAAACGGATAAGAGTTCAGGCCAAGAGGTAAATGTGTCAGTGTCAGGCCTGTTGCTGTTGGTGAAGCTTTAAATAGAGGTTTGGCGTCATTGGCAGTCAGGTCACCTCTCTTTCTCTCTCCCTCCCTTCAGTCCAAGTCTTCCAGTCCGTCTTGAGACAGCGATAAACACAAACTCGGAGCTCCGAGACTCTTCTGACATTCTCTCTCGTTTGAAGCCCCACTGACACCTTTTTTTTTTTTTTTTTTTGTTCCCTCCCTATCTCTGTCCTTTTGAGGTGCATATCTCCATTAAAATGCATGCACACTGTATGAACCTAAGCAGGGACGTTATCAGCCTCGACTGCTCGCTCCTCCCGCTCTCTTCTAACAACATTTGAAGACAGTTGAAATATGGAGATTTTTTTAATTTTTTTTATGTTAATCTGTGATTTCAGCTCAGTGACAGATTGCCAATCAAGTTTTTGTCTGGTTAAGCACTGCTGGATAGATGCAGGGAAGTTGTTAGAGTTTAGATAAGGCAGTTTAAAGAGATGGTCACATGAGGACGATTTAAATTACTTCACTGGAGGGTTTTAACTACATATGTGAAGTGTTACTAGTACATTATATGCTCCCTATGAATATATACACAATTTTACAGATCCTCACACACTCAGAAGTTTGTGAGTAAAGCATTGATGCAACTCCTGCGTGGACACACACACCTCCCCTGTGTTATTTATTACTTTTCCTCTTCTCTCCGCCTTTTGTTTCTCTCGTGGCTGCTTAAAGACACGGAATCTGTAACACTGCTGGGTTCATCTGTCTGATAAAGATGCAACTGGCTCAGTATGTCATCTCTATAAATAAATATAAGGCGTTTTGCATGTGTAATCTGTGAGGACAAAGATTTAATTAAAAACCTATTATTATTATTATTATTATTATTGACTCTAATGGTAGGAAGCTGCATAATCTATGGCACGAGACGATAATACTGCTGCGTCGTTACTTATCGTAACTCTTGATTAGAGCCTCTTTTTTATCACTGATGTAAACAATGTTTTATTTAATCTGACTCTTGGCATCCACATACTTTGTTTACTCTCTTGATTTACAAGTTTTACAACAGCTTAAGGTCAATTCACTTTTCTTTTACATACTATCCAAACATGTGTGTTGTTTTTCCTCAAAATACGGGGCAGGGGTTGGAGTGTAACAGGCACACATGTCTTATCTATGAAAGGTAAACATGCAGTTATATTATACAACCGCAGCAGTGACAGCAGGCGACCACTGATACACACTTGAACACAACTCTCCTCTCATGATTGGGACCGTTGTCTTCAGTGGCAGATGGTGATGTCAGAAACATCAACAAGGAATGAATGAAAGTGTGTGAGAGAGAGGGAGTGCGTGCGGACAGAATCTTAGACCATCGCTCTCCCATCGCCAACTGTCACTTTGTGTCGCGTTTCTCTTCAGCTATTTTCTCTCGTCCTTCCTCTTCTTTTTCTACTTCTTCTCCTCCTCATCATTCTCTTCTCTTCCTCATCCATCTTCCCACGTTCAGAACACATATTTATTCATCTGTCATTCCTTGTTTAATCCGCAAAGTATTGCGTCCAAGTTGAGGGTGAAAATTAACCTTTCTGCTGTGATAGGGCTACTGTGTGTTTTTTTTTTTTGGTACCGCCTTCTTTACTGTCTGGTTAAATTTATTTCTGCTGGACCAGATGGTTGGTGGATGGAGCAGTCATTGTAAATCTCGCGACACACAAGGCGCCCGCTTCCTGCTACCGCTTGGCTCGGCTGGTAACCTTCTGCCGGGACTCTTTCTGTCCAAACTTAATTCCCCTGCTCGTTCAGTGTTCAAAGGCAGCCTCATATCCTCAATCTTCCTGCGCTGTCTTCGGCCGCCCCTGGAAGCCACCACTTCCACCGAACGGATGAGCAGATGGTGCCCTGGCACAAGCTTTTATTGGACTGATAGTCGTCCCTTTTGTTTTTACTCCTCACTTACTTCTTTCCACTCGTTGTCTTTAAAGTGTCTGCGGTTTAGATGTATGTGTAGGGATGTAAGGATGGGAGGAGGAGTTGGACGGAGGTTTTGTCTGTGTATACTACTGCTGTACCTCCATCACTATCAAGGCCAAATGGAGAATTAAGTCACCTCACACTGGCTTCTGATCAAAGTTTAATGTTGTGTAAGGTTTTAATGGGGGCGGATGGATAATTACCCCCCGCCCCCCCCCCCACACACACACACACACACACACACCTCACCCCAACATGACTGTTTGTGTGTGTGTGATACAAACAAAAAATGTGGACCGATAAGCAGAAAAACCCTTTATTTTCAGCATACTTGGGGCATAATGTCATTTTACTTTAAAGATGAGGTCATGTTTTGTCATTCTCACTGATTAAAAAAAAAGTTGATATTCATAGTCTTACTTTACGTTCTTATACCATGCTATAAGGAATACATATATGTTAAACATCTTCCCTTGCATGAAATCCATTTGTGCATTGATTAAATTTCCATCATGACTGTTTTCTGTGAAGTTTGGCCACACACGCGCGCACACACACACACACACACACACTTCAGCGGTAGTGTAATTCTGAAATATTGTGAACACTATACACACATTGATGGATGTGTAAATTGGTGATGAGGACAGAAACACAGAAGGTCTCGATGTTGCTATCAAAAATACACGAGACAAATTGTCATTATTTTATTATTACATTATGGTTTTGTGTATGGCAGTGTAAAATGTGCACATTGCAGTGTGTAATAGTCTCACAGTGTCACTTTGTAATTACACAGAAATGTAGTTTTGTATAGCTGTGATTACCCCACAGTCATGTTTCCCTCCTGTGTGTGGGTGGATATGAGAGAGAAGGATTGTATCTGTGTGTGTGTGTGTGTGCGTGTGTGTGTGTGTGTGTGTGTCATTTCCCAGGGGTTGTGTGGCTAATGTGTGCTGTAGGCTGTGAAGTGGAAACTAAATCGAAAGAAATAGTGGAACCCACAGCAACCTCCCCGAGGTCAGAACACACACACACACACATTAGGTTCACACATAAGAATACTACATATGCACATAAACATAGTTTAGATTTCTGCATAAGTGTTGACACACAAACCCACAAATATTTTTTTTTTTTTACGAACAGAAAACGATCACAATCTGTTTGATGTAGCCGAGTAGAGGAAACGGAAGTATTCGACTGTCCCTTGTTCCATTTTATTTTTTATTTAAATTAAAATATGAATTATTTAAAATATGAGTTTGGTGACTCATGGCTACGATGCTGAGAGGTTTGCCCTGAAAGTGTGACAAAACTGTGCTGCCCAAACTGTGGCCCAGGGGCCAATTTTACACCCGCCAGGCACGTTTGATTTTAGTGGCGGATTTTTTTTGTTTTGTTTTGTTGATTTGTTTGTGCTCAATGCGCATCTCTATCAATGTCGTGTTGTGTCAGTAAAGTGATAACCAGGTGCTCCATATAGTACATTCATTACAGGTGAAACTAGACGCTTTCTCTCTCCCTCTCCGTCCTTATGTAAGAAACATATTGAGTTGCCAGTCAGCCAGTTTAGTTAACAGCAGTGCTCAGCAACCGTGTTGACTGCCTCTGGGGCGAGGGGCCAATAAACAGATGTGAACCGAGAAAGAGAGAGAGAGACGGAGAAAGAGCCATAAGGGCAGGAGGGTATGGAGGAGTCAGACATGATTTCTGTTTCTGATTTCACTCTCTGACTGACCAGCTGAATAAGAAGGGAGGAAAAAAAATAAAAAAATGCAAGCGGCCGTACGGGGCACAGGCAGCGCCCAACGTCAGCTTAACGGCAGGCACTGTGGCGAACGTACAATTGAGGGACAAGGGCTACAAATGCCAAACACGTCCACTGCTGGGCACTCTTTAAAAGGTAACCCACCACCAACCTACCCCTCTGTGTGTACAAACACACACACACACACACACACACACACACAGACCAAGAAGGAAAAAAAACGACTCCATTGTGTTTCGGACCTTTTTTAGATTTTATTTGGAAAAACCACTCAGGCTGAAAATTTCCTTTTTCTGATTTTCTTTTTTTTCTCCTCTTTCTAGTTTAATGGTTCTTCCTCCCTCCTACTCCACAAAAAGACAAGCGAGTTGGAAAAAAGGGGACTTTACACTCTTCCTCTCTCGTCCCCTGAAGTCAGTCAAATTATGGACAGGGCAACACAACGAGGCTCTTAAATCTCCCTCGGTTTCTTTTAGTATTATTATCATTTTCAATGGTTTCCAATTGAACTCCTTTCAAAGGGCTTTTTTAGAACCATATTTAGGTAATTTGTTGCGCTTGAACCCAACCTGCTCCCTGACTCTGTGTGTGTTGAATGGCAGCTATAAGCCTGGGATGAGGGGGGATCTGCTTTTCTCAGGGCCGGACAGCGTTCTCCTGCGTGGACACACACACCTCCCCTGTGTTATTTATTACTTTTCCTCTTCTCTCCGCCTTTTGTTTATCTCGAAGCTGCTTAAGGACACGGAATCTGTAACACTGCTGGGTTCATCTGTCTGCTAAATATTGGCTTTTAATACACAGATTATGAAAAAGTTCTGTGTTGACTCTTGGCGAACATTCATCAGATCCAGGTGCAGCACCGCTGTTATTTAGAAAACGATGTCACGAAGGAAGACGAGCGAGCGCTCAGGCTGCCTCAGTGATGAATTTTTTTTTTGATGTTCGCCCTCACAGCTTGACTGTTGACCATGTGCAGTGCTTTCCTCAGATTTGAGGAAAACTGATGGAAATACTGTCAGAACAATGACTGAGCTTTAAACTTATAGTGGCGTGCATGTTTGAAAGGGGGCTTTTGAAGAAGCGGCTCGCGCTCCAATCAGAGCGCAGAAAGTCACCCTTTATTACCTGGTGTGTGACTTAGTGATATAGACAAGACCATCATCTGAAGCTCGTTTAGTGTTACGTAGAGATGTTGCGAAAGCGTTGCATGCAGGTACATATGTAGAGAGACGGCTTACTTTGTAATGTGACCACAGATGATGTTTTGCATACAGCTAGTAAAGGATGTGCACTGATGTACATGACATTTCGAGCTTCTGCCACGTGAGGCTAACTTCAGTCACATGTCCCTCACTTTCATCTCCAGTGATGGTCCCATATGTTTGTCAAAATGTGTATGTTGTGTGCTTTTTTTCCGGGCCGATTTGTTCCCATGCCTTCTCTCCAATGAGCCCCGCTCTCCCCCGGGGGTCAGAGCCGAAAGCCTCGCGCTATTTATACAGACCGAACAGCTGGGGCCCTCCCAGCCAAAGCAGCGAGCGATGAGGGGGTCGGGGGATGGGTAGAGAAATTATCATGGTAACTTCAGGTCAAACCAAGCGTTGGAAATGTCTCCCTGCTTCCTCTGTTTTAGTCTCTTGTCTTCATCTCCGTCATTTGTCTTTCTCCCCTGAGTGTCCAGAGTGGCCAGCTCGGGTCACGTTCAGCTCAGGTCAGCTGGACCGCCAGACAAATATCACTTGCTCATCATCCCATCTCCCTTCAAATCTCTTCTTTATCACTCACTTTCTCATTTTTGATGTTTTTGTCTGAAACACATTTTTCTCTCCACACACACTTCCAGTTAAAGAGCTTGCTGTTTTGAACTGAGCAAGAAAGGTTGATTTTCTTTTCTTTCTTTTCTTTTTTTTTTCCCTCCAACTGCGCTTCAACACATTTTTTCGTCCTTTTGTTGAACAGGACAAAGCCAACTTGCTGTTGCAAAACTGAGCTTTTTGTGTTTCTTTCCTTTTATTCTGCACTATGGCTCCTGCAGTGCTTGAGTCTATTGTGAACCTCAACCGTGTGAAGTCCTCTCTCTCTCTCTCTCTCTCTCTATCTTCGCTTCACTTTTCTTATCACATTGTCTCTTGACTGCTTTGCCGTCCACTCTTAAAGCCTTCATGTGAATCGCTCAGGAGGGGAAAGAAATTCAGGCTTATCGATGCTTCCTTCAGTTCGAGGCCTCTGTCACAGTCAGACGTCCCATCACAGGCCTGCTGAGCTAACGAGAGCTGAAGAGATATTAACCTAATTGCTGTAAGGGACAGATATATAGATCGAGGGGGATGTAATAAGCCCAGACACAACTGTTGGCTCCCCCTGAAATTAGCTTATCGGCGTAAAAGCAAGTTGATTCACGGATATTTAGAAGACAAGAAGTCATGCTGTGAGGTAGCTGTCTACGATTTTGTGGACGTCTGTATGTTTGCGTGGGAAGTCCCAAATCACCAACAGCACACACAATCACAATACATTTTTATAATGCTCCTTATAGGAACATAATGTATCTAAATGTGTCATATGAATGGCTCTATAGTGGGAATGACGCACTCATCAAACTGGATCACATCTTGTGCTGAGCTGACGACAGTGTTATCCCTGAGTGCCTCTTTATTGTATATGTATATATATATATATACACACATACAGTTCAGTAAACATTAAAAACATAGGATTAGGTTTCCTGTAAAAAGACAGAGTACATCAGTACATAATTTTACTGCTCCAGTATTAAGGTCAGCTTTGGCGTCTCTGTCAATGACCAGAAACTGGAATGTTTTGGGGTGAAATTTGTGTTTGCCTGACCTCGGCTTTGGAGTTTGCTCTTTTTGTCTTGTGCCTGTCTTTTCTTGTGTATGTCGGTGGGTCAGTGGTCGTATATATATATGTGTGTGTGTGCACTTTAAACTGGACTTTAGGTTGCTTGTTTGTTGTTGTAACATAGTCTGAACTGGTTTGGACAGCGTGTCAGGGAAAAGTTATCTTGAAAATTGCAAATATTTGCTAGACGTTGGTGTGATCGTTGTTTTTTTTTTGTTTTTTTTTCCAGGCAAAAATGATTGAAAAAGTTGTCACATTGATTCCAGATTTTACTGGAAGGAAGGGAAGCAAATAGTAATCCTCACAGTTCTGTCAGACTCACCTTCTGAGCACATTTGGACTGAGAGAGGAATCGCACACGAAATGAACACAAAAAGTCAGCCACATAGCATTAATTAAAACAAGCCGTCACTGAATATTAATTGTGGCCTTTAGAATCATAAAACTTTCTCAGTCCATAACAGAACAGGACGGGAGCGAATGTATCTTTCATGAGTGATATTTGAATGTATTTGTCAACACAGATAAGACTGCTTTGAGTAAGGAGAGAAGAGACGAAATGAATTCAAACGAAAGCAGATAATTTTTCTTCCGCTGACTTGCGTCGTCATCTCCTCGGCGCTGCACCATCCTGTCAGCTTTTCGGTTTTTTTTCGGCTGTTTATACTGCTACTGTTCCAGGTGTCATCCACTCTTAAAAAAAAAAAAAAAAAAAAAGACTCCCCTCCTTTACGGTCTGAAAGACATCAGAATATATTTTTAGCCTCCCATAGCTCCACCATAATAATTCAAATTCTAGTCTTGAAACTGAGGTCTCTCAGAGGAACTGTAACTGTTCCCCAAGCAGCACCCGAGGAGCCAACGGGAGAAGAATAACAAAACAAAAAAACACAACTTTGTTTTTACTATATATTGTCTTACTTTCAGATTGAAATGAAAAAAAGGACACGGAGGCATGATCTGAATGTCCCCAACAGTAGTAACGACCCGGTGTTTGGCCTCAGTGTGTTCAAATCAAAGTTATGCTGAAGTACGTAGCTGTCGTATTTGTTACGGACGAAAATGAGGATATTGGTTTGTCAGAGCTGAAGCTTTTCCTCACTCCCCGCGAACGTGGTCCAATGTGGAAGATAAGTAATGTTTGTGTTTGCCCTTAGACTTACCTGTAATAGATGCTGACATGTGTTTGGGAGTTAACAAGAAAGCCTTGAGGGAAAGAGGAGATCCATTCTGACCTTATCAGCGTTCCTCTCCTTACCCTCCTTGTTTGTCTCTCTGCTCCTGTCCATTGACGTTAGCTTATCCTTGTTTACGTGTGAAAACAAGCGTCGACCACGTGTCGTTCTCCCTTTCAGTTTGCCAAGTCGAGGTGCGCTCGCTTTACTTTTGACTGTATCACTGGTAACGGTCGTCATCTGTTTCCACCATTCTGAGCACTTCTATGAGCGTTGGCTCAAGAGTTGAGCGTGACGTCTGCTGATGTTGACGAAACGATCTCAACCCAAAGTGCATTTACTTGTCGTTTTACGCTCTTTATCACCAGATCTATGTGAATAGATGAGGCTATACTCAGGTGTTGTGGAAGCAGTTAGTAGTATGACGTGTCTGTTATAAAGCCTTAACTCTTATTGACAACTTAACACGAGATTGTGA
Source organism: Pampus argenteus (assembly GCA_036937835.1). Classification (NCBI taxonomy): domain Eukaryota; kingdom Metazoa; phylum Chordata; class Actinopteri; order Scombriformes; family Stromateidae; genus Pampus; species Pampus argenteus. The sequence continues at coordinate 6,556,560 of CM072875.1, forward strand.
TCTGATCGCGACTAAATGCTGCCTCTTGAACGACTTTATCTTTTTAGGAAATGCATTTATTCTCTTTCTTGCTAAGCGTTAGATGAGACGCTAGCTACCACTCTCATATCTGTACACTAAATATGAAGCAGCCACAAGGTGGTTAGCTTAGCTTAGCATAAAGACTTGAAGCAGGGGGAAACGGCTAGCCTGGTACTGTCTAAAACGTGACAAATATGCCTACTAGCGCCTCTGAAGCTCATCATTAACACATGATATCATGTTTCTTTATTACAAACAAAAACTTCTGGAGTCTTTTGGTCACTAGTCTATTACCTGACAGGCTACCTGCATTTTCCTGTTATCATCTTCATGCTAAGCTCCCATCTTCTGACTCTAGTAGTAGAATATAGTCAAAATAGGTATATGATCTTCATTAATCCATAATCAGTTGTTTCAATTAGCTACAGACCAAAACTGAGCAAATCCAGTTGTTTAAAAAGAGACCCTCCACACATAAAGTCATGATTCATTTTAGGTGCCCAACAGTGAATACAGTAAAGATCCCAGCAGTGCAGTGAAGACATGCTTTATGCAGCCAGTGCACATGGAGCTGCACTTAGGAGCAGTTCAGATTCGTCATGTCTGATCAACTGGCCTCAGTGCCTTTTCTTGCTCCACACACTCAAGCTGTTTTACTGTTGAAGCAAGCACACATGTAAAGAAACAAGTGAGGATTTTAACAAGTTGGTGTTATCATCAGCAGAAGCATCTGGGCTTCTCTAATTGGAGTTAAATGACCTAACGTACTTTAATAGGCCAATTAGTTAACGAAACAAGTCACCCCTCCTCCACCAGAAACAGCCGACTGCAGCCACAACAAGCATTTATTTTAGGATCCGTTTGTCCCTTCCAAATTCATACCGACTTTTCACTGATTGCCCACCACACTTAACGCCTGCATGATTAAAGTTTGTGTGTGTGTGTGTGGGTGCACTTGTTAAGCCTTCCATTAGGTTTGACCTAAACTGAGGCCAACATACTCTCCTGAGGCAGCGCTTGTAAGTAGTGGCTGGATCCCTGTGGAGGAACTAATGATCTCCCATTTGCTGTTGCTCTTACACACACACACACACACACACACACACACACGAATAAATGTATATTTAAGCATCAGATTTTTCACTTGTAGATGTAGGCATCAGAAGTTTGCAGGAGACACAAGCGGCCCAGTCTGAGACTGTGGCAGCAGACCTGAAGTGTAGTTATGTTTCTGTGGAAGTGCATAGGCTCAATTGTCGTAATGTCAATGCCAAGTACACAGTTTAAAAGCTGTAGTTTGTGAAAGCACGAAGAATATCTGAAAATCAAAATGCAAACAAAATGACATGCTTTTTGAATGCTCTAAGGGGTATCAATTGCTGTAAAGAATAAATCCAAAAGTAACACCCAAGGCTCAACAGTACCTCTCCAACGGTAATTTGACTGTTATAAATGTGTCAACATGTGCAGCTATTTGTTGGGAGCACTTGTTTTCAGTGCCCTCGGTACTTCCTCTCAGCACACTGAATAAGGCGGGTATATGTTAATGATTCTTTCATGAGATCCCCTGTGAGATTCTAATCCTCTGAATTGACAAATGAATAGCATCCAGTCTGCGTTGCTTGTCTCATGTTGAACATAACTGGAGGGCCTCCACTCAAGCGGCAGCTGCCATTGTCCCCGTCTATCAAACACTCATTAGGCGGGGCGCCAGTTGCCTGTCAACTTTTGACATTACTCGCCCCACATCCAGTCAGAAAGTCGATTTCTTAAGTGACGCGTTGAAAGACGGCGTCTCGTTCTGCTGCATGAGTGATGGTTTTTGTTGATCTCTAAATCGCGCCTCCATTGTGATACACTTCTACCTTTTTCTCTCCCTTACGCTCACTTCCTCCTCGCTCTTTTTGTTTGCAGGGAAGCCATTAGCCATATGGTGGCAAACAGGCACAACAATGTGTGCGACAAAACAGAGGCTCCGGAGGGAAGCGCTTGAATTTAAAAAGGGTGTAACTCTCTGTGAACATGTCGTGGACGAGGCGAAGGAGGAGGGCTTTAGCTCTGCCGGCCTCTCGGTGTGACACGGCAGAGAGTGGGGCGGTGGGTGGGGGCATTGGCAATGTCAGGGTGTAGAGACGGACGAGGATTTGGAAGAGTCAAGTGCAGCTGAAAGGGAAGTTGTTGGTGGTCTGCAGAGTTGCAGCAGCTACCTCTGAAAACAAACGGAAGAAATAAGAGAGACAGAGAGAAAGAGGTGGGGTGGAGGGGTGGGGGTGTCCGGTGGAAGGCATGCAAGCTCCTCACTTGTGGGCTCCTCACTTTTTTTGTCTCCTTACTTTAATCTGTTGGGAGAAAGAGTGAGGGACAGAGAGAGAGAGAGCTTGGCCGCAGCCCATGAGCGCTCCAGACCCCCCAGCCACCCCACTTTACTCCGGCCAGCTAAACTAGAAGTTCAACACCCCCTTGTCGCCTCCACCACCAGCACCCCCATCGGCCCTCCTCTCTCCCGCTTACTTGCTCTGTATTCAGCCTAGGTGCTGGAGTGACAACGAGCCATTCATTGTGGAGGTAGAAGAAAAAGGCTGTGGATCTCTCCTGTGTCTTTTTTTTTCTTTTTTTTTTTTTTGAGGGGGGGTTGGGAAAAGGGGGGGTGGTGCATATTCCTGAAATGGTGAAATACGGCAGAAAGAGAAAGTAAAAGAGTGAGGAGAAAGAGAGGGAGGGGTGAGTAAAAAAAAGTAAGAGTGCAAGGGGAGGGAGGGGGAGGCATGGAGGGAGAGCTGGAATCACAGAAGGAAGAGGGGGGGGGGTAGAGAGAGAGAGAGAGAGAAAGAGAGAGAGTGGGCTACCATGCCGAATGAGTGAGAGAGGCGGAGAGGAAGCAGAGCTCCATCAGATGAAATGAGGTGAAAGTAATTCAGGCATTAATCAAGCCAGGGCAAAAGGGAGGGGATACTGTGTTTTCTCCCCCCTTTTTCGCTGCGGAACTGAAAGGCAAGGTGTGAATGAAGGAGGCTACAGTGGCCAGCAGAGAAGCACCACTGGGTCACATCATCAAATCATGTCCGAGTCGAACACCATTGCCGCTTCCACCGCAGACCAGGTCAGTTCAAGCTGTCATTGTTTTTCTTTTCTTTTCTTTTTTCTTTTTTTTGTTGTTGCTCTGAACCATCAGAAGCGAGCGTGCTGATGTTTCTTCTTTATTAGTTGCGCCTCACACCGGCTTAAGCAGCAGGAGGCGTCTTGTTCCAAAGGAGTTAGAAAGGAGACTTCTAGGAATAACAGAACAGAATAAATCCGAAGTTCCGGTCAGATGTATATCATCTTTAGATCCTAATTCGGAAGTAGTTAGAGGGTGTTTCTAAGAGCAACAGAGCGAGTGTGTGTTTCTTGGACTATCAAAGCAACGATTGTTTTGCCCGGAGCTGCCTGGACAACGGTACAGGGTCCTGAAAGAATTGAATTCATCAAGACGAGCTATTGTCTACGCCGCCTTATTTTTCGGTGATCATTCAGGGGGTCTGTGACGACTCAATACCCCCCGTACCACGTGAGGAGGGGGACGCAGCTCTTTAAAAACCCGACCACGTGTGGTGGCCCTGAAAAGTTTTTATAAGTAATTGCAGTGGGAAGTCCGGGCATCGCTGTGAGAGATGGGGTTGGTAAGGAAGTGGGCGGGTCCGCCGTGTGTGTGAAAGAGAGTGACAGAGTAGAAAAGCAGAAGTGTCCAGAAAAGGGTGATATTTATGCACCCCTAACCCCCCGACGCCCCCCATCCTCCAGCCCTCTCCCCCCACAAGCTGCTTTAATCGCACACTTTGGCACATACATCCTTGGCTCTGCTTTCTTTCTTTAACTGTCGACTGACTTCGAAACACTTTGAAAACAATTAAATCCTCTGATCTGTTTAAGATAAGATACAGTTATTCCATTAAAGCAGATGAAGAGTTTGTGTGTATTTGTGTGTGTATGTGTGTGTGTGTGTGTGCGCGTGCATGCGCATCCGACCTTGCTACCGGCTTGTGTTGTTAGCCAAGTCCTTGTCTCCTGTTTCCGATTGCTACTGTCAAGGCTGAGTCAGCCTGCTATAGTTCTGTAGGCAAATACACACACACACACACACACACACACACACACTGGGGCATATGCGAGAAAGTTTTATGCACATACACACACACACGGCAACAGAACTCAAATTGCTCATGCACTTGAATAGAGTTGTGGGTGGAAGGTTGAAGATAATTAGAGCTGCATCGTGTGTGTGTGTGTGTGTGTGTGTGTGTGGAGTGAAACAGTGAAACATACTAATCCTCTGATTCTGGACAGTTTAGATTTGTCAACCTGGGCAGACTATTTCGCCCAAAGCTTTGACTGACAGGCGCGATCATAGTTGGGTTATGATGTGTGACATTTCATCTTTACAGGTAGCCGTTGTACCGTGTGTGTGTGTGTGTGTGTGTGTGTGTGTGTGTGTGTGTGTGTGTGTGTGTGTATATGAATGCCCATTTTGGTCCATAATTATTAACCATGCAGTTAACCAACCTGTAATGACTATATTAGTGTTTTTTCAGCTTGATGATGTGCTATAGATATGAATGTATGCTGCTTGCTTACAAATAGTTTGACAAATCGAAGTTGATTTTGCACATTGGCCCACCAGGGATAGAAACCCTCTGTGATCAAATAAAAAATTGTTTTAAATTTACTGTTGGGGCAAAAAAAAAACCCCAACTCTTAGGCCACGTTCAGGACTAACTTTCGCCCGCTGATTCTGATGAGACCTGCCTGGTCAGCCAACATAAAATAATTGGCCTACCTTTTGCTACAACGCAACGTGACGTCATCTGGCAAGGCAAAGGCCAAATTTAATACATGCACAAGTGCACATTTCTGGTACTTTGTACTCTGTAATGTGAATACTGTATTCCAGCTGTTTACGCTCTGATCGTCAAGACAAAGTGTTTTTTGCCGTCACGATGAAGTTTCAGAATTGTAAAATCCTGCGTCGGAATATAACAAACCACGGTTCAGCGTTTTTGGCATCTGATGAGCCTTCGTGGACCGGATTGTGTTTTTAATGTTTCACCAGTACCTGAAGCAACACATGCCCGCTTTATTTTAATGCAGGGCTGTGTTTTTGCATTGGCCACAGCAGGGTGTGGGCTTATACCTTGAACGGAAAGCTAAAATTAAATATACACTTATACACTTGCTGCCATCAGCACCCATTTCTCTGATATGTCGCCATCTATAGACCCACATATACAATCACCCAAATATCCTGTGTCAAAAGGAATTTTTTTGGGGTTGTTTTTTTTACTACAAACTTCAATCAAAGCTCTGTTCCTTCATTTACTCTGTCATTACATCCTTCCTCTCAGCGGTAGACCGACCTCACCGTGTTGGGACAATAGTCTGAGGTCATGTGTGATTTCAAGGCATGCTTGACTAATAATTGGAGTAATAAGGAGTTCAGATGGACCTGGTAGTTGCTAAGTGAGTGTGATGGTCTCTGACATCCTTTTTAATGAAAGAAAAGATCTGATCAAATATCACTTCCATATCTGGACAACAGCGCTGATTGCTTTGTTGTGGCTTTTAATTTATATTTCACGGTAATTTTACTTTCTGACCATTAGGCTGGATGTTCTCGTTTTTCAAATGTAGTCGATCCTTACTGGTTTGGAAGAAAAAGAACAGGTTTAGCAGAATGACCCAAATTATTGCTTTATAAGCAGATTTCCTGAGTCACAGGGTGCCATGCCAAGAAGCTAATGAGGCCTGTTGTGTAGAAAAGTACAAATTCTTCCGCTGTGAAGGCGTTTATCCAGAGCGCGCTTGCACTCTCGACACCTACCTTTTGCGTGTATGTGTCTCCTGCTTAAACATATTTAGCTCGTCCGCCCTGCAGGCTGACACGGTTTCACTGCTGTTCTAGCAAGGTAATGCTAAGTTCTCCTAAAATAGCCCCACGCTAGTTGAATCATAATAAACAGAGCTTATGCTTATTTGGTTCTTTTTTTGGCAGGTTGGAGTGTTTGGGAAAGAAAGTTACAGTGATAGTGTTATGAAACACTATCGAAATGACACTGACTTCATAGATGTCATTTATGATGTTATGGTAGCTGTTAACATATAGTTCAGTACATTGCATCGAGTATAGGAAGCCAGCAGGGGCCCACGCATGAACACACACACACACACACACACACACACACACACACACTGGCGTACAAACACACAAACTCTACCCATCTGGGGGCAGGTGTTGCAGTTTATGGAGCGGAAGTGCAAAGTAGCTGTGTTTACTCACTGCACCAAGGCTTAGCAAGCAAGGGAACAGACACATGTGGAAAAAGAGAAAAGAGAGACGGAAATAGATGTAGAGTGAGTGTGTGTGTGTGTGTGTGTGTGTGTATATATATGTAAGCCTTTGCCCCTTGCCCATCTCCCTGTGGTGGCTCTAACCTTCAGTCTCCCTCTGACTTCACTAAGTTAAGCTTCCGGGCTCACAGCTGCCTTGCAGAAGCACACAGTCATCCTACACAACACACAGCGAGCTGACTACACATGCATGGTTGGGTGGACGGAGAGACGCAAGCTCGACTGATGAGTTAGAAGAGTTAATGGCAGATAATAGCTGACTGGCTTGCTGAGAGGAGAGCTGCGTAGCTGATGGGAGGGATGAAGGGAAAAGGTTACTGACCTGCTCTGTGCATAAACGAGTCAAAATTATCGATGGCCGCAAAAGTTAAGGACCCATTTGTAAGTCCACATTTACCATTTTTCATATCCTCAACAAACAATCTAGTCTCCGTCTTGCTGAAATGCTCATTAGGAATCAGTCTTAGCACCCATCGGCTGTCTGTCTGACATGGATGTATCCTCTGGGGGCAGTGGCCAGTATTTCAGGGGTTCTGGTGTAGCAAGCAGATGACAGATATCCAGGCGTTGCTTACAGTCCAATTAGGTACTTGAGACGGCCCAGATGACATCTCTATAGACAGATATATTTAAAAAAGCTATCAAAAAAAAATAAAAAATTAAATCCCATGAGTTCTGAGATTGCATTTCAGTCAATGCGCTCCACCTCTTTTTGCTCTACACTCAGGCTCTTTACCTACATGTCACCAAAGCCCACTCAAACATGATCGGTCAATACGACTCGTCCCGTTGCCCACAGATATCAGTTTATAGAGTCACCTCAAGTGTTAATGCTCACAGGCTTATGTCTTTGACTTCTAAATCAAAGATATTCTAGATATATCAGTTAGTTTGTTTTTTTTATAATTTTTAATCTTATTTAGCAAAAAGCAGAAATGTCAAAACATTCTCTAAATCCAACCTCTACTTTCAGACGATTTGCTCCTTTTTTTTTTTAATCTTGTGTGAGAGTTAAATGTCTCCTGCTTTTGAACCGTTGGTCTGACAATTCAAATGATTTGAAGATGTCATTTCGTTTCGAGCGTCTGGGAATCACTGTGAATTTTCACAATTACTCGACATTTTCTAAACCGAACCTTCAATCGATTAATTGAGAGAAGAATCAGCAGATGAATGGATAATGCTTGTTGCACTCCTGCATTGGCTCAACCTTTTGTACAAATGATTCAGCCAGGAGAGTTTCATGTCAATCCAAGCCTCTGACGTGCTCCAACTAAAGGTCATCCCTTGATGTGATCTTGATGTGTGAACAAATGGATAAATAACTACACTGAAATAAGACACGGGCAGCAGAGCATTCTTTAACCGTCTGTCAAATGTTGCTTTTATTTGTGTGATAGTTTGTCATTTTTCTCTCAGTTAGTCTATTATAAAATAAATAATAGACTAACTCATTCAGGTCTCATTCCTATATATGTACATAGAAACATGTAATGAGGGATCGTGAGTAAAGTGCATATATGGGTGTGTGTCACGGAGGATAGTAGCCCTGCTAGAGTTACCTACCTCAGCCAAAAAAAAAAAAAAAAAGCCACCCTGTTGAAGAATGTTGGGGTCATGGCAGGGGTGAACTGCCCAAAGCCTTTAGTGGCATAGGGCAGCATTTTCCAACCTGAAGCCTTTGACCATTGATGACATGTGGGACTGAACGTACATGATGGAGACACATTTCCATCATGAGTTCCAGTATGAGCAGGTCGTCGTAGTCCTGACTTCAGATTAAAAGGACAAACGCAGTCAGGTACAGACAAACGGAAAGAAACCAAACTCTATGACAGTTACTTCCTTCAGGATCAACCAAGCTAATCCAGACAGCTTGGCTTCCCTAAAAGCCAAGTCATTTTTTTCCCCCTTCATTGCAAAGGCATTTGCACAAAGGTAATTATAGTGCTGAGTTGCTTTAGGAGCACCAGACCTTTGACTGTGTGGTTACCCATTTATTCCAGTTCCTGGAACTCCTCGTCAGAAAACCGGAACTAACCGGACCATTGTGGTGATCTGCCTTCCTCTGTGAAAATGGCAGTAAGCCACTGCAAATTTGAGTTAGTTAGGTGCTGAAAGTGCAGGACTGGCACTGTGGGATATAAGTATGAAAGGTCATTGTCACACTACTAACAAGAACTTAAGCTTTTAACTGAAATGAACTGACTACATTGCAAGGCTACATTACTGCTCTGTCTCTCTGAGCAATGTGCATCATCCTTTACTGCTAATTTGGGGACTGTTAAGTCTCACAGACAAACATGAACCCGCCTATGACCTGACCTTGACCTACATTTTTTTTTTAATCTGTATTTGATCAGCTTTGTGGACACGTCGAAACCATCGGACACAAGAGCACAATCGACTGCAAGTGTGCGAATGATTAAATGACAGGAAACAAGGGGAGAGTGAGAGATGGGTATGACATGCAACAAAGGCTGGAATCTCACCATGGAGTTAAACCTTGCAGTTATGCGGCGCTCCCCACCAAACAGGAATTAAAGGGAGCTTGCTTGTAAGACTATTAAGTATCCCACTAACAAGTCATAGCACGGTTTTCAGTTTCAGGGTTCAGTATTTATCCAGAACATAGTTACCTGGTTATTCATCTCCAGGTTTCTGATTATTAGTGCAGGCGTGTTTATGTTCATCCTTGTTGCATCAGTTAAGGATGAAACCCCTGTAGTTTCAGTTTTTTTTATTGTGCTTGCTACAGTATTCTGATATCTTAAAGTAACCACATCTGGAATAAGAGCTTATCCAGGTTTCTGAAACCAGGATATGATGTACTAAGGTGATACTAAGATGATTCTCCTGTCCTGGAAACATGCCATTTACTTTGAGACGTCATTGGCTGCAAAACATAAAGACAATTTATTGTGAAATATTACAACAGTTGCCATTACCTTTATCATTTTCTCACCTGAAACGAATGTTCCAATATTCTTATAATTAAACAATGCGTAACAAGGGTTGATTAACATCAGAGCGCACACTCGCGTCACCACATCTGTATGAGTCAGAGATGGAGAGCCGAACCGACGTTTTTGAATGACAGCATTATTACAACGGTCCGCATCCTCCAGTTGTTAAAATGTGATTATACCGCTCCAACTTGCGAGCTTCACACGTGCATCGGTGTGACTTTTTTTTTTTTAAAGGAGGGGGAAGTTAAAGTTAAAGAAGAAAAGGCTGATGAGGCTTATTCATCAGCTTTGTCATGGATTTGTAGGAAGCAAAAACCAGAGGAGAAAAGAGCTGATGAGTCTTGTTGAGGCAGCATGCTCACCGTGTTAGCAAGGAAGGGTGTGTGTGTGTGTGTGTGTGTGTGTGTGTGTGTGTGAGAGATTGTGCACTCTTGTTGAAGCAGCATCTTGCAGTGTGAGGATTGAGGGCAACTCCACAGAGATGATGCTTGTTAATGTTGCCTCAAGGGAGAATTGGCTAAAACAATGAAGAACAAATAAGAGATATATGGATAAAGAATGATGATGTACATCGATGAGCTTTATTATGAGGTTTCACAGTTTACATGCATAAATACATAAATATGTTCATTAGTTAAATATGATCAACTGTGCTTGCAATATGTTTTAATGTCTTTTTTCTTTTTTTTCTTTTTTCTGGAAGTTACTCTTATACTTTACTGATAGTTTACTATATTATAAAGAAAAATGGCTCCGCAACCAAACTCTAATTTAAATGTCTGACAATTAAGGGCTGCAATTACTAATTATTGTGTATCATTGTTTAAAATTCTGGTTATTTTCTCAACTAATCAAGTAATTGTTTCAAATAACAAATGTCTCAATGTACAGGAAAATCACAAATTCCTAAGGTGACGTCTTCAAATTGCTTGTTTTTTACATTAGGCAAAGAAATGCAGCAAATCCTGATGATGAATAACTCAAACGATTAATTGACTATCGGAATATTTGCCTCCAATCTTCTATTTATTAACTGGTGGATTGATCCACGAATCGTTTCAGCGTTGCTTTTAACAAAAACAAGCTGGAAAACAGTTTAAATGTCAGTCTGAATAAACCCTGTATTCACACACTGTTTGTTCACACTACAGGCCTTATTGGTTGCCAGTGCTCTTGTGCGTTGCTGAAATATACGTGTGTATGTGTGTGTTTGTGTGTGCGTGCATGTGTGTGGGTGAGTGGGAGGGAGTGCAGGTGAACAGCTTGCGAGGGCCAACAGTTCCGCAGGCCAGTCTCGCGCATCACTTGACAGCCATACCCGATGAAGGCCTACGCACTAATGAACTTGTTAAGCAAATGAGTGAACAAGCAGGGGGAGGGGTGGATGGGTGGAAAAGTGGAGGGTGGAGGAGGACGCACGCGGCTCCAGCGGCTCCATCTAAACCTGCCTGGCTGTCTGCACACATCAGCCGTCACTGCCCCTCGTCCCCTCTGTCTCTATCTCTTCTCCGTCACTCTGTCTTCCTCTCCGAGCTTTCCGTATCCGTCTCTATTTCAGCCTGCCTCTTCCCATCGCTCTCCTTCACTCCCGCTCATGTAATCCCATTGTTTGATTAGAGAACAGTCTATTTCTGAATTGGACTGAAAGATTATCTTCACGATGCTTTTGACAGGGTGCCGTCGTCCCACGCTCGCAGACAACGGATCGTAAAAGAGACCGTGACGACAGATCGGCCCTCTGTGTAGCGTTGCGGTGGATACCAAAAATAAAATGACAGCTCCGCGGTATTGTACGCGAATCTTGCATGTAGCTGACATACACAGACAAGACCGAAAATCCAGTAACAATTGCAGAATGGGTGATTATCTCAGATGATCTTGCCTAAAATAAATCTCTGATTGTAGCATCTGCACATGTAGGAACACACACAGGTCTGTCAGCACAGGGACGTTTCAGTCCTTGTGTATTGCTTACATCAAGTGCCCACCTCTTGCCCTTTGCCCTCACCACACCCACACTCCCTTCCTTCTTAGCCCCCTCCCCCTCTGCGTTGCCCCTACTCCCCCCCAGTGAGGGAATGTGAGGATTCCAGTGTGGTAAATTTAGTACTATAAGTCACGGAGAAAGGCAGGTTAGTCACTCAACAGAGTATTGGGACTATTTGAGGGGCTGATGCTGCTGTTGCATCACATTCCTCAGCATGGAAAATAAAGTCAAGGTAAGCAGCTGGTGTGGTGACGGTAGTACCTGAGCTAGTTGTTAAATCCAGTCTGAGATATAGAAATTATAGATTATACACATTGTGTCAAGAACTTGTCTGTATCTCACAAAAGCTTTAGGTAAGATGTAACTGAGAAATTATATAATAAACATATCAACTTATATAACAACTTATCAAGGATTTTTTTTTTTTGTCTAAACTTTGGTTCCGTTTAAATCGGTGAGCAGATAAGGATGAGGGAAAAAGAGAGACACGTCTTTTAATTATGGCTTTTTGCGGAACAATGGCTGCTCCTTGTGTACGGCCGTGTGCGTGGATACGGGGTCAGAGAGGAGAGGTTATTGTTCCAAAACCAGCCTACGGGCGCACTGCCACCAGCAACCGGACAGGTGTTGCACCATATAACATGGTGGATTGTGGGATACACCTGGCTCAGAGTATAACTTTGAAGTGTGTGTGTCGGTATATTTCGTATGAAATATACTGCCTGACGCTTAACTGCTCAAGACATCTATGGCTATTGGGACGGACTCCAGTACATGTTGCTGCATATATATAGTTGAAATCACTTCAAATGCCACCTGGCTGACCATTTGTGATCAGATTTCACTTCAGATCAGCATCCACTTCAAACAGTGGAGTGGATAAGTGCGGATAAAGCCTTGGTGCTTCTTTTTTCTTTTCTTGAACCTTTTTTTTGTACAATTTAAACATTAAACAAGGTGAGACATAATGAGGTTACTGAATTTGTTACTGTGGAGCGGCTTAGCGGCGTGATGTCGATGCAGGTAACTTCATGTACTGATGATGTATGTAATTGTACCTTGTGGATGTGTAATTTATTGGGGTATCAGGGTTTATTAGGGTGTGGACAACAGACACATGGAACACAGGGAAGTCATCGCGCACACATGAACGCGTCGTTAAAATCTAGTATATCAATACTCAAAGATGCATTTTAGTGTCGGCTGTGAACTGGACATGCTTGACTTGCTGCGCCTCTTTCTCATTGTATGGAGTGATGTAACCTGTAAGTGACCCCCCAGCTTCAGGGCGGCCATCTATCCCACCCTTTACTTTCTCTCCTCCTCCTCCTCCCCTCTCCTCCTCCTGACACCCCATCCATTGGTTTCAATTAATCAGCCGTGGAGGGGGATTTATTCAGCCCCTGCCCAATGGGATCCTTTGGTATGTGGCCCCCAATGGTAGCAGGTTGAAAAGCCACGGTCTACACCGTCTTTAGGCCTATTACTCTCACCTCACAGCCCGCTCATAAAGAGAGCTTTGAGCGGCCTGTTTTCGGGGGGATCCGGTTGGCTTTTTGTCTCATAATAGCCGAGTGGATTCAGTCACTGCAGACAGACGTGTTTACTAAACTCTGTGTAGGTGGAGCGAAGGAGATTACGTGTGCCACTTTGAATAACTGGGGCCTGATTATTTGCTGGAGAAAGTCTGCAAAATGACATGTTTTTTTTTATTTTTTATTTCACTGAGGAAAGATTGCTGGACGGCGTGTTATTTTAAGCTGATTGGCATAGCCGAGTTTCACATATTTGCATGTGCATTTGTAATTTCAATAGGATCAGAGATTTGAATGGAGGACAGGCACTGCCATGAATTATTGCACGGCATGTGTGTCCAGTCCCAGTTTATAATGTTGGACGCTATTGTTTCTCACATCTGGTATGAAAGAAAGAAAGAAAAAAAGAGAGAGAGATTCTAAATCATAAAGACAAAGACGTAAAGGGTTATTCACTGAAACCTTCTGTCTGTTGAAAAGTACCGCGATGAACAATACTGAACAGATCTGTGAATGCTGACAGCTTCTTTTAGAAGGGCTGGGTGAAAGAAATCTGTTCAATGTCAGTGAATTACAGACATAAGTAAAAGGTTTGACACGTTGGTAAAAGCGCCTGAAACGGTGCCCCCTTTCTATTTTCTATTGAAAATCAATACTCAATTGAATCATGAATCAGAATTGTATGGAAAGATTCCCAAAGATTCCCACTCCTTTAATTAATTACTTGGTGCACCGCCTACGAGTTCTGCACAGCACCAATATGCGTGAATTGAGATTGATTACTGGAGCTGCTCAGGAACTTATTTCAGATATTCGGAGTGGAATGCAAATCAGCCCCCGACTCCAATAACGGTCAACTTTGAGCAGACTAGCGGATACGGAGCAGTATCACTGCATGAAGCATCAAATATTCTGACCACATCCTTCTTAAAGACAGAATCCCTGTTGCCAGCTGGGAACCGCAGTCCATTTCAAATGGATCTAGACTCAACTGGATATACATTGAGTCAAGGAGTCTGAGCCAGGCCATAGCATCAAGTATACACGCTGATGTGACCCTTCCCCTTGCAGTGTTTGGACAGATGTGTCCAGTGTGCCCTGACAAGACATTCCCTGCATCTCCTTCCTGCGTCTCCTTCCTGCGTCACCTCCTTTTTTTTAAAAAATCTTTCTTCTCCCCCGCGTTGTCCAGCTCCACCCCAGGTCAGCGTCACATAGTAGTTTGTCAGGAGCAAATCTGGGAAATTTGTCCCATTTTCGACCCGGGTTTAGAAGTCACCAGAGTTCTGCCTCGTGACCGCACTTCACTGATGCCTGTTGTAATCAGAATAAATGAATGTCACAAGGTAGCACATTACATAATACAGTTTGTTTTAGGGTACACATGCTTGTTCAAAAGCGATGCATGTTTTGGTTCAGGTGTGATCTCTCTCCAACACTCTGCTCCTTCCACACACACACACACACACACACACACACACACGTACCCACATACACTATAATTATTTGCCTATTTTGGTACCTGGTTGAAAGTAGGAGTGGGAAAGGGAGGAGAGCGCGTGTGGGCAAGAAATGACAAAAGTAAATATAGCAACAGATAAAACTCCCTTTAAGTAAAGTTTTTGACAAGCTACAGATGGTGCAGAGGCTACATGATGATGGTAATTAACAACTGTGTTCTTTATTAATCACCGAACATCACATGAAGAATGTTTGGCTGTTGGAAACACGCTATAAACACTTTTGCATTTACAAACTAATTAATTTGAAGCATATTGCAGTTGGTTAATTCATGTCTTGTCTTACCCTTTACTGTCTTACCATGATCATTGCAGTTGCAGTATAATACAAAAAACTGCTCAAAGTGTGTGTTTGTGTATAAATCCACATGTTCAGGCCTACATTTGGTTGAATGTGTGTGTGTGTGTGTGTGTTCAATATGATATTTCCAGAGAGGAACTGTTGTGTTAAATGATAACCAGATAATTACTTAACTGTGGAAATCATGTGTGGAAATATCTACAATATAATATCTACAGTATAAAATCGTATTCATTCATTCATTTTTACTGTGTTTTTTTTTTGTTTTTGTTTTTTTTGCTAAACCTTGCGAAATAAAACCAGCAATAATTCTTCTATCCCATAACATTTAGTGTGTGTGTGTGTGTATGTGTGTGTGTGTGTGAGAGCAGTGAGCTGTCAGTAAAATGCCATCGCTCTGCAGGAGGTGCTGCTAAATAAAATCGTTTCAGACTGGAAACGGCCGCACAGTCAGCAGTTGCAAGATATTAACAAGTCACATTTTTGAAAGATTATCAGGCGTTTGCAGAGCTCTGCAGCACTCTACTGTTGCAATTGTGTGACGAGTTGTGTCGCACCTTTTTTTATAGCTAAGAAGATGAGATGCAGATAATATACTGTAGGGAACTTTTTTAAAAACAAGTCAAGTACTAATATATCAAAACGAATCTGCAAGGAAAATGTCTTGGCTCCTATATTTTTATACTGTCTAAACCACATTTTCAAAGTCCAAAAGCAAATAAGACTATCCTGAGTGCACGTGTGTGTGTGTGCGCGTGTGTGTGTGTGTCTGTGTGTGTGGTTCTTGCTTAACTCTAGTGGACGGTGTCTCTTACCCGCATGTCGCTGTCAGCTGTCAGGAGACGTCGATTTGAAGGGTTCGTGCTGCCGTCCGTCAAAATGTGTGTGTCTGTCTGCGCGTGTGTGTGTGTGTCTGCAACAGCTTTAAGAGGGAACACAGGAGAGGCAAACTGTAGCTGGGATAAACCTAAATTATTGTTGCTGTGAGAGAAGAACCAATAATGTACATATTTCACTGTGCCGAGCGCTCCAGTCTGTTGGATACAGATTTTTTTTCCTTCATCTTCGATTTTTAAACAAATTCTCACATTTACGACAGATGCAGCAGCTTTGTGCATGTTGTCGGTGATCCGTTTTGAAGTATTGTTTGATGGGTTTCTGCATGCAGTCTCCACACCTACTAACAGTGGAGCGTTTATTCCCGGCACATTACACCTGCGGGCCTTTTGTAGAGTGACAGGTTGTTGAATAAATCCTACGGATCCCACCTTGTTTTAGCGTTCAGCATTTCTCTTTGCATTCACAGTTGAAGGCGTACTGCTGCCAGCAGGAATATTTGGTGTTTGTGGTGAATGTCAGAGCAGGAACAAACTCCTGTTGATCAGGAACAAAGTTTGATCGAGTTAATATTATCAGTCTGTTGGTCACATGACCCGTCATACTGTCATTCCTCATCAATCACATGGAAAGAATGTCATTGCTGAAATTGCTGCAGGCACACATTGCCCGTTTAAACACCAGTGTTGCTCATAAACCTTACTCGGTATTGAATAACAGCGTGACGGATGTATTCTGCACCTACTTGGTCCAATGCATCACTGACCACCATTGTTTAAAGGCTCAAATGAGCAACAAATCATGTGCATCTTTCTGTGTGTGTGTCTATGAACGTTTGAAATACGCCAGTTTAAGAGTAGTTGAGGAACGACTTGTTTCTCAACACCTCAGCGATGTCAGTCTCGTGCTTTTTGGTGGCAGCTCTTCAGTCGCTACTTTTTAAGGCTTTAACGTTCTTAAACCACAACGCTTTGAGTGGCTCAGTTCCTTTTCCAAGAAGGGACACAGAAATTTGCAAATGGGATCTCTTTTTTTTTTCCCTGCTTATATTGACATGTTTTTACTAATCAAATCAACCACCAGGCATACATCCATGTCCATGTGAGAGCCCTGTAGGAATCTCAAATCTAAGTATATCAATTCATAGTAGTCCCAAATTGCTGTGAAATGTTACCACAGCTCACAAAGTCCTCTCTACTCACAAATCTGCCACCAAAGTCAGCGGGTCTTGCTCTAAATCGGTCTAATAGGCTTTTCCTTGTGTTAATTTTATGTTTCTGAAGCAGCAGCAAAGATGGAGACACACACAGACATGAATCTCAAGTCAACGCTGTGACTCGAAAGAGGGGGAAAGTTGCAAAACTCAACGGAAGGAGGCCATGTGTGGTCTTATATAAAGCACTGATGGTCCTAGAGAAGCATGTGACAGAGAGCTGGAGGGATATGGAGACAGCGTCTGTCTGTCTAACTGACCACGGGGCTTCAGGGAGCCAACACCACAGGCTACAACACCTGGGCGGAGAGCAGCAGACATCCGGGTCAGTCAGGGGATGTGATGAAGAACACAAGGTTCAACTTTGGCCCTGAGCGCTCGGCTAATAAAATCATGTTTATAAGGATGATACGGCTCTGATTTCCTCTGCGTGTGAGCCTGTTGACGGGCATGACAGTGTTGACCTTCAGTGGAGTCAAGATCTAAACTCTGATACACCTTTTGACTATCTCTCTATATGTATCTGCCACTTTCTTCCAGAATGAAGTAGTACCATTTAAGTATTTGATAAAAAAATTGAATAATTGGCAAAAAGATACTTAATGTTGATGATGCTGATTCTGACACTGAATACTACAATAACACTGAAGAGCGAGTATGTTTGGATTGGTTCTTCTGTAACAACATTTCGATTGGGAAAATAAGTGAGAAATAAAAATCCTTTATAGCATCATAACCATTTTGACATATCAGCACAATTCTGCTGTAATGCTTTTGATTGAATGTACTTTAATCAAACTATCAGAAGCTATAATTCACTAAATGAATATAAACTCCATATTAAACTCTGTGCTTGTCTTGGACATGTCAGATGTTCATTGCTGTTCCCAGTCTTTTGTCTGTCAGGTTGTTGACCTGAGCCAACCTGTCAGCCTGTGTTTGTTTGTATGTGTGTGTGTGTGTGTGTCTTCTGAAGTCACACACCTGGTTGCTGATAGGGAAGTCAGATGTACGAGATGTACGGCCAATCACCGGGTGCAACGAGAACACACACAGCTGCACGCTGTCTCTGTGTCTGCGGCGGTCCTTTTCTTTCCAAAGTCAACTCCGAACGGAGACATCGTAATGTGCGGCCCGCTGCGATGGCGACCTCACCGCTGGGGTTTTCTACTCGCACACTGGTGCGAGCGCGGCTTCACACTGAGCATCTCCTCACCAACAACACTCGTGTTTGCTGTTCTTCCTGTTTGTCCCACCTGCTGCCTTCTGTCCTGCACAAAGACAGGTCAAGGATGCTGGAGAACCGCTCTTTGTTTTGGCCTCTTAACATGCAAGCACAGCCTGACTCAAAGACAAATTATAGAGCTTTGGGGGAAAATATAGCGGCTGTTTGTTTTATGTGGTTGTTGCCGTTTTGTCCGATTCTTTTGTGTGTCTCATTAGTCACGCTTGGCGCTGCCTCGGAGTTTGAACTAAGGCACCGTTGGGGGCAAAATGTTGAGGTTGTTTTTAAGTTGTTGTGGTTGTCGCTGACAAACATGATGTCTCGCTCAACTGTGAGAGATGGTTGATCTGTGTGCGTTTTATTTGTGATGAATTGGTTGTCAACTCTGGAATTAATCTATTTTGATGATTGATTGCTGTGATATTTATTTAATTAATATATTAATGCATTCTGGTTTCTTTCGTCTCCTGTGACAGTAAACTGAATATCTGGGTTTTCGACTGTTGAGATAAAACGGATATATAAGGGGTGTCACCTTGGAAACAGATCGATCAACAATGAAAATAATCATTAATTCCAAAAAAAACCCAAAAAGAAACATTAAAATGATCAGATTGAAACATTAATGTACTGTTTTGCCAAAATTAAAATAAAAGTGATGAGTGATGGTTAAAATAAGGGAGAATGTCGAAACATGTATACCGGTAATACTGAAAGAGATCAGTGAGTTACAAATGGAAACTGAAGAATCTGAGGATCTGCACTGTTCCTGAACCCTGCGAGGGAAGTAATGTGAGTTTAATTATTGGAGAGACTGATATGAGAAATTGGACATAAGAGATGAATTGAACATAGAAAGATTGCATCTGGCATTACGGCTGACGATGGACCAGATGAAGAGTTCATGACCCGTATGTTTAAGGAACACAAAAAGTACAGGAAAGTGTGAAAACGGCTTTGTGATAGAAAAATCAAGACATCATTTTCCCCTGCAAGATTGAAGCAGACACCACGCTCCACATGAAGGGCATCAACAGACGTGTGTGTGTGTGTGTGTGTGTGTATATTTGTGAGCTTATGTTGGGTTAAGAACAGATCAGGTGATAACTATGTTTATTTAGAAGTGACCTGCTCGACTTTATCAAGTGAAGGGTAAAATGAAACTGAAGCACATGTCATGCAACGTGTTCAGACGATGCTGGTAACAAACCCAAACCCAACTCTGTGCTCATGGTGAAGTTCAGGCATCTTATTTAATAAGTTATGCGAGAATTATGGCTTTTTTTTTCTTTTACAGCATAGGTGTTCATAATGTTGGGACATTCATTCACTGAGCCTCTGAATAGCAGACTCTGCTACACACAGATAACACAGGCAGCATGAATGAGTGAATTAAGTTGTATTATTGTGTCGTGCATACAACAGTAATCAGCCCCAAAAAGTTATTTAAAAAAAATAAATCCAAAAATAGAAAACCAACTTTCACAATCAAATCTTGGCTTTTATTGTCTGTAATAAAATTCTCACGTTTATTTAGCAAACGTAAACACATCATAAACGTTCAGATTTTTAACCATCTATACACCAGAATATTTCAGCGTGTGTCGAGACAGTTCATGGAACGGAGTAGATGTTTGTACACGTCTGGCACAATCTGTTTTCATCCTGAACATCGTCACAACGGCCAGGAGAAGAACACCGGCTCTGAACTGCAACTGAAAGGTCTTTTGGCTTCTAGATAAACAAGATATAACATATGATTGAGTGGTAAACTTTTGTTTGATATGCTTAGAGTAGATACACAGCAATATCCATGAAAACAGAAAGAAAACATTTTATATCTCGATGCCGTATGAATTTGTGATTTAAGGTCCATATCCCTGCAGCACAGTTTTATATAGGGGAGACGTGCATCGTAAAGTTGGGTATATGTAGAATAACGAGATCGTTACATTTCATTTTGTTTATAGTGATCTGAGAGCAGCAAATCAAGTTGTTTACTCTACAAGTACCTGTTTTCAAATGATCAAATTTAGTTGTATGTATTTTCTGTGTCTTCATGTTGCGCCCCGCAAACACACACACACACACACACAGCTGAGGTTACGAAGGAGGTCAGGAGAGAGGGACCATCTGATGCTAGCAGATGGAGGGATGGAGGGAGGGAAGAGAGGAGAAGCTGGAAATCAGAACGACAACACCAAATGGTTATCGGCTGTTTTTTTTTATTTTTTTAAGGCGCTGAGTTCACTTTACATCCTGTCTGCTTCAGCGCGTCCACCTCATGTTAGACTTTGTGGTAGAAGAGAGAGTACTTAACAGAATATATTTAGTAACTGTGTGTGTGTGTGTTTGTGTGTGTGTGTGTGTGTGTAATAAATGCATTAATAATTCATTGCATTATATTAATGAAAATGATATTTTAAACGTATGGGAGCATATGTCACATCTGAAATGTGGGTCTAATGACTGTGGTGAACCTTTGACTTCATCAGTCTCTCTTACTACTGAATGGATCGTCATGAAATGTTGTGTTTACACACATTTGTGTATATATACTTTGATTTATGACAGCTGTATTTTGTGTTGAGCATTAAAGAGTGAATGTCAGCATGCTAATATAATAAACTAAGATGTTTAACATGTTAATTATTATACAAGCTACATATGAGCATTGTGACCATGAGCAACATACTTTTTTGGTACTGAATGTAAATCAGCATCCATTTCTGATGTCTGTTGGTAACAGAAGTGTGATTTAACCTGCTGTAAGTGCAGCTTTAGCTCACACACACACTCAAACACACTCACCTGAAGTCACCTCTGTCTCTCTGTGTTTTCACCGTAGAACGGAGCAGTTCCGGGCGAACCGGGGAAGAAGGATGAAAACTCTCGGAGAGGAAACTGGGGCAACCAGATTGAGTTTGTCCTCACCAGCGTGGGCTATGCTGTGGGTCTGGGAAATGTCTGGAGGTTTCCCTACCTCTGCTACAGAAATGGAGGAGGTAGACAATTCACTGTAGAGCTCATTTCACTTATACTGACCAGTTGCTCACCACATAATGGAGTACAGTGCAGTTTAAGGTACAGTCGGGTACATTAAAAAACAACAACGTACAGCTCATAAAGGGATGCTGGATTGAGAAGGCACTACATTATAAACATTGTACAGAATTGATTATAGTTGAATCCTGAAATGAATTACACCCTGTCTACACAGATTGAGCATAAAAGCATATACTGTGTGTAACAGTAAGGAATTTAAAGGTCCAATTAGCAATGTGTTTGACATGTTTTGGTCCTCTGGTGCATATGGCTGACTCCCAGTAGCTTAGCAGAACAACACTGATGAAGGCAGATGAACATGTTTTTCTTCTTTTGGAGTTGGCGGACCAGGGGGATGTCTGTGTGTCCCTAAATGTGTTCGCAAACATGTTGGCAGAAGGTGAGCAGCACAACAGCTGCGTCACCTGACTGTTGTTTCAATTTTGAACCGATCCTTTAACATGCGCGACTGCAACTTAAAGCGTTTTTGTTTTTTTGCGTAACAACCTTATTGTTTGTTGGGCTGTGAGCGCTGTCAAAATGTGTCTGGGTGCACAGAATGGATCCAGCTGTTGCTGCTGACGTGCTGCTTCCACTGTGCAGCCGCAGATGTAAGAGCATGAGGAGAAGAAAATATATGTATTTTGTCTGTTATGGAGTCATATGCCCCCCCTCGTCATATGCATCCTAAATATCTGGATTCACTAGATTAAAATATGCTCTAAATAACTTTGTATCGTGCTAAAATGTACCAGAAAGGTACAATGAAAGTACAGTAACTTCAGTTCATATGTTTATGCTGCAAATATGTGCTTTAGGGTGATGCATTGCATTCCCATACAAGGAAACGGTGTGTGTATATATAGGCCATTAGCTCATATACAGCTTCAAAACAGTGTGGAGCAGAGGAGAGCTGAGCCAAACCAGCTACTGACACACAACGATAAGGTTTAGGTATTGTACAGCATCAGCTGGTTGCAGTAACCTAGTTCTCATAGGGACAGTCATATAAAAAGTTCACACACACACACACACACACACACACACACACACGTTCCTTATAGATAGCTGTCTGGTTTCTGATCCAGTGTGAACCACCAGAGAGCTGTTGCACCACTGAACAGCCTCAGCTGCACATTTAGTGACCTCTGTGCTCCCTCATGAGAGGTTACGACGACAGATGAGGTTTTTGTGCAATATACTGTATATGTATGTATATACACACACTTGCAAACGACTCTGTCAGGCTCTTGGAAGCAGTAAAAAAATTTTTTTTTTTTGTCTTTTTGAGCTCCCACCTTTCAGATGTATTTACCAGAAAATAAATCTATTCTTGGTCCAATGCAGTATTTATTCTGATCACGTGACAATCTAATTTATTTGGTAATAGACGTTACTGCCGAGACGCATTTGCTTTTTTCCCCACACAAACGTATGTAACATTTTTCATAATTATATGTATAATATATACATATGGAGTACATGCAATGTATTTTTTCTTCTGTGTTTTACTTGTACATCATCACACAACAGCACAATGGAAGCTGCTACACTCAGCTATACTTGCAAATGATTTTCCTCCAAAAGTAAGAACATACTTCAGTTAAACAAACCGGCGACCGTCCTGTTGTTTCTCCCCTCCCAGGTGCCTTCATGCTACCATACTTCATCATGCTGGTGTTCTGCGGCATTCCTCTCTTCTTCCTCGAGCTGTCCTTTGGTCAGTTCGCCAGCCAGGGGTGTCTGGGAGTCTGGAAGATCAGCCCTATGTTCAAAGGTTAGTGTTGTATATGTACTTTATCAATCACGTTTAGACTTCTCAGATTTTATGCCACTACTGATCACAAACTTTCAAACACCTTTCATGAGGTTAACATTCAGCAGCTTGTTACTACGAGATATTAATAGAAATAACAGTAGGTTAGAGCTTCTATAGGAAGATACCAAGTATAGCAAGGTACTGTACATGTTTGCAGTTTGCTTTATATTCGAGTTCTAATGTTCCTCCTCTGTATTTTCACCATCCTATCCTTTCCTCCTCCCCACAGGTGTAGGCTACGGCATGATGGTGGTGTCCACCTACATTGGGATCTATTACAACGTGGTTATTTGCATTGCCTTCTACTACTTTTTCATGTCCATGACAAACTTGCTGCCGTGGACGTACTGCAACAACCCCTGGAACACGCCGGACTGCAGCGGGGTGGTGAGCAACCGGCTCAACACCAGCCTGGCCAACGCTACCAGCAGCCTGGTGGCGGGAGTCTCCGAGGTAGTCAACCGCACCAAAAGGACCAGCCCCAGTGAGGAGTACTGGAAGTAAGTCCAGGAAGCAAATGATACCATCGTTTACCTTTATGCAAGTAACCTCATTTTGCTCTGTTTTGTAGGCTTATCTTACTTGACGCAAGGGGTGAAAATTGACTTGCACCTGTAAGATAAGCGTGCCTCAAACATGCCTGATGTTTGTGGAAAGTATTCAAATATTTGGACTAGATTCGACTGGAATCGCAGCAGCTTTGGAGCAGTTTAGGACCGTGTCATCAGCAGTGGCATGGCAGGAGGTTTCCCACTGTTCAATATTTAGGAGAACTCCAAAGGGTTCATGTAACCACAAAGATCAACACTAGATGACGTGTTTTTAAGGTCAATGAAGGCGAATCCGAGTCCAACTACTATTTACAATCATTCACAAGCTCGGTCAAGCAAAATATAGTAAATTTAGAGGGAAAGTGCTGATTAATCTTCCTCTTAGTCACGTTACATCTGGATGAGATGGTATGAGAACAGCAGGGTGAACCTTTAATTGTCAAGATTTTACTACTTTTGACTGTCTCAGGTTGTTGACATCAGAAAGCAGGAGAGCACAGAGCTAGTCATAGCACAGAAGTTGCTATGGTCATTTTACAGCAGCTGGATGTTGGTTGTATCAAGGCACCCACAGCCGATCGTTCTGTGTGATAGCTCTGCATTTTGACCCCGTTTTCAAATTGGATGCAGGAGATAAAACACACATGTATCCTGCTACTTTAGATTAAGCTTTTTTTATTCAGCTGATTAATTTTCCATTAATCTTCAGTTAAACCTGCACTGTCAATCTTAAATGTGACTACAGCCCTGCTCCTCGGACATCTGTGCTCAATGTCAAAGAGTCAGTTTACACCTGTCCGCCCACCGTGCTGTGCTGAGCATTGAAAACACCGAAGGGACGGGCAAAATGTATTTCAAGGTCATGACATGAGCGTGATGTATCAAACTACAGATGACGTTGACTGAACAGGATATCCATAATGAGAGCCAACACCCGTACCATGAAACACTGCATGCATTATTGGTCTTTCCTGTTCTTACATGCATTGCTTTAAGTAAAGATGAATATGAAAGTCTGTAAACTACGTCTGTGTGTCTCTGTGTGTGTGTGTCTCTCTTTCTCTCTCACAGACACTACGTGTTGAACATCTCTGATGACATTGGGAACTTTGGAGAATTACGTCTCCCTATCCTGGGCTGCCTGGCTGTGTCCTGGTTTGTCGTCTTTCTCTGCCTCATCAAGGGCGTTAAATCCTCTGGAAAGGTCAGTCACTCACACACACACACACACACACATGCATTATGTATTCTCACACGTAGGCTCGACCACAAAACAGACATAATGTTCATACTGTGGCTGCAATGTGTCTCCTTATTTCATAGACCCCCCCCCCCACTTTATCTTTTCCTATGGATAATGACCAGTTCTGGTGTATGTATGTGAATTTCCAGGTGGTGTACTTCACAGCCACTTTCCCATATGTCGTTCTGACCATCCTGTTCATCCGTGGCATCACCTTGGATGGAGCCATCAACGGTATCAAGTATTACCTGACTCCACAATGGCAGAAGGTCCTCGACGCAAAGGTATTCACGTGCATAACTGTAAATATAGACACAAAGAGAAGAAATAAAATGCCGAAGTAGTGAAGGAAATATTGAGAAATTGACTTTTTCCATCCTCTACTTCTTGTGACTGTATGTGGGTGTGTTCTCGTAGGTGTGGGGAGATGCTGCGTCACAGATTTTCTACTCTTTGGGCTGTGCTTGGGGTGGTCTCATCACCATGGCTTCCTATAACAAGTTCCACAACAACTGTTTCAGGTTGGTCGTCCAGACAAAGACACACTCATGGATGTAGATTTTGGGTATATTTGTACTGACGTCGATGGTGAACGGTGGTGTTTCAAACATCATGAAATTACAAAGTTCTTTAGTGAACAAAAACATGAGTCAGTTGATATTATATTTAAATATCGGTGATGGTGAAATCATTGCTCAGGCATGACGTCATTTTATCGAACATTAATGTAGGCGAAAATGCATCCCAAAATTGGAAATGAGGTCAGGTCCTTTTTGTTTAACTACCGCTGATGCAATATTTTCTTAGAAACTTGATTTGTGGCCAAAATCAACAAACTGTGTGAACAGAGCTGCACACAAGTCCTGTTTTAGGGTTAGGGTTACACACTCAGTACAGTAGAGTGTTTGTGTGTATGTGTGCATATTAAAGAGACAAAAGCACATACACAACAGTTGTAGGGCTAAATAGTGATGGAGAAAATAGCCAACTTCAAGGCTATAGGTCTAAAAAAGAGAGTAGTGGGAGAGGAGATGGTGAGATAAGGTAGAACAGGACGAGGGACAGATATAATATTTTTTTTTATTGGACTTGTGTTGAGAGGCTGGTTCCACTGCGCTTGAACACCGAGGGAGCGAGTGAGAAGCAGCTGAGAAAGTTAAGATGGAGGAGAGGGGACAGAGGAGGAGATAAGGAGAGGAAAAGATGTCTTTTACTCTCCTGAGCTCGTCCACACATGCTGACATAGTGAAGGCGTCAGCAGGGCTGGAGGAGGGACGAGGAGATATAATTCTGGTCCTCTGCCAGCAGCTTTAGGTCGTGCTATCTGCGCACACAGCTGCACGGTGGCCTAATCAGCTTGCTGTGTGTTGTGCAGCTCCGTCCCTCTGGAGTCGCGCTCTGCACTCCTGTAACTGCACTCCAATTGGTGCACGCGCAGACGGCGTCGGATGGAGCGCGAGGGGTTGCGCTGAGTGGTGGTGGGTGGGTAGGCGATAAAGGGACGGGAATCAGAGTCATCAAATACATCCTCTGCTTGTGATAACTCTTAACAGGAAATGAAAGGAAGCAGCACCGTGTGCAGCCGCATCAGTCTGAGTTCAAGTCTGAGTAAACTCAGCTCAACGCAGGCCTGCAGAGGAAATCTCAGACTGAATCTTTATTTTCTCTGATATTACACATTTACTGTATTGCTAGTCATGTCTGGTCATCACTCACTTTGACATATTTATACAAATTATAGGATAATTAAGTTTTCAAGACTTCTCGTCGGATGATGTGGAGGATAGATAACAGACGGGAAAGAGAGCAGAGGAACGGTTGTTTGTTGCTGCTGGATACAGTCCTTTAAAATTGCTTTACTTTATTTATTTATTTACTATTTTAGTAGTAAATCAATCAATTAATTAATATTACACTGCTGAAAGGGAAAGGTCATGTTTACATAGACTTAATGGAGTAGTCATATATTTAAAATATAATTCAGAAATCAGGTTTTAACTTCTGCATTTTAATATTTAATCTCATTTTATTTCCCAGTTTGATTGACGCTCCACGTGTTTATTTCTGTTTTATTTTCTTTCCTACATATAGAGACAGCATCATCATCAGTATAACCAACTGTGCGACCAGCGTGTATGCAGGTTTTGTCATTTTCTCCATCCTGGGGTTCATGGCGCACCACCTGAACGTCCCGGTGTCAGAGGTGGCCGACCACGGCCCGGGGCTGGCGTTTGTGGCCTACCCAGAAGCCCTCACTCTGCTTCCTATTTCTCCACTCTGGTCGCTGCTCTTCTTCTTTATGCTCATCCTCCTTGGACTGGGGACTCAGGTGAGTCATTAGTGGAATATGCTTACACCCAAGTCTGAAATGACATTTGTAACCACAGCCACAGGTGCATCTGTCATTACATACACAAAAAAACGTTTCATTGTCTGTATATACGCGGAGCCAGTGATTTTCTGTGTTATCTTCGGGCTTAAGCTGTTTATTTGTCACACACATGTTTTGTGTTATGCTCCCATGCCGAGCGAAGTCAAAAGAATGAGACCTGACAGGAACTGCGTGCTTTGAGAATGCAGGTGTAATGTCTGGTCATGAGCTACAGATCTATAGATTGAGAACGCTCACTTTTCATTTTTATACAACTCAAGTTGACCTGCAAGACGAGTGATATGGTGTACTGTGTCGTCACCTGTTCACATCAGCAACAACTAGAATATTCATGGTTCGCCAGATGTTCTACATAGATTGTGGTTAGACAAGATAAAAGGCAAATGTGCTAAAAAAAAACATTTTAGCCATTATTTATTAGGCTTGAGTGCCTGGACTTGTCTTTTTAATGCCACACTAAACATTCAGTAACATTTAGAGAAAAAGTCAGACATAGAATGATGTCATACTTTAACATAATCTATCATCACTCAACATCCAGCTCCAGTGGATGAAAACATTTCAGGTATCTCCGTTCTTACGTTGGAGGATTTAATCCGTTTGACTTTTTGTCCCCTTGTGTTTGCTCTTTTTCTTTTTGTTTTTAGTTCTGCCTGCTGGAGACGCTGGTGACAGCCGTCGTTGATGAGATCGGCACAGACTGGATCATCAGGAACAAGATGGTCGTCACACTGTCGGTGGCGGTAGTTGGATTCTTACTGGGATTGCCACTAACAACACAGGTAAATCCCGAACACATGCACATTAAAACGCCAGCTTGTTTTCTTTCATGGAGATTCGATGCAGTTTCTGACTCATTCTCTGTTTGTTTGTTTGTTTGTTTTTTTATGTGTGCAGGCAGGAATCTATTGGTTGCTTCTGATGGACAACTATGCTGCTAGTTTCTCTCTGGTCATCATCTCCTGCATCATGTGCATCTGCATCATGTATATTTATGGTAAGGATGGAGATAGGCCGGTGCTCAAACTGCATATCGCCCGTGTGAACTTATGACAAGAGCGTCAAACGTACATTTTCATAAAAACATTTTTTTCGACTGTGCAGCTTGCGATTTTGGCTTTATCTGGACCGGTGGTCTATTTCTTATATCTGCAGACGATTGGCCATACCTAAACATAATCATTCCATAGAAAACATTTTCCGGCACCAGAACATCAACTGAAATTGTTGTCTGAGCAAGAATGACACAAAAAGTGCAACGATGAGGAAAGTGCATCAAAAGAGGACGAACTTGAATTTAAAAAAAATGATTTTAAACATGAAAAGATAAAAAACGTGACGCTTTCAAACAGTTACTGGTATTAGTATTTTTCAAATGTAGTGCTTGAATGTCTAATGTGAAGGCAGACTAAATTTATCATAGCATAAATTATATAATTACAAGTCACAAGTAATGCTACATTTTAAAATGAAGACATGTACATATTAGCTGATATTAAAAATTTTTTTTTGCCTGGGATAACTTTTGTGTGTGTGTGTGTGTGTTTCAGGTCACAGGAACTACTTTAGAGATGTTGAGATGATGCTGGGCTTCCCTCCTCCTCTCTTCTTCAAAGTCTGCTGGAGATTCATCTCCCCTGTAATCATCTCCGTAAGTGAACACACACGCAAAAAAAACACACGTTGGTTTAGCGGTCTGAGGGACCGCCGGGTGTAAGGTTCTCAACTTTCCCGTGTTGCTGACGCATTGTTGGGGACCTGACCTACATTTGACACTAATCTGTTTGGCTGCTGCTGGCATTGTTTCCAATATATCCCTCTAAAAGCAAATCTTTCTGACTGGGAAACGGACACAAGCAGCTGCTATCAATGGTATTTCCCAAGCACGCGTATTAGTCCACTAAGCTGCTGCGGCCAACCAAGAAATTCATTGTTGTGGATTACTGGTCAGATTTCAGGCACTTTTTGTTCTCTCTTTCATTTCACTACACAGATTAATGCCCTGCTCTCCAGGGCCTCTGCTAGAACTGTGAGTAAAGCTCACCGCTGCTGCAGTCAGGATTTATAACCATAATTGTGTATACTTTTTGAGTCTGTTGTGCTGCAGTCTACAGTTTTCCTGTGAAGTGACGCTTTTCAATTGAACAGAAGCAACAGCAGCCATTTGTTAAGAATATAACTGTAACCAGCGTAGGGAAAGCTTGTTGATTAACACTAATGATTGTGGCACAGTGTGTTTTACATGTCAGTTTATTTTTCATGCATGAATAAGTGATGTGCAGGTCGGTGCAGATTACCAATGGTTATATTACAGGTATTGAAGAAGACATCTTTAACGTAAAAACCTTGTGCTCTACTCATTTCAGCTTTTTGTGCACTTTTTTCAGCTCTATATTTCTAGAGTTAAATTTCCATCAGCTTTGTGCTATAAATAATCAAGCCCTCACTCATCCGCTGTGTCTCCTGTCCATGCAGTTCATCCTGATCTTCACTGTGATCCAGTACAAGCCCATCACCTACAATGACTACGTGTATCCCGGCTGGTCCCTGGCTATTGGCTTCTCCATGGCTTTGTCCTCAGTGGTCTGCATACCCATCTACGCCCTCTATAAGATCTCGAGGTCCCCGGGAGCCACCTTCAGAGAGGTAACATCTCTGCTTTGAAATGCAGATGATGCAAACATTTTGATTTTGGGAGGAGAAAGAAAAGTAAATGGTAATACATGAAACTCAATGGCATGCTCTTTTGTTACTATATACAGTAGTAATATGTATTTCAACCTTAGAACATTGCTTGCTTTACTTGGCCACATCTAGCCGAGCTAAACACCAAACGGCTGGAAGCAGGAAATTTAATTAATCTCTTTGGTCTTGTTTTAATATATTGCGTAGAGTTTACGATGAACTGTGTTTCCCTCCGTTTTGATCCCTCTCTCTTTCTCTGTATGTCAGCGGTTGAAGTACGCATGCCGACCGGATCCAAAGTGGGGCCCTGCCCTGCAGGAGCACCGGACAGGCCGCTACGCCTCCATGGCCTCCGAAGACACCGTGGAGGCTCGTCCCCTCAAGGAGAAGGAGGAGCTGAAGGAAGAGCTGAAGGAAGAGGAGAAGGAGATGAAGGATGAGATCAGCCTCACCATCCAGGGAAGCAACGGCTCCACCAACACACACAACAACCCCAACCCCAGCGCATAGACGGCACTCCCCCGCCTCTCCTCTTCCTCCCCTCTCCTCCCTTCTCCTCTCCATCCTCACCCCACTTTCCCACAGTCCTCTGTGGGGGAGATCCCATTCGCTGGAGACCTTTACATATTGTAAGGGCTTATTATATCTATCCTAACATCTTCTATCTATCTGTGTGTTGTCTCTAGATATACAAAAAAGAAAAAAAGCGAAAGGAAGAAAACATTGGGTCATCGTCCAAAACATGTGCGTGTATGTTAGTGTGTGTACGTGTGGCTGGGTTGTTAATTTGTTCCACATAATTTAATAATGCAGTTTGTTTTTTCCTTTCCTTTTTTTTTTTTGGTAAAAACTTGTATATGTCCTCATATGCAGTTAGAGGTACAGTAGATTGTGATGCTGCATGCGTTTTGTTTTATGTGCATGCAGCAGCGTAGAGACACACACTGTTCTCCTTTATTCTGTTAGCCGGGTCTGTTTGGGTTTGGTGACTTTCTAGCAGCAGTGCCAGTGGTTTGACAGCTGGAGACTTGTGATGTAGTACACAGTGGTGCTGTAATAATAGAGGAGGGGGGCGAACTGTGCCCGTTCTGGCCAATTGACAGTTTGATGACGCCTGAAGACGCAAATAGGCTTGATTCTGTGGCCAGAAAAGGAGGCAGATACACTCATTCACACTCATACATTCACACTATTGTACATTTTACAGCACACAGTGACCTCAACTATAGTTGATCTCAGCTTAAGACTAAGCCTGTTGTTTTTTTTTGTTTTTTTTTTATGCTGCTTCTCCTATTAAAAAAAAAAAAAAGTTACACAGAGCACAATTACTTAAACACATGAGATGGCGACTGACACTTACGGCTGATTTTCTGTGTGAATTTCCTCCATTTGTAACATTTTTCTCCACTAAAGCTGCTTAAACTTTGAAAACTCTGCAGAGAAATATCAGTGAACTTTAACTGTACTGTACACTCTGCCTTCCACATTCACATTCACACGCACAAACACACACACACACACACACACACACACACAAAGCACATTTGTTTCCAATTTTGTGGCAGAGTAGATCCCAGTACCCATTTCTCAGGGTCCAAGTGAAGGTAAAAGTTGTGGTTTGTTTGTTTGTTTGTTTGTTCCTCTCCTGTGGAAACCCTGTCTCGTACTAAGATAGCCTGTTAGGATTACAGTGACAGAAACTACCTAACCGTTCTCGCTGTCTAAAAAAAGGCTACACATTCATGTACACACACACATATAAACAGGTGGATGCAACTCTGTATATAGAAGTGCCATCTCTTCTTAAGTCTTCCAGACATTGTGTTTGAGTGAAATGCATCTTTGGGATGTGGTGTATGAAGGAGGATCCGGGCTCGGATGGAGGTAACTAGCGCAAAGGATCAAAAAGGCGTGTATCTTGCCGTCGTCTGTCTCTCATGGCTTCTAGCAATCTGCCCCGTTAAGGCATGTTACCAAAAACATTACCTAAGATACCTGAGTTCTGCACGTGTTTTTGGTAACATATATGTATTTCAAAGAGGCTGGTATGGTGTCAGTCTCCTTACAGTCAGTGGAACCTTTATTGTATTTACAGTCATTTTGTTCTGAAGGCTCTGAGCCAAGCTGGAGACAGATGGAGAGACGGAAAGCAGAGAGAGACGCAGCTTTCCATCTCAAATGAATTATGTAGTTTTAAGTGTAGCTGTATAGTATCATTCTCTCAATAGACTTCTCCTTTTTATTCTTCTTCTCATTATTGTAAAGTAACTTAGTAAATAATTATAAAGACAGCATATGTTTATTTTGTACGAAAGATAAAAACTACAGTACCGTTATTAACCATGTTTTGCAGTAGTTTTGTTGGAGGGTGTGATAGGATAGAGAGGGGTGTCTATAGCATGCAGGGGTTGGGTTTCTCTAGAGTGAGTGGAAGGTTTGTCCAGTTAGCGTCACATACGATACTCGAGTATTGTGGCGGCCGAGGTTCAGTGAAAAAGATCACATCTGTGTCACGTGTTCCTTTTGCATTTCCATCCTAAGATGATTCGTTGGACACCTGCTCAGGTGGTGGCGAGACGCTTTCAGCTTCACAGACAGGGAGGATGTTGGGGGATTGCATCATATCTGGCTGTGCTGTTTCTTCATAGTGTAGTTTCAGGGGTTTTTGTTGTTTTGTTTGTTTTTGTTTTTTTGCTTGTGAGCTGTCAAATAATCAAATTAGGAGAACTGGAGGGCTATGATGCCAGTAAGAGCATAGAACATAGTCACATAATAATAATTATAAATGTATTGTATTTGGCGTATTTATATCTAGAGAGGCTTAAAGAAATCCTTTGACATGTTCATGTTGAGAAATATGCTCATTCACAAGAGTTGAAGAAGACTGATGCTACTCATGTCTGTACAGTAAAACGATAGATGAGTAGCTAGAGTCAGCAGTTGGTTAGCTTAGCTTAGCTTAGCTTAGCTTAGCACAAAGACTGGAAACAAAGGGAAACAGCTAGCCTGGCCCTCTGTCCGAAGGTAACAACATACGCCTAACAGCACATCTAAAATTCAGTACGGTAATTAATATGTTATTATATTTCATCTGTACAAAAACTTAAGTGAACAAATAACTGTTTTCTATACAGTTACTGTCCCAACTGTTGTCTGGCACATAACTGCTTATAAAATGGTGAATTGCAGTTTTTACAATGTTAATTAGTAAGCATTAGAAGGAGGTTTATTTTGTTACCTTTGGACAGAGCCAAGCTCCCCCTTTCCCCCCTAATGCTAAGCTAAGATAACCGGCTATATGTTTAGCATACAGACGTGAGATTGGCATCATTTTCTCAACTAACTCCCAAAATGTCAAACTACTCCTCTAATTATATATACATAAATACATCCATCCATACTTTCCAGGATTTTTAAGCACACATTCATTCTTTTCTCTTGCAGCTTTTACTCACAATCATGTTTTTAAGAAGATGATTTTCTTTTTTTCTTTTTTTTTTAGATCAACAGTGTAGTTGCTCCAATTATCCACAAGATGGGGGTAATGCTGACACTCAGGGTAGTAAAGGCATGACAAAGTCTAAATGTAACAGACTCAATGAAGAAAGCACACAGTTGTACCCAGCTTATTACCAGGCTTTGGTACAGAAAGGCTCTCGGATGGTAGAAACATATACTGATGGAGAGTTGGTATAACCGGACAGATGCCTTCTGGCTTTAGTCGGCGCTGTTACACATGACGTATTTTGTAATGGTGTCTGTTTTTCATTGAATCCCTGCAAAACCAGGTGCTCCGTGACGCAATACTATAATCAACATCTTCTAACCTGTTATGTTGTATTGCTTCCTTTCGATAAGAAATTTCACATTAAGGAACATCACACTTTCTGAATGAAGTTCTGTTTGCTGACAAAAAGGTGAATATGATCTAAATATTCTCAGTGTGCGTCTGGACAGCTCGTAGATCAGACCGTTTCCTGTTTATGACTGCCCGTCTCGTGTGTTAATGCTGTAGTAAGTGAAGCTTAGCTGCCATGTTATCGTGCTATCTCTCTATATATCCCAACCCTCTTCATCTCCACTGGCCCCACAACTATCTCTCTCTCATTGTACAGTAATGTAAAAAAAATCTATAATCGGACTGTGTGTGTGTGTGTTTATCTTAGATTTTATTATTTTTATTTTTTGTGGGTGGGATGGGGGTGGGTAAGTGTGTTTTTTGCGGGTGAGGGAGGGGGCGGGTATTGTTTTCCTTTTTGATTTGTCATTTTTCTTGTAGCGTAATGTAGACATGTCAGGTGTATTGTGTACTCTGTGTGTAGTGGATTAGCTCTTACTGCTGAGTCTGCATGTAGAGCAGGCGTAGTGTTAGTATCGATGTCGATGTACCTCTAATCTATCAGAACTAGCCAAGTCCTATTC
This sequence comes from Pampus argenteus, assembly GCA_036937835.1. Taxonomy (NCBI): domain Eukaryota; kingdom Metazoa; phylum Chordata; class Actinopteri; order Scombriformes; family Stromateidae; genus Pampus; species Pampus argenteus. The sequence continues at coordinate 6,590,706 of CM072875.1, forward strand.
TGCTAATAATATACAGTCTATCTTTTGTACTAAATGAAGAGAAAGAAAATGACATTTTATCTTCAGATTTTAATCATTGTTTATCCATGCTCTTTTTTCTTTTTTTTTGGTTTGTTTTTGAGGTTGTCTTCATAGAAAAATAAGATAAAGCCAGCTGATATTAAAAGCATTGCCAAACAAAAAGCTTTGGATCGAAACTTGAACTACAAAAGAGTGGTTAATTTTCTACTGTGCGCTCTGGTGCAGACGGGCGGCTACGTGACGATGACAGAACAGTATTGCTTAAAGATGTATTTAACATGGTGCCGTGGCAACAGTAATACACTAAATTGTTCAGCATGGTCTTGTATGTGAGCACCACAGTGCATCTCTGTTTACCTTGAACTTTTTTGTGGCCCTTAGCCTAAACAGTTTGGCTTTTTTATGTCTGCTTGACATGTTACAAAAAAAAAAAACGGAGCAAGATCAACACCAAATTACCCTTTAAAGCATCCAGGACACAGTTGTCATGCAGCTTGTGGTGTATTTTTAATTCTTGTGCAGCTCTGGTGCATAATAACAGTACATAATACTGTTTTATGTGGATATTTCAGGAAATGACATGACAAGTATAAGACAAGGGTCCAGTTTCTATTTTAAATTGAGTTACTGGTCAAGTGAACCTTCGACTATCTGGTTACCATAACCTGATCCATTTGGCCCTTCAGGAAAGAAAACGCACAACTGAGAATAGTTAACAATTGCCCCATGTCTTCAAGTATTAATATATTATTGCTTACCATAACTGTACGAACTGAAGTGGCTGTGCAGAAAGTCACTGACGTTGAAGAACCATTTTTATACATAAATTCATAGCACAACTGCTCTACTGTACTAAAAAACAAAACTGTGATTTTACCTTGTCTCTGTGGTTCTCTGTAAATCGCAGAACATTACCTCTTGAATTTCTTACTACTGCTCATATAAGCATAATCTCATGTTACAGCACTTTAAAGAAATCATTATGTTTTTTTTATAAGCAACAAGAGAGAGAAAAAAAATAGAATAATAATTCACACTTCCATTTTGAAAAAATAAAAAAAGTACAGTAAATGTTTTTGTTTTTTTTCAGTGGTCTGGTTGAAAGGAACTGTCCAAGTGTCAGTGGACAAATGCTGTGTTGTTGCTATGCCAATGGAAATTGTCTCATGGGGGGGGGGGGGACAGAGAGGAAAAGCACAAGTGAAAAGAGAACACAGTTCTTCTGGTACCTTCTATCATATCTATCTGTCTATCTAACCTGTCTGTTCTTCTTGTTCTTCAACCTTTAGGGCCAAAATACATTGAAATGTCTTAGTCCTGTCAGCTGTATATCGTAAACTGTTGAATTACAAAATGGTAAATAAAATCTATTTTAAAGATCAGCGTGCTGTAGTATTATTGTTGTATCATATCCTTCAACACGATGGTGTGCTTTGTCTTATACTTTGATTCAAGTAGATGTGCGTTATTCTAATTATGTTCTACTTAAAATATACATTTTTATATGCACCTCAACCTAGTGGGGTTTTTGTTTCAGTTATTCTACACATTTATTTTCTGTTTTAATTCTTAATGCATTCTTAATGGCTGAGCATTGTGTCTGAATTCTATATATTATACACATTTTAGTGTATGTATGCATGTAGGTTAGTAATGGTGGGAGAAGAATTCTACTTAGGTGAAAGTACTGAAATATTACCAGATAAGTAAAAAAAAAAGGCAGATAATAGAAACTTCAACATAAATTTGGAATAATCTTTTCAGAACTTTGTTTTTGTGAAATAAAGGAGAGTTTTACCTGTTCGGGCCTCAAATACAGTCATAGACCAAAGTATTGACACCTCTGGAACTGTTCCAGAAAATGCACCATTTCTCCCAGAAAAGTGTTGCAATTATCAATGTTTTGGTATGCACACGTTTATTTCCTTTAGGTGCATTGGAACAGCACAAAAAAGCAGAAGAAAAAAAGGCAAATTTAATTTAAAATGGACTGCACAGAATCATCGGCAGCCTGTTAAAACTGCGGGTAAATGATTGAATTTCAAGCGAGTGATGTTCGTTTAAACTCACCTGTGGCAAATAACAGGTGCTGGCAATAAAAAAAAAAAATCTAAACTGAAGCCAGTTAGTGTGTGTAAACGTTGGCTCAACCTTTGTGCTGTGTGTGCCACGCTAAGCATGGAGAAGAGAAAGAAGAGCTGAGAATTGTCTTTAGACTTAAGAAGCAAAATTGGGGAGAAATATCAACAACCTCAAGGTTACAAGTCAACCTCCAGAGGTCTTAAAGTCCTTTTGTCCACTGTGCGCAATATAATCAAGAAGTTTATAAGCCATGAAACTGTGGAAAATCTCAGTGGACATGGACAGAAGAGAAACATTGATGAAAGAATTCAATGCAGGAGTTCGAGTGGTGGATAAATAACCTCAGTCAACTTTCACACAAACTCAGGCTCTCCTGCAGACTCAGTGTCAGCTCGAACCATCATCTGAATGAAAAAGAACACAGTACCTACGGTGAAACACGGTGGATGTTTTGGGGTTGTTTTACTGCCTCTGGTACTGGGTGCATTGACTGCGTGCAAGGAATCATGAAAACTGGAGACTATTGAAAGACTTTGGCCCATAATGTAGAGCCTAGTGTCAGGAACCTGGTGTTTCAGCAGGACAATGACCTGAAACATACCTCAAAAAGCACCCAGAAATGGTTGGAGACGGAGCGCTGGAGAATTCTGAAGAAGTGGTCATCAATGAGTCTTGATCTAAATCCCATAGAGCACCTATAGAGAGATCTCAACGTTGCTGTTGTGAGAAGGCCCCTTCAAATCTGAGAGACCTGGAGCAGTTTTCAAAATAAGAGTGGCTAAAAATTCCATCTGAGAGGTGGAGGAAGCTTGTTGATGGTTATAGGAAGTGAATGGTTTTAGTTATTTTTCCAAAGGGTGTGCAACTAAATATGAAGTTGAGGGTGTCAACAATTTTGTCCAACCTAATTTTTGAGTTTTGTGCAAAAAGATTTCAAATTTTCCTTTTCTCTTCTGCTTTTTTTGTGCACTTAAAGGAAATAAACGTGTACGGTATACCAAAACTCTCTTCCTCTATTACTTATACTCTAATCCAGTGGTTCTCAAACTTTTTCCACCTCAAGGTTGCTTTTTAGTGATTAGAAATAACCATTGCTAACATGTCAGTATAAGATGGCAGCCCATGTTACTAAATCCAAATTACTAACTGCTGAAGTATGCTTTGTGCTATAGATTATGGAATTTAGACATTATTAAAAAAAGAAAAACATTATTGTGTTGACATACACTGGTTTGTGTGGGTTTGTGTGTCCATGAAAGCAGCGCAGCAGCACGCTCTGTCCTCCATCAGTGCTGAACTTCCATTGTTCGGCTGTGAACTCAAGGCGGGTGTAATGTCATGTTATGACTCCTCCACTAGATGGTGATGGAGATGTTAAAATCATGAGCCACTTTTTCAGGGATGAAGAATGAAATTGTTTTTTTTTATAAGACTATTTAGAAGCGTATGTCATTAGTACACTGTGCCAGTGATCAATATCTATGCATGACAGTTTTAATGCCAAACACATACACATAGGTACTATTTTATTATTTTGTCAGTGCGGAAACACTGACAAAATAAACAACAAAGAAAATATCTGAAAAAATCTAAAAAAACAAACATTGTATGGTCAAAATCAAACATCTGACAAAATACAGTAATACTGCTCTACACTTAAATTATTAATAAATGACTAAGTGTAGAGCAGATTGCAGCCTGTTATAAATACATATAAACTATTCCATTCTATCAGCAATGCAAATGACACAAATCAAAACTGATTTAAACCCCTACACATCCACCCACCTACACTCTACACAGGTGTTTCACATGTATTTCCCATAATGACTCCATCCAAAGTCCACCTGACTGGAGGTGTAATTAGCCTGAGGGATTGGAGACACCTGTGTGTGGGTGTACAGGGTCTTTAAATCCTTACTAAACTAAACATGGTGGCAACAAGTTCATGTTTAATACAAAACAAGGCAAAATATCTAACAAAACCAAACTTATGTTATTATTATTATTATTCCTGCTCTTTACTGTTCCATTGGCTACTAGAGGAATAAAATGGCCACAGAACCATGTGGAGGCAGAAGAGGGCAGCATGGCAGTAGACATATAAACTACAGTGTATACAGGCACAAGAGGATTGGCATGAAGAACATCTACAAGTGTCACCTACACCTTCTCCATCTACGTCATTTCAGCCGTACCGTCCATCACAGGTGCAATTAAAATGAATAAGCTGCATTAATGAACGCATTTACAGTTTGCTAACGATCAACACAAAACTTCCTATTCTTGTTGCTGGCTTGAACCCCCTCCTCCCCCCTCCTGAGTTACACAGGCCTGTTATCAGGCGCACAATCTAATCAGCTGCAGCAGTCTGTTGTTTGGGGAAATAGGGAACAACGTAACACTGAGGGTTGCACCTTTTAGAACTGATCAGCAGTTGCCTTATAAGAGGACAGGTGTGGAGGTGTAACTAATGTATAATCCTCATGTTGTCCATATTGTACTCACTGCAACAACACTGCAGCGGAGACGTACAGCTTGTGTGTCAGGGTTGGTTGAAGGACATTTCCTCGACTGGACTCACCTTTTTTTTTGTTGACAGGATGCAATTTCACTGTTTGGGAGACTATTGTTGCATTTATTGTATTTTTCTTTGAAAGGTGACTCCAGTTCTGGAAAGTCAACCTTTTTTTCCTGACTAGAACCAAACAAACAGACACGACACAGGGTGACAGTGAGTGAGCTGTTCCACTTCACTAGTGTAATATACGACATACCGTACATTTACACTTTCAATAAGAGGATGGGTGAGAGTGGCTATTATTGTTATTCAGATCATCCGACACTGGCCAAAGATTAATTAATTCTCTGAACGATCCTTCATCTTGATGTCATCGTTGATCAATCTGTTTTTTCCACGTGGTTGTGTACAATGGAAATTACTACGAGCCAAGCTGTGATTTTATCACAGTATATTAAATAAGAGGTAGAACGGGGACAGTTTCTTAATTTTGTACTGCAATTATAATAAAGTACAGAAACGTGTAGAGAGAGAATTTTTAAAAAAATGAAGCTGCAGAAGCCAATCAGATCCTGACTTTTACTCCACTGGACCTGTCAATCAGTAAAATGACTGGACACTAATATAACATGGTAGAGCTGTATCAGTGAGAGTGCACCTAATGTGTTGTCCTGTTGTTGATGGGCTGATGGTATACAGGTGTGCATAGGTGTGACCTTCAATATGCTCAACCAGCCACACACACACACTAGAGTCAGTGAGTTTCCCCCTCTTGTGTGCATGCACACACCTTAATATTTCTATCTGATGTAGTTGTCAAGTACTTTTTCCCTGTGCAAGTATAGAAGAGTGTTCATGCGGGTTTGTCTCTGTATTCCGTTGTGTGCAGAGTTTTGGTGGAAATGATGTTTGTAAATTACAGTTTGCTTCGTGTCTTTGTGTGTGCGGTGCAGGGATGTGCTGAATCCTGCGTGGTGCAGAGCAGCAGCTGGTTAGCAGAGCCACCAGTGACACAGTGACCGTCCAGCCACAAATCACTGAGGTGCAACAGCACAGCAGCCCTTGGCGTGATAGTTTTGACTTTGCCACATGCAAGCAATTTTCACTCTATTTATTTAATAGAAGTCAACCAATAAAGTTTGATTTAAAAAAAAACAACTATATGGCCCATTGTTGTTTTTTGCTCTTTTTACTGGTGGGTCAATTGAGAACTGGACAATAGCATTGTTAAATTTTTGTAGCACAATTGTAGTCATTATCAAGCGAAAATGCAAAACATTACCTGGTTTTAGCTACTCAAATGTGAAGATTTGCTGCTTCTGTCTGTCTGACTGTAAATTCAGTATTTTAGGGTCCTGGACTATTGGCCCAACAGTTCAAGTAATTTAAAGTTTTCACCCTAAACTCTGAAAAGTTGGAGGAAGCTACAGGAAAGGAAAAGGTCTGGTTCTTTAACGGCAGTAAATTCACATTTCACAATTGGTGGTTAGTGGTTAATTAGGCCCCTGTGATTGTGTGTGTGTGTGGGGGGGGGGGTCTTGTGCCAGCAGCTCTCTGCATCCTCCACAGTCTTGTTGAAGGTTGCCTGCAATGACATCAAGCCAACGGGTGCAGGGCTTTCCTCGTGGTCATTTCCATGATGCAGCACTTGCATCAAACTGGAGAATGGCCTTTGTCAGGTGCTGTGAGATGTGTGGGCCATTGTTGGAGACTCCCTGGTGCCACCTGAGGTTTTCTAAGAGCGCTGGTGTCAACGCCATCTATTCTTGCCAACAGTCTTGTTTAAGAGCCATGTTTCCGAGCCATACAGAAGGATGGAGAGTACGGCTGAGTTGTAAATCAGGAGCTTCGTCTTGCGTGACACAGTCTGGTGCCGCCAGAGTGGTTTCCAGAGAGGCTGCAGAGCTGACTCTGCCAGGGCTGCGGAGAATCTCTGGTTTTAGGTCCCCGTTGTCTGTCACAGTGGATCCCAGATATACAAAGCTTCTGACATGCTCTATGACATTATTGCCGAGCTGGAGGGGAGGTGGATCCGCTCCATCACCGACATGCATAAACTTAGTATTTGTCCAGCTCACATGGAGGCCTAGCTTCTCTGCCTTCTTCACTGTATATGTGCTGAGCATCTCAATGATGCGACGGTCAATGATGCGGTTGAAGATCGGGAGCAGCCACACAGCGGCGAACGCCACTGGAGGTGGGAACCAATCAGAGTCTCTACATTCACATGGACACATCTCTGTGCATCGCTGTAAAAGCAGCTTGAGAAGGGCGGCGATCTTAGGTGGTGCTCCAAGGGCCTGTAAGGATACTCCAAAGTGTCAAAGGCAGCCTTCAGATCTACAAAAGCAATGTACAGATGGCGATCTTTACGGAATTCGTAGGTCTTCTCTTTGAGCAAGCGAAGGGCGGAGATGTGGTCATGTTTGGCCGGAGTGCCCCTTTAATGAAATGTAATGTTATTTTACTCTTATACTCTCCATTGTTAAGGTAGCTTTTAACTGTCGTGTAGAGCCAACCATGTTGTTTCCATGGTGAAAACAATTAATGGCATTGATTTGTTTTGACTCATTCAACGATGCACACTATTTAGCAATCACCATTCAGTCTTCCCATTCCGCAGGGATGGTTGGGACTTACTTGGAACGTTATGTGGCATTTTCTTTGTTTACTTAGTTAATGTTGCTCTGTCAGCCAGCCAGTAAATTGCTTTGCCGCTCTGCATTTCTCTTCAGATTAGCAAACGATAGTAGAGCATTTCAGCCAGTAAATTGAAGGGAAATAGTTTTCTGAGCGAGCTACCAGTGCCGACTTTATTGAATTAACGTGGCGCCACCTTTGCCAAGGTTTTCGCAACATGTCCATCTCTGCTAAAATTAGGAAGCTGATTTCCTTGAAGGGTGACTTTGCATTCATCCTATAAATTAGAGGATGCGTTTTTCTTCAGCTGGTAAGTGATGATACTAATTTTACGTAACAGTTTACCAAGAATGCTGCGTGGAATTTTTTCTCTTTTTTTTTTTCTTTGAACCATCTTGATACCTACACTTAGAACGTACTTTAAGAGCACACTGTACATATTATTTAAAGATGTAAGCATTTGTTTGACACAAAACACGTTTACCTTCACTGAAAAGAAATGAGATCCCATTTGACTTTATTATTTCAAAATGACTTTCAAATTACCTGGAAAATACGATAAGAACTCCCCAGTAGAGAGTCAACGGATGAAATTTAAGAGCTGAATGTCAGTGACTGCTGTTAAAGTAAAAGACAGCGTGTGTTACACAGGAGATGTACACCTTTGGGGGATGGAGGAGTTGTTCAGACTTCCTCAGTCAGTCACTCTCTTTACCCTTCACGTTGCCTGGGTGTAGTGCTGTCATGCCCACATTGACTGATTTGGATCAGTGGGTCCTGAGAATTTGTCTCGACTGCAGAAGGTTGGGGAAACAGACCGTTCATCACCTTAATGGAAGAGTATTGATTGCGGTGTAGAAGCACGATACCCGCCTGCAATAGTAATGGACTTCCTGAGAAATCACAGATGAAAAGGCGTCAGGGGATATTCAGGAAGAGTGAAACACCTCTGCACTGATTGTTATTACCTTATTATCAGTGTGCGTGCCAGCACTTTTTGTAGATGGGGAGAAAAGCGCAGACACACTATTAACGGGTCATCACAAAACCCCATATTTAAGAGAGATCTTGCTATACAGATAGTTTTAGTAGTATTTGTCAAGATTTATCCAGATATCCACCTCTAGGATTTCTGCTATCACCAAAATACAATTGTGAATAGATTTTTTTTTTTTCAAAGATGCCCTCCAGTCATGTTTTAAAAACATCTAAAAAAAAAAAAAAAAATAGTGTGCTCTGAATAATAATGTGTATCTGAGTTTTTACACCGAAAAAACCCAACAAAAAACAAGTTAGTTTCCACATCACACTTCTGTAAGTTGCATAATGGACCACATTTGGCTCCCAAAGAACATGTGATGTCACATATTGAACCGTACCATACCGTACCGTACCATGCAGAGTTCTAATGTAGAAAGTAAGAATTTTTAATAATGTCACCATTGGATGTAATATTTTACATATATCGAGAGCATCCTCACCAACTGCATCACAGTGTGGTATGGTAACTGCTCTGTCTCGCGGACCGGAAATCACTGCAGAGGGTGGTGAAAACTGCCCAACGCATCACCGGTTCCTCACTCCCCACCATAGACACTATACAGTGCAAGCGACGCCTGCGGAAGGCTCACTGCATCACCAAAGACACTTCCCACCCCAACCACAAACTGTTTACCCCCCTCCCCTCCGGCAGACGCTTCAGGTCTCTCCGTTCCCGGACCAGCAGGTTCAGGAACAGCTTCTTCCCTGCTGCTATCACACTGTTGAACTCAAAACCACGGTGATAGCAGGACTCACTCCACCCCTATTTATATAACTATTTCCATATCCTACCTCACTATCCATATCCTACCTCACTATAGTACACTCTTAAAGTGTTTTTCTATTTATTAGTGTGTTCATACTGCTAACTTACCCAATGTATATATAGTGTAAAATACTGACATAGTATATTCATATGTAAATAGTGTAATCATACTCACCCAATGTACTTAGCGCTATAGTGTATTTTTCATACTGTTTCACTGTCATATTGCACTCGCACTCATTTAGTGCACTTCCCATACTTGTTCTTTATACTCTTATTTATGGTGTACATTTGCACATACTCTGCACTTTCTGCTGTTTTTGCACTTCTGGATGGATGCTAACTGCATTTCGTTGTCTCTGTACTCGTACTCTGCACAATGACAATAAAGTTGAATCTCATCTCATCTCATCTCATATGTATGCACATATTGAATTGTCCAATATATAGACGTCCTGGTCTAATTGGATTGTAAACCCCTTTCACTTCACACATATTGAATTCATCCATTGTTAATATAGATATATTGATTACTGTGGCGTCAGATACACTGGATAACTCATAGAACAAACTGTCTTGACTGACAGTGAACTTGAGCTATCCACTGGCACTGTTTGTGGAAGGACGTGTTGCTGCTGAGTTTTGCTATCTGACTATTATTTTAGGCTGCGAGTACGGCAAAATTGTATTGAATTCACCTCCATTGTTTTGGGATAGAAGCAGAAATCTCAGGGTCAAATGACGGTGTTGTGGTATCTATTGGCTACCGTTAGATACCACAAGTAATGAGTGTGTGTTTTTTGTTTTGTTTTGTTTCTTTTTGTCATTTCAATGAACCTAACCTTTTAATCTGTCCGTGTTGTTGTGTAACTGACCCCTGTTTAAATCATGCGTGCGCCCTCTGAAATATCTGCTGGCAACGTGACTCTTCTCCACGGATCACTGTAATCCCTTTATTCTGTGATCTCACATGTCAAAATCACTGACAGCTGTCAAGGTGTAGGGGATGATGGACAACACACACATCCACATGTGTTTGTATATGTGTGCGTGTGTGTGTGTGTGTGTGTTTTGTGGAGTTACAGCACCAGGCTCTAATAACATAAGACTCTCTTAGCCTCCATTCAGCTGTACTCTACAATCCCCTCAGTGATTAGTGGCAAATGTCTGCCTGTCGCATTACAGCTGTTGTTTTGCTGGCCATTTGTAAAGCTTTCATGTTCTGCACGCTTTTCACTGGGAGATCATCTCATTACGCGGTGTGTGTGTGTGTGTGTGTGTGTGTAGGTGTGCTTTAGATCCTTATCCCCACAGCCTCTGTCAGTGCATGTTACTAATACTAACCCCATGTAAACCGCATTACATACAAAAAAAGGCAATTTCCTCACCTAAGTATTATTATTTTTTCCACATTTGTATGGAAATTGTGCTCATTTTCTCCATAAAATATGTAAATGGGAATGATACTGCCCTGTTGGTCGTTTAGTTTATCTCCGTCTCCATCTGTCTGTATGGATGAAGTCTTTGCCCTGACATTTTGAAAATATCTCAAACCAGTCAATTTTAGTAACAAAGAGACAGTTCTGCTTTTTTTACGACGACAAGAAGCTTGTGTTGCAACTCCTATTTCATTTTTTTTTCTATTTGAAGTTTCTGGACAATAAAGCAACCAAAATGCAACAAAGTCACATCCTTCTTAATATTAGAGGTGGAACAGCCTCCATAGCGGGGCTGCGTTCAATGTGTTCTCTCTTTGATATAGAGGTGATTTCATTTACAAGGCAAGCTGAGGGAGAGAACATTCGTAATTACAGCCGATCCCTGTGGGAGTAGCTGCAAAGGGATGAAGGGTTTTTACTCAAACACACGCGCGCACACACACACACACACACACACACACACACACACACACGCATACATAAGTTTACCTAGGTCACTTTTGGGGAATTTACATAGACTTCATTTCCTGGAGTCTTACCCTCACCATAACCTAACCTGTTCCCATCACAGTCTGGTTTTATCATCGTCCTCTCTTCTCATGACAACTTTATTCCTCATTACTTTAATGTGACTATCTAGTCATGTACAGCGCTGGTTAGTGGCTTGTTTAGTGTTCATCTAGATCATCTTTATGTATTTATTTCTGTTATCTAGTCATTTTGGTCATATAATTTTATTCATTCATATTATGAGCATATCTTATTTCACCACAGTAGCGATGTGTGTATATTGTTTGTGTTCACTCACATCCCTATACACAAACTACCAATAGACAGTTTTGCCTTTCTCGCTGGTGTTATATAGGAGTGTTTAATGAATGGAAAATGTAATCTGAGACATGACTGCATTTCTTTATAGGAACATCTGTCTCATTGTGTCCCCAGTCTGCTTTTCCCTTCACACCTGCCCTGCATCAGTCTTGTTAGTCCTGCCCTGCTCGCTGTGTCTTCCCCAACCAATCAGCTCCCAGCCTTGTGTCTTCACACCTGTTCCTCGTTGTTTCATTAGTTCAGTTAGTATTTCAGTCCTGTTGTGAGTTCAGTTTTCTTGCTTGCTCCCTGCTTGCCTCTGTCTCCTGCCTTTGGGTCCAGCTGCTCAGCTACTCATATCACCCTTACTTTAACCTTAACCACTGACCAAAAAATTATATATTGTATTTTACCAATTGTGGAAATGGTTCAGTCCTCAGACATCTTGAGTAGTTTGAGTGCATTTAAGACAGGACAGTATAGTGAGTGGATGTAAAGGGCTGATTTCCCTGCAGATCAGGAGATTCAAATGGTAACCATGACTGTATAAGTAACTGTCTAACACTAAGGCTGTATAATAAGGTGCTTCTTGTTTTTATGGCTGGAAAACACAACGTGTTAGCAAAGTTTATGGAGCAATTTATGTGCAAATAAAATGCGGATTGGGACTTCATGTGAATACAAATAGACTGTGGGATGTAATTCTTAACATTTTGTTGCTCCTTCTGTGAGCCAAACAGTGAGAGTTAAGAGCAGCAGGATGAGAGGGAAGCTAGTGAAAAGAGCCCTCTGCTCTTCCAGACATTTGAGCGTGATGTTAATTATCGTGATGTGGGTCAAAACAAGCTCGTGCTGGCCCAGAGGGGGTAGGAGGAGATCATTAAAATCTGAGTGCAAACACACGCAGACAGCGGCGCGCTCAGCATTATAAAGACACAATTAGACACAAACTAATGTACCTGCTCAGACACGGAGTTATGTGTCCGTTCACACGCACACAGGTGCATGCTTGAACCCACTCACCACACACACACACACACACACACACACACACACACACACACACACATATGCAGACATTGATTAAGTGTTGCTAAATGTGGGTCAGTGTGGTTTTAACCATCGGTGTGATTAGTGTGTGATGATCATCAGTGGGTGCACAGATGCGCATGCATGTCTCCTGTTGACCGGGGATTGTTCCCAACCTGGCTACTCTGTAAATTACTCCAGGGGGTACTTCAGAAGATTGTTGGAAAAACCTACACACTCTGTTACCTCTGAACACCCCTCTGACCTTTTTTTTTTTAAGTTCAAATGATGAGCTAAAAGTTCTGAATAAACAGCTTAGTAGCCTAAGTAATGGAATCAAAATAGGTAGCGCAGTAACAGTTAGCTAAAGGTAGCCTAATGGGTAAGGAAGTAACCAGATTCTGCCAAGCGGGAGGCTAGCAGTGTATATACAGAAACTTAAAGCGGCTTAAAACATTAAGTTGTTGTTGCTTTAACGTTTTATTTTATTACTGCTTTCTTGTTTGTTTCTGCCTGGAATGAAACGTGCTATGTAAATGAAGTTTTGCCTGCTTAATTAATAGTTAATTCAACATATTTGCAACACGGTGGGTGTCGATGGAGGTTTTAGCTCAACGCTAGCTACTTGAGTTCGTTAGCTACAGGAGCGTCAACCTGACGAAGCTAATCCGACCTGAGAACTAATAAAAGCGCAGTAAAATAGCGCAGCTGCTGCAGCCTGTCATGACGGAGCACTATTGTTTTGCCTGATATTGAGGAGCCTGTTTCAGCTTGAATTCAGTCGCCCTTGGCCAGACAGCAGCAATGTTTGCTCCACGCCGGTTCCCGCCGTTACCAGCAGGAAACACGACGGCGAGCGTCACTCTGTCAGCAGCGGCGCGTGGAGGACCAAACCTGCACGAGCCCCCCATAGAGACGAGGCCTCTGTCCGCGGTGCTGAAATCACTGCTTCCTGCTAACACAGTAAAGTGACGCTGTTCATTTATTCAAACCGGAGGGTGAATTACAAAGTTAACTCGGTCCCAGGCAGCGCTGAGAGACCACACAATTTTAAGTTAATGAACAAGAATAAAGAGCCTCTCTCCCTCCCTCTCTCTATTTTCTCTTTCTCACAAAGAAAAGGAAGGAGAGAGGGAGGGAGAGAGAAAGAGACGGGGTGGGGGACAATTCAAGCGCGGATAATTAAAGGAGTGGGTTACTTTAGGAAGATAACATCCGACGTTAAGGGAACAGGCGAGAGAGGGAAAGAAGGGGAAAAACAAATGAAAGCCATAACAATATCAGAGGAGGAGATACGAGTCTAGATCGGCCATCATCATCATCATCATCATCATCATCATCATCATCAGCGCTGACGTCCAGCATTGGCAGATGCGAGCAGTTTCCTCCGGCTCTCAGCGTCCAATTACAATGGAGGAGCTGAGCCTGTGTGGACTCTAAGCGCTGCCCATGCAGTCAGGAGCGGCACGGAGGGAGGGAAACAATGTTATGGCTCATCAATCTGCACTGATTCTCTGAAGTGGGATTCATCTTTTATTTTTTATTTTTTATTTAATTTTTAATTTTTAATTTTTAATTTTTTTTAGATTTGTCTTTTAAGTGACCCGAGCAAGTGAGGAGACTGCTGCCGAGATCAAGTCCGCGCACGCAGGGACACGGTAGGTCGCAGCTGTGTGTGTTGGGGAGGAAAAAGGGGGACGGAGTGCGCTCGGGATAGTAACGCAGGGTTTCTAAAATGTTGAATGAGTGTACACACACACACACACACACACACACACACACACTAGGACTTATATAAGACACATTTTTTTTAAATCCTGAAGACCGCATTAAGGGGGATTGTTTTTCTTCAGTCTTCGCAGTTTACTTTGTGTGTGTGTGTGTGTGTGTGTGTGAGAGAGAGAGAGAGAGAGCGAGCGAAACAAAGATTTTGAATGTGTGTTTTTTGCTTGTTTTGTTTTACTTGATTGGGATTATAACATGTTGAATGAAGTTGAGAAATCATTCGTTTTTGAAAGTCAGGTGTGTGTGTGTGTGTGTGTGTGTGTGTGATTAATTCATATGAATGTAGTGGACGAAATATTAGATACAGCTCTTACTTTAAGGCAATCTAATTCAACAGCACCACACATGCACAATGAGGGTCACTGCAGTAGATCCATGTCATGTTTCACGTTAATAGTTCAGCCTAATTGTTCAATTGATAACAGGTGACTCCATTTATAGATCACTTATATACATACACGAATAATAGACCACAAACTCATAAAGTTGAATCAACACTGTCTGAACAGCAGCTGAACATTATAGCCTTCATGATATTGCAGGGTTGTTTATATTAGACATAATGTTACTGGATCTACTGAATAAACTGGTAACTGATTGCATCCTGTGTCAGAAACTAATCATCATGCTGATGTGTTGCTCAAATATTCACCTAAGTATATATATATATATGTGTGTGTGTGACTAAATGGGTCACAGCATTGATCAGGTCTGTAGCTTGTCTACAGTTTGTCTCATCATACTGCACCTCCACAGCACTTAAAACTTATATCTCTATTATAAAATACATTTTATTTTATTTTTTTACGAAACCAATTTCACTGCAGAGCCACCGTATATTCACATCCCACGGGGATGTTAAAGTGATACTGTTGTGATGGGAAAACAAAATCTAATAAGATCACTGCTGAGCACAGCACACACTCTGTAAGACTCTGACAGCGGATGCCAAGAACGATATGATTACATTGCCACGAGCTGACTGTTGCATACAGAATCAGTACATGTCCTTACAGGAAGACCGTCGTCTTTGCTTATTCTCGCTTGGAAGTGTCACAGTTTCTTCCCTAAGGCCAGAGTGTTAATGCACGTCTCTCTAGTTAATTGCTATTCCGCACATGAAGCGGTGTGGAGCCAAACAGCGGGCCCCTGGATAGGATCTCGTTTGTTTAACTTCAAGGGTGAGGTATCTGTCTTCTGTGGACAGCTCTGTATGAACACGTTGACTTCTTATGCCTGCAGAGATCTTTAATTTTTCATTGGCTACTGTCTGCCAGACAACGATGACTGAAATCTCTCTTGAGAGCAATTGTGTAGCAACCCCAATTGTAGCCTGACACGATACAGGCCTACGGTAAACATGAAATAAGAAATGCATGTGGGTGGGGAAAAAAATGAAAAAGATTACCTTTTACAATTTCATTATTTTCCTGTCTATATGCCAGACTGCATCGATAACCATAGTATAGGCTACATGCCAGGATGTAATCTGACGTATCTGACGTCCATCACCTGCTGTCACTTCCATGGCAACAAAGAAACATAATTTATAAGGATTCAATGACTTCACTCCCTCTGCACTATTGCACACCAGATATTAACTGAAATGCAATACAGTGGACTGATAAGCAATCCTTATCAAAGCACCATTTTCATTTAGTTTACACACACACACACACACGCGCACACACTTTTATTGCTTATTGAGTAACACCTGCGCTGCACTTTCAACTGAACTGCCATAAAAAGAGGGATATTTACAATTCAGATTCATCCAGCTGGAACATCGGGGGAAACATAATAATGCAGGAGGAAGGAAAAAAACCAAAAATAAAATAAAACAGAACTAAACAGAAATGTATTCATGTGAATACTTATATAAAAATTGGGTAAAATATTAAAATGGAAGGGATTGTTCTACTTCTCAATAGAGGAGGATGTGACTCCCATTCATCCATCTTCTAACCTGTCTGATCTGATCCATCCATTACAATCAGTAACAAAGCTGTACTGAGTGTGTGTGTGTGTGTGTGTTCTCAGTATTGCTTCTCTCATTACTACACACTCCTGCTCCTCCAGTCATATAGAAGAATGATCTAGGAGCCAGATTGATGAAAATGAAGTAAAAAGAAACACACACCAAAAACCAAACCCCTCAATTCTACCCCAGCATAAGCTAGTGACTCATAAATTGTGTGGCCTGTCAGTCGTGGCCAACTGTGAATGAAATTGCTCTGATCGATTGCATCAACCATCCTTGACAATTAGAATGGGCGGAGAGAGAGAGAGAGAGAGAGAGAGAGAGAGAGAGAGAGAGACTGACGGCTATATGTCAAAAAGTGACACACTTTATGAACCTGCTGCCCGCATGTTTACTAAATCCCTGACAAAACAATGAGCGACACAGGAACTCACAAACCATGGTTGTCTCATTTCAACCTTATTGCCTTTTGTATAACTGTCACTATAACGACCACGAATGATTTGACACTATGGGACATTGTCTTGTTTGCTTTCTTGCTGGGAGTCAGATGAAGCTCAATACCACTGTCATGTATGTACAGGAGACACTTAGCTTAGCTTAGCATAAAGACCGGAAACAGAGAGAAACGACGAACGTGATGATGATGACGATGATCATGATGATGATGATGATGATGATGATAATGAATCAACAATCCCATGGCAGCTGGTGGCTTGTTTGCTTATTTAGCTTTTTTTCCCCAAAAAATATTTAATATTATCAGGAAAAACTTGAAGATGTGAAACCAATTTCTCAGGGGCTCGTAGTAGAAATTGTATCTAATGGCTTTTATTTACAGTAAAAAAAAAAAAAAAAAAAAATCAAACACATTTCTTGGGTTGACTATAACAAAAAATTGGACAGCAGTGCACGTCTCAGCATCACCGACAATCTACGACAACCTCAAACTATTAAAGTAGCAATTTTGCAGAAGCACGTGTTTGTGTGTCTTCCGTCACTCAGTGTATTCAGACATTTAGTAAACATGCTAAGTGTGTATATATATATATATATATATATATATATATATATGTGTGTGTGTGTGTGTGTGTGTGTATCTTGTTAGAAAATGGCACCCTATTATGTCTTAGAGATATTCTATCTGTATGAATATAAATCCCTCTCCAAAATCAGTATGATTTCTGTGTATAATACTTCCTTCATTGTGAAGTCATGCATATTTTATACAGTTTCTTCTGTTTAGTCATGCAGATGAAGATTTGCATGTAGAGGAAAAGGAAGCACGGAATAACAAAAAAATAATAATAATAAATTCATGAGGCCTAAAATCTATTTTTATGTTTTAAGCAATGATGATGATGATGTCAGGGTACCTGGGTCATTTCTAGACATTGTTGCACCCCAGGCAATTAGTTGAACTTTATTCAACGTCACTCCTGTCATACATCATGACCTTTACATGGGCAGTGTGTTGTCCTGATTTCTTTTAATCATCTTCTATGGAACATAACCTGCTTATCCCTGTATGTTTTTTTTTAATGACATAATCCAGGTCATTTCAATACTGAGCTGCAGGTGTTCTCACCCTTCCTTGACAGCAAGTGCATAAAAGTAAATCTTGATTGATTGTACTCCTGTAGCTGCTGTTGGGCCTCTTTAGTTCTCAATTATCAGTCATAAATCAAATTACACTGCAGGAGCTCAAAACTACTAAACATATTTCTCTAAAGGAAACTTATTTAAAGTGAATAGAGGATATATGGAAGCTTTCCTAATCATTCCACTGCTGCAGTTCACGGGGAGGAGGGGTTATAGTGCTCCCTCGACTGCAGCCTGTCTAGCAACGTATCACCACAGCCAGAATCAGAGTTTCTGTGCAGTTTATATAAATAGTCTTTGAGCTTTTCTGCTGGCCAGCTTACATTACCAACAACAGTCCTTACGTGACAGATAGGCCTGCCACAGTAGTTTATCATCGGAACTCGTTTTTTTTTTTTAAAGGAGAGATTTATCGAGTTCGTCTCACTACAGGGAGACGGAGTGAGGGATTTAAACTAAATGCTCCGCTGGGAGAAGTGGCAGAGTGCTGCTGCTGCTGCTGCTGCAGCTGCTGCTCAAAGGGAGGATTCTGCTTGAGGTTATTTGACAGTGAGCTTCATGCATACAAGTATCCCAGAAATAACCAGCGCGGACTCATTTACTTTGTTTCTGTTCAACACAGACATCCATGAATGCAATCCCAAATCCACCAGCACATGCACACATACACACACACACACACACACACACACACACACACACACACACACAGCTTTCATGGTGAAAATCAATGGTTGCACTGGACAGAGTAGTAGTGGATAAATAAAGAAATCAATGCAGGCTTATTAACTGAGCAGAGCTTTCTTTACTGCTGACACAAAAGTGTGTGTGTGTGTGTGTGTGTGTGTGTGTGTGTGTGCCAGCCTGTTTGTACATGACGTGGTCTGTGTCTATGAATGATGATGGCTGCTGCTGGTTGTATGCAGGATGTGCGAGTGCATAAGCATGTGTGTGTCTGCCAGTCAGAGTGTGTGTCCCTGAATGGTGGTGGCTAGTGTTTGTGCCCAAGTGCTACTTTGTGGGTGTGCTCTGCATGTTAATAAGTGTGTGTGTGTGTGTGTGTGTTTGTGTTTTTTATGTGCATGGTTGAGACTATTGCTCAAAGTCAGTGTGTTACTCTTGGGTTAGAGCCACAGTGTTCTCCCCGTGCTTTGGCCTCGGTCTATTTGTGGACAAAAGGATGCTCTGAGACAAATGATTTAGCACCTGTCAGTCAGAGCAGAAGGACGAGAGATGAGAAAAGAAAGAGGTCAGAGATGAGGATCGAACATGATGGAGGATTTCAGAGAAATCATGACGGGAACAGGAGAGTTAAAAAGGAAAGGAGGAAGAAAGTTAAAACTTGGAGAAAGTGGAAGAGAATTTACAATTCAGCTCTGGATCATCACATAACTCAAATTCCTGCAAGCAATTTTCCCCGAGAAATGACAGCTCCTATTTCTGCCGGAGTTGTTTGCCTAACACCAGCTCATAGGAACTGTGCTTGGCCTTCAGGCCCCGCGAGCAGACCTTTCCCTCATCACACGAGAGTTACCATAACAACGGATGAGGCCGACCTGCACCAGTGGCGGCGCAGAGATGTGAACTTTTGCTTCTGCCTCCAGCACTCTGGTTGTCTGCTAACACCTCTGACACATCAACACCTACCCTAAAAAAACAAAAACAAAATCATAACAGCACTGCGTGCGCTGTCGTTGTCATGTTTGCCGGCAGGGCCGTGGTTGTAGAGAACAGGATGATTTGTTTGTTAGTTTAGAAATGCTCAAATAAACAAACACGTGATGTTTGCAGAGACGCAGCGTGTGAATATTGAACGCAGGGCATGCTGCTTTGTCAGTTTATTAGATGTCTTTTGGTATTTGTGGGCTGACATTTGCCCTGGCTTTCAACACACACACACACACACACACACACACACACACACAGATCTATTTACACATTTTCACAGTGTCAACAGAGAGATAGTGCTGACCTTGTTTCTTCTCTGAACAACGGAAACGTCTACAGTGCCGAGAGTGGCTTAGCTAACAAGCATCTGATTGTGCAGATTGGGACCCGCGGAGGATTACCGATGATTGAAATGAACAAATTGACCTCTTAGCACACTGAAATCCCACATCAGCACGACACGTTGGGGGGTGTGACTGTACAACACTGCACGACGAGTTGCAGTCAGCGATGTTTTATATGAAGAAGCCTCTATCTGGACATTTTATTGTTGTCATCCGTCTGTCTGTGCAGACCCTGATAACTCCACAGCTTGTGTCTACATCCAATCAAGCCTTGTCCCAACACCGAATGCTCGACACGATTGCTGCCCAAGCCTTTTTTAGAGACAGTGTAGCATTTTAAAACGGGCAGAGAAATGCATAAACTATTTTTATTATTTTTTTTCCCCCTCTACCTGCCAGGGTGTCATTTGCATTGATGTTTGGCTCATATTATAACAACAAATATCTGAGTGTGCATCCTGTTCTGTGTGTATTCATAGCCCGGGGCAGGCAAGTGCATTTTCCTCTCTGGTTCCCCCTCTGACACTTTTCATGCAAGTCAAAGCTATTTAAAAGTCATCTCACTGTGAGAAGTAACAAAAGCTCAATGACAGACCAAGGCCTTATTCAAAATTCAATTTTTTTTGTGCTTTCTTTCCCCAACAATAGAAAGCATGGAAAGAAGGAGGAAGAAAAAAAAAAAAGAAAAAATCTTTCCATGCTTGTTTGAAACGCTCTAGAGAGGAAATGGCATGCTTTTGTTAATAAGTGTCTCTGTGTTTTTGCTGAGAGAAGACGATTGAACGTCTTATGTAGGTCACGTTTGTATTAATCCAGCTGGCTATCCTGGTAAATGCGCTCCAAATTAAAACGCGCGATTATTAACATCCAATTCATTGCTCATTCACTTAACAGCGCAGCGGTCGCAACACTGAGAATGGCTTCTCAAGCACTGAAGTAGTGATTTTTAGTGCTTTTGGCCTTGGACATTAATTGACTGCTCTGGATTATAACACTACAAATGAGACAGGCTTGATATCAATCTGAAAGACGAGTTCAAAGAGGCAGCAAGCTGAATATTTACCAGTCACAGTTTATTTCAAGCCCTTTCATCAAGTCGCTGTAATAAAATCCGAAGGCGTTGTAATAATAATTAATAAACTAAACGATCTCCGAATCATTTTAAGCTCACATGTAAATGCTATCAATTATCCGTCTGGGTGATTCTGCAAATCTTAAGCAAACTAGAAATTTCACAAGTCAGAAGGAGCTTAATGGGATGATGTGGAGACACAGCCAGGCTGCACATGAATGTTTTATTACAATGTGATTGGATCAATGATATGTCTGCTCGGCTCCTGGATGAAGATTCTCTAGGAGGGGAGCAGCAAAGCACAATAAATCCACCTGCTGTCGCTGGGTCGGAATGACAGCGTGACATTTCAACGTGTATTATATCTACAACCCATCAGTATCTTCATGTGATTTGCTGCCGATGAACAATAGTTGAACGCTGGGCTACACGGAATTGGACAGTGAGTCAAAAAGCCGTTTTTTTGATGTGAACAGTCAAGCGGAACAATGAATCCCTTCCGGGCTGTATAGAAATATAAAAAAAAAAAGTGCATAGATGACTTGCTCAGTGATGGAGGTTTATATCAAAGGAAGATATTGCTGGTAGGCGTAGCAACCAAGCCAATGTTGATGTTTTTCAGATCAGGTGATTAGATGATTGGAGTTGGTTACCACTTGAGATTTTCTCTGAGGTTTTAAATGTAGTTTCTGAGATTACCGGGGTCAAAATGAAACCCCCTCTTTGTTAATCTGTGACACTGTGTGTGTGTGTGTGTGTGTGTTTGCCTTTGTAAGTCAAAGAGAGAGACAGAAATAGAGGGAGAGTGTGAGTGTTTGCACATGCATAAAAAAAGACAAGAGAGAGGTCCTTGAGGCACCCTGCACATCTTTTATCACATCTTTAATTAATTGAAGCCCATAATAGAAGCTGCTGCAATTCCACTGAAGACACACATCTGAATGGAAAACAGGCAGGGATGAGGAGATATTCTAACGCTTCCCCTGTTTTTTTTCTCCTCTTTTTATCAAGCCTCCCTTGCCATTTCACAGTATTCTGCATATACAACCTTTCTGCAGCTACTGTCAATATTTGCCTTGAGGATTAAATGAAGAAAAGGTTTGTTGTTGTAATTGAGGGTATGAGTGATCGATGCTTATTTTTTTATATATATCCTTCTCTCTTCAGGTTTTGTCTCTAAAGGTCTGCTGTAAAAGCACAATGGTCCTCTTGTGGCTCTCCAGACTCATCCCGGTCATCCTGGCCCTAGTCCTCCGACCTTCGCTGGGATGCCCCTCAGGCTGCCGCTGCTACAGCCTCACGGTGGAGTGCGGATCTCTCGGGATCAAAGAAATCCCTCAAGGTGTCTCCTCTGTCACAGAGGTCAGTTGGCCAATGGGCAACACTAGTCAGTGCGTTGCAGCTTTTGCTTCTCCATCAGTTGACTTCCTCTCTGATCCATTCTTCCTTAAATGATTGTGGTTAATCATTTCGCCGTGAGCCTTTTTTTGATGTAAGCATGAGGGGAGGCGTGTCCAATTATTCATTCTTGCTCATAAAGTGACTCCTGTGCACTCTGTGATCATCTGATGAGACGATATTTAACATTGTCTGTTCCCTCTTGGGTTCAGGTCCCCGACATCACCGCAGCTCGTGAATATTAATGAAAACCATGTCCCACATAAATTGTTCCATTAACCTCAATCAGCAGGTCTATCTCGTCGATTATACTTTTCCTCATGACCGGTGTTTTCTTCTTCTTTTCTTTTTTTTTTTAAAAGCATCACCAATGAATGCACATTACCAATCAAGCAGAAAGTCATACATTGTGGATCAAGCACAGAGAGCACTTCTGGTGTAGCTCTAATCACTCAAACACTCTTTGTACGAGATTTTTTTTTTTTTTTGCAACTATGCAGCGACTGGCAAAAAAAAAACAACCTCAAGTACCAAAAAGGGTAACTGCTGCTGCAGAGTCATTATTATCATGATCTTCAAGTAGCTCGCTCCACATTGTTTGTATTGCCTTCATTAACACATATACAAAGCTCTGCACAGCCCGGTGAGTGCAGACAGCTTTGAAGGTGGCCTTGGTGTTTCTAATGCAATCTCTCTTCATGGCTAATACATTTACTACCTACTGAGCACAGCACTGCAACAGACATCTCTCACTTTCCTGTGCAACACAAAGCAACATTTAGATTTGACTCCCAGTTCTGTGTCTCTAATGCAATCATATTGTGATCTCCGTATTTAATTTCTCCTGTCTTGCCTGAAGACCATCTTCCTCCAGGACAATGCTATAGTGCAGATCCGTCTTCAGGACCTGACTCAACTGGGCAACCTCCATTACCTGTACTTTCAAAACAACAGTATTTCAGCCCTGGAGCCTGGGGCATTTCTCAGCCAGGGGCAGCTGCTCGAGCTGGCCCTCAATGGTAACCTCATCCATCTGGTCACCCCAGACATGTTTCGGGGTCTGGAGCACCTTCGAATCCTCTACCTTGCCGGCAACCAGATCACTCGAGTCCAGGACTACACCTTCAGGGGGCTGCAGGTTGGTTTATTTTGGCTGAGACAAAGGGACAGATGGATGCGTGGATGGATGGCAGTGTGTAATGCTTATTTTGGTTTAAGGGTTTTAAAAAGTTTAACTCAGTGAGGTGAATTTTGCAAACACAGCTAAAACTATTCCAGGATGGGTTGCTGGGTTTTTTATTGCCTGCAACTGTAAATCTGACTTATGACAACATGTCAGACAAATCCCTACCATACAGTGATATAGACGGAAAACTTTTTATTCCTCCTTCTTCGGGTTACACTTTTCACTTTTTCTTCCTCTGCTTTGTATTTTTACTGTCTGCAGCGTCTGCAGGAACTCCACCTGCAAGAAAACAGCATAGAGCTGCTGGCAGAGCAAGCTCTGTCTGGCTTGTCATCTCTAGCCCTGCTGGACCTCAGCAGAAATCACCTCCGCACCTTGGGAGCCTCGTCGCTCAAACCTCTAGTCAGCCTGCAAGTGCTCCGTGTCACAGGTAAGCAGAGAAAGGACAGAATTGCTAGAACAAATTATGTTCGACGGTAATATGATATAATCCTCCAAGAGCGCCTTGAGATACGGAAAATTCTTCCATTCCACAATTCAGAAGAATAGACCTGCATGAACTCTGTGAAATTTACTCGCTACCACTGAAATTTGAACATTTGCCACGAGTAAAATATGTCTAGTAGAAATTTGTGCCCTCAAACCTATTTTACATATCAAAGAGTTTTACCCAACAGTAGACCTTCTTTTTAATGAGAAAAAGAAAGAATGAAGAAATACATCATTTTAAGGAATAAGTTGAAGAAATTGCTGTGGGTGCCAACAGAGCTCAAACAAAGGTTAACTTGACAAACTACAATATGAAGCAATCTCACTTTATGTCAACCCTATCACATGATCTTTGATTGAGAGGTTCAAATTTCCTTTTATACTTTAGGAATTCTCATGCATGTTGCCTTCAAATGTTGCTCAGCTTTTGACAAATCCAATTACGTACCCCATGTCTCCCTTGTCTGCTTCCATTCCCCTCCTCCAGAGAACCCATGGCGCTGTGACTGCGCACTGGGATGGCTGAGAACCTGGATCAGTGAAGACGGTCAGCGTCTGTTAAGCTCTGCAGAACAGCGTCGGATGATGTGCTCTGAACCACCTCGTCTCTCCCACCTTAGCCTGGTGGAGGTTGCTCCCAACAGCCTAGTCTGCATCCCCCCTGTGGTCCAGCTTGAACCCAGCCACCTGACTGTGCGACTCGGGGAGAGCCTCCGTGTCTCCTGCCAAGCCTCGGGATACCCTCAGCCTCAGGTGACCTGGAAGAAATCTTCCCATGGCAAGGCTCTGTTATCTCCTCGAGGCCTAGTTCAAGAGCTCGGACCCAACGGTGAGCTCTTCAGGCCTGGGGCTGGAGGAGTGGTGACAGCCCTGCCAAGCAGTGGAGGGATCAAGGTGGGAGGTGTTGGAGGAATTCGTGGCCTTGTGCGTGGGACTGAGGAGGGTGGTGAGAGGGACAGCTTTGATCCAGACATGGGCAGTGGCATGCTCTTCCTCAGCAATGTGACAGTAGCGCACGCTGGTCGCTACGAGTGTGAGGCCTGGAACGCTGGTGGTGTGGCCAGAGTTACCTTTCACCTGGCTGTTAACATGTCCTCTTCCTCATATTCATCCCAGTTCTGGCCTCGAGTGAACACACACACCTTTGTATCCTCTTCATCTAACTCCTTCTACCAGCCAGAAGTTCTGGATGTGAGCCAGGAGCCACTATATGAGCAGGACAGCATGGACTTCAACGCTCTTGGCCCTGCCACACAGACCGCCATTGCTGTTGGCATCTCCTTGTTGGCGCTCACTGCGGTTCTACTCCTGATTATGATCTACACTCGTCACCAGCAGTACCGTAAAGAAGAAGGCGGCTCCTACTGTACCAGCAAGGAAGAGAGCATCCTCTACGTGAACGACTACTCTGATGGACCCACCACTTTTGCGCAGCTAGAGGAGTACCGTGACGACCACGGCCACGAGATGTACGTACTCAACCGAGCCAAGCCTGTGGGGTCCGCTTCAGCCAGGTGTACCATGATAAGCGGCTTTGTCCAGCAGACGGGTATGAAGGAAGCTCTCCTGGATCATGAAATGGTGCAGACCCTGACCAGATCGGGGGGAATGGGGCTTCGAAAAACCCCAGCAGATGGCGGAGAGGGACCCCTAACAACAGACCCAGAGGAGCTCTTCCTCAGTCAAAGTCTCCTCTTCGGATCACAGGTTGCCTATGAGATCCACTGCTAAGGGGTTTTAATCAAGTTCTAACATGAAACAATACGTCGATGGACTTAATTAAAGACATTAAAGGAAATCACCTTGGTGCAGTGATTTGAAGCATCAGATTATTATGTGGTCTCCAAAAGAGGGTTGGTTGCTGGGGGTGGTGGGTGGTGGTGGGGGGGTCTTATCTGATTGATTGTATGACAATAAGATGCATCAGACGGATGAACAGTTATAAGTAAATGGAAAAAATACAACTGGACTGTATCTTTCTGACTTCAAATCAACCCTTTAAAGATAATTAAAAATTCTTATCAGATCGGTTATGACAGTTGACTACTTTACTGCAAATTCTTACATAAGAGATTCAAACTGTTCAGCACACAGTGGGAGATAATATGTTTTTTCTTTTTTCTTCAGGTTTTTGTGTACTTTGTCTGTGTTTTTGTGTAAATATAATACATTTTTCACTGTGAAATTCATCTGTTTTGTGGACCATGTTGCAGATACCGTTTAAATTTAGACCTCTTACTCAAAGTGCATTGTCATTACCCGTACTGTATGTGTGAGTGGGCCTAGATGGGTGGATCAATTGTAAACGCAGGAGCAAGTCCTTTTTTTTTCCTCTCTTTTTTTTTTTTTTTTTAATTGTCTAAAATTGAATCTTTGGTGGAATTAATTCCATTAACATCCGTCTGTAACAATCATTCTAATGTGAATAGTGTACATTTTGTCTTCAGTTTCTACATAATAAAATGTATTTTAAAAGATTTAATGTTTCTTTTCTTGCAAGGTCAACCAGCCGCTTTAGAACAGCTGCTGATTATTTTTTCAACCCATGTTGGAGAGATGTAGCTGGTAGGTCTGAAATATGTTTTTTATAGAGAGCGACTGTGCTGCTTTTATTCACTGTGTAGAGTTCAGTCCACGGCCCATAAACTCTTTAATCTTCTGCTAAGCACTGTGCTATCAGGTGTGCTTTTAGAGCGACTTGTGGACTAAATGCGAGAGGGCTGATTGAAATGTGTTTTGAAACAGCAAATAATCTTTCCCTCGTAGCAAGGCCGAGACGTGAATTGATTCTCATTCTCCAAAAATGTCAATATGCTCTTAAAATGACCGATATTTCAGTCTGCATGACTTTATTCTAACGACTCCATTAAATACAGTGGTTATTTCGTCATAACTCGATAAGAAAAACACAACTGAAAGGCGATTTGCGGTGGACTGGCCGCATAGAGATGTTTTGACTGTCATTTCTACACAAATTCAGCTGTGACTTTCAGATGGCACTGTATGTACAGATTCAACAACAGCAGCAGCTGAGCTAATACCAGGGACAGAAGTAGAACATTTTCCAAACACTGTAAAAAAAAAAAAACCCCAACCACGAGCTGACCACAGCCCATCACCACCCCTCCTTATTGCAGCTGAAGATGTAATATACAGCCTGTCTTGCACAATGAAATGTGAGATATTCTTATTCCAGTTGTCCTACGAAGCAAATAGATTTCCTTTGTGCCTACTGTGATACAATTCTCAGGCTGTGCCATTACATGTCCAACAAAGCCCAGTTTACAATGGTTGTCATGGGCACAATTGATTTGGTACATATAAGTAAGCAGACTAATGTTGCTCTCCCTGGCTGAGTCTTACTTCCTCTATCTTCCTCACGGCAGGAGGACAAAAAAAAAACGGAAACATGCACAAAACAGTACACTAATCCTGCAGTAAATCCACAACACCACCGGCTTTTTTTTTTTTTTTTAAACACGTTTCTGTTATTTTGTCCCACCCCGCTATCATGTAATGCATGCACCTCCTCTAATCACTTCAAATTATTATCAAAGATCCCCACCAGTGTTCCTGCAGGCGTGCGCTGTTGATTAGAGACCTCCATAATTGATTTAACAGCCAGAAAATTATGCAGGCCTAATACTAATGATTGCAGTAATGTTGAAATCAAGTTTTTAACGTATTGCTGCTGATAAGAGAGAGCCACACTGAGAAGCACAGTGCATGTTTTACTTTTATTTATTTTATTTTATTTTTATAACGTGCACTAGCACTAGGTCATGCTAAATAGGTCGTATATTGGACAAGTGAAACTTTTCTTTATGCAGAAACATTTAGTCATTGAGAAGTACATTTAGAGATCTTTTCAAAGCACATGTTTTATTTATATATATATTTTTTTTTTAAACCATTCAAAGATAGTCAAGGACAGCGCGTGACATAGAAAATGGATGCACACCAGTCTTTATTGCAGGCATGTTGTGTTCATCCAATTTTACTTTTTCTACTGAAGGTTGCCTGTGATCCTGTCAATCAACATATGAAGTGAAGATGGGAGTGAGAGGTCACGGTTCTCATACTGATGGTGTTTCGCCCATCTACCATTCTTTCAAGTATCGCTTCTCATCTCTTTTTTCCCGACCTGCTTCAACATAAGGGAAATGGCTTTTTTGTATGAGGTCAAATATGAGATATCTGACTGGGACTGAATTATTGATGCATTTCTACCTGGTCTTTGCAATGGATTTTCCCTAAAAGGTGAGTTGAGGTATCTTAAGTAAAGGGGAAATTATTTTAGGCGCGGTGAGTGTATTCATATTTAACAGTTTTATTAGTATAAAATATATATCAGAGAAGACATGTAAAGGGTGGAAAGAAGAGAGTAGTCTTGAAGTAGAAACCCCCTTTGTATGCCGATTCAAGTCTTATAATAATAACATGTTTTTCCACCGTACTGGCTGATTGCAATTCCGAATATAAAATATAGTTGTATTTGAATGTAAAATCTTAGACATGGTAATCTTTTTCAGGGCGTGAATGAACAGCGTGTGATTTCTCGCCCAGGATTACATGATTGAAGACGGTGAAAAAATCAATTCTGGTCAAAACTATATTTTCTAAGCCAACAATAAGACTGTCAATCAGACAACAAATATCAAAAATCTAAGAATTACCTCTCTCTTTCTCTCCCCCTCCACAGAAACCCTGCAGGGCTGGCAGAGACCTGTGGAGGAAAAAAAGAAATGTGAGTGAATCACGCTGAACTTGAGCAATTTCATCTTCACTTCTGTTTTGTTATCTAATGGACCCAAAGTACTCCAACACGCACACAAAATAATAATTGGTCACCAGTGGAAATGGGGTTCTTTGTCAGTAAGTGCTAAAACATCTCTTAATTAGTTTTTACAAAGCAATGCACATCCAATCATAATAGTGCAGCATATTTGGTTTGTTTATAGCCCCAACAGACTCAATGCTTCATGGCCACTTATTGTATATAACAGACATAACACGCAGACACAGGAGACTAATATACTTTATATTAGTCTTCATGGTAAGTCGAGTCACTGTGCATTTTACAGCATTATACGGCAGTAATGAGTACTTGTAGCCAAGTGAGTACTTCGGCAGTTGCCAGGGGATACGTAGATGCTTGTAGGTTATAGAGTGGCTCAAAGAGTGCGACCCCCGAAATTAATTTTTCATTTAAAAATCTAAATAAATAATCCATATTTAGAGTGGATGCTGAAATGGTTAACTGAAAGAATGGGAACGGCTGTATGGTCGTATATATATAAGAGTTTCCTACCTCCACCTCTGTAAATAATTCAGGCATATGTGTGAAACCTGTGATTGACTTTGATGCTCTTCTAAATGATGCTCCAGCATCGAATGTGTCTCCTTCATCCTTCATTCATCACAGTGGCTGCTTCCTTCCCATCATCCCTCCGCAGGCAGGATGTCATATAGTGAAGTGGGAATGGCTGCACAGGACTGCAGACCTCGGCAGCATCCCTGATAACTGCTAAGTAACAGGTCAACGCTGAACGGTGATGCTGCCTTCCTCAGATCCGCTCAGACACACAAATGGATCATAGACGCAATAATAATAATTAAAACATTCAGAGAAGTTAATTGGGAATGTAATTGCTTTATTATTTGCGGGGGAGGTAAATCCAGTCAGAGCATACTGCTGTTTTTAGGTTACGAAACAATGATGAACGTCTAATTGAGAATTGTCTCATTCTGCAAAACACCATGTAATCCTTCTCTAGAGGCATAATGGAGGCATATGAAAGAAAACATCACTCCAATGCTTATGAATATAATGTGTCTTCTTTGAGCCTTTCAATTCCAGTTCACCTAAATTAAAACAAACTGACTATTTTTAATTGCTAGATTGCTTTTTGACGCTGTATTACAGATATAGAGAGACACTATATTTTTAAAGTTGTACAATATCAGTCTTTTTTTTATATTAACAATAAACCAAATAACTACGTGTAACGTGGATGGAGTCAGTCATTGTAGCGGACTCACAGAGGATTATAAAATCCTACACTGCGGTTCCCCTCAGCTCTATGGTGCGTTTTAGTGTCTTTTCAACTCACTGTTTCGGTTTTATGACCTGCAGCTTTTCTGTTATGGCTCATTCACTGTGTTGTTGTTTTAATATCAACGTAATGTTCAGCTGCAACAGGCAATGAAAGCTTCACACCAAAACATGTTAGCGGTTTTGTCACTCCATTAGTCGTAGATAAAATTCCTGAACTTTAAAAAAAAAAAAAATGCATGCTATAGCTCAACACAAAAACAATTACTTAGTTTTCTAGACTGCAGCATATTACCCATGGTCATCATCTATCCTTAAACTACCAAATTCACCTTAATATCCGCTTATGTACTCAGAGCAGGTCAAAACTGAGTTGTTGCACTGATAATTTGTACAGCGCTGACGGTATAATAGAGGCATGAAACAGATATTGATCCCTCTGTGCGCCTTTATTTTCGTCCATAAGGCAGGGCTTGTAGACGTTAGAAATTATAGAATATAGCCGAAGGTAATTATCCCACAAGACTCCACTTACTTGATTGTATGGCAACATAAGTTTACATTGACTCTTAGTTAACTCTTGACTGAAACATTTTAAAAGTATGCGCTAAAGACTTAGAGGGTTTATAGGTGTTTGATCTGGTTAATTATCCATTTGTTACAATCATCTTAATCAAGTTAATCTTTCTGGAGCAGAGAGGATTTTATGTGTCAATACTCTATATCAGAGATTCATATATATTTTCTAATATTCTTGAGTGCACTGTTTGGATTTCACATCAAACTTCAGGGTCAGACTCTAAGGCTGGGAGAAAATCGAAAAACCGAAAATCTTTCAGCATTTCTGAAGTTCAATATTTCATAGATAAATGGTTTAGACTACTTCATTTAAGGGCAGTGCTCAGTCATGCAAATAGATGTTGTGTACTAGTATTAAGCCATTTTGCCCATTGTACGTCTGCAACAATGAGAAATGGGCTGAAACTTTTTGGATATATTTGTGTTTTTTACTGTTATGTTTAGAAATGTACAGCATGTAGGCTTATTGTTTCCTTTTTATGCAAAGCAGATAGTCAAAATCATATGCATGATAGGCTTCTGTCTGTGCTTAGTGCCCATTGTTATTGCTATGCATTTTCTGCAGGAGATGAGAACACAATGCTTCTTGACCCAGTTGGACCAAATCGCACAAATGCTGCTCCATGCCAGCAATGACATTTAAAATCACAATCCTCATTGTTGAGGGAGCTGAACCATGACGTCGCTCCATCAGTGTATGGTGAAAGCAGTCTCTGTTCTTCTGCCATTTCCCATGACTGTTTCAAAGGCAAACAGCTATTCTTCCACTATCAAAGAAATCTAACTTGACCTCAATTAAATGTATATTTATAGCACATTGCAAACATAACCATGTCTGTGACACAACGGATGATTATGTGATGATGAAGAAGAGAGAATGAATCTCCAAATCTGCCTTTCTCATTCAATTATTTTCCAGGGTTCTTTCAATAACTCCGACCAGCCTATGTGACATAAGGTATCAGTCATGCTTGCAGTTTCCAGAGAGATGTGGGTTTAGGAGTTTGGATAAACAAAAACATTTTATGTAATGTCTGGTTTTGTGCCTTTACAGAAAATCTATTGTCAGATCCTGGTTATATAATAAAGTGAATATAAACAAAATACATCCTGTGGCACACGCTGTTGGGGTTATAAAACATCCTTTTTTTTTTAAGGAGAAAATAAAAACTGTGACAAAGGACAAAGATACACACTGGTCAGTATATATGTACAGTAAGCTAATAGATAGCTGATAGCCTGTCCAATTCACATGTCTAGCTCTTTAATTAAAATATACTGGTTCAAAATAAAATGATATTCTGTACTCATGGCATCCCCAAAGATGAGTTAATAATCTTACTGGATCTTAGTAAAATATATTACTTCTCATCTGTTATAACAGTTTCTATTATATAAAAGACAACATGTTTGTCTTTTGCATGGCACACTGTGGTGTTCCTCAGGGATCAATCTCAGGTCCTCTTTGACTCCCCATAGTATGCAAAGACAAAGGAGCATCTCACATCTGTGTAATTATTTTAATCCACAAACAGCTTTATCCATTTACAATAACAATGTAAGACTATGGACAGCTGGTGCAAACCGGGACAAAGCACTTTACTCTTATTCTACAATCATAAGAATAAAACTAGATTTAGTCTACTAGGACAGGTGAGATTTGCTCTCCATCCACTGCTCCATTTCACACAATTATTTTATCATTCTCCTGAAACATTTTCTTTTTTTTCAGACAGGAAATATTTCATGAATCCTGGTTGTAACAAGAACAAATTAAGTTAACAAAACTATAATAAATGTGCTGTAATACATGTTTCTCTTCACTTGGAACATTCTAGCAAAAGATTCAAATAGAAAATTTAAAAAAATGTCACTAAATGATAATTACTGTAGATTTAATATGAAGCCTAGTCTGCAGATGCACCTTTACCAGTGATATAATGTATACAGGTGAGTTCAGATCAGGTAGTGCCACAGCAGGACAAGCCTGTACTCTTCATTTCCAGCCTTGTCATGCTCCTTCAGTGGGTGAGAGGCACTCTTGTAATTCACTGTGGATCTTATGGTTGAACAGAATCTTTGTTTTGTTTTGTTTTTTTTATCTATCGTTACTATAGAAACACAGAGGCAAATTATGCCTCTCACTTCATGCAGACCTGTGATAGAATAGATGAACCACAACAGTTTAAAATTATAAAATTATGCTATCCAATATGAAAAAAAACAAATAACATTTTGAAACATTTTCATGGAAGGCGTCTGTGTGAATAAAAAGGGTGCCATATTTTAATGGGGACTGTGTGCTTGTGCAACACTTGGCCTTCATATCAATTGTCACAGAGCTCAGGAGATTTGCTTATCCTTCAGCCTGGCCCTCCATTTCCATTTCTCACTGATGCACTATTATCTGTAGCAGCTGCGCACAAGGTGAGTACAAATGTATTGATTGTTGGTGCCCTCAAATGGCAAGAATTGAAGGAAAGGTTACAGAAATGTAATTTTGAATGCATGTAGACATCGGCAAAGATTGAACTGTTTTCACATTAAACGAATAAACACAAATGCATGCATGAGAATCTATTGAAATTCTGCATTTCTCTGTGTGGAGACCTGTGGTGACTAGCAACAGCGTTGTGCTTTTCTCTGCACATTATCTCCATGTTGTTTGGTCGGACAAAAGGAACAATTTTATGAGCATGAATGGACACACACACACACACCAGCAATACAAAACGGAAAAAACATATTTCATACAGGGTTGACCTCCATGTAGTGGCAGAACTGATTCTGCTCGGAACGCATCAAGATTAATGACTGAGTCCCTGCAACAGCGACACAACACAACGGTGACACTGAACTAGACTAGAATGGGCTGAACAGAATAGAGATCACTTGATTTATGTCTTGCTGGACAATGAGGTCGATATATGGCACATGTGCAATTCCATAAAATATCCTCAAAATGCAAAACATTAATAGGTTAAATGAAATAAAGACACAAATGGAAATCATTATATATATATACATACATATATATATATATATATATACATATATATACACACACACACACATATATATATATATATCAATCAAATGAAGGAAATATAGATATAAAATAAGACAACAGATAATAACAGATAATCACACTATATCATAAGGCTAAAGTAAACTAAGAACTAAAACCACTCACAAAGGAGTCATTTGCCACAGCATTCACAATATTTAATTTTGTCAGAGATATCAGATTCCTCAATTTAATTAATAATTAATAATTCCTTTTTTTAAGAGGATTCCAAGTGTCTGGGAGCAGAAAACATCAAGGATGCGTTCACTGTGCATAAATTAGAAACTGTTTCTTTTTATTCAAGTGCTTTGCAACAAAAAATCTCTGAACATTTTTTTCTGAGTAGCCTCCACCAGTTGCAGCAGCTCCGACTATAAATGAGGAAAGGCTCAGAAAAACACTTATTCTGTTAGCGCTCGTCACTGAGCCGTGTTCATTGCCGACAGCACTACCACTGT
The DNA here is from genome assembly GCA_036937835.1 of Pampus argenteus. NCBI lineage: Eukaryota > Metazoa > Chordata > Actinopteri > Scombriformes > Stromateidae > Pampus > Pampus argenteus. The sequence goes on from CM072875.1 coordinate 6,624,739, forward strand.
GTGTTGTTTTTGTGTGCTCTTTCTCAAATATCTGTAGCGGTAAGAGAAATTTCACTCTAAAATTATAAAAAAAAAATTTTTTTTAAAATGCTTCTGGGAGGAAAACACACACACACACACACACACACACACAATTCAAAGCCAAAAGACAGTATTCACCTCAGTCCAAGAGGTGGTTAATTCTGGTTCTGCAGGTTTGTTATTCACAAAAAAAAACTGAACACTAAATCTTTGTCATTTTATTCCTCTGTATCAACATACAACAAAATGACCTTTCTATATATGAAAGTGAGACCTAAATTACAAATAAGATTAAGATAAAGATCATCCTTTATTAATCCTCTAGTGGGGAAATTTGCAATGTGACAGCCTGTTTTTAAAGGATAGAGCAAGAAGCATTATTAAAAAAACAACAACAAAAAAAACCCAACCAAGATACAATAAACAAGTAAACAAGAAGTTGTTTGGGCTGTCTCGTTAGCCTGTTCAATTTACATTTCTAACACATCGTTTGAGGTTCAGTGAGAGATCGGACGCTTCAAGCATTAAAACATATAGAGCTGTTTCTTTCAAATCTAAACTCTTCCAAATGCTTTCTTCCCTTCTTTCTTTAAAAAATAAAAATAAAAAATATGCCTCATAATTACGTCTGGATTGGCTCCCACATTATCCATCAAACAGAACATATCTATGCCTTTATGTGTTAAGTAGCTATTTCATTATCGAGTTGTGGAAATAAACACTAGTCCTGCTAAAATAGCTGAATAGAAAACATGGAGCAGTCATAGTCATAGTCATAGTCATAGTCATAGTCATAGTTCATGTTCTGTTGCCCCTACACCTAAAAATGCAATATTCTTTCCTGAGCAACATGATTGGTGTTAACTAGTCCCATACTGAACATGCAATTTATTACACTCTGTATATATATATATGTGAATTTCTGACCAGAGAGTTGTGTCTGGATTTTCAGTACATTAATCCTGAAGTCCTCCCCTAACACCCCCAGGCACTAAACTCTTTACTGAGTTAGTGGTTAAATTATAGTTTCTGAAAGTTGTATTTAGACGGAGCAGTTATTTAAAGGACGGCCTGCTTATTAAAACTCATTCAACTGAAAAGTAAGTTTAATATTTTCATATCAACAGTGAATTACGTGCCATTGGTACAGTACGTGGAAGGTGCGGATCGTAGAACAATCGGGGCATTTTAGCGTCTTTCAGCTTTACTGTTTTGGTTGAGTCTCACCGCTCATCTGTGTCAGTTTCAGAAGCTTTAAAAAACTCCCTGTATGCTGCCAGCCCGGCGCTAAATGGCAGATGTTGGTGACAAGTGACAAGCTAGTGAACGATGCAGTGCATAGTGGGTTGACGTAAAAGAATAAAAGGAGTTGGTGGAGGCCAAAAAAAAGGTAAAAGAAAGAATGGTGGCCAGAAACTCCAAATTAAATCTGCTGAGTGTCTAGATAGGCATCTGTTTACCTGGCAATAATAAAGATAAAATTGATGAATTGGATTTCTTTTATTTACTGCTTGTTTCTGCTGCCCCCTAGTGGCCAAACTCAAATAATTTCCCTTTAATTAGTACCAAACTGAGCCATAAAATCAAGCAGCATTACCCAAAAACTCTACAGAATGTAGACTCCACCCAATGTCGCTAAAATCCGCAAATTCCTAAACAAGATATAATAAAACGCAACACCGGTGTCCTTAGTGTGAAAACACAGCCGTGCTGCTGATCAAATTAAGTAACTACGTGATTATATTTTGGCAAAATTGAATGACTGAATATGTTTATAAACATCTCAAGACTATAACAGTGCAGCGTATCAGTCAAATATGGTACGTAATATAAAAAAAGTGAGCATGTGTGATAACAAATAAACAATAAAATAACAATAAAATTCCATTCAGTTACAGAGAGTAACAAATATAAAGTGAGCCTTGAATGGCCTCAGTACATGTGTCCATTTGGGGAATTCTTGTTGAGGAAAACAACAGCAGAGTTTTGCAGGTCACCAGCTTCCTCTGAGTTCTCCTGCAGGAGGCAGAAAGAAACACGGCACTATAATTGTTATAGCATATTCTTGATTTTTTATTTATATTTATATTTAAGTATATGATAGTGAGAGATGTTTTAATGAGAAACTCACACTGAGCCCTATTTTCATCCACTCCATTCGTCTTCGTTCGTGACTCTCTGGAAAAGGATAGCGAGGATCTTGGAGTGAGGATTTAAGACATAAAATAAAGCAAATGGTCGTCTTACCTTGAACCTCGTTAGACTTGTAATAATGAATCGGTGCATTTACTTAAATATGCGCGCGAGAAGGTTAGCAGCACGAACGTAGCGGGATTTAAGATTTAAAAATGCAAAGAAATGAAACGGTGCCTTACTGTGCTGTTTCCACGTCTTCCAAGCGAATACAGCCAAGCCCACGAGAACCATGAGAGAAGCACACACCAGCAAAGACTCCAAGATGTGCCTAACACACACACACACACACACACACACACACACACACACACACACACACATAAATATACTGTGGTCTGAACAGAGATAGTCCAGCTTACACTCTATCAGTTCCTACATAATAACATTACAGCCAAGATGATGGAAGATAAATATTCCCGATCATTATCTCGTGCATGGCTGGGATGAACTTCCATGAACTCTGCCATGGTGGTGCTGATGAGCATCTGCAATGGTTCACATGGTGTAAAAGTGCATTAAATCGAATATGGAAAGACGGCACTTTATTGAAGTTTTATGAGTACATTTTGGCGGGAAGCCAAATTGGGACGAGATGTCCCTTGAGGAGGATTCGACTCGAAGTAGCTGCAACGAGGTGAAAAACGATAGAACCACTAATGTTCCACTGCTTTTACCAGAAGATATTTGCATTTATATATTCCAAAGACATGCTGACGCAATTATAAGGAAGTGCTTCATTCTTACCTGTGGCTGTTCCCGGACTCCTTTGTGGCGTGCATCGGGGGAGTCAGGTATGCAACAGGTTGGCTTGATGTAGCAGGGGACATCACGGCTGTGGAAGATCAAGATAGTATACACACACACAGCAGAAGGATGACGGTACTATTATGAGCAAAAGAGCATTTATAGCAAGGAGTTGCTGCTGATAAGCGACTTGTAATAATCGATGCCTCGTACAGATAAAGACCTAAGAGCCCCTGCCGTCTGTTACACACACACACACACACACATATTGATCTGTATAGATGCACTTGGCTTCTCCAATTCCAGCAGCTACAACCTGGGATGGAGAAAACGCCTGGTTTACTAATGATGCCATCAAATCACAGGACACTGATTGGTGATTGGCTTCCACCAACCAGCTTCCACTGATCTCTCGTGAGGTTTCGGTGTGTCTTTTAGGCTGCCATTGTAAGGGTTGTGGTTCAGGATGATAACAAGACAAAGAGAGGTACAGCCATGCAAGTAAATACTAGACATACATTCACCAGGTGGACAGCGACACTATTTCAAATGAACGATACTGTTGCTTCTTAAGCTGCCGGATGTGTAAATAAGCAAGCTGTTATATATATATATATATTGTACATCATTTCCTTTCAATTAATTATTGAGGCCTTTTTCTGTCAACCTACTAGTCGTGGCTGTAGGTGTGACCAGCACGTGCACGGACATGTGCTGCTGTCCTACGGAGCACCAGTACCAGCCAGCGTCTCTCATCTGCAGCTTCTTAAAGGTTATAGCAAAAGTCCCAGTTCTGTCATCGCTGATGGCCACTGAAGTGTCTTCGTATCTCCCTTCAGAACCCAGCTGCAGACAGGAGCTCCAGTCTCCGCTGCGACACCACTTCTTCTCGCTTTCTCTGTTGGCCAACAGTCACAGAGGGTGAATTCTTGACTTGTCCGTCACTGTGTCTGACTTTAAATGACTGCGTTGTTCTGAATGTTCGGAGTGGCAAAAAAACACGTCTAAATGAGTTGTATCGTCATCGTCGTCATCATGATAAAAACAGGTGCAACTATAACATCATCATATCAGATACCTGTATCTCTTACTGTAGAGGCATTCGACTGTGACACTACCCCCCTCCTGCCCGTTCAGTCTGCTGTTCACCACTGACAGACCTGTAGGAAAAGGAACCAACATACACTGAGAGATTGTACAAGAAAAAAAAAAACACAACAGGATTTTGTGGGGTTGTGGGTCCCCGGCTCACCATGAATGACCTTGATGTTAGTGTAAGCCACAACGTCAGCGCTCCATAGACCACCTATCTCCACCCCGCACATGTACCAGCCAGAGTCCTCCTCCTTCAGGTCTTCCATGGTCACAGTGAACACCAGCTGGACGGGGTCGTTGTGTATGCTCACTTTGTCCTCAGCTGAACGGGGTTCATCCGTGCGAGCTAAACTGGAGCAGAATTCCCTCATCCTCCCCCGACACCAATATTTAACATAGGTAGCATACTGAGGCTCGTAATGACACGGGACGGTGAGGGATTTACCTTCCAGGACTGCAAACTCTTCCACAGTGGTTACGCCACCGCAGAGGAAGGCTGGCGAAGAGTAGAGACGGTTGAGTGTTTAACTTTGTGTGTGTGTGTGTGTTGTTATGCTGCTGCAGTCAGAACAGAAACAGTTATTCTCAGTGGACATTCCTTATCTATGATTGCGGAGAAAAAAAAAATAATAATAAATTGAGCCTTGAGCAAAATTTGTACCACATTTATGGTTTCAGTTTCATTTCTAAAAAAAAGGAAAAAGACTTCCCTCTTTTGGATTATCCCTCCGCTATAGCGCAGATTTTTAGGGGGGACAAATATAACAGGCCTTTGAAGACTTGACAAAAAAAAACACATCAAAACACACACTTGCTCAGGGCCAAAACGCAGTATGAAGCTTGGCAGATATTCCAAAAAAACATAAAAGCCTTCTTCCCTTCCCACAAAACGGCAACTTTTACAAAACCTTTCTACTCTAGTCTTTGACATATTATCATCAATGCAGGGAAGTAATATATGAATATGCAATATAATAATAAGCTCAGAATAATAATGAAAACCAGACCAGATGAAGCTGGTACATTTACAGAAACATCCTACACTGTAGCAGCAACATCTGCCAAAAGCGCAATGCTGAAGTGAGTGGGCCGTAGCATAGATATTAATCATCCTAAGGACTCTTTCTTTTAATTATCTGTAGAAAAAAATAAAAAAATAAAAATGCTGCTGCAAAAGCTCAGTGTACAGCATGAACATGTGACCTCAGTAACCATAGTTATTACCTGGGATCCATGGTAACAGGCTGAGGGCGAGTATTAGGAGTTGTGGCATGTTTTTAAAGTCAGGTTGAGGTTTACCAAAGTGAAATTTCTGTCCTCTTGTATAAACACCAAGTTCCGCTATTCCAACTTCCCTGTTGGTCATGTGACCGTTGGATCCAGATGTTGCAGATGTTAACCACTGAAGTGCCAGATGGATTTTAACAGTGATTGACTTTAACTTTCTACAGGTTTTGGCCTGTATGTTTCAGTCTTGTTAATATTTCAGCGTTAGCCTTTTTATTTATTTATTTATTTATTTTTTTTAATACCCTTTTATCCCAGGCAATGAAATGCAGAGTGCCTTCTCTCAGTGGAGAGAATGCTTTTGGCAGGCTGCAATGAAATGATTTGATTTTGATGGCTGAACACTTTGGATTTGATCCAGTCTTCATTTGTTGGATTAAGCTGCGACACACACCCCCCTCTCAGCCCCTTGATTGAACAAACAAATATTCTGAGCCTCTCAATTTTCTAAGTGAAGGCTAACGAGGATGGTCCTGACGTTCTTTGCAATATTGCTTTGGCTGCTGTCATCAAATTTTCCTCCAGAATCGAAATAATTCCAGCCAGTCAAGCTCCTGTGACGGACTGCATCCTGACATTCTTCAATGTCTGCTACAGGAAGATACTGGAAGTACACTGATGTTGTTTTGTGAATTAAAAATAAAAAGAATTAAAGGAAGATTTGACCAACTTTCCTTCTCTCTGATGGAGCATGTAAACCTGTCTAAAATGCCAGGTTCTCTGAAGGCTCCGAGTCTAAAATGTCTACATATTTGCCTCCCTAATGTTAGTTTTTATTAATGGGGACATTGCTTCATGGTTTGACAGTACTAACACTTGCCCCATGGGCTGCTGCAAGTTAATGAGACTGTTTTCCTTCCAGTGCAGGGGGTGGAGTGGGGGGGTGGGGGGAGTTCAGTTAAGCCACAATCCAATTAGCCTCAGTCCCTTACAATATTTTATAAGGAGGTAATCTAGCTCACTGTCTGATTCCTTAGTGCAGTTAAATCCTAATATTATCTTCTCCTACTCAGAATGGTTTTATAGTAAAAGTTTAAATATTTGAAGGGGCTGGAAAATAAGAAAAAATCTTTTAATTCTATTTTTCTCAATCTGCTATCTTCCACATGTCCCAAAATATAGGATGGGACGTGCATACAGCTACCTTTTTGCCTCTACGTAGAAGACTTCTTGAAAGATTTTATTGATTTCTTTTGGTATCTGTAACTAATTTTTTCCCCGTTAGATAGAACCGCCTATTTTTTATAATTTACAAAAGGAGCAGAGTCACCGTTATCTGTTCAATATCTCGAGGTAGGTATGCAGACTCTGTGTCTGCTATTATATCAGCATAGGAAGAGATTTAGATGTGACCTTTACAGAAGGAACCTGGGTTGTCAGACTTTCATCGCTCCATTTTTCATCTAGAAATGAGATGCAGTTTGTATCCAGTCCAGACTGGTCTTTAACATTCAGATCCCCCACAACGCTTCAGGGATGTTACAGAAATAATGGCTCAGATGAATCATTGACACTTTTAAAGGACTATATAAAACAAACATTTAGTTTAAGAGGTGATTTGCACTGTCAAGAAGGATTTGTGATGCTATTATCTCCTTAGTAAATATATTTTAATCTCTTTGTAACGTCTCTGTAACATATACTGTTCAGGCCTGCTGCTCAGGCGGAGGTAGTTTCCTCAGACTCCTCAACTCTCATTGGCTGAAGAATATGATGTAGTTTTAACTCTTTAATTTGAGTTGTGTGTGTGTGTATATATATATATATATACAATATAAGAGTATGGCCTTATCAGTTTACGTGTGCCTTTCTGCCTGTAATATAGAATAAAAATATGTTTTTGCTTAAAATTATGCCTGATCACACTCACACATTAGTCCAACAACTGCACTTATTTAACTTTCTTGCCCTAAATGGTAAATTATTGAAAAAAAAAAAAAAAATTCAAAAAGTATGTATCAAAAACGTGCTCAATTACTCACAAGGTCACCATTTCAGTTGTTTTTATTTCTTCATCTCAGTGCAAAAGGGAATGCTTTAGAAATGTAAAAAAAAAAAAAAAAAAAAAAAAGAACGAAAGAAACCAATCATCAGTAAGAAAATTTGAATGCACCAATATGTGAAAAGGTACAACTAATTCAGTGTGGATGGAGGGTTGTACTCGAAGGAGAGTTCTGGTTACTTCTCTTGTCTTGAGCTACGAAAGAAAAGCAAGAAGGGCTTGGATTAGTGATAGTTTAGTGATGTTACAGAAGTAGTTACTAAGACGGAAATAAAGAGAACACAACACTATTTTCCATCAAGTGCCATCATGTAGATTTCTCTCTTTCCTCTTATCTTGTGTACTGTCTGAAGCTGCTCCTCTGAGGATGACGGTTAATGTGACTGAGAGCACCCAAAGGACAATGGTATTATTGTTTTACAAGCATAAACCAATATAATAAAACATGTATTGTATAAAGAAAAGGGTCCTTTTGAATTCATAAAGTCTCCATTTTCTCGTCCATTGAAAGACTGATATATATTCCAGGTTTGGGTCACATTTCTTCAGATTTAAAAGAAGAAATGTTATACTCTCCCTGTTACCGGTGAAAAGCAGAATTCATAAGGAATAAAACATCTGCTTGATCAAATGATTAAAATCAAAGGTTTTTCTGTCACAACACAACTTGGTCTGGTGGAGCTCATGGTGGCAAATGTAAACTAACAGTAGTAAACTTTAGTTAGTTATTGTTGCATTACTGACATTTGGCTTGATGACTCTTTTCTACCTCCCTACATTTTAACTTATTACCCTGCAATGGTGGCTGATCACACTGATCAAAAACTGAGTTTAGTGCCAGTACTAAATGATCAGATGTAATGGATTAAAAAAGTGTTCTGCCAAGACAACAAACATGTTATTGGCAACTTGTAGCAAACATACTTTGTCTTAAAAAAAAAAGTAGTATAAATCATACAGCTGGAGAAACTAACTACAGAAAATAATGATGAGTGGATATATCGAAAACAGCAGCAACTTTACACTTATAGAATAAGAACTGCACGTGTCAAACATACACCTTCTGAGAGGGGGGACAGTATCAGTTGGATGCACGTCTTTTTAACCAATGAAGTTCATCACGACGAGATGCAGGACGGTGTGAGCGAATAGAAAGTCGGCGAAGGCTCTCTCTGGGGAGATAGACAGGAAGTCTCCTTTGTTCTGTGGGTTGATCTGGATACGAAGACACACTAAAAAAAAGGAAAGACGGAGAATTTAGTATCATCACAGCATATTAAAAGATACATTATTGATGATTATTTTACACTGTCTATTACACTTCTCAATATTTTTATCTGAGTTTGCTGCATTGAACATTGTTTCTATTAAGTAAATCACTTTAATCTCATTTTGGTGTAATGGAGCATTTCTGCAGTCTTTGTAATCACAGGCTTTTCTTGTCAGTTACTAGCTACACCTAGCTACAAGCTAATGCCGTCCAATGCAACAGCCTTGCTAACACTCACGATGGTTATAAAGTTGAGTTTTTGTCCACACTGTTTTAGAGAGATGTTGGTTCAGCTTTGCAGTCAACTACGGTTTTATTAGAATAGGTTTTGTTACATTACTACTGAAGCTGCTGCATTTACAGTTTTAGCTAACATGGTTCAGCGCACACGTTTACAAATGAGCCAAAAAAGTCCAAAGACCGAGACGCTGGAAACTAAACCAAATAAACCACTGAATAGAAACATTTTAATTTAATTAGTTAAATTAGTTACCTGCGAGAATGAAAGAGCCCACACATGAGATGAAGCCGGACAGAAAGCTATTGAAGGGAAATGTACCGACGAGCAGACAGTAGAGAAACTGCAGCGCTCCTGTCAGCAAGATGTACAACAAATACGCGTCGACCACTTTCAGCTTATTGGTCGTCGTGGTGTTGTACTCCTCCAAGAACCGGGAAATAACCGATATGACGGAGTTCGACATGGCTGCGGTCTAATTTAGAGGAAAAATGGGTCAAAAAGTGAGTTTTTAGCACTGCTCCTCTTCCTCAGCCGAATGAGTGACGTGTCCACATCAACCGGAAGCGCTCTTGGTGTTACAGAAAATATATTCCGAGTCGCTCCGAAGGAAAAGCAAAGTGGTGAAGAAGAAGAAGAAGAAACGAGGCCCCGCCCATTTACAACAAAGAGGTGTAAAACGTCGAAAGATATCCCACTCTGCCGTTATTCTCGTAGGTTAGTTAGTCTCTTTGTGTACTCGAAGCATCTGCTTGTTAGACGATCTGTGTCGCTTGGTCAGCTGATCTAGCTACACGTTACAAAACAAACCATAGACATATATAACAAACGGTGTTACCTGCGGTGTTGCCATTTAAAATGCAGACACAAAGAAATATCTGATTGTAGTGGCCGGAATATGTCAACCAATGGATCCTGTACAGACTACGACCCCGATGCAGAACGACTGTGAGACAGAGTAAGTAACTTAAATAGCTTAATAGCTGCGTACATTACGTACTAGCTGAACTTTAAAGATCTGAATGTGTGTATTATGTCGCTTTCTCTGTTCAAGACTTTTCCCGGTGCGTTTATGAAGGAATATTGTCTTGTATTATAGTGCTTTGCCATTGTTTTAAACATATCTCATAGCATATCCCAATATAAAAAATACTGTGTTACGTCCCACAGAGAGTTTATGTGACATTACACTTAGAGAGGATGTTAAACTGAACTTAGCTGTATGTCACTGCCTCACTGCAGACTCCTGTGTCAATACTAAGGTGACATACTGTAAAAAATAAATAAAATAAAATGTCCTTGAATGAGATTATCTTGACAAACTGGTCTTTTTATTGTCATTCACTGAGGAGAGGAACAGCAATAAGTACTATCTAATAGTGACTAAGCATTTTTTTTTTTGCCTGTTGATTGTGAAACAGGTAGAAAGCCTGGTGGTGTACCTGGTGTATTGATGGTGATGGTGGATGGTAGAAATGTGACACTGGCATATTTCAACTGCTTGAATGATTAATATGATTGGTGTTAAGAAGTCATAGCTGACCAACCGGTGCATCACAACTGTGGGCACTGACTTTGATTGACAGGATTCGAGCTGTGACACATGACTCACCTCGGTGTGTAACCCTTGTGCTCCATGCAAATACTGATAACATTAACTAACTGTTAACTAACATTAACAATAGCAGATTTCAAGGCCTTTACAGGAAATTGACCCGACAGAATTAAAAAGATTAATGATCAAGACAATAGGAGTGGCGGGAACTAAACCTTGGTCTTTGAGCATGTTCGTGTCCAATCCAAAAAACATCCTTTTCGATGGTTTCCACGTGAAATTTTAACATCTCCCCGTGCCTAATTTCACTATACCATCTACTACATCTTCACTCTTTTCATGTCGTTCCTTTCGTTTATCCCTTTATTCATTAGGTCAAGTTCTATTTGGAGCTGGTGGCCCTCGTGGCGTCCAACCTCGATGTCCCTTTTGAAGACCACAGAGTCCAAGATTCTCACCTGTAAGATGGCGTTGATTTATAGTGGCTGCTGTACTGTAAGCGTAATGAGACACTTCCTGTTATGTAACTGGCTAATCAAATTCACATGGTTTGACTAAAGGTTGCTTGTCTTTCCTCTGGTTCATGACAGGTATTCAGAATGACCTTTGGGCCAGGTTTGTGACCCTTCCAAACCAAGACCGAATATGGACTCTGACTGTCACCAACAAGGCGGTCCGTAAACCTGTAGAGCGAGGTACTGACCTCTGCCACCCTCCGTCGGCCTTTGTTTGCTTAATATTATTATACTCTATGAGTTACATAACCGTAACTGTCTATCTACGACTGGGAAACTTACATCTGCTGTCTTAATTGGTTCTGTCACCTCCTTTCTCTTCCAGCTCCTAAGACTCCTCTTGTGATGGTTCATGGCTTTGGAGGCGGGGTAGGTCTGTGGATCAGGAACCTGGACACGCTGAGCCGGTCACGGCCTGTATACGCCTTCGACCTCCTGGGATTTGGCAGGAGCTCCAGGCCTTCTTTCACCTCCGATGCTGCAAAGGCAGAGGAGCAGTTTGTCGACTCTATTGAGCAGTGGAGAGCGTCTGTAGGCCTGGAGAACATGATTCTGCTGGGACACAGTCTGGGGGGATACCTGGCGACCTCCTATGCCATCCAGTACCCTTCCAGGTATGATGATGAGATACTATGTTGAACTGAAGCCAGAGCGTTGTTTTCACATTCATCTGCTGAAAGTGGAAAGTTTCTTTGTGCTCGTTGAAAATCTGATATTAAGGGGTGGGTCTAAGAGCATGATTCATGACATCACAGCTAGATGGGAGCCAATCCTGGTCCGATATGAAATGTACACAAGTGTGATGTGGAAACTTAACGCCCCCGCTGCGCACACACTGATAATGGACTTTCCAGTGAAGGAGACATCATGTGCCCGACCGTTAAACTTTTGAAATGAAAAAAATATTTGCACATTCATAGATTGTGGAATTTTTTTGAATGAGGGAGAAAGATGTCGATTTGTAGATGTCATTTTAAGGATTTTAATATGGAAATTATACTTTTGTGGAAAAAACACATCAGACAAACATTATTGTTCCAAACAGATTTTTTTTAAATTGGCCTCTCTGCTCTCTTTCCGTGTGTGTGTGTGTGTGTGTGTGTGTGTGTGTGTGTGTGTGTGTGTGTGTGTGTGTGTGTGTGTGTGTGTGTGTGTGTGTGTGTGTGTGTGTGTGTGTGTGTGTGTGTGTGTGTGTGATAGCAGAGGAGAGAGATGGAGAAGCAGGTGGAAAATCAGCCAATAGTCATTTGATCCACTGTTAATATGAACAAAATTCATAATACCAGCTTCAAAATTGTACTTGTAACACTTGAATAAAGGAAATGGGAATCTGTGTATTAGATATTAATGCTATAAGTTTGTCCCCTTAATCGTGCATCCATATTATCCCAACAAGAGTTGTGCTAAACAAAAATGTAAAAAAAAAATTACGTTATTTACTACATGCTAGACTTCTTACTAGAATGCTTGATCTACATACATAAATAGTGTTTGCTGGGCATATTTTCAACGAAGAGAGCTCAGATATCTGCTCAGGGTGCAATTACAGCCTCATGAAGCTCAATAAAACAAACTATGATGACAAATATACTGCAGATAATGTGATTAATTTGTAATTATATGTAATTATCTACTGCTTTCTTCCAGAGTGTCACATCTCATCCTGGTTGACCCGTGGGGTTTCCCTGAGCGTCCAGAGACACAGACACAGAGCCAGGAGGGTCAAAGTCAGGAGACAGAGGTGGTGAAGAGACGGCCTCTTCCACACTGGGTGAAAGCCATCGCAGCGGTGGTGTCTCTCTTCAACCCGCTGGCTGTTATCAGAGCAGCCGGCCCATGGGGTACGACTTATAAATATATATCTGTGGTGCTGTTGCGCTGTGACACACATAATGCTCTCATCTCATCTCACAGTGTGTAATTGATTCAGGTCCGGGCTTGGTGAACAGATTTCGCCCCGATTTCAAAAGGAAGTTCGAAGATGTGTTCGACGACGACACTATGACGCAGTACATCTACCACTGTAACGCACAAAGCCCGAGGTACAGGTCAACACACGCCTCGCTTTTTTTTAAACAACGGAACATAATGGCAGCTTGCAAGAAGCTGACACGGGCTTTAGAGAACGGCGACTCTTAATTTTTTCCGTTGTCACATCACCCTTTTCCTTTTCCCAGCGGTGAGGTTGGTTTCCGGGCCATGTCGGAGTCTCTGGGCTGGGCCAAGAGGCCTATGCTTCAACGGGTTCATCTGCTGCCCCCCTCCGTGCCACTCACCATGCTGTATGGAGCACAATCCTGGGTGGACAGCTCATCTGGGGACAGGGTGGTCCAGATTAGGAGCCAGGCCCACACCAAAGTGCTGGTGAGTAAGAGTTCAGCTTTTCAATTTAACTTTGTATATTTTTTTTCGTATACTGACCGCAGTTTATTTCCTTGTCTGTATCGCTCTGCAGCTGATAAATGAAGCCTCTCACCATGTGTATGCTGACCAACCGGAGGAGTTCAACAGAGTGGTTAAAAATATATGTAACTCTGTAAACTGACCTGTGTGTGTGTGTGTGTGTCTGTGTCTGTGTCTGTGTGTGTGTGTGTGTGTGTGTGTGTGTGTGTATACAAGAACTTTAACTACAATTCACAGTCCCTGGTGGTTTTAGCGCTGCATCTTTTGCATGTGAAGTTTGCTGAATGGTTCAGGGCAGATGTAGCTTATCATGAGTTTCTAATTTTGTTCTGAATTCCTGTTCTAATCGTAAAAAAGTTCTAAATATTGCAGTGAAAATTGCAATTTCTTACCTGATAAACGCGATCATGTTTTTTTTTTTTTTCCAGCTCAGCATTATTGTTAAATGTATTTATATTTAACATGATTTAATGTATTTATAAAGTATCCATTAAGGAGATTAATTGAACCACTTCATTCATTGCTATATTATTATGTTGTTGTTGTTGTTTTTTTACAGTAATTGAAACACTCTGTATGTATTAAAGAGCAGCCACATGGTTACTGATTCACTTGCCTTCAGGCAGCAGTGGAAGAACAACACAGATTATTTAAGTAAAATTAACAATATCATTTTCATATTATTTTAATACAAATAAAAGTACATTCTTAAGAGTACAGAAGTATTGTATTGTCTTCTTTAGAAAAATGACCCTTTGACTGGTTATATTATTAGATTGTAGCTGATCGATGTGTTCACCTCTGTGTACGGCTAGCTGGATTAGTCATGTGGTGAGATGAAGGTTGAAAAGAAGGGGGAAAAAATGATAATAATTAATTTTCCATAACTTTTATGGACTGATGAACTTCGATTTTTGCTTCCCTCTCTGGGCCTTGAGCAATTAATTTAAATGGCGCCATCTGAGAAGTAAATAATAGTAGTGGAGTAAAAAGTACAGTTCTTCTTGAAATACTGTATATAGTGGTGTAGTAGAAGGATAAAGTAGCAACAATGTACTTAAATGTACTTTAGTACAGTACCCGAGTAAATGCACATTCGCTGTCTCAAGGTCTATTAATGGAGAAATCCACATGTGGTGCACTTTGTGGGGTAACCACTAGAGGTCAGTAAGAAACATCACTCCTATTAGGTTAACTGTGTCTTTTAAAAATTCCCTTCAATCAGTAGCTAGTAACTACAGCACTCAAGTACACACAGTGGAGTATTTGTGTGTCACAATCAGTGTTACGATATATATGTCATTATGTCAGGCTCGAATGTCTCGGATCACAAAATGCAGCGAAGGTGTGTCGCTTTCCCCAGGATGCGCAGTTGAAATGAGTCGTTATGCAATAATTCATTCCTCATGCAACACTTATTTCCAATGAAAAACTGTTACATTGCAGAAATGGAAATATACAGGCTGGCACATACTTCCTCTCTGATCCGTGGATTACATCATCGTTTCAGGGTTTAACTAATAATGATGGGTAGAACAGAAGAAGGAGCCGGGTCATCATTTCAGTAAATATTTTATTATCAACACAACACAGGTAATTAAAAAAACAACAACAACCTATTCCAGGTAGATATGGTATAGATAAATAGTATAGTGTTGTTATAATAATTGTCTTCACATCGAATGTTAAGTGCTGAAGTGAAACAGATTGAAACCAGGTAAAGGTGTGACGAGTTAAAACCGCGCCTTCATCCTGATGCGACTGGGTTAACAGTGAATCGAGTCCAATGTCGCTATATAAGTTACTCCAGTGTTATCGTACACGTACAACAGAGAGAAACACAGATGCAAGAAGTCCATCAGAGGGAAACGTTTGAGGCTCGCTTTCTGCACATGGAGACCTTTCAGTTTTCACAATAGACGAGGCATTAAAAAAATGGATTTGCTCTGACGATTAAAAGACACATTTTTTTTATTTGTAGAATTTCTTTTTTTTATATATATAAATCGACAGTGCGTGGTCAATTTTGTACGGTAAAATTGCTCTAACATTTTCTTTCCAAACTATTGCAATTTCTTCTCCGTCGAATGTAATTA
The DNA here is from genome assembly GCA_036937835.1 of Pampus argenteus. Taxonomy (NCBI): domain Eukaryota; kingdom Metazoa; phylum Chordata; class Actinopteri; order Scombriformes; family Stromateidae; genus Pampus; species Pampus argenteus. The sequence continues at coordinate 6,640,161 of CM072875.1, forward strand.
GACAGAAGCTGTAATGTGGCCTTTTGCAAAATGCCAGCGCCGAATTCAGAAGGGTTCCCTTCAAAGCATTTTCACAGTACCCTTCTTTCTTTCAGGAAAGCCACGTGAGGTTCATTTTGTCTGACAATACTTTTTCACATATCTTCATCTTATAACATGCTAAATGAATAATACACATACAGTATTTACATCTTCACAAAATGACGGTGACCTGAATCCCTGCACCCTTGCATGCATTGTGTCATGCGCTAATGCATGGTGGGAAAGTCTATGTAATCCAACAGTGGTTTATAAATTTCATATATATATAAGTGCTTGTTCATTCAAGCACTGCATTTGCTGTGCATGCATTTAAAACCCTGTACGTATACAATTTTGTTTATGCATCTCAGAGCATGGCAGAAGTGTGAGTTTATATTATTCTAAGTAACAAAAATAATACCGACAATGCTACAGTTAATTAATTGTCTATTCATAGTTTTAATATCAAAAATTAACATTTTGCCGTAGTACAAAACACATGCTTTTAAAAAATAAAAAAAAATACAGGAACTTTTCATATAGACTTTGTGAATATTTTGACATGTTTATGGGGATAAAAGTGAGAAACAGGCTCACATAGGCTCCCACTCACTGTTCGAGAACAACGATATCGGCCACTCCGTGCACCTGCGTGAGCTGTTTACAGTCGAGGGACGCCACAAGCTTCCTGGGTCCCGGCTGGGTGGGGATGAAGTGTTCTGTCAGCGTCACGGTGGAGTGACCGTTAACGTCACTGAGAGAGAGGAACAAAGAGGAGGAAAATATTAGTCTGGAAATGTGTTGGTGAAAGAGATAATAAGAGGCATGCGATGAGACGTGTTATTGTCTTACCCAACGACCACTTCATGGCCTTTCTGCAGACCCAGGCCCTCCACTCTGAACACGACTCCCCTCAGCGTTCGTGGCAGGGGGTTGGTGAATGTGATCTTAGCTGCCATCTCCTTACCAACCACAGCTTCTCCCACAGGCTGCCAGAAAGAAATTATACATTTAACATAACAAACAAGAAGAAGTCCTTAAAAACAGAAAGAATCCCGTCATGCCAATGCTATGAATCTGTTAATGCTAATGAAACACCCACCGTGATGGTGAGGTCAGGTGTGCGGAGCCTGAAGGTGGTCTGCTTGGCCAACACTTGGTGGGTCTCGCTGACTCTTCCGGACAGCGTCAGCATCAGGGCTGCCTGATCCACCAACTCGTTTTGGTACTGCTGGTAGGGCAGGACCCACTCAATGATCTTCTCTGTGTGGAGAGATAGAACGTACCGGTTCACTATAATATGTGTGGTCTGTTGATCCGTTGTTAGTATACACATACTGATTATAGCAGCTTAGTGGAAAGCCCACCTTCGTTAGGCAAGAGATCCACAGGGATGTCCTCCTTTTTGATGGTGCCCTTCAGCACGCCAGTGTAGTACATGACGGCCACCTGGCTGTGCAGGGTTGTCTTACGGGGCTGCGAGCTCATGTTCTTCACCAGGATGCTCAGCTGGGCGTCGGCTCCCATCTTGGTCCCCTCGTTGTCCACCGTCACCTCCACGCACACATCCTCCGCCATGGGAGTGGAGTAGACGTCCGGCTTGCTGCCATAGCGACTAGCAGTCTCCACAGCGATGCGTTCCTCTTCCGACCCTGGCAGAAACAAAGGACCGGGTGAGTGAAACCTGAGGTTTCAGAAATTATATTGATAGATACAAGAGATACGGCATGAAGGCCTTATTAGACATATTTTTTTTAATATTCTGAAGAAGATGTGAACAGTTGAGGGGTCTATACAGCAAGGAGTCAATAAATTCTTACAATTTTATGAAGGGTCCTGGTTTGAAATAATAGTTTTTGGAACATCGATCCGGGGTAGAAGTGAAATTAGCAGGGTAAAATGTGCGCAGTACCTTCTTGGTGTTTGTACAGGTGTGTGATGTCTGCCCGCTCGTCAGAACCCACTGCTTTGGTGCTGATACAGTGGCCGACAGCTTTCATCTCACTGTGGATCTGGCTGAAAGTACCGTCCAGATTCCTCTGCCAGTAGATCTTATCACTGTTGACCTGTTGGGAGAATAACACGTGATCAGATCAGAGTTCATTAGACGTTTGCCTTCCACACACGAAACCTTAAAGCATTTATGACTGATACAGGTATTCCATCTCCAAACGCCATCTTTTAGAATCCTAAATACCTGTAATTAAATCTGAATACACTTCTCCCTTTGCGATTACAGGCAACGCCCTGGTTATGCACCAAAATAATCCCTTGAGCTACTAAATAACAAAGAATAACTGCTCAGGCACATTTGTCAGAGTGTGTAGCTCTCACCTCAGCAAAGACGAAGGGCGTGTCGTGTTTGAGGAAGACCTGGCCAGAGCGGATGGCGTTGACTGAGGCGGGGCCACAACGAAAGGTGCCCTGGCTGGTCTCCTGGGGTGTGGAGTCAATAGCCTGCCAGCCTCCATTACCGGGGGGCAAGTCTGGTCTGGCCATCCAACAGTCGTTCCATACGTGGAAATTCCTATGAATAGATGAGGTTTAATTATGAGGTTTAATTATTATACAACGTGTTAATTAGTGAGCTTTAGGTACAGAGCTAGTGTAGCTATAGCTGCTGGCTTATAGACTAATATAAGAGTGATCTTGCATAATCTTTCCATTAGGATTACATAATAATAGTGGTCAATAAGAAATAGAAATAACACTTAATTTCATATTCATGTTACTAAGGTCCCGTATGGATCCTAAATTTAACATGAATTATTGAAACAGGTGTCGCTGTCTAACATGGAAACACTTTGCTACATTTAACAAGCACCTGATGTACTTGATGTGCTTCTTGGTTGGGCAGGAGAGAAGTTAAAAAAAAAAAAAGTAACCACAAAACAATAACAAATGACACCCATCATTCTAAGGCCGCGGATCGTACTGCCAGATAGATATCAGGTTCGCATCTGCTGTCGGGGAAGATTTGCAGATAATTGAAAGAGCATGACATTGCTGCAGTTTCAAATTAGACGGGACTGCTTTCGGAGCAGATCTATATATATATACGGTGCATTCCTGAAGTATAGATTTAGCAACAGGGATTTTTTTTCAAGCAGGGGTGTCCTGGACATGTAAAGAGTTGCACATCTTACCAGACAGAGTCACTATTGAGATAGTCAATTGGCTCCATATTCTCATCCAGATATACGTCTGTGGTGAGGGATACGTCAGTATCGTGAGCGGACTGGAAGTTGGTCACGCTGCGGGTGGGTATGCCGAGACAGCGGAGAACTGGAGACAAGAAGAGACAGATGTACTTAAAGCTGAATTTACAATGTCTTTTTTAATACGTCATCTATGTGTCCAGATGCTAAGACATGTGCAAAATGACTTGAGGCATAGTTTGCATAGTTGCATTAAACTTTATTATCCCGGCTGAATGAAAGCAACACGTGTGGCTCTATCTGTGACAAAAGTAGGAGGTATGACAAGAATGCCAATGCAAGGTATTTAGGGTGTATATGAGCTACGGCTTGCTATCAGGGGCAAACACTGTGTGCTAAGGTCAGCTAGCTCTCATGTGATGGACCCTGCACACACACACACACAGACACACACACACACACACACAATGAATGAAGTGCTCTGTTGCAGTGGGAGTTATTGAAAAGGGTCACGTGCATATTACCATAGAGGGATCTAATTCCTCACTAAAGTCCAACCTGTAACCTATGTTTTGTTCACAATCTCACCTGTCGTAGTGACCCCGGAGAACACCCAACACTGTCCGTACGACACGGGCGTTCCGTCTGAGGAGTGGTATTTCCTCAGGATCTCCACGCTGCTGCTCCACGCAGAGGGAGACACTCCGTCAGAGTAATTCCCTGTCCAGTTCCCAACCAGAACCCCCAAGTCATCCTGAGCGTTTATCTAAAAAGACAACGGTGACACGGTCGGTAAGGATCTGTCAGCATGTTCCAAGTTTCAAGTCAAATCAAGTGAAAGGGTAGGTCAGTTAGAGTGTCTACTTAGTGGTGAGCATAATTAAATAACATGTCTTAGACTCAAATTTAAAGGTGAAAACAGAGGAACGTCCTTCTAGAGTCAAACACTGCCATATTTTATTCTGTACAGTGAAACAGGAGTGAAGGAACAATAATCAAAACACATGTTTGGGGTGGAGAAGGACTTAATAAGTAATTAATAATGAATTAATAATTATTGAATCGTTTCTTACCATGGCAGATATGACCCTGACCACATTGACGGAATCCCCTCGACCAGATGGAGGCATGTCACTCTTTTCCAGGAGGAACAGACATGCTTCCAGGACCCCCTCATGAAACTAAAGTGAAGTCAACAAAATCAGTTGGGAAAAACCTCTGTCAACAAATGGCTGAGATAAAACCGAGAGCAGCACGTTGACAGGTCACAAGGTAGCACCGGATAACATGGCCTTTCATTATAATGAATATTGGTACAGCAGTTCATTTTGAGTCAGTCCCACATACACAGTCCTGTTAATTTTGCAGTTGTAGGAACAACAGGCTAACAAATAGTTGATTTTGCTCTTTTCGTGGCATTTGTTGCTAATTAGTAAAATAATAATCACATAGGTAAGTAGAATTAGTTGGAAGAGTACATTATTCTGGCAGGGTTAACTGTTTCTTTAAGTTGACAATGAAGTAATAATAAAAAATAAAAAAAAAGATCAGGAAAAAAAAATCAGCATGCAGCACATTCAGGTTACATCTTGTCTTGATAGTCTGTACCTGTCCGAAGTTCCACGTGCGAGCACCTATTTGCTTCTCTGTGCCATAGTAGAGTCTCCCGATGTCATTCAGCACATACTCCTTCCTCTCATCCTCATCATCCAGGAACACTGTGTCCTCTGTAAAGATATTACACAATCATATATTGTACAGTATACAGTTTTTCATCCTTCATTGTGTGCAGGTTATATTTTATGATCCTACTAAACTAAACTGAAAGGAGATAGACAGAAACCACCGGTTGGTTTATTTACATGATATTAACTTGTCAGGATATTGGTTTCCTTCCTGCCCCCTACCCCAACCCTCCCGCGAGACCCCTCGTCCCCACCAAGAATGTGATTTCTTTTCACTAAAAATGTGAAGGAGACTGCAAGGCCAGGAAATGGTCATGAAACACAATGACCTCTCAGTGGGGCCCACACTTATTTAACAGTCTGTTTTGAGTGACATCAGCGCAAAAGACTTGGGTGTGTCCCGCCAACATGGGAAAGTACTACAAGTATCAGGGTTTCAAGATGGGCATGAAAAAAGACATGTAAAAAGGAAAAAAAGGTTTGAGAAAGTCACGAGGGACAACTGAGAGAAGAAAGGGGAAGTTGTGCTTTAGAGGGAAAAGGGAAGGGTAGAGTCGAGAGGAACAGAGACTTGAGACTTTCCAAGAGAAATGAGGCTTATCTTATGAGGCAGTATTTGGCAGCTGTGATTATTGAGGTTCTCTTTTTTTTTTTTTTACTGAATATTTCTGGAATGTAAGGAGACACACACACAGGAGGATAGGGTGGAGCAGGACAGAGAACAGAGCAGGGAGTCAGCGGGGTGAGTGGCAGGTCAGCAGATAGCAAGGAACACTGTGTGTGTGTGTGTGTGTGTGTGTGTGTGTGTTGGGTGGGTGGGGGGGCTTATAAAGAGACGAAATACAGATGGATGCAGTATAAGTCAGGGAGAGGACAGGTTGCAACCAGCTGTAGGATTACTCTGCACTCACCCCGTAGCATTTCATATAATTGTAGGATTGTGACTTTTATAAGTGTGAAGCAGGACTGATATAGGAGGAAGAGACTGAGAGAGAGGGAGAGGGAGATCGGGCTTGATGCCAAAAGCAATACGCTGCCAAAAGCAGCAACCCCATAATCACAGACAGACTGTGGTTTTTATTTTTTTTTTATCAGATCCTCTTTTTTTTTATTTTGTTGTGTTGGCAAAGCGCTTATTTTTTTCTGGGTTAAATATCCTGTTCAAAGACTGCAGAGCATATGCAGTTTTTATTAAAGAGATGAGACGTCTTTCTTGTTGTTTTTAACTACGGACATTTTGGACATACTGATGAATGTCCCTGTGATTTATCCAATAACAATATAATGTATGTGATGTATGAACGTATCATGAATGGAGTCAGCGTTAAGTGTTTTGGTCCCAAACGTAGTTCAATATGACGGTTAAGCGGTGTTAAGGAGTGTGTTGGAAATCTTGAATTATGGCCAGTGGAGTTACATAACGCCACATAGTTACACACACAGGGTCATGCTGTAGCTATTTGACAAACATAACACTCTCACTGCCTTTCCCGCCCATGTGTAACATTATAACTGGACTCGTCTCAGAGAGTAAAGGCTAAAGAGCGATCAGAACAATCCTACTATTTGTTCTACACCAGCTATGTTCTTTTTTTTATCAGAAGAAATATACTGACTTTTGGAAGATCTGCTTTAAAACTAACACTGAGCCAAAAACGGTACCCATTTCATTCCAGACAACGTTATGCAACGCTGTACATCATCCCTCATTATTTCAGCTTACCTTGACACCAGGGGTTAAAAAGCATCACGATGTTCTTGCTGGAATTGTGAGTAGTAGCGGCCTCGCCCTTCAGAGAGCACGTTGTAACGGCGAGGCCGTACAGGCCGATCACAGCGTTGGCCGGCGAGTTGACCGACAGCTTGACTTTGTTGGCGTTCCGCTCTACGACCTTGGCCTCCCAGCGTTCGTTCTTCAGGTCATCCACCAGCGGAATGATGACGTGGGTGCCTTTGGACACCAGAGGCAGGGGACCTACACCACACAGGTTATATTTGAGTCAGGTGGTACCGAGATGCAAAACAAAAAAATCCTATCCATCCATTAAATATGAACGTACCGCCAACAGCTGATTAGCTTAGCTTAGCCTATAAAACTGGCATCAGAGGGGAAACAGTATATAACAGAATATGAGCTGCATAGTGTTAATCAGTGAGCTTTTAAAGGTCAGATAGGTCAATTTCTTTACCTTTTGACAGATCAAGCTTGTGGATGAAAAATGGATAACACAACAATAGTAAACTGTTAAACAACACATGCATCACTGCCCTGCGCCCAGCTGTGCATGATTTATCTGAGTAAACAAAACAAAAACCTCTCATAAACACACGTTCAGTCAACCACAGGAATGTTCCTTCTCACGACGGCAATGTTCGGCTAAATGCCAGCAAACCCACGAAAAAAAACCCACAACTTTAAGCATACTTTTTGTTGTGAGAACAAGGGAGGTGATGTTAAAAGGTCCTTCAATGATAGGAGACTTGTTGGATGCTTTCCACTGAGCTCAGTGATTGGTGACAACCTGCTGGGCTTCAGCTAACGCGGGTACAGGGTTTATCACGGAGCCATTGTTTTCCAGCCGAGCGCAGCCAACACTCCCCACGCTTCCCTTAGTTGAAAAGGAAATCAATGAAAAACACTGTGTCTTTTCTTCTGGAACAGCTTCACCTTTTTTTTTTTTGTGTAAAACCGACTGAGAATCTTTACTAGTTGAACAAAATAACAGGTTAGTGCGCCTCAATTGAACAAAGTGCTGCTTTTTAGTTCAACACAAAGCCTTTTTTTTTTCGCGGCGAACGACAGCGTGAAAGCAACGGTCGGCCAAATTTGAATAGCTCCCGTAGCGATGCGTGCCGATTCCTCGCTTCTCGTCTTCGCGCCGGTGATGCAATGACAATTTATTCCCAAGTGTGCCGTGGATCACTGTAGTGTGAGGTCTGTAAATACCAGAGGGAGGTGTCCGCTTTCCTGAGGTCTGGAAACAGTTCACACTGCGGCAGGAATCTGAAACCTGCGGTGTTTGCCATGGTTGAACTGCGGCTCGATTTTTAAATGTACTAGCTGCACGTAGGACTCTGACCACATTTTACTTTGTTTTGAGTCAACGGTTTGTTCCTCTGCATTACACATTGATACCACACATGTAGATCTGCCTGTTCGCCACGATTAGTACTATTCCGCCTGTGAAATCCGTTGTATCATGACTTCTGTGTCTCTAGAGATGCTTTTTCTAAAAAAAAAAAAAAAAAAGTCTGGGAAAAAAAAACTCTGATGAAGTTATTTTCCCAGACTTGGACGAGGAATTTAAAGGATGAAGGCAAGAAAACAAGTCTAATAAAATACATTATATGTGCTATCTGCTGTTCATATGTTCATATGTCTTCATCATTTCAGTAATATATCTGCTTGGACAGTCTGATAACACAGCCTGTCCCTCCGTTAGCCTCATACCTGTCCTCAGGTCCAGATGCAGCTTGTGAGTGTCAGCCTTGAAGGGCCTGTTGAGCTCCAGCTCTATCTGGAAGGTCTGCCCTCTGCGGATGATCAGCTCGTCCTTGTCATACAGGTCAGTGTGGTGCTCCCTTCTGTTCTGACCCGTCTTGGAGCTCAGCAGGTCCACGGAAACCACTGACAACTTCATTTCTGTGAGGAGAACGAGAGAATATCACTTGTAAGAATGCGTCTCTATTACTGCTGGAATAGATTTGATATTTTTATTAGGAAATATTGTGATTGTGATATTGTCAATAACATTACCTTCCAGTTCTGTTGCTTCTCCATTCTCAGGCTTTGGTTTAACAGGCTCCGGGGTCAGAGGTTTGACCTTTTCAGCATCATCTGTAATATCAACAGAGGTGCTGCTCTGGCGCTTAAAGCAGCACGGGCACATTTTCCTGAACCAGCCGCAACATCCTCCTTTCCCCTGTGTTTTATCCGCCTCCTTCTGAATGGTCAGCTCCACCCGGGTGGGCGCTGCTGCTCCTGGGAAGCGCCCCACATCTGACGTGCCTCTTGCTGTCAAACGCTCACCTGGCATCCTGGGAGACATATGAAAAAAACAAATTGCAACTTCAAGATACGAAACAAAATTAAGATGTTAGTGACTTCAGGGGGCAGACATGCACTTTCCATTCTGGTGTATTTAGCCTTTCATCCTTGACGGCAATACTCCCTGCGCAATCTCACATACTCCACCTACCACATTGTTGGATCTGTCTCACCCAGCTGTTGGGGCGTAATACTGTTATTTCTGTGTAGGTGTACAGTGCTGTAGGTCATGCACTTGCACATCCCCATCCTTAGAATTAGATCATTTGTCCCTTTTGCACCTCTTCAGCTTTTAAACTGGGTCAAAGGCAGAAGGAGGAGACCTTTTTTTTTCCCTGTTTACCTACTCCTTTCTCTGTTTTTCCTCACCATCTGCATCTTTATCTTCATCTTCATCAACATGGCGCGACGCACAAAAATACATTTATATTACCCAAACATTAAGGCACCAATGGGTCGGTTTTGTTGGCTCTTGTAAAACACCCATGAAGCGTAATGAGCTGCAGTAATGCACGTAGTCAGGGGAAAACAGCGTTGTTGAGTAAACACATATAGAGGAGATGTTTGCTTTATGGGGTATTATTATTCTCCCCGATTCCCTCTTAATTACTCCCCCCTGTCACGCCTATTATTCTACACAACACCTGGAGGGTCTTTAACATGGCTACATACATGACATCATGCTAAAAATCTAAGGCTAAAGCTACACGTCTCATGCAAACGGTCAGCATCCTCACCGGTTGGTGATCCATGTAGGCAACATGTAAACAAAGGAGCAGCATTAACTGCCGTAATAAGCCGTTATATTTATGCTTTGTTGTGTTTTTTAATTTTAAGCAGCAGAGACACAGGTTTTTGCCCTTACCAGAGCCCCATGCACATTGCTTTGGCATGTGGAGAAATCCAAAGCCTGGCAGAGCAACCATTCCTACGGTGGCTGAGCTATAATTGGAAAATCACTGTTGAGTGGAGGGGTCAATTAATATTGGTGCACATCTTCTTAGCTCTGTGAATATTTCAGTGTGTCGTCTTTGCAAAGCAGGACGCTAAAGTCCAACAAAGTAAAGCAGAAAGGGTTGAAGGGTCGAGGCTGCACAGGCGATGCGAGACGTCCTCTAAAGGAAAGGTACCGAAGCTGTTTCATATATACACAAGCAGCACTGAGAGACTTTGGTACAGTGCTGCTACTTTTCTATTGATCGATTAGTTAAATAATAGCATGGTAGTGATAGTGAAGGTATGTGTCACAGTTCAAAAGTGCAGGCGACAGCTGAGGGACGCCTCACTTTATCACACCTGGGTGTAAGTATAGAATACGTGTGCAGCATCTGTGTGACACTACGTGCACTCCTGACTTTTTCAACTCCTTGTTTTCCTGAATTGCGTTGAACAGATGTCATTCCACTCCCTTCAACTGTTGCCGCAGCTCCACCCGAAAACTGTTTTTCACACATCCATTAACATCCATCCAGACCTTTTTTTTCTTCTTCTTACTCACAGATGATAGGTGACTGAATATTTGGGGGTGATGAAATTCAAGCTACAGGTACAAATATTATTTCAAACTTATTTCAAATGGAACAGCCGAACAAAAGCTTTTTTCAGGGTGTTTAGTTAGTAATTTGTGTTCTTCACAAGCTGTTTAAAAGTCGAGTTATCTCACAACTGCACCTTAGGTGGCCTAAAATTGCCCAATTAGAGCCATCCACTCAACCCCCCTAAAACCATGAAAAGCCATTCCACAAGTCTAATGTTTGGCAGCCTCGCTCTGCCCTCACACTTTTAATGCACTAATTTAAATGGATTTATAATACAGCCATCAGCCAAGCTTGAAATGAAGTGTTACTGCTTCATGCACCCCCCACCCCACCCCTCCCCTGACTATCACTATCACATGTATCACTCCATCCATTATGTTCGTATGTGCCCACTTCTTTTTCCCCGTCAGTTTGTGTTGGCATGGTGGCATGGCTGGTATGCCTACTGGCCCCTGAGATAAGCACTTCAAATTCAAGACACGGTTCCCAAACAACAGCAGCCGCTTTAAATGGTCAGGCTCGTACATCTGGTGACATTGTGCCCGATGTAAAATGAATTCATTGATTAAAGAAAAAGAAACTTCAAATGTCACAGTACAGTAAGTAATCCCGTCATGTCATTATTATGCAGAGAAAAATAGCAAGAAATGGATTAAATCGTCCTTCAAGGTCTCTGAGAGAAGAAAAAGGGATCAGCTGCGGCTGGTTGATCACCAGAAATACCTTCACTAATTGTCTGTGTTCTCCATTGATCAGTGAACATGCTTTAAAGTGAGTAGAACAGTAAAGCAGCTCTGGCAGGATGAGGCAGCCTCTTCTTTATAAACTGCTGGGAACCAATCAGGGATTTATTGGTTTGTTGTTGCATTTCATTAAAAAAAAAAAGTTGAGGCAGAAACTTCACCCAGAGACCGTTTAATATAGAAAACATATGAAGAATAGGCACATAATGACTGATGGGTGGAGTTAAATCAGTTTTTATACTATTATTATTTTTATTTTTTTGGTAATTTTTTTTTGTAATTTATTTTTTTTTGCAAAAATACTAAAAGCGTCTCCTTCTTTCTATTCACATCTAGAGAATCATCAAATAAACAATATAAATTTAACTATATGACACTTTCTCTTATCTATGGAAGGAAACCGTTAGCTCAGTTTGTTATAGGTTCACACTTCACCGCTACTAGAAAAAGAACCGTAAGCAACACACACACACACACACACACGCACACATGCGTAAGAGTGAAACACTTACTTTCTCTTTAAGCTGTTGCTTTTCTTTCTTTCCGGATCAGTTGCTGTAAGCTCTGTACTTCGCTCTGCGTGATGATCCTTCAGCGTCTGAGAACTTTTGGAAACTTTTTTACTTCGCTCTTCACTTCACTTGGTCTCTTCACTACTTATTCATACATATACATATGTCTGCACTGCTCGTATATTTAAGCTATCACACACACTCTGCTCTTCTTTTATAGCCCACTCCTCCCTGACTCCACCCTGAGCAGCTGTACTTTCTCAACTTACTGCATTGGTTGAGCGCAATTTGGCGAGCTGAGCGTTATGAGTTGCTACATGGTGGGTAACGCGCGCGCACGCACCCGCGCACGCACACACGCACACACACACAGATGTTACGTGAACCACACAGACAGTGGAGGGTAAGAAGAGGACACTGTGGGGTAACCCTAACCCAACACCTACAGCTACTTTTCACAGCAATTATATAGATATACAACTATTGCTAAATACAATAGTATAATTGCCATAGAATATATATATATATATATATATATATATATATACATATATATATATAAAACAACCATAGTTGCAACCACATGAACAGATAAAAACCACAGTTGTGATTACATGCAGACCCGGTGATTCCAGATTGAAGTAAACATAATATTGCAGGTCATTTACTGTAACTTCCCCTCTATGGGTGAGTTTCCATGGAAACCTCAAAAGGGTGAACGCATGTGTTTCCAATTACATATTGCTGATGTCGCACCAGAGTTCAAAGATTTAGGACTAGGAAAAGTTGTCTCATAGATGAACCATTTGGCAAGAGATCGTAATGACGTCATATCTGATCAGAGGCCATGATGCAAAAACCCTAATGCATGTCTGAACCTGGCTTCTTTTCTTCATAATACATGAAAGGCAACGCAGGGTCCCGCCCAGAAGAAAAACAGTTGAAGTTCTTTAGGGATCAGACCAGAGAATAATAAACTTTATTTATCCGCATAGAATTATATGTGTGTTTATATGTGTGTCGAGTGCTGCTGTGTGGCTGAAATAACATCAGACCAGGATATACTGTATGTTATCTATTATTTTATATTGATCTACATAAGTAGATATTAGAGTATAATATGTATTTGTGATTCAAATATATCATTCGGTTAAATCAATCGTTCAATCCAGTAAATATTTTGACATGTCATACAGGAAAAGCACGGGTGTGATTGACAACACTAATTAATGAATATCAAATCAAATCAAATTTTATTTATATAGCCCAAAATCACAAAATACATTTGTCTCAGAGGGCTTTACAATCTGTACAGGGAGTGACACCCTCTGTCCTTAGACCCTCGATCCGAGTGAGGAAAAACTTGCCCACCAAAAAACCTTTTAACAGGGAAAAAGGTGGAAGAAACCTCAGGAAGAGCCACAGAGGAGGGATCCCTCTCCCAGGACGGACAGACGTGCAATGATGTCACATGTACAGAACAACTCAACACACACATATTGTACACTCACAATGAATTATAGTGAATTACAATGATAAAATGAGAATATCTGCCATGCACTTCCATTAGTGTTACTAGTACTGAGGCACCTGAATAGAACAAATAGCCATTGTTAATGTTATTAGTTATACTTGTGTTTTTCCTGCCTGTGACAAGTCAACATTGTCACTGTAGAAAAAGCCCTTTATAAGGATAAAGTAATAAGATAACACTGAACTGATTTATAAATTTGCTACAGTATTAATTTTTTTTTTCAAAGCCATTTTTCTGCAAGATTTGTGGATTTTTTTTTTTGTTTTTGTCATGACTGTTTATATTTTGAAAAATGTAGACCATTTACAGTTTTACTGTCGATCCTGCTGGCCTGACAGCAGCGTGATAAATGGCACGGACAACATTTGCAGTTTGTGCAGAGCGGTGGGCGTTTGAGGAAACACAAAGGTGACATGGGTTAGCTGAGTATCTGAGTGTAACAGATGGGGCTGGGTCCCAGCTCCCTCACTGTATGTGGGAAACCAAACAGTGGGCCAAATAAAACACTTCCTGACTGTAGGAGACAATGAGAATGTAGGAGAAAAAAAAAAGTGCTCTTTTATGTTGTATACATTTCCACTTCGAACGAGTGTTGTTGATTTTTTTTAATAAAAAAAAAAGAAGAGAAGAAGAAAAATCTTTCTGTGTAAACGAAGATTGTCCTTGTGTCCATGAGTATCACTGAGAATATGTTTGGTATGTGCCATATTGACACACCTCAATAATAACCAAATCCCTCCTTTTCTGAAAAAAGTATTAAAATATATATATAACACAACAATTAAACAATTAATGTTAGTGCTACATGTTATGTGCCGGGCTATCTTGGCTGTCTCTCCTTGCTTCCAGTCCTTCCATATGTTCCAAGATATGCAAAGGTAAGCTAAGCTAACAGTCTCCTGGCTGTAGATTAAAATTCAACAGACATCATTTATATGACATCTCATATTGTTGAGTCCCAGTGGGAGTGCCACAGGAACCGTTTTTGTCCTAATTTATGTGACTCATTTAAAAAGCTAACGGTGACATCATTAGATGAGTGTGTTATACAAATAGTACGATGACTTGTGTCTGTGTGACTCTTAAATCACTTCGCCCTGTCCATTCATAGTCTGTGGCTGATTCACGCGTCGCGGTTGCCACGGAGACGAACACAAACGGACAAAAGAAATAATTTGCTAAAAAAAACACACTCACAAAAAAAAGTCAAGCATATACTCAGATTTTTTTTGTGTGTGTGTGTGTGTGTGTGTGTGTAATAAAGGCAAAGCAGTGTGTTTAAATAGGAAACGCTGTCTTTCCTGAAAGCTGCTACATTTAGTAGAGAGCAGACCAGAACTTTATTTATTTATATATAATATTTTTCCATATGTTTCATTCTATTTTAAGATTTTTGCTGTCTCCATCTACAGTGTCTGAGAGTGTGAACTGTACTTCAACGCACTGCTGCTTTAAGCTAAATGGTACTTCATGCCAACATATTCACAATGACAAGTTAATCAGGTATAATGTTTAATGTATAATGTATATATATATGTGTGTGTGTGTGTGTGTGTGTGTGTGTGTATTAAGAGAGCCATGTCACAGTTATTCAACCCTGATATAATGTTGTTGTTTTCAAAGCTGTCTGACAGTGTATATAGACTACTGAAACATGATTAAGCCTTTGAGAACTCCTATAATAATCCTTCCTTTGTTTCAGCTGTGATGCATATATAAACCCCACCCATGATAGTATTCAAGGTGAGTCGCTGACATTGGGAAAACAAAGGAGCTGAGATTATTTCATCACACCTGAAGGGCACCAACATGCACCATTGGGCGTATTATAAAGAAGTTTAAAACTTATGGAGCAATTGCAAACCCGCCTGGTTGTGGAAGAAAGTTGAAATAATAAACCTTGATGATTATTGTTGAGAGAAAAAAAAATCCTAAAATGTCCCGGAGTGGCCTTATCAGTCACCAGATTTAAATCAAATTGAAAAGCTATAGTGGGATTTAAAGAAGGTGAAGCGAGAGGCTTTTGTACATGAAGAATGGGCAAAGATCCTGATCGAGAGGCATAAGAAGCTCGTCAGCACTTACCAAATACGTTTGTTAGTAGTTATTAAAGCTAAAGGATACGCTACAAAATACAGAAGCTGGGGGTCGAATAATAATAATAATAACTGCACATGCACATGTGTTAAAAGGGTAAAATGTTTCATTTGAACTTCAACCTTAAGTCAACTTCTGCTGTCAAAATAACTCAGATGTATCATTAAATATTTCTTGTCGTTCAATGGGGTTTTGTAGCATTTCTTGTCATCTATCATCCACATCACTGTCCTTTGAGATGAGGGGGTTCAGTACTTCTGACTGCAACTGTGTGTGTGTTTATTTTTAGTTTTTTGAAGTCATTATTCACTGATTGGGATTCAGGTATTTATCAGGCACATGCCCTGGGCTCCTCTCATTATTATCACCTACAGTGGCATTTTTTCAGTGAGTGTTATCACCACTACTCCCTCTGCCAACTAAGCCTCCATGCTGCCCTCTGGTGGTTATTAGCAAAGCTATTTTGTTAATATCTTTGACTAATTTGTTATCTGGTTGGTATAGGTTGGCAGGCGATATTGTATATTTGTATCCATTTATTAAAAATTCATTGCTTTTTCTTTTTTTTCTTTGTTTCTTTTAAAGTACATTTTAATAAATAAATAAATATTTTTTTACATATTTTTTTTAAAAGCACAAGACGCAGACGCGCTTACTACTACGTCATCAGTACGCGTCGGAAGCACGCCGCCTCTGTAAGGTCTTCATGTTTCACACGTGAGTTAAACAACATTGTTGCCTCTCACAAATTGTGTTTCTTTGACTCATATTTTACAAGAGTTGAGCTAAATGTCTCATTCAACTGCTGTGAGTTTGTCAACATGTCTACTTGTTCAGAAAAACATCGACATAGCTTTCGTTGCACTTTTGGTGCAGGCAGCTAGCTTAGACGGCTAAAGCTCGTCTTCCAGCCAGAGTCCTTTCCTAGAATATTGAACTTTAATGTGTCGCTGGTTTTCGGCAACTACACAGACTCCGTGGAACATGACACAGGATATTCTCTGAGTCATTGGGTTTCATTTGTAAGTTCGGCATTCATTAATCTTACCAAACAATTCAAAATGCCTTGTTTACACCTGGTTTAGATAGATAGACGTCAGGTAAACACAGTATTTATCCCAAGAACGAATTACAGTTATTTATATGTAGATCTTATTTATATTCCTAACGGATTGGCAGATCGAAAACACAATAATCAATACCTAGCTGGCTATTAGTGATTTAGTAGCCTTACATATCTACTACAACATATTGATCACAGAGCAATTGTGTCCTTAAATATAGACAGTTATTTACTTGTTTTTAATTTGACTGAGCGTATTATTTACAATAATATTTACAATTTAAGTTCAAACATTTTAACAAAATATTAGGCAGATGATCACTACCTACTGATTACTTCACTGTCTGTTTTTTTTCTTCCTTGTTTCAGCTGTTTCAGTAGATTTAGGTAAACACCCTCTGAAACGAAGACAAGACCTTCTGCTGGTAAGCTGCACTTTGTGAGGTTCAAGTTATGCTGGTAAAAGCAGAGGAAAAGAAGCCATGGAAAGGGGGAGAAAAGAAGAGGAGTCACCCTGGTGACAATAGCCAAGAAGGAGAGAAGAAGAAGAGGAGGGGGGGTAAAGAAGGAGAAGAGGGTCAGGGAGATGGCGGCAGGAAGCGCCTGGATGGGATGAGTGTCGGCTATTTCCGCCGCGTTGGAGAAAGACTCAGTGAAGGCTTTGAAGATGATGAAGAGAGAGGTGAGAATGAAAACAGAAGTCCATCTTCCCTGAGACCCTGAACAATTTTTATTTTTAGTCATCACTGAGCGAGAGCTTTTAGTGCTGTGGAGTTTTTTTTGTTTCTTTTATGAAAGTCCAAAAAGATTTGCTTCTGCAAAAGATTTCCTTGCTTGCTGTTTTATTTCAGCTTAGGGCAAGAATCTGGCAACACAAAACATATAATACAGGTGTTACGATATGTTATATTAAGATATCTCAAGGAAATTAAATCGAACGCAACTGGACTTGGTTATTTGTCTTCGAAAAACAACTTTCAAAGACAAATAACCAAGTCCAGTTGCGTTTGATTTTAATTTCCTTGAGATAACCATGACCTGGATGAATGAGAACATTCACAGGTTATATTAAGATATATTGCAGTACTGTAAGCAAGGCATATATTGCAATCATGAGGCTGGGATTATCCTAGAGGTCACAATACATAATTTTATACAGTGAGGTCAAGTTTCTAAAAAAAATAGTCTCAATGACAGACAGTAATGTACAGTTCAGGGCGCAGACTCCCCCCCACGGATGTCTGGGGGTAAATTTAAATCAATAGTGTTTTTTTTCTAATCAATGCATTACAAAAGATAATATCACAACACTCAAGTGTATTGATATTTTCTTACACACCCACACTTCAGCTATGTAGAGCCTCTGTTTTAATGATGACACATCGGATTTTCACTGATAAATGTATCATAATTGCATCATTTTGCCTGAACTAGAACATCGAGGTTCTCCATCTGTCCAGCTGCTTTACAGTCACATTTTTATGTGGCTCTATGTAATGCTTACTTTCTATTGACTATTGTTGCATCCCTTTTAATCTCCTCCGTAGAGATGTTTGTGGAGAATGTCCTCACGGAGGTGAAAGGTAAAGCGAGCCTGGTTGCGATGGACCAGACAGGAAGCATCACCCTGCAGCGTCTGCTCCCGCTCTGCAGTCCTGACCAGGTGGGGGAGGTGCTGACCGAAGTGGGTGGGGAATCGGGGTCAGACTTTAAAGCGGTTTCTTGTGACCGGTGCGGCGGCCACGTGGTGGAGAGTGCGATCAGACAGGTGTCCAGGTGGATGGGTGAGTTTATCTCACTTCACTGCTCAGCACTGTGTAAAATGTTTATGACAAGAAGAGTAATGTGAGGTTTTATTAAATTGGTGAGATCATCTTAACTCTGTTTGTCTTTTTTTTTTTTTGTCTTCCATCATTTGTTTTAGAATTATCAAAGGAGCCGTCTGCTACCACAGAAGAAGAAGAGGAGGAGAGTGGTGGAGTGCTGGAGGCCCAGGTGTTGTCTTTAAGTCAGGTGGTGAGAGACAACACAGCGGACTTCATCAAACATGCTCACGGCTCACACGTGGTCCGCACACTTTTACACGTACTGGCAGGTTGTCTCGGGCCCCCCCGCACTGAATCCCGTCCAGGTACGCACACCACACACAAGTCACAGCAACCACAAAAATCAAAAGGCCTTGTCCACTTTACACCTGCAACCATGTCATGTTTTCTCTTTTATTCTTGTATATTTTTCCCCCCTCAAGGTGCAAAAGAACGCAACGTTGCTCCTCCGCTGACAGACTTTGAGATTCCCACGTCGTTTTGGTACGAGCTGAAAAACCTCACAGAGACTTTGATGGGCCACGTTAATTGTGAGTTATCTTTCATCAAACCCTTTCACATGTACCCTCGTCTCAGTTGTCCCCTGAAAAAAAAGATGAGTTGTCTTATGCTCGTCTTTATTATAGATTATACAATTCTAGTATTGCAAAGTTTCTGTTAACGTAAAAAAAAAAATACACATTCGTATCTATTTTTGGATGTTAATGGAAATGGACTAAAATGTTTTATCAGTCTTCAGTTGATTGCTGTTGCCGGTTAGACTGAATTTTAAGGTTACTTTAGTTCCATTATTTCATCATTTCATTTTATTCACTTTTATACACTCATTTTTATTCAGTTTTAGTTGTCTGAGCTTGGCCATTTCGATTTGAGCTTTAGTTTTCCTCGACTTAGTTCATGTATTTTTCCAAAGACATCCACAAACACTGTTAACTGCGCCGCCTCCCTCGTCATGAACTTGGCTGACTCCTCTTACATTTTTTGCTAGAATTGGATAAGCACACAAGCCCATTAAAGGGAGGACTCACTGGGGAAGAACTTAAGGGCAGCTTTTTTAGAACAGAACGACCTCCGAATTGTGTTTGTATGTTCTATGATAACAGTTGATAAAAAGCCTTGTGGTAAATGAACGGACATTACAAAGTGTCTTTTCTGCACAGTGACGGATGAAAATGCTTTTAACAGGTCGCTGAAGTAGGAAATCACTTTGTGTTGTCCAGTGTATATACGTTTGTAGTTGTCGAATGTGTAAGACATGTGCATATTGTGTTTAAACATTTCATTACGAAATACAGTAATTTGTCCGTCTTTAGAGTACTAGTGATTTCCACAGGAACCAATCATAGAAACGCATCAGGAAAGCTTTCAGTGGGCTGTATTTTTGACTGGTTGATTGTGTATATATGTACGTGTGTGTATATAAATATGTATTTCAGTGTAGTTATGATTTGGTAATTTGATTTGATGTCAGTATGAACACATTTTTGAACATAAACTGAAGGGTTTTGAAGCGTTTTGCTGAGAAATGTATTCAGGAAATATGAAAGGCTGTAGTCTCTGAATGCTTTTTGTGTGAAGGCAATGCAAATGTGGTCACAGTTTAGTCCATAATTGTTGTTGTTGTTGTGTTGTGGAGAGTTTTATAGATGGTATACTCAACCATTAAAAAAAACCTCTGTAAATGCAAGATTTTCAAATTCTGTTAAAATCAGAGGCTTAATGCTCTATGTATGGAGAGAAATAATGGCTCTTTTTGTCCAAGGTTTTTCGGTTCTTTTCGCGCTGAAAAAATCTTCAAAAAAGAAATAACTCAATCATCTATATTTATTTAAAAGTACACTGCTCAAAAAATAAAGGGAACAACACAAATGTAACTCCAAAATACATCAAAATGTCCACTTAGGAAGCAAAACTGTCAGTTCCACATGCTGTTGTGCGAATGGATGAGACAACAGGTGGACACCTGTGCTTTCTGGCTGATGTTTTGGACAGTTTTGAAGCTAGTGGTACTTTCACTCTAGTGGTAGCATGAGATGGAGTCTACAACCAATGGCAGTCTACCGCCATTAGGTACCGAGATGAGATCTTCAGACCCCTTGTGAGACCATATGCTGGTGGGTTCGTCCTTATGCAAGACAATGCTGGACCACATGTGGCTGGAATGTGTCAACAGTTCCTGCAAGACGAAGACATTGATGCTATGGACTGGCCCCCCCTGTTCCCCAGACCTGAATCCAATTGAGCACATCTGGGACATCATGCCTCGCTCCATTCACCAACACCACGTTGCACCACAGACTGTCCAGGAGTTGGAGAATGCTTTAGTCCAGTCTGGGAGGAGATCCCTCAGGAGACCACCTCCTACCTCATCTGCAGGTGTCCAGGTGTTGTAGGGAGGTCATACAGGCTCATACAGGTTTTAAGGACATTACATCAAAGTTGGCCTGTAGTGTGTTTTTTTTTTCCGGCTTTAATGTTGAGTATGACTCCAAATCCATTTCCATTGATAATTTTTGTGTGATTGTCAGCTATGTGAAGTATTTAATAAGAATATTTCATTCATTCAGATCTAGGATGTGTTATTTTAGTGTTCCCTTTATTTTTTTGTGCAGTGTATTACTGTCCTATTCAGATTCCATACATATCTGTTTAGATGTTGTTCATGTCCAAAATGTATATGCGTTTTGTATTCAGTGGTCACACACACACACACACACACAAAACAAATTGGCAGAAAGTATGATGTCTTCTTCTCTTCCCCTGTGTCTTTCTTTTTCTAGTAAGTGTCACAGACGCTGTTGCCAGTGCAGTGTTCCAGACCATGTTGACCGTATGTCACAGAAAACGACCCAAACTCTGCAAACAACTCCTGAAACGGGTCATGGAGTATCTGACAAGTCTCAGCGCTGCTCCAGGAGTTAGGTCAGAGACGACTCTTGTTCTGTTTTACTTTTATCTCGCAATGAGTTGCTGAATTGAAGATTTGAAGTGCAACGCTCTGTTTTGTTTTTGCTTCCTTTTGTCAGTCCGCTTCTGGTTTTTCTCAAGGACCAGGCCTCCAGTCACCTCATTGAGACGATCATACAGTTATCTCACAAGTCCCTGCTCCGCGACCTTTACAAGAACCACCTCAAGGGTCATCTGGTTGACCTGGCCCTCCATCGCATCGCCAACTTCCCCGTACAGAGGCTAACCGCA
Source organism: Pampus argenteus (assembly GCA_036937835.1). Classification (NCBI taxonomy): domain Eukaryota; kingdom Metazoa; phylum Chordata; class Actinopteri; order Scombriformes; family Stromateidae; genus Pampus; species Pampus argenteus. Next base: position 6,661,584 of record CM072875.1, read on the forward strand.
GCCTCAGCCAAATATAAAATGGTAGGTTGAAATGTCAGGAGAAACGTCAGGGTTTCTTATAGAAAGGATGACTCCATTTTTCTCTTTTTCTCTTCATAGTTCCTGACGTTGTTTGATGAGCTAGTCCAAGGTGTGGAGGCCATCTTGGCCGCAGGTCACATGGGTGTGATCGTGCAGATGGCAGAGAGCTGTGCAGAAAGTGAAGAGAAACAGAATGACTTGATGCATTGCCTCCTGCGTGTAAGCCTCAAATCATTGTAACAATACCCTTTTTGTTTCTATTTATTTCTCCATCTTTATGACTGAGATAGAACATGCATGACAAGCAACAATAAAACTGCTTAATGTTTGATTTGTGGATGATGGAAACCAATGCCGTCGTGTTCTCAGGCTTTTCACTGCGAGGAGCCCGGCTCTCGACACACCAGTTGCCTCCCTCTCTTCATGTCCCTGCTCACCTACGAGGTGTATTACCACTCTGACACTGCAGAGGGCAGCGTACAGACACAGGTAAACCGCTGAGAGTCTTAATCATTTGTTGCTCGATTTTTACTTGTAGTTTGACAAAGCACATCGATGTTGAATAAATACCAGAGAGGCAGTACGGTACAATTCTGCTTTTCTTGATCGTCTCTAGGTGCCGCTGTCCTCCATCTGTTACCACGGCTCCCGGCTGGTCCAGGCGCTGGCCAGGTTCAAGGAGCGCTCACTCCTCCTCAGCAGTCTGCGCACTCTGACCCCCGCTGACCTTCTGACACTGGCCTCTGACCCTTCAGGCAGCCACGTCCTCCAGGCCCTCATCACCACATCCAGCGACAAGGGCAGAGGCAAAATCCTCAAGAGGCTGGAGGTATGAAAACGGGGTTTGGACACACTAAACCTTTGCCTGGTACTGTATAACAGGAGGCTAGTTAGTGAAAACTCCAAGACCAGTCAATAACAATTTTATGAGGGGATGTTTAGCACTGTAGTAACTTTGCTAGATTAGTAATTGTTGTTTCAAACAAGGAATTTGGTGACATTGCACTGTACTGCTGCTATAAAAGCCACTTTGTGCACCAAATCTCAGAACAGCTGAAAATAGACCCCCATTCCTCCCACTGCTGAGCCGTTTCTTCATTTCACTGAACTTCACTAAGCTGGGAGCCACAGATGAGCGAGTCAGAAAGCATTGACAGATGGACTAACACGCTGTCTAGTTCTTCTAAAGGGATTCGTTAACAAAAACAAAAATACAGCCAGCCTTGTATGGATTAAAGGTAAAGGTGTGTACCTGCCATCGGGTTCACACTGTTCCACTTGATCAGCTGGCGGTAATGCAGTAAAACATGCAGCGACGTGCCAGTAAAAGCAGGGAGGAAAAAGACGTAAAACATGGACGTAGACAATGCAGGTTTCAAACTTTTAAGGAAGTTCAGCTTTTTTCAAATGTGTTAATTTTTTATGAGGGAGGAAACGCATTCAACAAATTTATCAGACCTCAAGGATACACACTATGAAATATGGTGAGTAACTCTGAATGTTCCACGACAAAGTCTTTGCTATTGTTTCTTTCTGAACAATTGAATAGTTTGAATTAAACAGTTTCAGCCCGCTGCTGCTGCTTTTTTATCAGAGTAGTCTTGACACTTTGGCATTTATCACCTCAGTCAGCAGCAGCCACAGATAGAATTATAAGGTGCTGCAACAGGCTTTTACTCCCAAGATGAGCTTTCACTCTTACCACACAATCTTCTTCAACTGCCGCAGCTGTCATGTAATTGTGGTGTGATGTTCAATTTTAAGTTGTTTTTTTTTTTCTAAGCACAGAAAAGACTTTTTGTTAAATTGTCTTGAAAAGTTGAGATTAAAGTCCACTCATCTATAATTGCATACCATGTTATTCATGATAACTGGGCGACTTCATCTGCTGAGGAAGATGGCTCGATATGATATGATGGCAGCTACTGAGTTTGACCTGCTGCGTTAGAGGTCTAGGATGAACTTTGATATCTCTGATACACATGTAGAACATTATTAAACATAGGGTGTGTCACTGCTATTTTTTAACAGTTTTTCTTCATCTTTACCATCTGTCTTCCCAGGGTCAGTATGTTCAGATGGCCTGCTCCAGGTTGGGCAGTCGGGTGCTGGAAGCCATATGGAACAGTGCTTCAGTCAATCAGAGGCAAAGCATCGCACAGGAACTAGGTAGTATGAATTGAGTCTATAAGATGTTTTTTTTTTTATTTAAAGAGGTGGCAAAGTGAATTTCTTTTTACAGAATTATTTGTACATATCCTTTTGCATGTTCATGACTTCCTTTCCTTCCTCTCTTTCCTCTCCAGTGCCGAGTGAAAGCCAGCTGAGATCAGATCAGTTTGCACGCCACGTATGGGCCAAATTTGCTCTCTCACACTTCATACACAGACGAGGCCACTGGCAGGAAATCCAGACCGGCGAGTCCAAGAAGCGAAAGCTGTTCAGTGATATTCTTGAGTGAACAATACATATGTATCATTTTTAATGTTATTTTTTTCCCCCAATGTAATTGGACAAAAAATAATAATTAAAAAAAAAAGAAAATATTTCTGATTCGTGTTCAGAATTTAATGGATAATATCTTCAGTATGGCAATGGCAGCCGTTCAGTCATTTATTACATTAGTTCTGATCACATTTCTTCTATTGGATGTTCCTTGTAAGGAGTAATTTGCCCTCTAGGGGCTGCTAGCAGAACGTTTATGCTCAGACTCAGAGTTTTCTCTGAGGTCCAGCTTTTCAGATGAGCAGAGCAACACGAGCTCTAATGAAATGTGAACATGAAGCCAATTAGAAAACTCTGAGCCAAAGACACGCAGCTGATGCTGCATCTACATGTTTACTGTGGCGTTTGATTTAGGTTTTCTTCCATTGATATTGAGGAATATTAATCACAATAACAAAGTGAATATGGTATATTGGCATATATGTAAAATTTTAAATTTAAAAAGCAGTTTTGGTAGATTTGAGAAAGCGCATGAGCATTAATGAGACGACTCCACGTCTCAGAAAATGTTTGAATCTGTAAGTGATTCCTCCGTTCATCCATATGTCATGTCTCCTCATAATTGCGCTGTTTAGAACATCGTTCCCTACCTCAGCAGTGAGCTGTTTTTGTTGCAGGCCTGTTGGCGACACACTAGCTTAGTCACAGTGGAGAACATTGGTTATAAATTGATCGGAAGAAGAAAGACCTTTATCTTGGCAGATGCCTCTCTGTGGAGAAGAAGCACATGGCAAAGAAGCCACGCTGAAAGACGGCATGTGTTTAGTATGGGAACAACAACAAAGAGCACCATATCCCTAGGTGATAAATACACTGTCATTCTTTCCCAGTCTCCCTTTATCTCAAGTAAAGATGTTTTAAATTCTTTCAACCCACATTGGACAAAGAAACCCCATATTTATTAATATTTTCTTTCTAAGGTCTTAGTGCTTTACGTGTGAGGCAGAAGAATAGAAAACACACTTCATTGTAATTCAGTCCGACAGTATTCTCGTTATAAATACTACCTTTTCTGACACCGTTGACACTGTGTCAGAGTTCCCTAGATGTGTTGATTCAACTTTGTGGTGATTTTTGAGGATGTCTGTTGTTTTATTGGACTGCTTTATAATGCAAATTGTGTCTTGTATTTTTGCCCTTCCACATATTATGTTAATGAAGTAGATAAAATATTAGAAACATCTTTCGGCATAATGAAGTACAATACAGTCACACTAAAGTGCAGTTTGTCATTACACAGAGCAGTATTTGTTGATACTGGTATATTGCATTTTTTTAATTCATATTGGTGTTTCTGTTTTTTTCTGGTAAGTCAGTATACACACCCATCAGGAAATATATGTACCGTATATATATATATATTCCAGGTTTTATGTTAGGAGGTTTTGAAATATGCTACCAATACAAAACAAGACCAGGGACCTGGAATAACCCAGAGACCCTTTGATGCTAGTGGATGAATCCCAATGTTTATTGGTGATCACCCAACCTTTCCTTTTTTGCACAGTGAGCATGCCAAATTGTCAATATGCACAAGTGATATTTCATAGTCAAATTTGCCTTGAATTGCAGAGCATATTCATGCTCCTGGAGAGATAAAATGGGTTATTTTTTTCTCTCCATGCAGGTATAATCTGTTGTTATTCTCTAGTCTGACCAACCACCAATGCCTTACCTTCCCTCAACCCCATGTTCTGTGCTGTGCTAAACCTTTTGGCTAAAACCATGGGAGGTTGTGCAGGTGAGAGAAAGCACAATTTAAATGTCTTTTTTTTTGTATCTAAATCTCTATGGTTTAGAGGTCTATTCCTCGCCTGCCTTTTTCTCTAGCACTATCTTTAGACAGACTCTTCGTTGTTTTTTTCTCTACTGCTAAGACGCATCGCTAAAATTATCATTTGCTGTTCATACCGTAAAAATATGGCTGATACTGGACCACTGAACATTTATTATCAGCCCGCGAGGAAATTGTATGATTTAGCTATTGTCGCGCATGCTTATAGACACCTTTCTAATGGGCTTTGTCCCAATTGTTGCAACCAGCTAGCTTAAAAAAAAACAAAAAACACACAAAATTTCTACAGAACAGAGATTTGTTTGAGCATTTTCAATATAAAAATTGTTAGTGGGGGTCACCTGATATAAAGGTTAGAGTTTGACATTTTTTTAGAAATACTCTTATTCGTTTAGTTGGCGAGAGTTAGATGAGAAGCTGGTGCGAGGAGAAGCTATCTTAGCTTAGCATAAAGACTGAAAAATGGAGGAAAAAGCTAACCTGGCTAGTTGTTTCCCCCCTGCTTTCAGTCTTTAAGCTAAGCTAACGTCTCCTGGCTTTCAGCTCTACATTTAGCCAACAGATGAGCGAGAGGTATTGATCTTTCCATCAAACTCGATGAAGACGAAGCATATTTCCCGCAACGTTGCAACTAATCATTTGAAGAATGTGGTTTCTTGACATGTGCTACACTGTACAAGAACATATTTTTTGAGGTGATTCATTGCATAGTATCTAACAGATTCCCCATTACACCCAGGTAGCCCAGTGTTGAGATCAATGCTAATCTCATGAAGGCATTTTATTATAGTCTTGCCGGACTTTGCAGAACACATGGCTTCGCTCTCACCTTATGACCTGCTGTTAATCCACATTACAGGAAATGCGGGGCGCACTGCATGAGGAATTCAGTCCGTAATAAGGCTGATTTGTGTCTTCTCCTTCAACCTACAATTACAATCATTTGGCCTGATGTTTTTTTGCTTTGACCAAACCGGTTTTAATTACATGTGCTTCATTCCGAGCGAGACTGGTCTGGCTTATTCTGGCTTTCTTTGTTGTTTGGTTATTATAGCTCTGTGCATATATAATCAGCTCTGTGCATGCGGGAGACGAGGCGAAGAAACAATGACCTTTGGGGTACAATGAGCCATTACTCCTTGAAAACAAATCACATTGAATCCCCAGGGATTCAGGCACACTTCCTTAACTCAGTGTCTGGCCATACCAGTGTATGACAATCACTGCAGGCTCCACATGCCCCGGTCTATCCCCAGTTACACTCCACGAACCATTTCCAATTTTACATCCTAGTTCAAATGCCTCCGCCCGCACCTCAGGAAAATATGCATCTCATTAATTATGCACAGTGCTCACTGAAAATAGTCTTTCTTTGGTGCAAAGTGAGAAGTAAGTTTGACAGGCTATGACTGGCACACAGTAGGTGGTCTTTTTAAGCTCCCTCTGTCTTCCCTGTTCTCAAGAAGTACTCTTTCTACCCGAAAAGCTTAATAAATGCCCAAAGAACGAATCTGTGACAGAAAGACAGAGAGAAGGAGGATTTCTGTTACTATTGAAAGACTGATAGGGTGTCACAAAGAGGAACTGTATCATATTCTGTATTTCTCGTTGTGTAGCTGTCAGATGTATGCTATCACCTGACTGCTTATTTACTTATTGGGATGAGAAAAAAAGTAAAACAAACAAAAAAAAACCCTCCTCTTTCTGGAAATCAACATAAATATAGGACATTTGAGATGCCAAAGGACTATAGGACTCGTCGTCTCCTTGACAACAGTCTCCAAGCAACCATTACTCCTCAAAGCATTTCTCCAACCCCGTCTCTCTCTCTCTCTGACTCTCTATCTTCAACCCCTCTATCTCTTTGCCAGTTTTTCTTCCTCTTAAGAGTCCTCCTGTGTATCCACTCCAGATAGATCATGTGATTGGCTGTAGGGAAGTGTTCTTGCACCTGCTAAGACTAGGGTGGAGTAGATGGATGGGAAGGGTGATATTTGTGCTATGGCTTTTAGGGACTAATAGGGTCACAGCCCTACTCGTTGCTTTTTAGTATTATTGAATATAGGTTATCCAAAAGTGTTCTGTGGATTGAGTTATTTTTGACTTCCTTTAGAAGGAAGGAATGTTACACCAGACAGATCCAAACAGTGTTTTGTTTTTAGATCACATGGTTGGAAATTCAGAGACACACAATATTTAAGATCTTGTTACCTTTGCATGCAGTCATTCAACACAATATAGGGCCAGTTTACCAAATTGAGGATAAAGCTATTGTTTCACAGTGGTGGTGTCCAGCTATGTAGATAGTTTTTTTTTTTTTTTTTACCCACACTATGTCTTCATGATTTCTCGCTCCAGTCAATTAAATTGGATGTGAGTGGAATTTAACTTTGCTCACACCTTTAAAAATAACATGATTCAACTTGTCTATGATGACTAAGTAGGTAAAGACAAATAAGAGAATAAAGAACAGCTAGAAGTCTGCTAAGTAAAGAAAATGACATCACTTTACTGTAATGCAGATCTTTAAAACCAGGAAAAGAAAAATACTAATGGCATATCACAATATTGTGATATCCAAAATCTAAGGAGATATCTTTTCCCATATATATATCACAATATCAATATATATTGCCCGGCACTACTCGGGATAATGTTTCAAATATACTGTGAACAATTTACGCTATCGGTGAAGATTCAGTCCAAACAGAAACTGTGCACAGTAAGTTAGCCAGTGGTCCCCAAACATTTTCTGTCATGCAATCATTTGATAAAAGCATAAAGAAATTCACACAACCCCGGGTGATCCTGGTGGCCTAAGGTGCCAACTGACAACATCCCTAAGCATAAGCAACGTGGCATGTTGTTCGCCATCTCTCTCACCTGTTACTTCAAAGTAGGCAAATAGAGAATGTATGAAAACTACACAGAAAACGTAACCGGTTAGCTAAAGTAATAAATAAATAGTCAACAACGTTAGCTAAAATGGATAAATGATCAAATAAGATAAACGTAACCAACAGTCAAAGTAATTAGCTACGAGTAATCAATAAATGCTAGTAGCTACAAGTAATAGATAAATGCTAGTAGCTACAAGTAATAGATAAATGGTCATATTAGCTGAAATAGTTATTTAAAAGTAAATGGTTATAATTGTTAGCTAAAAGCAATGAACAGTTCAATTAGTTTGTTGTTAGAAAGCTAAAAGCAGCAGATGGATGATCCAGTTTCTGCTACTCCAAGAGTGCAAACTCGACCAAACGTATCAAAACATTAGAAGCAGTTATAGTATAGAAAAAAAAAATCATTATGAAGGGTTACACGTCATCTGTAAGGGGCTGTGAGGATACATCAGACAGAAAAGGTTGAGAACTGCGGTTCAAAACAGACATTTTTTTTGCATGCTGTATACAGTATATCTTGAAGTCAGGACAGGTCATATTGCTTCTCGCTGGTTCACAGTCTCCCCTGATACAGTCTATTTTCAACCTGAGATTCTCTTTCAGCCACAAAGTGTCAACATTGCATCTTTTTTTGCTACTTAGCCTTAAATGGAACAACTGTCCCGAGAAGCCGTCTCGCAGTCTGTCTAGAGGACCCCTGAGTCATCCGATGACCTGTCACGCCATCCCTCAACGTACTAACGTCTGTGAAGAGACATTGCTTTCAAAACGTAGTTAGAAAGAAGGACAAGAACACTCGTTCAGGATGTCAGGCAAAAATTCATTTATTCTCTGTGGAAAGACGAGAGCGCTTAGTAGACGGTGACAAACAAGTGAGCATGTGCCGGTGACTCCACCACGCTTTGACGAGATATCCGAACAACGTTTCCAGAACGTTCTCTAATGTTGGGTCACCTGTGTGGCCAGCCCCCACAGAGTTATCAGTCTTAACACAGATATTAATGCCATTGGGTAAAAAGATACAAATGAAAAAGGTAGATTAGGTTTACTCTTGTTTGTCCTCCTTGTGCTCTGGGAACAATCAGTGTTCTGTGAGTCGGCTCCAATTGAAGAAAAGTTCGGTCTGATCGGCGCCGCTGTAAAATCTTACAGCCATCTTGACCTTTTCTCCTTCGCTCCACATCCTACGGTAAAGGGTTCTTTGTGCTGATCGCTTTTCAGCAAAGCTATGGCTTGGGCACTGATGTTTTTAGCCTCGTATAAAAGTCACAGATGAACGTCACTGGTGATATCATCAAACACTCGGGATCAATACAGGACACAAATGGTGGATGCGGTGTGGAAACTGTGGCTAAAAAAAATGCGTAGAGAGGGAGCATTTGCTTAAATAAAGGGTCTTGCCTCGGAGATGGCATTGCTAGAGACACTAGCTAGATTGTGCATTAGCTATTGGCCACTGAGGTACAGTTAAACCAGTATCATGTAACTGTAAAACCTACAGGGTCATGTCTTAGATCGTCTACTCGGCATGCTATAAAACAGGGTCTACAATACATTAGATTGCTATCAGTCTCTACATAATCAGTGCGTGCTACTTGCATGTGTTTATTTGTGACCCCTCCCACCCGTTTCACCACGGTAAGTGTCCAATCAGCATCTCGATGTGACTCTCTCCACTGTCGCTAATTATTTTCTCTCTCTTGCTCTCATCAGGTAATGAGCGCACACTGATTTAACCAAAGCTTGGAGCAGCAAATCACGCTGACGTTCGTATCGTTTGTTCTCTCCTGTTCTGTTCGTCTCACACCTGCCCCCTTTTTCCTCTCTCCCAGAATTGTTTTCTCTCCTTGATAAGTAGAAGATAAAGGTTCAGGGCTGCGATCCAGGCTGATTTCTGCTATATCTACACATCTTTCCCACCCACCTCCTCCTCTGTTTCTCTTCTCCTTTCTCCACCTTTGACTTTTATCCACCATTGCTAAAATTTCTTTCCTCCCCTAATTTTACCGCACGTGTGCCTCCTCCATCACCCTCATCTATTCATCTACTCCTCCCTGCTGTTTTCCATTTTTACCCTCTTTCTCTCTCCATCTTTCACACCTCCCCCATATCTTTTAATCTGGTATGTGTGTGTGTGTGTGTGTATATATATGTGTGGGAGTGTATCTCTTTTGCCTATGTTAATGTGTGTGTGTGTGCGTGTCACAGTGCACTGAGGTCATGGCAGGAGCGGGATTTCTGGCGGAGGATCTTGCTGCCCCGGTGGCGACTCATCTCCCGGTAACGTCCCCGGTCCCTGTCTCGGGCGTATGAGCGTGGTACCAGCCCCGCCAGGAAGCGCTTGGCCCGACTGGTCAGGCTCTCCCTGCGGCCCGCCCCTGGGTCACCATCAGCCCATCCGGGACCCACGCAGTCTCCCCTCGCCGTCCGAACCGCCGCCTCGAGCAGCTCATTGGTGCCGTGGTCCAACGAGGCTGAAAGCTCCAGGTAGTGGCAGTCAAACATCATGGCGCTGGATTGGGCCTCTGGTACAGAGAGAGGAACATCAGTTTGATGCACGTTTTAATTCATTGAGACAGCTTTACACACTGGCAGCTGTGAACAGCAATTAGATAGCAGTTTGAAATTTAAGGATATTACTATTATCATGAAACCAGCAAACTGTCCACAGCATGTTAACGACCCAGCTGGTGTGTGATGTGTTTCTTTCTTTCTTTATTTATTTATTCTTTTTTTTTTATTGGATAGTGGGCAGTGAAGAGGCAGAAAGGAAACCGGGGAGAGAGAGAGAGACGGGCATACATGCAACAAAGGTCCTTGGCTGGAATCGAACCAATGACGTTGCGGTTACGTGGCACAGTAACCATTCAGCTGCCGGGGAAATCCTCGTGTGATGCGTTTTACCTCAATATAATACCTCTGATAGACAGCTCGCTCTCTGCTGAGGGGAGACTGTTAGACTCTCAAGTGTTCATTTGCTACTCCTTACACACCAAATTGTGACAAATAGAGTGATTCTACAGCATCTCAAGTAGGAATAGGGCAATCTCGGCTCTTTAGAGTGCTTTTGATATCTGCTCTGAAAGCCATGGCAGTGAAAGAGAAACAGTCCCATATGACACGTTCATCAGTGGTTGGGAGTTTGCTCCGTTAAGGAGATGGATCTGTTGACATGACTACTGAGTAAACTCCATCCACTGATGGAGGCATGTGATACTGCTGTATATGTGGCTCCACAAAAAACCCCAACAACTAGTGAGCGGTGCTTGAGTAAAGTTTGTTTTGTCAAACTACTGTTTCAAAGGTCAAGTCTGAGCTGTCATGTTTCATAACTTTTTTTCAGCCATTCCAGAGGAAGAAGAAGAAGAAGAGTTTGCATGTCATCAAATCTAGCATCATGACAACTGAGCAAAGTCAATCCACTGTTAAATAAGCCCTGGAAAAAGCTAGTAAGTGGACCTTTACGAAGTTTACATGCAATATATGCAGATCTTTTAAAACAAGAGTTATTCTTAGAAGCATCATGTTTCTTGCTGCAAAGAGACACTGATCACTGTAGTCTTCAGGTAACAAGAGAATCATGCTAGCAGCTCTATAAGACTGTAATAGATGCTAACATGCATAACACAATGACAATGCTAAAATTCAGATATTGAGTAGGTATATGTTTACTTGGAATGCAACAATCTGACTTTTTCTGTCCGGATACCAACACCAAGTACTGATCTAATATTTATATGTGTGGCAAAATCAAGCTTAAAGCGTTGCTCTCCTAACTTCCTAAAGCAACATGTAATATAAATACATACATTTTCTTCCAACTGCTTCGGCCCCTAATCGCATTGTAAAGTTTTTTTAAAACCATTTTGTGCATTCCTTTTGCACATCTGTCAAATCTCTCGGGTGTCACGAGTATAAAAACCCAGAGGAAGACGTCAGCGATGGGGCAGGATGGGGTTAACGGTGCCACTCGCTTAGTTGTATGAGCTCAGATCTCTTGGCTGCAGTACGAATGAGAAAACAGTTTCTGTCTCAATGTGACTCCCCCGGATAAGGACAGGTGACTGAACATGTTATTGACAAGGCTCCTTATCTCAGCTAAAAATGTCTATTTGTCCCTGGTCAAACAATCCCCGGTTGATAAGAAAAGCCAACAGATACAGATCATTTGGCAACAAACAGGCTTCATTATCAGTTCAAATAGCAGTTTTATTTTTTCAGCCATACTTTTTGCCTTGCCCTAGCTCTGAGCTGTGCTGAGCAGCGTGCAGCGGGTACACAGTGAGGCTTTTAAGCCTCAGTGATGTACAATAATGTCGTGCAGGTTTCAGAAAGAAACTTTTATTTTATAACAATGACCTCGATACTGTGCGTTAATCCAGAAAAATGATAACCTGTAAGCACTGAAAAATCTACTTTCAGGGGGATAAAAACTCACAGTATGTACAAACATAAAGCAAATTAAATAAGTATTAAAACATGTAACGATAATGAATGATTTCAGGACAAACAAGAGCCTGCTGCCTACAATGTGATATTGAATTGAACACGCCGGAAACCACAGACAAAATAATTTTCCATTATCTGTCACTATTAATACTTATTTTTTTTATTATATTCTGCTGGCAAATTAGAAATGGCAGACACACAGTTATAGCTTTCTTCAAGACAAAGATGAACAGAGAAATCATTAATTCAAACGCTCCGTCGTAAATGTACGCTGCATTTGGGCAATTATCAGACAGTTCAGCTGTATTTTTTACTTCCAAATGAGGTTTAGGTCATACGGTTAACTTACAGGGCTTGTCTAGTTGTGATGTTTCCATTTGTGCTCTATTATAAAGAAATGTCAAGCCGTGTCACCATGTCTCCATATCTCAATAATTAAAACCTCGACTGAAAATATGACCCTGGTTGTAAAATAACTCTTCTCTCTCATCGGGCCTGAAGTTGATCTACTGCAGTAAATACCCATGCTTCATTCTCTAGCTGAGTTGTTGTTAATACTGCAGGAGTATTAGTGTAAAATAAAATGTTAATCTGCTTTCTGCGTGGATGCATTCACACGACATAACTGTGCATAAGCCTGTCTTACACAAAAAAACAAAAACAAAAAAAAACAACTAGATTTGATCTGGGTATAATAATCCAGCCGCGCAGCAGCTGTCAGCCTGCAGCCTGACTGTCACCTTTTAGTGGGTGAGGTTAGAAAAAAAAAGTAGTATCTATTAAACTGAATTGAGTCTTTATAACCTTATAAAAGGAGAATTGACTGGGAGGGGGAGAGAAAAAAAAAAGAGGGACAAGGAGACAAGAAGAGAAAAGGAAACAAAAAGAGGAGACGAGGCGACACAACATAATATGACATGACTTGAGGAGAGGAAAAGAGGAGACAAGTCAAGGGGAGGAGGAAAGGAGGGGGAGACGGCGAAAACCGAGAGAAGAAGGAGAAAGGAAGCAAACATTGAGGAGAGGAAACTAGGAGAGGAGAGGAAACAAGAGAGGAGACACTATGGGAAGAAGAGAGAAGGACTACCCAACGGTGAGGACATACTGACACGGCCAAAAGAAGCAAAGGACTAAGAAAGAGACGGGAGTGAAAAGAAAGTAACATCAACATTTAGATGAACAGGAAGAAACGTGATTCACACAGAGATGCTGAAAGGAGAAGACATGCGAGATGGGCGATGAAATGAACACGCAGGAGGAGACGGAAAGAGACAGACGGACAGAATGTCGACTAAGCAAATGGAGCCAGGGCGCATGTTAATCAAAGCTCCGAGGAGCAAGGCCACACCAGCCATATTGAGCAAATGATAAATATGTTCTCAGTGTGACAGTGTGTGTGTGTGTGTGTCACTGTGTGTGTTAAGGATGGGAGAGACATGTAGCAAAGGGGGGAAGGTGAGAAATAGCGGAATAAAAGTGTCACTGTACGTGCCATAAATAGACTTTATGACTTCAGCTCTTTCAGCGGGGCCCGAGGTTCTTTAAGGTGGATGTTAGCCCTCCCGGTTCCCTCTGTCAGGCTCACATATCAGTAAGAATACATGCGGTCTGTCCAGAGAGAACATAAGAACATCGTTGTCAGGATGCCTCGGGAACAGCGATGAACATTTCCATATCGCTGACCGCATCTATGCCCATAGGTTATTATTTTTATTTATTTTATTTTTTATAAAGAGAGAATATGCTGAGTACAGGCATCTCTCATTATTCATTCCTCGCCTCCCCTCCTCCTCCTCACACTCGTGTCATTACGTATACACCAAAGCCGCGTTCGAACTTGAGTCGACAGCAATGCGTTGTTCACCGATGTGAAAAGAGTTTTTACACTTGCTACCTTTGTTTAACAGCAACGCAAACCAAACACGATCTGACCCAAACTCTGGTTCCTGCACTTTTCTGTTCTTGTGTTCTTGTGAGAACCTTCCACTGACTCCAACCTTCTCATAAACGACTATACGAAACTTAAATCATACCATGAATTAAACCTTAATCTTTTTTTTTTTTATTCTAATAATAACTCATAACCCTATTAACATTAGTGACTCTAATAACATTAAAGCTGAGTCCTGTTTCTGGCCAGTTCATTAATACAGACCAATCTTTACTCTGCTTTAGTCTCCACCAACTCATAAGGAAAATATCAGGGTCTTCCTAAACTGCCCCTTTACTAGTTGCTGTTGTTTCGTGAGGGTCTGATAAGAGTACAGTGAGCTGCTACCAAGCAATTTTGGTGTAAAACATGAATCTGTAGTTCTATATAGATGTTTGATAAGAGCAGTGAGACTCAAACTAGGATATGTGCAGATCAGGGAACCAATAGAAAGAGCTGAAAGTAGCAGCAGAGCTGAAGAGACGAGTGTGGATCTTGAGTGGTTTTGGTAGGACTAGAAACTCTTTCCTTAACACAAGAGTGTCATTTGATTCAATGGTAAAATAAAAAAAAAATCTATCTTTTCTGTAAAGATTAAAAATAAAAGAAGATAGCTACAGAATAACCAAAATAATGTCTTCCACGCTGGCAAAGAACGATGGATCTGCTAATATTAACATCACCTGACTGATGTATGGACAAACCCAATGTGTTAATGCAACACTAGTCATACAGCCTGAACATCTGTCTGAAGATTTAAAACTCAGTGGTTCTTTCAAGGGCAGCAAAACAAGCATCCCTCTCACTCTCTCTCCCAACACACACACATACAGCCACACTCTCACAATGAGTTTTACACATCTCTTCAAACTGAAGCACCCATTCACCCACACACACACACACACCATTCTCATACATTTACCCATCTCTCTGACACTCCTCTTCTTCTTGTCCCTCTTATCACAGCCCTCGCTATGAAACAGACTTGCTGGCATCTGGCAGCGTGAAGATGGAGCGAAATGACGGTGCGCGTCTGCTCATTTGCAGAGGTGCAAACGATATGGCGCAAGAGCACAAACATACAAAAAAGGTAGTAAAAGCAGCGGCATCCTGTTACAGAGAGATAATCCAAACGCAGATGTGCCATCTGGGAAAAAAAAAAACCTGGGAGCCGAGGGACAGGGGGAGATGGAGCCCCTCCAGAGGATTAGATAGGGGGGGGAGATCAGGTAATGTCTGTAACTGCAGCAAAACGTCTTTATATTGGGTCTTTATATTGGATGGATGTGGTAGCGGATACATTTATAAAGTCAATGTACACTGTGAACGTACTGAAATTGCAGAGGTGTGACCAGAAGGGTTTAAATCCAAACAATGGAAGCTGAAATCAAAGTGAAACTCGCTCACTCTTCTTTCTTTTTCAGATTCAGACAAAGGGACGAGCTCCATAAAAATTCACATAAAGTCCAGCAAAATAATAACCCACCTGTGGTCTGATCTCTGCTCAGTGGATTTCTGAGCTTCACTAAATGGATTCTCTAGACGGTGCTGAACGGTTCCTTTATTAGTGGATTTTTGCCAACACCTTGCTTCTGTGTTGCATGCCACAATGCAGAAAAAAAAAAAAGTCTGTTAAGCTCAGTGCTCAACACTATTAAGTTTTATTCATTTCGCAGCAGCTGCCTGTAAACATGCCTATAAAAATATTCCTCCCCCTTTGACCTTTCCGTGTTATATGTTTACCTCTTTGCATCACGTAATTGGGATTTTTGATCAACAGAATAAGTCTCCTCAATGTCCAAGTAAAAATAATTTAACATCAATTAGATACGAATAATTAAATACCCTTCACTCATTTACGATTAAGAGATATTCAATTATCGGAGACCTCACATTGGTTTATTTGTGAGTGTTTAATTATGTAATTCATCCTAGAAAATCGCCCTCCAGATGCTCACCTGAAATCATGTGCTGATGTATAATGTATGTCTCATAGATGCAAGCATACATTTGAGGTGTAAGGCTGTGTTTAGGTATAGCGGTGTTGTCAGCATGCTAACATGCTCGTAGTGACATGATGTTTTACTGGTAATACTTAGACTAGCGTGTTAGCGTCTATACACAATATTAAGTAAGCTTGTGGTGCAAAAACTCAAGTGAATGTTTATCTGATGGGGACCATGAATATCTGTCCCGAGATTTATCCGACAGTTGTCAAGACATTCACACAAAAACCAAAATAGTCCAAAACCTCATGGTGATGCTACAGGAAAACTCGGTAGGATATCCACTGAGCAGAGATATTTCAGTCTGGGAGGAGTGGGGGGCATCGGACGATATTGGATCCTGGATATTGTAAACACTGAAGAAATTGATTTTGTTGATCAGAAGATAGATTCCCCCAAGAGCCTCCCTAATTGCACATGACAACAGAGAAACAGACGAGCCGAGACAGAGAACAGGGTAAATAGAAGAGATTGACCAAGATTGAAGACTCGCACCAAGCGCACTGCTAAATGTGTGTATGAGCCTCTGCACATTAGCATTTTTAGCATTTAGGCACTCTTAACCATTACAACAAGTAGAAAACACATCAATATCTACCACATCCAGAAAAACAACAACAAAACAAAACAATTTGAGATTTAAGAGAGCTACTTGAAAAGACACTAAAAATACATTGAAAAATCAGTGAGCAGTAGTGCACTTCACATATTTCTTGTGTGTTAATTTTCTTGCATCATGTCTGTCTATCGGTGCGTGTTTCTGAACAGATACAAAGGACCCTGCCTCCGTTTGCATACGTGCAACACGCAGATTCACCACGAGAAACGCCAAGTCATTTTTGAGCAATATGTCCCAGATTTCAGACAAAGACGGAGAATAAAGCAGTATCCTCATCTTGTTGCCAGTAATCGTTCATTTTATTGGTCAGAATGAAAGTTGTAGCTAGGAGGCTAATTAGGCTAACATTAGCAATGAGTTGGTTGAAAACGTTCCCTGCGGCTGACTGGTTTAACGTTTCTAGCTGACTCATTTTAATTGGACTTAGAGGGAGCTGCAAGCGGTGTCGCTTGAGTTAGCGTTGGTTGGTTTTTCAGACTACGAATCTGAAAAATGGAGAAAATCCGATGGCGCGTTAGAAAGACATTACCAAACCTCTGCAGCACCGTCACCTCATTTCTTCTTGAGGCTAGCAGCTCAAAGCTACATTAGCCTCTGCTAGCATGAGCCAGACTCTCTGGCCAAACTCTTGGCAGTTGAGTTGCATTGTGGGTAATGTAGGCATCAGGTTTTGATAAGGAATAGGGGTTAGGGGTTAGCGCATGGAATAAAAAATAAAAGCTGTTGTACTTTTGAACTGAAACTGATGTAAAGCTGCATGTCCAAAAAGGCAAAAAGTCAGCATCTTTAGTAAACATGGGGGAAAAAACTTTGTTTGTGTACACCAGTGTAAAAACTGAAATATCAGCAGATAAACACTGTTGAATGCATTCCTTACATTTTTGCACCCGTGTTGTTCCAGGAAGCGAGGAGTGTGTGACAGCTCTACGTGACAGACTGGCGTCACTCCCTCTGCTGTACCTACCCTCTGTACTGATTTCACGGGAGCGGACGAGGTCGCTCTTGTTGCCCACCAGGATGATTGGTGTCTGTGGCTGGGACTCCCTGAGGAGAAGGCGGAGCTGGGCGGTACGGTGGAAACTTCGCCTGTCAGTCACCGAAAAGACCAGGATACACACGTCGCACTGCAGAGTGGACAGATCCTGGGGACACAAATACACAGATGCATTAATAAAACACCTCGTGAAGGAGAGATCCGATGACAGCTGAATCGGTGTGGAATGTCACGTATGTAAGACACATTACACAAGACATCACTCGCATGCCGTTAACATGCTTTCTTTAAGTCCCTGTATCGTTTGGGTGGAAGCTTATTGAAAAGGACATCAGTGCCAATGCCAGGCTTCAAAACGTTTTTTTTATCACTGTCCCATGACAGGACGCAGGGGACGCTTTGCTCAACTTGACCGTACGTCATGTTTCACTTTGAATCTCCTGACTCTTTTAACAGTGACCGCTAACATCCCGCCGGGGCTTCATGTCACAGAGGCTCAATTAGCCTGAGTGGCTCTAGTAGATACAGCAGCTTGGAACTGCCTGGGACAATCTTTGTCCTCGCTCTCGCTTTCACTCCGATTGGTATTGAACCAAAGGTGGTGCATGGGTGTAAAATGGGTCATTGCAAGGTTCTTCAGGGTGTTCCCACACTTGCGTTCGTGTTTCGTCATGAAAAGCAAAAACCGTGGCCAATTAAATGGAGCCAATTCCCTCTCGGCTGATCATTTGTTGATCTACTATTTATCACATGGACTAAATGATAACCTTCTACCAGTCTTGTTTCAGTGATTTATAATGAATACAGATTCTTCCCTCCTCTGTGGCTCTTCCTGAGGTTTCTTCCACCAAATTAATTAAATTCTGTTTGTTTCAACTATGCCCTCTGCACAATATAAATTTATGACCAGCACATCTAAAGTCTTTGGGGTTCGAGGAGGTTAAAACAAAACACACTGGAATCTAAAGTTGGAAAAGCACAATCAATACAAACTATTTTTCTCCCAAAGACAGAAACCTGAGAGCAGACTCCACGGCATAATGCCAGTCAAAGTCACGTTCTGGAGGCTACGTGTCGATGAATGCGCGGCACATTATAGATTTAGCAGACATACAGGTATGATCGTTTTATATATCCGGGTAGGTTTTCATGTGGTGAAGCACAGACTGGAACTGTAGTCTTCAAATAAAATCCAAAATGTTACCACTGTGTCAACAAAGAGAAATGGCAGAATATACAGTTCATAGTACAGTCCTGAGCTCAGATCCTTTTCACCTGACTTACAGTAACTGTGGACACACTCGCGGGGGAATCGGTCAAATTTAGCTTTAAGGTTGGTTTAGACCAATTTTGACTCACAAACGCAGTCACTGTACTTCAATTTGAAATAAGACGCCATAAACGCTGGTGACTGAATCAATATGAAAGCACATTATTTCCAACAAATAACCAAATCTGCCTTCTAGCCTTGGACTGCATGCTGCGTGTGTGTGTATGTGTGTGTGTGTTTGTGTGAGTGCGTGGATGCCCTTGCCCTACATCCACAGCCCTGAAGGTAAAT
Source organism: Pampus argenteus (assembly GCA_036937835.1). Classification (NCBI taxonomy): domain Eukaryota; kingdom Metazoa; phylum Chordata; class Actinopteri; order Scombriformes; family Stromateidae; genus Pampus; species Pampus argenteus. The sequence goes on from CM072875.1 coordinate 6,680,367, forward strand.
TCCCTGCCCTCCAGAGAGTTTCAGACGCCTGAAAAATTCACATCCTCTCAAGCGACCTAGTAGTATTGAATCAGACCCTGGAGCAGGAAATTCATGGCGAGCGCCTTGGCACTCTGTTTGACAGAGCACAGGAAAACACAGGGAGAAGAGAAAAGGGGAGGGGAGCCACTGTTGTGGAAGGCGGCTCCGCCACCTGTCACTGTCTGATTGAGGGATGAGGAACACCAAAACAGAGAGAGAGAGAGATCGAGCAAGCAAAGGAGTACAAACAGAGTGGACATCGATTCGGAGCGTGATGGAGGGTTCCTGCAAGGAAAAAACGGTGACCAAGTAAATATGCTTCTCTATCAAACGGATGCAGTGCAACTCGGGGAAGTGCCAAGTCCCTCTCCTGCTCTCTTTCTTTCTCTCGATTAAGCAGCTCCTCTTCTGTTCACAAAGAGCGAGCCATCTGTCAATACCTACTCCTCCCATAGGCGCACACATATACACACACACATTCACATGGGCTAACACACCAACACAAAAGCCAGGCCTCCGTAGAATCATATTTAAATCAAACACAAATGCACACAGATGACTGAGCATTGAGAATAATATTAATTATACTCCCAATAAGAAAGAACTCGTGGCTGATTAGGGCATTTTCTCTGGAATACGGGTGCTTTGTCAGGTCTCACTTTATAGAGATAGATGGATAGATAGTTAGACTTTATTAATCATACTGTTGGCCATGTAGTGTGTTAATGGTTCAGTCTTTGGAGGCAGACTTCTCGAAAACACTCCGTTCTGATGATTACAAGTTCACAGCCGTAATAATGACACGCGATTTGTATGCAAAGCTACATTTACAAGGCTGTCTCCAAATTGGCACTATGAATAAATAATAGCGGTATGTTTTTTTAATGGGAGATCGCTGCTTTGTGCTACATCCTGCAATGTCTCTGCTAAGTAACCAATGTTGTTTCACATCAGTTCTGACTGTGTATAACTATGTATCTTACCGGTAGATAATCAGTAGGATAGAGGAGGAGGATAGTAGGATAGAATAAGCTAAAATCAGCCAATAATATACCATGCTGATGACTTAGTCAGGCTCTTCCTAGCACCACTGCAGCGTCTCTCTCTCTCTGTTTAAACACAGTCCAACGGTGCAATTGTTCAATCAGCAAACACCATGATAAATGTCGTTCTCAGAGTTCAAACAGGCCTGTCTCTCCTATCAGTAGAAACAAGGCCGAACCAAGATTTCTAAGAATTCATTTTTCCAAACGTCCTGTTTCTGGCGCACATGTAGATAAGAAAAACACATTAAATAAGACATGACATAAAGCGCGGATCGCATCCCTGTTTTTTATCAGCGCAACATAAATGACCCCTTTTTTTTTCTTTTTTTTTTTAAAGCTCAGAGAGAAGCTGCAGAAAAAGCTATCAGTGAGGTTATGGATGGAAAACGGTGAACCCAGCCAGTATATCACTAAACTGTATCAAAAGCTTTTTGTACAGACAGAAACAATACACATTATACACACACATGCACATGCATATTCACCTGCACTCAACACACATACACAAACATGTGAGAGCCAGGCACTACATCAGTACCCATTAACAGTGAGGACAATGAATCACTTATCGGGCATAATTTGCATAACATGTTTTGGCTCTGCGGCTATTATTCCTTCCAGTTGTGAAAAAAAAAGGCAGAAAGATACAGTATTTTACCCTATTTTTAGAGTGTATGTGAGCATGTGTGTATGTGTGCATCACTTGTACAACATGCTCCCCACTGCCTGGAATACATACCCTGAACCATTGCAATATATTGGCTCCTCAAGTCATTTGCTTTGCGGAATGAGATACATGAGCAAAGCATCTTATGGCCTTTACATGGAAACAAAAGGTCAAACACATCCCTGCTTGCACAAACATCCGCAGAGTGCACACACGTGTAGATAAACACGCTCATGCTACCGTTTACCTTCATCAAAAGCAAACACATGCGCTTTGCACGTACGTCTGCCGTTCTGTCTGTCTGTCTGTCTGTCTGTCTGTCTGTCTGTCTGTCTGTCTGTCTGTCGGAGCAAAATGAAAGAGCAGGCAGATCAATAAAGGTGCAGGCGTGATGAATGAAAGAAAGAGAAGGGAGGAAGAGGAACGAGGACTAGAAGTAAGAAGGGAGACAGTAGAACAACTTGCTTTGGTAGCTTAGTCAAAATCTGATAATAGGATGACGAAGCTTAGTTCACGTGGAATGCTGAGTTGGTGTGTTTGTTTGCTTTTTTTTTCCTCTCACTTACTTTGTGCTACACAGAAATGCAACGCATCCCTTAGGAAATATATCAAGGCCATCTGGACTGCACTGGCAAGGCCACACGCACGCGCACTCACACACACGTACACGTACATAAACACTGCATAAGCTGAGAGAACCAGAGACCACATCATCACCGATCACAGGGCAGACACTGTGCAGACACACACGCACACACACACACGCAGGGGGTGTAATGTGTGTCCCTGCATGACCCAGATTCAAGCTTTAATATGACAACATGTGGAGCCTCCGCACTGCTGAAGTGTCCATTAGCAAATCCCATTCCGCAGTTGACCTCTGACCTCCCTGTGGAAGCAGGATAAAGGAGGATTTCCCTGAAGGACACAATAAAGTGTGTCAAAAAACGTGTTATTCAAACGGCACTATTAACAAATTATCAACATTCTCTGTTGGTTTACTGTATTTTTAGTATTATAATCTGAAAACAGTTCCGGTCAGCTATTATACTCAATAATAATTACTAATAACTAACTTAAATACAATGTAGCAGCTGAGACTTCAATTTACCTTTTTCTGTCTCTTGATTTTGGTTCACACAGAATATTCTACACAAATAAAACAAGTAATGACTCCCCATGGAGACTAAAACAAACCAGACTGTTTGAGTAGAATAGTTTATGTGGATTATGGATTATGGGAAATGGTCCAGAGCGACTCTCATAAACTGCAGAACAGCTAAACAGGAAAGAGAAAAATACCCAGGGAAGGAGCTCCCTGGACACTTACAGCATAATACCTGAGGCCAAACCAGTTTCTGTTGCTTGTGCTGGATATTGGAACTATATTTTTCTTCCCTTGTAACTAAGTGAACCAAAATGTGGTCAAGCAGCAATTATCTTCTTCTAAATTGCATCCTGGATTTTTCTCTAATTTGCTTCAACATAATAAACAATCCGGTCCTCTAGGGCAGCAGCGAATTCCCTTCCTTCACTAATACACACATATACATCACTGGCCTATATTTTACCAGGCCTCAGGCCTGCACCTTTTGGTTGTCTTTAATAAATATTTTAATTTCAAGCTATCAAATAATAATGGGAACTCCTAGACTGGCTCGAACTTTAAATGAATTTAGACATGTAGAAACACATTAGAGTTAGAGGGGGAGAGGACCCTTCTGGTCTTGAGTGACCTCAATATCCCTCTTGGTCCTTTAAATATAGAACACGATTGGTTGGTTAAAGAGATCCATCGCACAACCAATGTCAGTGTGAAGGCAGAGGGCAGCATGAGTAGGTCAAGGCCAAGTGTGTTTCTATTTTGGGAATACGGATGACTTATTCAAACCATCCTACCCCCGTGACATCAACAACACTCGCAACGTCCCAGCGTCTGGCTCAGTCCCGGCCTTCTGTACATGTGTGTACATGTGTGCGCTGGTGTGTTTGTTGTGCCCCGCTCCCTGCAGTTAGGAAAACTCACTCTCCAGAAAACTCCAGCCTGACCTTCATGTGTCAATCAGCTGTGAATCAAGCAAGTAGAGCACTTGAAGGAATAATCGCTGAGTGTGCATGCATTACCTTTGTATTGCAGGGGAACGATGAAGTGCTGATCAAGCTGGCCATTGAATGATGAAGCCCCGCAGCCAACAGCGTTGGATGCTGACTGTTCTAGCATGATCTTATGTGTGAGTGAGTGATTAAGTCAGCCTGTACAGTACGTTCATATGCAAGTGTGTGTGTGTGTGTGTGTGTGTGCATGTTGCTATGGTAACTTGGGTGTAGGTTGGCGTGCCCCATGGAGAACACTTGCAGCTTGCTACTAGGCCAGAAGCCCTGCCTCTTGGGAGTGGGAGCACTGGCGGTTAATGCTATGCCAGTTCGAGGCCGCGACACATTAGGCAGCTGGACTGTGTGGGTGAGTGTTAAAGGATTATATTAGTGTGTGTGTATGTCACACACAAATATATTACCAGGGGAAAAAAAAGCACAAAAAAATACGAGCATGAATTGGCAGATGATTTAGGGCTCTGTCCAGTCCCCCTCTGCCTCCCCCCACTGCTGACGGCCCTGGAGTTATTCCAAGCTTCCCACTGGCCTGCGTCTGTTGCTTCAGTCTTAATGCCCTGTCATGTATTAACACGCACAGAATAACAAATATAATTAACTCTCAGCGAGATTTAACCACAGCAGAAAAGGGTTGGTGGGAGGAAAAAAAACAAAAAAAAGCCACAGAGTGAATGAATGGGGAGATTTGGAGATGATAAAAGCTGCAAGAAGGATGGGCAACAAAATTAGGGATGAGAGTGGGAGAGGAACGATTGCCGAAAAAAAAAATAAAGTGAGGAAGTGAAGAGAAATGATCTTACTTCCACAGACCTAAATGTAGCTGCATGTGAATAGCTTACCCTTAAGGGGGGAAGCCCCTGAAGGCTGCGTGGACATCTGAAACAGGATGCATGAGGGATGATCCCCACTACACACTGACTGGTTCTCTACTGTTCCATTGCATCATTAACAGACATTAATGGCTGCATGTCTTTTGATTTTGCATAATGTCCTCAGTGTCACGAGCTTTTTGACAAGCATGTTCCTCCTTTCTGCTGCTGCCTGCTTTTTTTTCCCAGCCACAGGGTTGTAATAACATACTCGCACGGTTCAGCTAAAAGGTTGACGATGCATAGATATAGTCGTTTTAGCCAAAGTATTCTTCTAAACCGGTGATTTGGTTGACAAGAGGGCAATTTCTAATGTAGGACACAGATTTGTACATATACAAGCAAAAGTATGAACACACTCTGTTTACTTATACACACACACACACACAATCTGCCCATCAGATAAATCAAATAAGTAGTTTTTTTTTTTCCGTAAGTACAACGAGAGCAAAGAGATTGGATCAGCGCGAAATAAGAGGTGGCTTAGTGAGAAAGAGGTCACTGCTGCACAAAAACACACGTAGCCGGTCTCACCGGACGAGATAAACAGGACAGACTGACTGGAGTGTGAAGCTGAACGTCAGTAACTCACCTGCTTCCAGTTGTCGAAAACGATGACTTTGCTGTCCTCGTCGTCGACTGTCACTGCGCACTCGTAGCCCTCACCTGTGTGAGTGTAAGAGAAACACCTCAGCACATAGTGTGCGACAATGCCAGTAAACACCAGTGGAATATGGCATGCAGTGATATAGTGCAATACAAACAAAATGTGACAGTATGCGCCGTGCAGGATAACTGCATTGCAGATTTAACTAAAGTGAAACATCAGTGGTCTGAACAGCTGCCTGAACGCTGAAGTCTTAAAAAAAATATCTTTGACCTACTCCATAAATCTATAATCAGTATGTAAGAAGATGATTAGAACGGGGTTTGTGGCCAGCTGATGTGTTTGGGAGTTTGTGTTATTCTAACCAATTTCACACATTTGCTCTTTATCCTGATGAAGGCATCTTTATCTAGACATTTACACATTTATTATGCTACAATCTAAAGGATAAGGCTGGTAATTTTTGGTAATGTCAACAAATCCCATGAAACACTGAAAGCAACAGTCTGTTTCTGAATACTTTCTAATCCTGTCTGTGGCTCTTAGCCCCAAGCCTATTTGTTCCAACTTAAGATGTAAATATTTAAAAAAAAAAAAAAAAAAAAGGGTCAGACAAGGTAAAATACACCCAAAGGGGAACTTTAAAGGAATAGTTTACTGTGCTTTTATTCACTTTTTTGCAGAGAGTTGATTGACACAACTTTCATGTCTGTATGCTAAAGCCAGCAACAAAAACTATAAATAAGAGTATCCGTGCCACACCCCATATGTTCGGCTCCCTCCCATCCCATCCCACCCTGGACCTTATGGACACAGAGAACAATTATATTAAAGATATTATATGTGACAATGTGCTTGATAGCATCTCTGAATCCCTCTTACAGAGCTCTGCAACCTCCGGGCACTCCTTCACCATATGAAAAGATCTGCCCAATGCATTTTACAGTACATATGGGTGCAGTTTGGTGATGGTATAGCTTATAGTGCGGGGAGTAAAGCATGTTATGTGCATGAAATTAAAATGAATAACATGATGTAGATGGGGCTCCTGGAAGTTGCATGTTCTGAACGACGATTTTCCAATTGGTAGAGAGTCAGCACTATTTGAGGAGAGTTCAGCCTTCCATAGTCTGTCGATAGAAAGGAGCTTACCGGAGGCCTTTTGCAAAGATGGAATATATTGTCGAGACAGAGGATGTGTGGAAAGAGGTTTAGTCTGTGGCACACCATAAGTGTGTGTAATTGGAGATAGAAAAGGAAAGATCTGCCAGGTAAATTGAAATGTTTCTGAATGTCTCGAAATGCTCACAGGGCCATAAATGTCACAGAGAGAGCGCGTTCACTGCTTTACTACTCTATTGAGAAAATGAAATTGGTTGCCTTCCTAATTGGAGGTTATTCTTCTGAATAATAGGAGAGTCAAGATACCGGTTATGGATAATTTTCCAGTTCTTCCCAGCAAACTATCAAGAAATTACTAATCTCTAGATAGTTTGATTTAAATGTTGGATGATTCGATCAGATTTTGTAATCTGTGAAGGTGCATCGTGTTATCTTCTATTGGCCGAGACACATTTAACCATTTAGAGACGGGGCGTAGTGTAAATGAACAGTGACACCATGTAAGTCAGGTACCACCAAATCTCCCTTTCGCATTTTTGTCTTTAGAGAATTCCCCCATACAAGCTTAGACAGTGAACGTGTCACCGAGCTAAAACAGTTGATTCTTGGCAGGACATTATTTTGTTAATGGAGATGCATGTTTGGAAACCCAGACCCAGAGCTCGATTCATGACTGGCAGTACAGTAACTGTCCGGTGTCAATCAAACAGTGCGTCCGGTGACATTTCACTATCATGACTTGGAGGTCGGATTTTCAACGAGATGCGAGAACCATTTGGGGATGTTGGTTGCCATGTAGGCCAATGCGTTCTCCTCTTTCTTACGATGTGGTGCCTTCCGTGTTCTCAATCCTCGATCCTGAGCGCTGGGGCTTGATATCTTCAGCATGTCGGATGGTCCCCAGGAGCTTTTTTAAAGTAGACTGCAGATAGTCAGCTGGCAGTAGTCTCAACATCACCCATCTGTAGTCATCTGTCTCTTTGGATTGGAAATTGTGTGATTGCATCAACGTTGCAAGGCAGAAAGAAGTTTTAGTCCTTTTTACAAGTCTTTTTATAGACTGGAAAGCGGTCTTATTGAAACGTTTTGCCGCTTAAGGGATTCGATCCCGTCACCTACAGGGACGTCTCTGACAGAGCTTGGACATTGTAGTTCTAAGCAAATGAAAGCTTAAGCTCACAGAAGTAAACATTGCCTTTCGCTGAACACTATTTTTCAGCAGCAGATTTTGGTGCACTTTATTCACGTCAGCAGGACGATATATATGTGGGATTGACTCAAAACCATCTATAGTTCAGTACAATGGGTGTATTGTACTGAACAATGAGCTTGCTATCATTCCACCCTTAGAAAACACACTACCTATAATTACATTGCAGCTTTTAAAATACACATTAACCCCAAAATGCTTGAGAAAAGATTTGGAAAACACACTATAATTAATGGCATGTCTATTCTAAGGTACTGTTGTTAATCAGCGTTGTCTTTTACCAGTAATTACTTGCTGAGGACACGTATTGATTAGCGAGGTGTCCATCCTCTCATGGAGCCGATATGGTGCTGGAGCATCTGTTCGTAACCACCTCAAAGTGTTAATTGAGTGGGTGTTTTTTTAACACTGCTATTTTGCCATGTAGCTCATACATACAATTCCCATTCAGAATGAGAGCTGAGTCGTGAAATTGTGTACGTGCTGCTCAGATGAAGCTTTTTCTATCCATTTATGATGCATGAATCCAAGTGTACTACATGGGCTATAATGAATACTGTATGGTTTGACTGGGGGCGAGTCAGCTTTATGCAGAGGGATGAGTAGCTGCCTCTCAGTGACACTGACTGATCAACTGGATGGTGGAGGGCTGATTATCAGTGTTGCAGTGAGCTCTGTTTAGAGACACACTTACTGACCACAGCAGAGGGAGACTGTTTTTAGCTGCATTTAAAGGGAAAATACACCCAAAGAGAAACCTTAAAGGAATGGTTATTTTATCCCCTTTCCTGCCAACAGTTAAATATGATGATATGATACCATTCGCAGTCATTCAACCTTGAAACTAAGAAGGTCTCTCATTCTTACACAGATGCACACACACACACTCTCAGTCAACCTGTGTATGAGGCATTACCACATGCTTGTGTCTCAGAGTCTATAGAGAGGGATCTGTCCGACTGCCCAGCCAGAGATAAGGCCAGTGACGACTTGCCCACGCCATTCTGTCCCAGCAGCACTATTCTCAACGCCCCGCTGTGGCTGTGGTAAACCGCCTGGCCGGCTGCTGATTGGCTAAAGGACTCATCCCGAGGCACCGATGTATCACTGATAGGCAACATGGCAGGCTCTTCTAAGCCTGGTATCCAATCGCAGTCGTCGGATACGGCCTCTTCCCTCCGCAGCTGGTGTTTGACAGGCAGGGGTGTGCTTCCTCGGCGGAGGGGAGGCGCCGTGGTGAGAAACATACTGTACTAGAATGAAATTGACACAGTAGAAAAAAAGACATATGTGTAAGTATACGAAGGATCCACTGTTGCTCATATATGGTGCTGCCTGTTTCATACCAGAGAGTACTTCTCTGGCTTTAAATTTGTTGGGCCAAAGAGGCTGCAGATCTACCTGTAACACTGTCTATTTTGGTGAATGTTATCACTGGAGACTGGGGGAAGGGTGTTTCCACTCTGTGTGTCTATGAATGTAAAGAGGAGGGAGGTGATAACGGTAGAGGTGAGACAAATGAGTGGCAGGGGTAGAGAGAGAGAGAGAGATGCTGATGAAGATGCAGCGTGTGTCAAAGGGAAACCTAGGTGAGTAGGAGTTAGATGGTGGGGGGGTGGCGAGATGAGAGAGACACAGGGCAGGAGGAGCTGCTGAAAGAATAGCAGAAGATAAGAGGATGCAAAAAGAAGAAGCAGGTTGATAAGGGAGCATGCACAGAGAGAAAGACAAGAGAAGGACATGGAGGAGGTATAGAGAGAAAAACACAAGGGAGGGATGGAGGAAAAAAGGCTGTGCGTGTAACAAGGGCATACATGCGGTCAGGTGGGTCTATACTGTACACTTTGTACATAGTGCAAATGTGAATTCATACAAAAATAGGTCAGAAACATAAAGTCTTGATCTCTAACCACAGTTCTTTAAAAAGAGAAAGCTGCAAAGGAGTCTGTCAGCAGTTTTTTCTAGAACAATAGTTTGGCTAAGAAAATGTGTGTGTGTGTGTGTGTGTATGCATGCGTGCATAAGCATAATAGTGTGTGTGTGTGTGTGTGTATGTGTGTGTGTGTGCCCGCAGCAGCAGGTCAAGCAGAGAGGACCCTCATCAATATTAATACAGCAATTAATCTAGTTCCAGCAGAACCCCTCCCTGGGTGTCTGTGGCCCAGCGTCTGCCTGCGACAAAGCTAAGTACAGTATTGGCACTTAATTAAAGGGGGTAGAAACAATAACAGGATCACATTAGAATATAATGCGATCCAATTCACCACAACAACAACAAAGTAAAAGTATCAGTGATCACAATGAACTGGATTAACACCTCTCTGACACAGTGTTGGCGGAAGTTTAGGATTATAAGCATTACAAAATTAGGATTTATTGCAGGACTGTTGTATTGGATTGGATTGCATTAGAGTTATGTTGTGCAATGTATAACATAAGTGTTTGTGTAATGTTACATGCTGTAATATAGTTTAGCATAGTGATGTGTACTGTATTGTTTCATAGTATAGTGTAATAGAGTAAAGTGTAGGGTAATGCATTGTTGTATAGTCTATACTAAATTATGTTGTATAGGAATGCGATGAACTGTAACCGAGTGCAGTTGTGTCTAATGTATTGGGATTTAGTATAGTGTACTGTAAAGTACTGCGAAGTGTGATGTAGTGTATATAAGTAAAGTAGTGTTGTGTAATGTTTTGTGATATGGTATACTGTAGTATAGAGCAATGGGATGCGCTGCACTATAGTTTAGTATAGTTCTGTTTAATGTATTGTTTTATAGTATCGTATTGTATAATGTAGTATAGTACAGTATAGTACAGTGTAAATATTGTAGTGCAGTATAGTAAAGTATAGTGTATCATGCACTGTTGTATAGAATAGTAAAGTGGAGTGTAGGTTTGTGTTATAGTGTAGTGTAATGTAGTGTACTGAAGTATTGTGTAATGTAGTGGTGTGTAATGCGATGTGTTGTAATGTAGTTTAGCATCGTGCTGTGTAATATATTGTTGTATAGTGTAGTTTGGTATACTACAGTATAGCATAAAGTGTAGTGAAGTATACTGTTGTGTAAATGGTTGTATAGAATAGTAACATTTAATGTATCGTTTTGAATGATAACATATATATATAGCGGATGTAATGTGTATAGAAATGTATGTAATGTGTATTGTGATGTAATGTGATATATGCAGCATTGTTGTATATGGTACAGTAAGTGAGGGTAGTGTAGTGTATATTAGATGTGATAGATGCTGTTGTTGACGTGTGTAATACAGTAGAATATACTGCAGCCTATTATATAGCAGAGTATTCTAGCTCTTTTTTGTATATGTGCAGTTGAGGTGTGGCTCCTCGTGACGGTCATATAGTTATTGACGCACGCACGCGCGCACGCCTCATTCATAGAGGCGCGCTCAGGTAGCTCCATTAGCTTAATTGAAGGAGCTAATCAATCGAGCTAATCAATTAAGCATGGCCTCTATTGTCAGCGGCGCTCAGGGGAGCTACATGCAGAGACACGAAAACTCTGGCGGCGGGCTGAAGCAGTGTGTCAGGGGTTAATCTTCTTCTCTCGCCAGGCTGTATCGAAACTAGGGCAAACAACAGTGCACAATACAAAATTAATACTACAGGCAATGTTGTTATCCTTCCGCCGTCACTGGCCAATTACACTTACTGACTGCTGCAGCCTACTTATGTCTGGTGTACTTTAGTTTTCTCCTAAAGGACGCGCCTCGTAATCATCATATTCATGATATAATCTATGGAAAATACTACATATGGGCTACTATATAAGTCAAAACTGAGTAGACACACATCTGTAAAAATATTTGGGGGGAAAAAATCATATGGGAGTGAAGATCCAAATGATAAACTCAATTTGAATAAGGTTGCACAAAAGGTTACATCTAGTGCTAAATAAGATTAGAGGGGGTGTGTAGCATACCTGGGGTGTATATGAGTATGTGTGTATATATATATGTATGTGTGTGTGTGTGTGTGTAGTCTATGGCTATTGTGCAGAGCGCGCACGAGTTAGTTTAAAGCGGGAGAAAAATAAAAATATACTTATATATATATATATATACATATATGTCTCGTCTTACCTGATCAGCCATGGTTTTCAATAAGTCTTCTCTTTATGAAACAAGTGCTGTAGTTGCAACCGCCTGTGCCGCCTGGTTCAAGTCATCTGTGCTGGCACATTTCACAGCGGCAGCACCAGACGGCGCACAAAAGAGACGCACCACATTTCATTTAACATGGTGTTATTCTCCCCACTACGGCGCGTAAAATCCCCCTCTGATGACTTGAGTGGAGAGCTGCGGCCCATGGAAAGGTAGGATTTAGGTAGTAGTAGTAGTAGTGGTGGTGGTGGACTGGAGGGTGGATGAGGAGGATACACCTGCGTCTCGAGTCGAGTTCATGTAGGAAGGAGGTGAAAGAAAGCCATCAGCACAACAACACATCCCCTCCTATCCTTTTAGTGTCCCAGCGGCCAGCAGCGACTGTGCTTCCCTCCCCACCTCCACTTAATACCTGCCTCTCTCTCTCTCTCTCTCTCTCTCTGTCTGTCTCTCTCTCTCTGTGTCTCTCTCCCTCCTGCAAAGTGTGTATAGGGGGTGGGGAGTCCTCCTATGGGTTGGGTTGGAGGTGGAGAGAAGGATGCTGGCGGTGAAGGAGGATGCGCCACTGCTTCCATCCAGCGTACATGTTGGCACCAGATGCACAGGTCCGTTCAAATATGCGTCTTTGGCAAACACCATGCTGGCTTTTTTTTCATTCAGGTTTTGACTGCAGGAAATCAGTTTGTTGGGGTTTTTTTGTTCTTAATGATGAGAAGCGGCCGCCAGGGGGAGGCAGAGTGGCGCCTCTTGGAAAAGGTGTTGCCAGTGTTTGTACAAAGGAATGGTGTGAAATTATACCCACATTGTTTCAGATAAATCAGGTTCATTCATGGTGATAGACTGTTTTAGACTGTGGGGTTTTTTCCACTCTGTCTTATGAAGGAAATGGTTACTGCAATTAGCTTTAACAGTAGTGTTCATAAGGATTTATTCCAGTTAACACAAATATACTATTTTAAAATGAAAGCATAGGTTGTTCTCCAGCACAGGTCTGTCAAAAGATAAATTACTTCAAAAATCACTCTGTAGGAAAGTGAAGTTCACAACAAGAGAAGAGAGAAGCACATCACATTAGAGACCGAGATGATGCACATCATCATCATCAGAGACAAAACGGCTTTTTTACTCCTTAAAAGCAAAACAGAAATTACCCAGAGGCTGTGGAGTCAAAATAAATACACTTCTAATGAATCGTTCCTGACTTGCTTTGTGACCCGTGAGGATGTTTGCCTGGATCACATTAAGTGAGAATAATGAGTCAACAACGCAGGTCCCTGAATGTCTTAGAACAAAGTTTTCTGTTGCTGCTCACAGAGAGCGTTGTTCTACTCAAAACGCCACAAAGTTGCTGCTGTATTAGTTCATTTTGGTGGTGGTGGTTCTGGTGGTGTAACCGCGGCAACCCGTTTTGATTCCAGCTGGGGGAACTTTAATGCCGTACCTCTTTATCCCAGCCCATTTTCCAGTTTATATCTACACTGTAAGCTGGCAAAATACCAACAAAGTAATTACAGACCACAACACTGTGACAATGCGCATCAGTTAACTGGCACTCATACTGGAAACTTCATTGATTCCATTTATTTACAAAACTCTGACAACATCTCGGCCCCCGATCATATCTGTCAAAAAAAATGAAGCCAGTTTCCCATAACTCGTCAGGTCTGCCCGCCATGTCCTGTCCCAGCGTTCAAACCTTGTTTGGTCACATCTCACTCCAGTTATTTTCTCACTGTGGCTGCATGAACTGTAAAGGACTCTGAAATAGTAAAAAATGTAATCGCTTGATCTATGCTTTTAAGTAGGCTAAAAGGGTTCCTCAGAAGGGGCTGTTAGTGGTTTCCTCGTTGGTATGTTTTTAATGTTGTTAGTTATGCCTTCACTAACATTAAACATCACACTTGTTTTGCTCTATGATGCCTTCTGATGTCATGTTGTCACTACACATGGTGTACTGGAGAAATAAGTTGTTTTTGTAACTGGGACAATTAATTAACACTACGGCTAATGGCTGCAACATCTACTGAGTTCAATTGCTGATGCCAAAGAAAGGATGTGTGCCTACCTGAACCCGGTGAGTTCTCCTGCAGTGTTGTCTCACTCGAGCTGGGCAGTGGGAACCAGGCCCAGCGTCCTCGGCTGCACTGGCAGCCATGCACTGATGTCTCACAGCATGCTGCTGTTGATTCAGTTCTCTTTAGTTCAAATGTTGTGGGACAACTAAATTCAATCATCTGGACACCTAACACATTCTAGCAGTAATTAGCAAATTCTCATGTTGTTGTCTTATATCTGGAAATGCCTAGCTTTTTTTTCTTTTTAGCAACAAAATTAAAACAAAACAGTCTAATGAGAAATGTTGTTTTTAATCTCAGCAGGTTGAAGGGGTGTGTCGGCGTCTGTGTTTGATTGACAGCAGCAGGCAGGCTGCAGAGTTCTGGCTGCAAACCTGCACAAAGTTGTGCTGTAGCTTACAGACAGTGTGTTGTTTGTTAGTGGTATGGAAGGAAGGAAGGAAGGAAGGAAGAAAGAAAGGAAGGAAGGAAGGAAGGAAGGAAGGGAGGGAGGGAGGAAGGGAGGCGGAAAGGAAGGAAGGAAGGAAGGAACATAATCAGTTTTTGACATTTGCAGTTAAGTTTACATGCTGTTCAATGTTTTGCAGCTGAACAGCTAATTCAAATAAAATCTGCTAAATGTTGTGTAGCAGGCTGCTATCTGGCTCAGTGTGACCGTCAATTTAATTACAAGAGAGACTAGTGGAAAATAGCAGAAAGGTACTGGTGAGTTCTGAGGTTTGTATGTTGATAGTTAGCTTACAGCTAATGTTGGCAGTTGTTTGGCCGTTTGGGCCGAATAACATGAACATGCACTCGGCTTGGAGGCAATAATATGGTGATGCAAGGACTTTACAACAGACCTTTTTCATGACAATTAGCCATTATCAACTTTTAGTTTAATGCACAAATTTCACACAGGTTTACATTAGGTTGCAGTAAACTGTTTATTCTGTCAGAATAATACAGAAAGAAACATGAAATGATATGAATTCAGATGATTTAACCAACTTTAACCAAAGCAACATCACAACATTAATCAAAAATAATAATAAAAAGAACATCTGCGACAAAACATAGAAATACTACTTTGCTATTTGATGTTGATGTTAATATTATTCGCAGCTTTGAAGCACAGTGAATTTGAAGAATAGACAAAATTGATAAGATAAAAAACGATAATAATGCATAATAATAATTTGCAACAGCAGATTTGTAACAGCATATATACTGTATATGAGTAGAAAAAATCCACTTGTTCCTTCCATTTCCTGTTTAACACAGTAGCGGGCCTATTGCTGAGAGGAACATCATGCTGTGTGAACATGCTGGCTTATTTTTCAATCACCATAGGTCTATACTGGAGCTCTTATATTAAACAGATCCTCCCTGTGGGATTTAATATAGTGCTTGATGACAGTGAATGGTCTGACACCCTTTTTAAGAGTATTAGGTGTTAAGTGTTCATTCTTGATGTCACACTCAAAGAATCAATATCTCTCCAAAACGACGAGTCTAGACAATGGGAAGTACCTTCCATTATAATAACCATCTCTTGAATCCCTTGGATATTAATCTCCTCTCGACTTCACTTTGTAGCCCGTTCTACCCACTGCTGTTCTTAGCTGCCTGATCTCACACTGTTTGAAAGAGTACCAGAAGCCTCCAGACACATCAAGGCTACAGTAAACACACACTGAATGGAAATGGGAAGGATCCTCTCAATGGGCCTGCTGAGCATGACTTATATTTTAAGCTTTCACTAATCTGCAGACTTAATTAAGTCTCATCAGGACATCAGTGCTCGCTAGTGCCTCGCACTGTGTGAGAGGATCACAGAGCAGACAGATGACAGAGATAAGTACTCCCATTAGACACCAAGACAGTATCGACAAAAAAACTGCCTGCTTCCTGCTTGTGGAAACGCTGCGATCAGTCATTAGGATATGCAGCGGTGCAGTCTGGGAGAGGTTAGGAGGTCGAGAGGTAACTAAAGCAGGATTTATGCCTCCCAGTAGCACCTGCAAGGTCAGAGATTCCTTGTTATACTAGTTATCATTGCAGCTTTGTACATGAAGCGAGGCTTTGAAAACTGATGTTGGCCAAAATATAAATTCCAAAATTAGAAATCTAACTTTATTTAATTTCCAGCTGCCAACGACTCTTTGCAGACCTATGTAGATCAGCACATTAACACGTTGCATTTACTTAAATTCCTGACTTACAGTTAAATATAAAGAAACAGCTGTTTACTATCATCACAACGACGGCTGGTAGTTAAATCTGACTTGCATCTATTGTGAATAAGTCTGACATGTAAAACTTTGGGATGTGTCAAGCAGCTTCAGTGAATTTACTTACCGTGATCAAAAAAAGCTTTTTTTGGGGTAAAACACTGCGTTACTTTCGACCCGCTTCTCCCGTGCAACCTTAAACACAACAGGACCTCCCAGATTATTCAGATGTTGTAAATTGACATCCATCTTCAATCGCCACGGTACATATCCAGTATTATGTACGATCGCTTGAGAAGGGTGAAAATAATCTTCATGAATCCACATTTATGAGTACAGGGCTATGACACCCCCCTTAAAACTAGGCTGACCCTCAATGTCGACCATTATCAAGGTGAAACGCCTACCCAGAGGCTTCAAAGCTTAATTTAAATGCAGTTTCCAGAAAATATGCATGAAACATAGTAGCAGCATTATAGTTTATATTTCCAGAAACAAAATGTTAGGAGAAATCAATTTAAATATATATTTTTTTTTGTTCTGCCGTTGGTTGTGTTTGTTTATTTAGGCGTCTCGGACAAGCTTAAATATCATATTCAGATTCAAATTTGACTGCAAATTAAACCCATTATACTATATTTCAGGGCAGTGATTCTGAAGTGATTCTGACTTCCCAGTGAATGTAAATCACTGCTTTACATCTCTCAGTATGAACAGCCCAACAACAAAAAAATCCAATTACTCGTCCACAGTCAATTTGTCAAACAAAGCCCCCCGACCACTGCCAGTACATGACATTGTGCCCTTTACATTGTGATATCAAACCACTCCAGATGGGCGCCACTTGTTTTCCAACTCATTTTCCCATGTAGTCATTTTCGGATGCGATCCTTTCGGTCAAATCCTTATTTCATAAGCACTTCTCGGCGTTCGAGCTCAGGACACAGCGAGTCACCTTCTGTTGATGCTTGTCGTAAGTCAAGGAGACCTATTTTCCCCAATGTTATCGAGATGACATTGAATTCAGATAATGTTGCAACTAAGAGCTTTACGGGGAGCTTTACGGAGGCATGCGGTGCTCTGTGTCCCCTGTTTTTGCTCTGTCAGACAGCTTTAGCAATGGGGTTAAAAGGCTGTATTGCTTGTAATCTACATGCAACGTAATGATGTCATATGGAGGCTTCTGGAAACAGGCAATGCTCTTTTCATGCTATATGTCATACTTATCAGGCACTCTCTTTATTGTGGTTCAGGGGCGGTTGTTTAAAAAAAGCTCAATGGGGGAAATAGGGTTTTATGTGTGCTTGGATGGGTCATGTCAGTCAGTGTGGGCTCAGCAGACATCCTTTAGTGGCTGAAAAAAAAAAGGCTGTTAAGATTGCAAGTTCAGCTCCCATGTGGCGGCTCTAAAGAAGTTCAGTGACCTGGATTTATAAATGATAATACGTGCATTGATATACAGAGAACCTGCTTTGTTTTGCTGTAAAGATTTTCTCTAAAATCATGGCAGACACGCAGCTCTCCTCTTCGTGCTTCCCGCCGCCGGGACAATGAGTTGCTTAGTGACTCTGGCATTGCGATGAGGAATATAAACCTTGTGTTTTTACAGCACGTAATGCATTCTGTTTATGGTGCGCCGTTATCTAATGCGAGAGGCCCCATACACTGTTCCCTGGAGGCTTTTTATACATTTATTGCGAAGAGGATGTGGGGTTTTGACGATATAAGCATCTAAGCAAACACAATAGTAGCATGCTGTGACTCATCTATTTGTGTTTATTGTGACGGCAAATATGAATAATATGTCATGGGGTTACTGTATGCGAGCGAGCACGGTTGTGTGTGTGTGTGTTAATTTTTTACTGAGTCAGTCTGTGTGTGTTTGGTGTGTGAGTGAGTGTGCAGGAGGCTGAGGGTGCGGTAGGCATGGGGGAGGAGCAGGAGCGATACGCCAGCGCTGGGCAGGTTTTTTACCTAAATGCTTATGAAAGAAGGAAGGCAGCAGAGCTCGGAGCTGACGTACTGCCGGACGTGACAGCAGGAAATACAGTGGCGGGTTCCAGCACGGTGCTAGACACACTAGCAAAATGGCCATCAAGGACGACACCTCCCATAACAGGGACACCCTTGTCTCTGTTTCCACACTCGGGCCGGGCGAGGTGACCGACAAATATGATGGAGACAAAGTTAAAGAAAGCTTACGGCCCAATCTGCTAATGGGAGAAGCCGCGGAACTGAGATGAGGTGACATAACGTTGACGAACTCGAGTGCGTAATACGGCAACCAGCTAATAGCAAAAACCAATGTGGAGGCAATGAGCAGAGCGGTAGCTTTTTTGTTGCGCCGGTCGGCAGCCAGAGTTCCTCTGCAGCCGTGGAGGTGGGAGATGATGAGGCCGCAGTTGATGGCAATGCAGAGGAGAGGGGCCATATAATAAACCAGGAAGGCAGGAACCAGGAAGAACAGCCACTTGTCTCTGCCTACTGACCATGTGCAACCACCATCAAAGTTGATGTAGGTGACCTTTGGTAACGCCATGGTTACTGAGACCAGCCAAATACCTAAAACAGTGCATAACCTGAGGGAGAGGGAGAGAGAGAGAGAGAGAACATGCTGCTGATCTTTAAAGACAGGTCAGAACAATACAGTTAGATTACAAAAAGGAAAAGTTTCCTAAAAGCTTGGTAGTTATGTAACGAACAGACATTATTAAATAGTGCATACATTATAGAGTACTTTTGGCCTTATTTATATCTGCAGTTTCATCCTGTTAGACTTTCTCAAACCCGCCGAGTGATACTCACACTTGTGTCAGGCTAGCAGGCGGTCTCGTCTGAGGCGCAACAATACGATACCTCAGCACTGACAAAGCCGCCAGACTGAAGATCTCCACACCCACCGTCATGGAAGTCGTGAACCCCAGAAGCACACAGGTTCCACCTCCAAGCTGCCAGTTCTGGAAACTAGCACTCAGAAGTACGCAGGGCATGGTGAGCAGGGCGCCCAGGTCTGCCAGGCTGAGGTTGAGGAGCAGGACGGAGCTTGGCTTGGAGCGGCTCCGGGGGTTTCTCACCAGCACCAACCACAGCAGGAGGTGACCCCCGACCCCAACCAGAAGAGAGACCAGACTGACCATGGGCAGCACCACAGTAAAGGCGATGGTGGTGTTGGTGGAGACGACATTGAAAAGGAGGTTGACTATGGCGGGCATGGTGAACGTGAGACTCAGTACAAGGTGTTTCTACGGAGGAGCAATGAAAGACAGCCTTAGAGATGGAGGAAAGAAAGAGAAGCCGGTGCTTCAGGAGATTGGAGTAATTCTATAAAACAAGATTGTGGATGTGTAGGAAAGGGCCAGATGAAGGGAATGACTGTACCGACGGTGATACAGAGTTCAAGAGAAGAGAATGCCAGAAACTATCTGAGAAATTACAAATGAGATGCGACAGGAGCGGCGGAAAGATGATGAGGAAGCGAAGGCGTAATGGAGAAGACTATTTTTAGAGGTGGAGAAAATTGGCAACAACTGTGAGAGCAAGGTAGACGAAATCAGGGAATTTTAGAGCCACGCAGCGCGACGATCATTTTGAAAACTCATTTTAATAATCAACCATCCTCTCCCATGTATTATTCATGTACGTAATAGTTGCCACTCCTTGGCTCGCAGATCACCTGCAATTCAGGGCTCACCAGGCCCTTCCTGTGACTGACAAAGCCTGATGATTCAGACAACATGATCTAGTCCCCGTCTTCTCTCTCTCAGGGGACAAACAGCCAGTGACATCAGCAAGTGCGACTGCGTCACACGACACAAACAAGACAACTCACCTCAGCGGGCACATGGCAAGAACACAGACAGATGCATCATCCCCCGGGGGGGGGGGGGGGGGGGGGGGGGTAAACAACACTCATAAACTAGTTGTGCATTGGAGCCCCACAAGTAAACAAACCACTTATCCCCATAATCCCTTTTTATTCAGAAGAGGTGACTTATGCAGTGACATTTGCAAAGATTTGATGAATAGTTGATGTTACATCGATATCTATACACCTGCAGGAAAAGTAAAAAGTCTTCCTGATGTCTTCATGGATCGATTCAGCTAGCCTTTACTGCATCCCACCGGAGTATCCCTCAAGAAAACAAACCCAAACACTCGGAAGACGGATTAAACTAAGGGCACCCTGGGAGGCGGGGATTTAAAATGTCTCAGTCTCACGTCCACTATCTAATTTTTACTTTGTATAAAACTAATGAATTACTTAAGAAAGAAGCTGGTCAATGGTTCGTAGGTCTTCTAACTTCATTATGTCACAGTATTGTTTGCCACTTTGGGAAATACCTTAAGGTCCTATTTGTTTTTTATTTTTTTAATTAATCAGAAAATCAGTGGTTTGATTCACAGTTCCTACCATGCAAATTGCCCAAATTAGCAAGTGTAGTATGAATATCTGTGTGAATCAGTGAATGCCTTATAATGACATATAACATAGAGCTCTTTGAGTAGTTAATTTATGATGTGTGTTGACAGTAAAGCCTTTATGCATGTCTGTAAATTCCCCAAAAAACAAAAAGTGACAAAGCTAACTAACTAGCTAGTTTTAGCTAGCTGTAGTGGGTGTTTGATTCCATACTTCACTTAAATCCAAGTGAATATATTTATTATTTATTTATTATTGGAAACTTTATTTTACTTTATTTTAATTATATGGCCATCTTTAGGTGTTTTACCAAGAACGGGCACTAAATAAAGTTCTAGTAGGAAACTTCCAAGCTTGGTAAACAACATACAGCCGGTGATAAAAGTGCTGGCTGGAAGAAATTGTTACAGCTAGTTAATCCCTTTAAAACCACAAAAGATCATATTTTATTATTATATATTATATTTATTTATTTCTGTTTGTATGGAAATGAAGTGCAGCGTTTTAGTTAGCAGTTGATAGAGGGAATTGGTTGGTTGTGTTTTTCAACTTTTGGACGAAGCCAGACTAGCTGTTTCCAGTCTTTATGCTAAGCTAGGCTAACCGTATCCTGACTCCACCTCGTAGCGCACAAGCATGAGGTTGATTCTGATTTTTATCTTCTATCATGAAAATATTTTATTTCATGGAAGAAAGCAAATGTTGAACTATTACGTTAATGCACAAAAAAGACATATCACTACTTCACTACTGCTACACAGGGAAAGCAGATACTTCTGTAAGGAGGTCATTAAATCATCTTTTCACCATCACCATCATCATCATCATCATCATCATAACACTAGTGAGGAAAGACCCTTTACAAGGATTGTATTCACTCTCCAGTGGATCTCCAGAGACATGGAGGATCTATTTTAAGCAAGCTGATGTGACACGTCAGTGTCTCAACACCTTTATCCCTTCTGGTTCATAAAAACTGGAAAATCTAGAGGAGCTGCAACATTAAATTATGTTATACATTTAATGTTTATTGGGAGAACAATTCTATAACACTTATAATGGGCCCAAAAATAACAAAGCAAACTGAGACTTTTCTTGGTGTATGCACCCTAAGGAGCAACTTTCATATAGCAACCTTATAGGCTTTACTGGCAACATTTAGACAGTTTTAATTATTGTACATTAATACCACAACTGGCAAGTTAAATAACATAGTGCACAAGTAAGTAAGATGTCTACAATCATCTGATCAGTGTCGCAAGAGAATCCACTGAAAAAATGTCATAAAAAAACACTTCTTCTATCGGAGCAGAGTAGCAATAAAAATCTCAAGTGGGTTTAAAGCAGAGGAAGAAATTAGTGTAGCAACTATTTGGTCAAGGTGAGGACTGAAGGTATAGAGCTGAAAAGAAATGAAATGCGGGCGGATCCACAGGGACATACATAGAGAGGATGAGTACGAATCTCACTTACTGTGCACAGTGAAAAAGCCCTCCGCTCACCATCAGCTGATGTGCTGCGTTATGAGGAGAAAGAGAGATGCCACTCTTACCTGTATGTGCTCCTCCTCTGGACTTCACACACACACACACACACACACACACACACACACACACACACACACACACACACACACAATGTAAGAGAGAGGGAGACTGGATTTTTTTCCCCTCTCTACCTACAAAGTATCAAGATAATAAGCAAAGTGAGCCACTGACTTTACTCTATAAAAGGTATGATCATCTATGTACGCTATATGGCTATGTGTATTTGTGTATTTTTTTTGTTCCGGGGATGTTTTTCACGGTTTTGGACTATAGATATAGATCTATAAAGAAAGATTAAAGTTAAAAAATAAGGCTTAGAGAACAATTGCTAAAATTTTCTACATTTTAAAGATGCTTTTAAGACAGACAAAGCCTCCAGATGTCTCTGAAAGTCGGTGAGTGAAGTGTAGATCTGCAGAAACAGAGGGGACCGGTTTAGCTGCTTATTTGAATTTGATTTGAACACTTGATGTTGAAATGTTAAAACACGTTTCTTGCATTTATCAGGGGTGCAAACGAACAAGAGCTTTCGCTCTCCGGGCATTCACATCGTCTGCACTTGTCACCGTGGTACTAAATTGCCCTTATTACTGGTTTTCTCTGATGGACCTTGTCTACCAAGTTCTTTTTTTCTTTCCATTTCAGAAACATCAGTAACCAACCACACTGATTCTTACTGCAGCCAGGTCCCAAAATCAAGCCTGAACCGAAGAGTGGAGGCTGTTACAGTTTTAGAATGAGCCGTTCAACAGTCTCATATGGATGATATGGATCATATGATGCAGCAGTGTATCTTCAGTATGCAACCCTCTTCTCTGGTGTGCCTACCTCCGCTGACCTCTAACCCTCCAGGTATTTGTCGTCTACAAAATCTCTCACTCCCGCTAAATCTAACACTGCCTCAGCTCCCACCTCGCTGACCTCACTATCACTTCCTTTTGTCTTTTTTTTTTCCTCACTCACATACGCCGACAACAGAAGAGCACACAAACACGCTGAGCCACCTACGCAAGTACAAGCACGACCAGAGACACGCACAAACAGCTTTAATCTCCGCTAATTGCTAGCAGTAGACATGAGAGTTTTTCAGAAAACAAACAGGTACAGAGGGCAGAGAGAGAGAGAGAGAGAGAGAGAGAGAGCACAGAGAGGAATAAAGGTGAGAAAGCATTAAGATCAAGGAGGAGGTTGAGGGAAGATGAATGACTGCTTTCCGTCGAGGCAACTTCTCGAGATTGTAAGGATGGAGGCAAACCGAATAGAAGCCTTTTTTATAAACCTGTGTGAAAAACACAGAGGCGGCTGGGTCGGTGGGAGATGTCTGCGTCGTGTGGCGTTCAGGTTGGAGCCAGAGGAATCCGTCAAGTGCGGCTCTGTTGCGCGTCGTGTTTTAAAAGGCTTTACCCTGAGCTATGCCAGGAAAATGGAAGCAGTAAAGTTTATGGGTTTACTGCTTTACTTGATGCCTTAGTATCTCTGATTCACAGTACAGTGTACAAGGTTTAAAGCAGGGCTCAGTCTTGATGATTTTTTAAAAAATGTATGTATGCATTAAATAAAAAGCATAAGAGAAACTAAATCAATGTACTTGATATAAAACAGGAAATGTTGTTGGTATATGAGGAGCATTTGGTGATTAGACCACATCATTAACACATTCACCTTTATTTATTTATTTATTTTTATAAGGAATGTCCCCTTTGGTGAAGTCTAGATACTGGCTGGTGGTGGAAGATCTGGATGGATGTGATGTGGAGCAAGAGGACTGAATCAGATGAGACTGGAGGTGAATAGGAATTGGTGGGTGGCATCGATTTGACACCGTAATTACCGCCGACAGCAGCAGAGAAAAAGAACAGTTTTAATGTTTGACAGTGACGAGACGATCGGTTCACAGAGGTCGTGACAGATGGGGAGACGGAGAGAGAGAGAAGAGGGATAAATGCGAATCCTTCCTGCTAATGAGGATATCAACACATTCTGAGTACAAGTTGCAAGTCATTATTCAGAGTTGAGTACACTCACAACATGCATCATATAACACATACACATATGTATGTGTAGACGTCTGCACAACAGCTGTGACACTAAGCTGAAATCCACCAAGACCCCTTCAGATCCCCTTTTCTAACATCACACGTTCAGTAAAGCTCTCTCATTGGTCAGTAGTTTGTTACCTGCGTTTGTGTTGCTCAGTTGGAGCACATTGGCTCATATAAACTCATTACCGGCCTTTCACTGTTGACACAGCCAGTCAAGTGGCTTGCTGCTGACCCATCTGCTGGTGCTGCACACACACACACACACACACACACACACACACATATACACGTTGGGTTTACATCTCATTACACTGACTTACATTCATTTCCTGGAGACTTATCCTAACCTTAACCACAACCACCATATGCCTCATCCTAACCTTAACGTAACCCTAAACTTACTTTAACTTTAAACCAAGTCTGCAACCTAAAATCATAAAGGCCGTGAGTCCCCACAACACGACAAACAGATTTACACACACACACACACACACCTTTGTTAGTGTTTTATGCATGTGTGAATAGGTTTACATATACTGTGATGAAACATTCAGCTGAGCATATGGTGTGTGGAAAGAAAAGACGCAGAGCGAATTAACCAGGCTTATCTGGTGAATGTGAACACAACACCTCTGCCTGCGATCTGACCCGGCAGTATGGGAGATCAGGTGGCTGAATGCGGGAATTAAAAGCTTCTCGTTGTCACAGTGCTCGGAAACACTGGCGGAGCCGTCTGAGCCTGATCTCACCTGTGTGCATGCAACACAGAGCAAGAACCTATAAGGCCTACTGTTTACATCCCAGAGATAGCAGTAATTAATCAGCATGTTTATACTCCCAGTTAAGTGCTGATCTTACTCATTAGCAAGTCTCCTCTAGATCCGTCAGCCCGGCTCTCCTAAGGCGAGCACGTCCCACTGATCTCTCTGTAAAAGTCAATATCACGACAGCTGTATCATCACGCGTACTCTCTCTTGATTTATGGCAGTGACAGCGCATCATGACATGGCAGCGACGTGTCACTGGGACAGTGAACAGGCCAGTTTCAGGCTGGAGAAGTGCCCAGTTCTCTGCTGCCACCTGGTGCTCAGAAACAGTAACTGGACTTCAGAAAGAGCCACTGATGGTGAGATTATGTGCCTCACAAGGTTCTGACAGATGTAGTTTTTAATGTAGGCAGATATGATCTAAAAAATTCAAGTCTTGCTCAAATGTTTTTTCCGTTCGACCTAAAGAAGCATGAGAGCATTTTTGACTCGTCATGTTTAGGATTTAAAGGAATGATCCACCAATTTGGCAGTGCACTTCAATAAAGTTGAGGGAATCACAAGAGACAGATGGATAATATATGGATAATGTAACTTCCTATCTGGGGAAAACTCCCACATATTTCAACTTTTGTTACTTTCTGTTATAAATCTGTAGTCCAAGCTACAATCACCATGACATCATCAGGGTTTTTGTTTTACTCTTAAAAAAAAAGAAGCTTCTCCAGAGCAACAGGGGACAATAAACTATGATAAACTGTTTTCAGGCTAAATAGTAATCTTCCATGACAAGTAAATTGACCTTTATATGTGAAAACTGGTGAAATGCCCTTTTAGGAAATGCATAACTGTCATATTATAGTATTGTATTGTACAAATAATAACTTCCAATCATCCAATTCCTTGTGTAAAGTCGTTTTTATTTATTCTGATTCATAGAAGCATTTTTAGAAAATATAATCATTTTCAAGCCTGCAAACTCAGATTAAAACTAAGTGATCCACTGACTGACTTAAATACTCTTGAAGAGATGGGAGTGCTAAGTGCATGGTAACACATTTCTCAATCTTCAGCATCAGCATACAGTAAAAGCATACTTACAAACACAGTTATCAAATGATATATTATCACAAATAAAAACATGATTGTTAACTGGTAGAGTTTACCACGATGGTTAGTGCAGATTTATATTCAGTATGTACATCTCCCTTTAGAATAAATACAGTACAAACCTCACTTTTAGTTGTCACAGATTGTCAGTAAAAGACAGGGAGGGGATGAGAAGACAGGGCAGCTTCAAATGATTTTGCACAAATGCATCAAAGAACAGTTCAAGAGGCTACCGGAGAGACGCTGAACTACTGTGTGTGTTTGTATGAAAGGTACTTTCAGAACTCCCCTGATGCCTGAGAAAAACAACACGGCAAATCCGACCAGTTAAAAAACAGACAGCATACAGTACATGCATTTTCAGCAACAAATGTTTACGTGGATTAAAAGAAAAAGGAAAAAG
The DNA here is from genome assembly GCA_036937835.1 of Pampus argenteus. Classification (NCBI taxonomy): domain Eukaryota; kingdom Metazoa; phylum Chordata; class Actinopteri; order Scombriformes; family Stromateidae; genus Pampus; species Pampus argenteus. The sequence goes on from CM072875.1 coordinate 6,706,728, forward strand.
CTACTGTCGGAGTCACACAGTTTTAAAAGCTCGTCTCTCTCAATTCCTCAAGGTTCCAGTCTTTTCTTCCCGGCAAACTCCTGCTGGTCCGCTGGTGACGTCATAACGCATCTCTGTTACCAAGGTGGGGGCTTTCATAACCTAAATGAGCAGATACTGTGTCAGAACATGACTTTAAAGCTGCACTAATCAATATCTTCTATATCACTGATGGGGTTGAATCACTATGTGCGATTGCTTGTAGTGACAAAACCATGGAAAAAAAAAACATAAAAAAAACCTACTGTTGAACATATATTTTCTATTTTTGATCATCGTTTTGGCAAAATTAGCTCTTGTTAGCTCTAACGTGTTTTCAATTGCAGCACCAAATGGCACACAGACAAAGTGAGCAACTAGTTTCTGAAAATAGCGCAGCATTTAGTGAATAATGAGCCGTATTATTTTTGTCAGACAATGGGGTAAAATAAGAAGCAAAAAAAGAAGTATTAATAGAAGTATTAAACTCTAAATGCTGATCCGGCTTCAGTTTTGCCAAACTCTTGATATTCAGATTTCAATGTGTACAGGAAACACAAATGTGACAACGCGAGGGGAAATCGGCCTACTTCAAATGTAACCACACAGGGCACAGAGGACCACTTAGGCTTCACACATTCTATACGGCAGCATTCATGTGGACCCTCTTATCATTCTCAGAGTGATGGTAATGGAGTCGCCTGCAGCAGGGTTTTTGATATTTAGTTCCATATTAAAGAGGTAATTGGCTGTGGTTTTGCCCTTGAATCCCACAGCTTCAGGGTTTTCATCCTCAATGCCGTGCAGCTCCAGTGTAGAAAGTGGCGATGAATCAGCTAAACGTGGCTGCCAATTATCTCGTATCAAATAGGAATTAGCTCAGGAGTAATAAAAGGTCTTTATTTCAGAAATAGCGTTCTCATTTATTACCACACTTCTCCAGGCAGTGTCAGATCCAGCTGTCAGCTGCAATAAGTATGTATGTGGAAAACTGCCAAATCACATCTTTAAATGAGAAGAACCAGAAGAAGCATGCATTCAATAAGTAAGGCGTGACTCAGCCATGTGCAGGGCTGCGGAAAACTTCCACACTTTTACACAACTTCTTCTACTGAATCAACGAATCAACATTCATTTAATTTTTCATTTAGTATCTTTCCAATTTATTTATTTATTTATTTTTTACTGCAGTAAGCTGTGCAAAAATGCAGCCTTTTTCCGCTGCATGGCTGTCATACCACACAGATTTGCAGGAAGGGGAAACAGATACATACACCTGGTCCCAGCAGGGCAGTCCAGAGATCTGTTTCTGTACTGGGGGAAACAGGGCTTTTTCACAGGGAATCTGCGATCTGAAGACCTCTCCAGATCGTAGGGGCTGTCTCGTTCCATGCCTGAAGGGAAATGGCATGAGACAGACAGACACGGAGGACACACAGGAATGCGGGAACTCAGAAGGGGTTGCAGGATAGGGCAGTAATACGGAACACAGCCAGCAATCGCTACAGACTTGGGAGCACATCAAATAAGAGACTTGCGCTGCTTTTATTTGATAAAAAAAAATCATAAAGACTTTGAGCCATTGTTATAAATTATAAAAACAAAAAGAGGCCATTACAGCATAAATCCACATATGTAACTGAACCGCATGCATATTGTGTATATCATATAATCAGCAGGGGTGCAGCAAACACAATGTACCTATATCAAATGAGTTGGACTTCCTGGTGTGATGAGATGTTGCTGGAAATCCATTACGGCCTCCATCCTCATCTGATTGGTGGAACAGTTATTATCATTATCATTCATGTTGTGTCCTTGTTGACATCATCAACAATGGACAATGCATGAACAGGATTGGCAACTACGTCTCAACAGAAAAAGAAAAGGAGTGTCGTGTCTCTTATTTGAAGAAAGACATCAAAGTACGACTCATGCTGTTTAACTAAGCAGTGATTTTTTTGATTTTTTTTGCTTTTACTTACCAATCACATCACAAGTTCCTACTACGATGACATTGTTACCTTGACTGGTGGCAGGATCTGGAGGAGATGCTGCTGGGCTTTTCCTCTCTGTGCTCTCCTCCTCGTGAATGATGGAGTCAGTATCGGGCATCAGGCCCCTCTGGTCATTGGCTGCTTCCTCTCCTGGACTGACAGGTGAGGTTTCGGGAGACGTCTTGGCCTTTTCCGGAGAGATCTTGTCTTTTGAGAGGTCGAGACTGGGCTGAGGGTGTGACATAGTGTTTGGTATTAAAAACTGCAGACTTAAAGTAAAAGCTAAGCTAAAGAAAAGCATGTCCTCTTTTACTTTCTTCTATTATACACACCTTGTTGGGAATAAGAGGACGCTGTCCCTCTGGCCCTCGTGTTCTCTGCTTCTCTTCGCGCTTTCTTTCACTCTGGTGTTCTTCCATTTCCAGTCTTCCTGCCTCTTCTGGAAAAAAAAACAATCACAGTCAATACAGACCTGAGAATGAGAATGCTTTGTTCAATTCAACAAAAAAAAAAGAAGAAGTGAACGCCCTTAAACTGAAACGCTGGCAGGAGAACACATTTTTATACGTATGCTGTAAATGGAAATATAGGCCTTGGTTGGACGAGGGATGAAGTCTTTCACACGTATATTCTACACAAACACAACCGTGAAATATGAAGTAGGATAATACAACACCTACAGTTATGGACTGGGTTGCTATAACAGTTTCCGTATGAAGTGCTACAACCTCGAGAGAGATAAAAAGATGTGTGTTTATATGCTGATGGGTTGTCAGTGAAATTAGCGTGACAACCCATCTCATCTATGAACCATTTTTTCCTCTGTCCACATATTGCAGCAAGCTTTTCAATTAGCGAGGAAAAATGTACATTCCTTTTTTCTTTATTAAATGTCAATCAGCAGATTTTTATATTGATTTGATGGCACAGTATCCTGGCCTCTGGCTGTGGTACAGATCTTTTAATTCCCTTTGAGCCAAAGTGCAGCGTAGAGCTCTGAAACGGAGGTGTTTTTTGCTTGTTACTGGAACTTATGGCAGTCTTTTAACAAAGGTCCTTTATCTGCACAGACCCCTAGAGCTGTTCACGCCTATACTGTGGCTCTCATTAAAGAGTTTGACAGAGCTGCTTTTAACCAATGTTTTTTTTAACTGGCTTCATCTAATGTTTTTAATTGTTTCATATGGTTTCTTATGATTGAAAAATGATTGAGAACGGTACCACATGCTGCATTTTAACACTGGTAAATGAATATTATATATATATATTTTTTGGGGGGGTTATGATTGCTATAAACATCATTAGTTTATAGCAATCATACAATGGCATCACAGTTAATTAGACAATGATGCACAGAAGCTTTAATACATCTTCAGTTGCAGTACCTAAACTCTCCTGCAGGTGTCTCTGCCTCATGACAGACAGACTGGGCTTGGTACATTGTGGCGGCGGCTCTGGCCTCAGCCCAGAGGGGGCCACGATCCCAACCTGTCTGTCCTCCTCCAGCTCAGTCCGTGCGTCTGTCAGGGGTACGATCCTCTCCTGCCTGCCCGTCTCCATCTGTCTGTCCGTCTGCTGTTTGGAGGACACCACGTGGCCGTTAGTCCGAGTATCGGCGGGGGCATTTGAGATGGTAGTCGACCTGTCAGGATCTTGGATTGTCACTTTGAAGTCACAGGTGCTGCTGGCATCCGAGTCCTCAATCTCAGCCCCGATGCAGCTGTACACCATGCTGACCAGGTCTGTGGACTGGCCAAGGGAAAAAAACAGATAGCCCCTAAACCATATAGAAGTCAAATATTCAACTACACATACATTTATATGATATTTCAGGTCTACTGAACCATTAAACTGACTAGTCTGGTGGTAATAGTGGTGAGAGTGATGCCTGCGATTAGAATTTGGTTAAACCAAAATTAAATTAGCCCTCATTTTGCTCAAATCCCCTCAAGGATCAGCAATGGTCCATGGACTCTACTTTGTGAACCGAAGGGATTTAGATGACTCCAGCTGTGTGTGTGTGTGTGTGTGTGTGTGTGTATGTGTGTGTCTTGCATGTCTAGTTGGGCAGAGATTTAAAATAGGCCATATATTCCTCCACACCTCAGACAAGCTAGGCAAATCCAACACAGAAAAAAGCCTAGGAATAGCAGGTGGTGGGCACAGCATGCAACTATGCACTGTACTGTGTCATGTGCAGACTTGCAATTCAAATCCCTGTTTGTGAGTTTGGAAGCAGGAAAAGATATGGCAGTAATGTGAGGTGTAGTTTGTCAGGGAAGTGCCTCCACTTTCGCAGTAGAGCAGCAGCCCTGGAGCTGGTAGGGATTAGTGTCAGTAGCTGCTTGCTCTCATTAGGAGTTGCAACTCTGGGTTTCCATTTGAACTCGCTGAAGCTGTACCTGTACCTGTACCTGTCGTTGGATGAGGCAGGGAGGGCTGGCAGCCCTTATGCTGTGCACAGGTATGCCCTGCGCTGGCCTGGGTGACGGCATGGTCCCGTTTGCTCCAGGAACAGTGCTCTCTGCCCTCCCGGCATCCTTAGTGTGCTGAATCATTGAGTAGACGTTCTCTGCGGCGCTGCTGGAACAGACAGAGGGACAAAAATCAACAATCGGATGTACATGTTGAGGGTAGAGTTGAAGTTTGACCTGAGAGGCCTTGCTGTATTATTAATATACTACACGTTATGATTCCTTCTGTTTAATTCATTTGCAATATATGAATACGGCACAGGCATCTAATCATATGCCGCCAATTTGAAAAGGCTGCAGGTGGAAAACACATCTATTATACTTCCTACACACTCTTAAAAAAGACAAAAGAAATGGTTGCAGAAGGCAGCAAAGACAAAGCGGCGACAATCTCTTTGATTGCTTAGCAACTTCAATCTTCATGTAAAACACTGCATGGTAAAACATGGTAAACTGTTTTTGTTATAGCCATGAGTCATCTGTTCTCCTTCGTAAAATCCTCCGTAACTCCTTTTAACAGCGGACGGTGAACTCACCGAGTGCTATCCTCTCCCCTCAGTTATTAATCTGTGTAATTATTATCTGCTCTGCTTTTTGACTATGGTGTCATTATGTAACATCAGCTTAAATGCATGCGGTGCAATAAATTCAAAGCCAAGGAAAAACAGTTAGAGATGGCGAAATATTTTCTTCCATTGAAATATTTATGAAGCTATAAAGTGACGTTAATGCCCAGAGCTGGATTAATTTAACAGCCTTCTCATTCTGAAGGTTGGTGCACTCAAACGCTACTTTTATTCCCTCCCTTCACTCTAGCCTACGTGCTGCATACTTACTCGGAGTCCTGATTAGAGATGGTAGAGTTGCGGTTCTTGCGGAAGCCGGAGAAAATGGACAACACGCTGCGTCTTTTCTTCCTCCTCAGTGACTGGGCCTGATGGAGGGATGACAGCTGACTGAAGGAGAGAGGAAGAGGAGGAGCGATGGTGAAAAAGAGTAGAAAGGAAGGATGGAAAGAGATAAATACACTAGGGTGAGAGTTTGAGGGGGTTTTTTTGTGGTTAAATTTGTACTGTTAATGCAATTAGCCTCCAACCATTATTGATCAATGCATTCTATATACTGCTGATGATCATTGGCTTGCCGTTCCCAGTGTTAACAGCTGACTTCATTACATCCGTCACTTATGCTAATGACCCATTTGACAATAACGAGCTATTGATTTTTATTTATTTATTTATTTATTTTTAACTCTGAGTGATCCTGTACAGATGCTTACGGATATATTTGACAGAAGGCATTTTCGCTGCCTCGACTTTTTTTTTTTCATGCATTGCTGCACACATGCTTCCACGTGGCCTTATAAAGGTTTGGAAACTACTATTATCACATGTTGTGGACGGTGGTAGTGCTTTTCAGCTTTAAGTTGCACATTTCTGAGATAAGTATACTGATAACAATTACCCTATAAAATATGAAGGGTTCACTCGTGACTCTCAAGGTGCTGCTTTAAACCTGCATTAGTACATATGCAGTCTCCTTTGAGCTCTGCTTTTGTTCTCCACAAACTCCTGTGGAAAGTATCTGGGACATGATTGAAACAACGTACATTTTAAAGAACACATTAGCTAGAAAACAAGAGGCCGGACTCTTGACAGTAAACCTGGAATATGTTCTAGTTATTGAATAAATAGAACCACAGATGAGGCCTGTATTCAGTTAAATGCAGCCCCTACATTATGGAGGCAAGTCTCTGTGCCTGAGGCCTTCAGGAGCATTCGTCACTGATAATATTATACTGTATGTCATGAGAGTACAAAGACATTATAGAGGAGGACATTTAACAGTCATGTTTTAATGCATGTCATATGAATGCATACAGGAGTCTTATGAAGACTAGGTGTGTATCGTAATGTGTTATATTTGGGTGCAGATAGGCGTTTATTTCCAGAGCAGAGCAGACGTATCCAAAAGCAACACTGTGAAAATGATTGGATTCACATTTGCCTATGCAGTCAACAACCCGATGCTTCTAGATACATGTTAGGCAGCCAAAGGATTCGATTCAGCTCCATCTGGATAAAATGCAGCAGGAATTATCCTGTTCAATTCAGCACAACCTGATGGAGGAGAGATAACGTTTCCATTTTAATTCTACTGAGCGCATCAGTTTTTAGCAGCGCTCCTTTGAAATTATGAATTCAATCTCTCATAATTATGAACTCGGTATCTCATAATTATGAGCAATTATGGCAATTATGAGGAAACATTTTCAGGATTAGAAAATCATTGTCGTAATTACAAGAAAACTATGACATCATTATGATTAAAAAGGAGAAGACGGGATCTTTTGCTCGGGGAGGCTTTGGGAGACACTGACATACATACATTATCTATTATCTCTCACGTGTCAGTTCTCCTCAGGTATCTTATTCAGATTGTTATGGTGAAGAGTGCATCACAATCTACTTGTAGTGATTAGACTAGTAGTTCAATATGCCTCCATAGAAGCATACAAATAAAATCAGATTTGATTCAAGCACAGAACTGAGTGTAGGTGAATTAGGAAACGCTTCGCCGCTAACACACAATCACTGCAGTTATTCAAATAAGACACGGAGGGGAAAAACAAGCTTTAAATCGTGGTTATGCGCGTGAAGCGGGAGTGAAATGTGAGCCGATACACAGATGTACTAATTAAAATAAGCGTGTCTCTGTTCTAGTTCCAGGTTGCAGTTGGGTCGCGACCCTTTCACCAGCTAGAAGTCATTTGCTTCAAGGTTTGATCTTACAAATCAGCCCCATGTCTCAATTATAAACATCGCTTTGATTGGTAACGTGACAATAATAATCAAATTCTTTTGTGGTAATTATAGGATAATATGTCTCCTAATAATCATTATGAGAGAATTATCTCCAACAAATGAAAAGTGTCGCACATAATTACAGGATTAACTTCTTGTAACGCTCGATGAATATATGCCTCTACTAGATGTTAAAAATTAAATATCAGGTGTCAGACGTGGAGCGCAGTTCCCTTCATTATTTTAGTTTCAGTGTTTTGTGTGTGTGTGTGTGTGTGTGTTGTCTTCAGGAGCCACTGTGGCAATGAGACTGCATTTTTAATAATTACACAAAAATTAAAAGTGATTGATTGATTGATTGATTGTGTGTGTTACCTGTCAGGGAGAACTCTCTTGCTGTAAAAATCAGGCAGTCCATCCTCCAGCATGTTAACTCCTCCGTTCTCTGAGCAATGCTACACATGCACACACACACACACACACACACACACACACACACACGCACGCACAGACACACAACAGGAAACAGACAGAATAACAATGATAATCCGCCATGTCGACAAAAAGCTGAAAGGCTGACAAACGGTATTATAATTTCTGGCTGGCTGGCTGGCTAAACCAAACCCACTGCCAACAGAGGTCTATTTGTAAAACAAGTCCTCATCATCGCTGCTCTAACTGCGTTTGCACAGATTTAGGAAAAGCTGTTGCGAACGTCTCAAAACAAACAAGGCACTAAGTTAGAGGCGGCCCCGCGGCCCCTGGGTGATGGCTGTGCATGATTAACTTTGGATTCATGGAGACAAACGCGACAGCTTCCTATTTTAAAAGGAACTTATTTTCAGAAAGTGACACCTGCATGGAAATCAAGATGGAAAACAAAAGTTCCCACAAAGCAGTCAAGAGATTAAAGAAACGACACATCACTTTCTCACTTCTACACCCTTACGGGCTTCTCTTGTGCTGCATGAGATCAAAAACAGGGCAAACACAAGCACAATGACAACTTTTCCTCTAGGTTCTAGAAATAGGCGCGAGATACTCTTTCGAAAATAAGCTGCGTTACAATCAAGTCAGCGTCAAAAGGAGAGCTGAACCCGTCAGGTCAAAGGTCACTGCTGTGTCATTTGCCATCAACTCACAGATTCTGGAGGAAGGTGCCCTGCTCTGTGCCTCCGCGGAGGGCGTGGCCTGACATGGGTCACGTGACGTAAGGGCGAACCGTTGGTGGGAAGGGTGGACAGACACTCCCACGATGCCGAGTGGGAAAGAGGGGCAGAGTGTGGTGGAGCGGAGGGGGTGGGGGAGGAACTGGGCTCGTCACCTAGACCTACAACGAGACGGGAAAAGATTGTGACGAAATGAATACTTCCACTTCACCATCACCGTATATATAATATTTTTTCTAAGCCACTTTTATGGCCTATATTTGAAAAATAATAATAAGAAAAAAAACAAATGTATAGCCGCACTAGCTGGCCTGTGAGGGAGAAAACGGATTAATAGAAATAGAGATGTAACTTTGCTATCACTAGTGGGATGACACTGTTTGGCCTGAGGGTGGTGTCATGTAAATCAAAAGGAGTTAATCCTTAGATATTACACGCCAAATTAAATACACTTTAACTGGCTAATATAAACCAGAATAAAAATCAGCTGGCGAGGATTGTAAATATATTGTGCTATATGATCTCCTAGCTGTGAGGCAAAAACGTACTCAGCCTGGTGGAGACGGGACGAATTCTTCTGGTTCGGGAGCTCCGCTTCTTAATAGCCATGGTGTCCTTTAGTCACAGATATTAATTGTGTGATGAGTGATTTTACATAGTATGCCTGAATACATGAGCACAGACAAAGTGTAGCATTTCTGGCACATGCAATAAAACATAAAAGGACAAAAAAAAAAGGACAAATTAAGGCTACTAAAAAATAAAAAATAAAATAAAAAAAGTACAACAGTGATTATGGGAAATGTGGTCTTGATTTAGAGAAAGTCTGTCACTCATAGAACTGGTGTAGACCACAGCATCTTTTTGACCATGGTCTATTTTTACCGCAGGTGACTGTTTGTTATCAGTTCATTATAAAAATGTGTTGTCATTCAGTCAACACAAATCAATATTATGTAATTTACGCATTTAGGTACTGTATACTATATCTGTTCTCAATAATTATACCTTTGACATGAAAAGAAACTCACTAATCACTTTCAAAGTGTACACATCCATGTATCATCATCATCATCAGCACTATGAGCTTCACCGGACACTTACTATTCCCAGGTTGACGCCCAGGTCTTCATCGGGAAATTCCAGAGACTCGACTATTCGTGACTGTCTGATTGTGCGTCTGCCTGTCCCAACATCATCCCAGCGCTTCGCCTGAGACACCTGCCGCAGCTGATGCAACACACACACACACCAAACACATAAACAATCATATACGGTACGCATATTCACACACACACAGTTAAACAATACCCTTTAAGACTGTTTGGGAGAAGTGTGTCCGCCCTTGTAAACTTGTAAGAAACTCACAGACAAAAGCAAAAGTGTACTTTGCCGTTGTTTTCACGAAGAGTATGAATAAAAATACCATCTCATGATTATCAAAGCGGAGTGAGGAACGAACACGCGCTGCAGCCAAACAGAGAGAGGAACATGAGATGGGACTGTGGAGGCAGTGGCTGGAATGCAAAGCAGAGCAGGGCCGATACTGTTGTAGCCAGAAGTCTATTTCTGCCTCCTTTCCACTGGCTTCATTTTAAACCATTTGATTTTATGGAGAGGAAGACCTGCAGGGTTTAATCACATCCAACAGCCTCCAATCTTGTTGTCATGTTGTCTCTCATTCTATAAAAGCTGCTCTATACGTAAACCCTCATCCTGATATGGTAATGAAACAAAGATCAGTGCCTGCTTCGTATAATTACACACACTAGAAATTCAAGATGCACAACCTTTTTTTTTTTTCTTTTTTGACAGCCAGAGAGATTTGTATCAAAAATTAAAAGATATTAGATTTTAGAGAGTCCATGTTTGAAGAAGCTTTTTATAAAAGATTGTAGAATGATGCTGAGGTGCTGCGCTTGCTTAATAATAACTTACTTAATTGAACATTAATGTTATAATTTTGTGTGAGTGCTGACTTTATTAAGATTGAAGTGCAATCTTGAGACACTGTTCTACACACTGGAGGCATAGAGGTCTTTATTTAGCAACATCTTATCAATATTGTGTGTGATCTGGGATTAAATGTTGTTTGCACAGTGATACTTGTATTCCGACTGGAGGACAACGTGCATTGAAAATTCAATTTCATTCAATTTTTGAGTGTTCTCCATAACCAACTCCACGACTATGAATTGCTTCTTCTTTTTTTGATGATAGGCAGCTAGAAAATATGTTTGACTCAGAAAACCTGGAAGATCCTTTCCTCTGGTTCTTTAAAAAGATACATTTTACATAATATATATTAAAAAAAAAATCCAACCAATGAGAAGAAATCTCACTTGGATCAATTAGTGTGTCATTATTTGTATTGGATTGATTTTACACAGATTTGATCTTTGTCCTCCGAAAAATTACCGTACTTTTTGTCAACTTTAAACCCATTTCCTCAACTGGTTTGAGCTGAATAAACAAATCATACATAAAACAATCATACAATAATTTAAAGCAGAAATCTGTAAAGTTTTGTGATGAGTGTATTGTTATAATAAACATTTATAGTGGCGTGTAGTAAAGAAATATATGCACACCCCATTTCACCCATATGCCAATGCCACGAAACCCCATCATGTCCATAAGTAATACAGTTCATTGCGATTGCAACATTTCACCTTTTTCTTTTCTTTTTCTTTTTTTTACAAGTGGAAACAACTTTGTAAACATCACACTTGATGTTTCATCATTTCCACTGGAGAGTTACAGATTTCCGCTCTAAACTGGACATTTTTTACTACGGTTCTACAAAGAAGTCATGCAGTAAAGTGATATTACCAGTACCAGCGTTTTATGACTGTTGTAGAGCTCTTGTAGAATCTGATCCACTATGGAGTTGGTTAAATACGAGACAACAGACAACTTCACCTCCCTGAGAGGAGGAGAAAGAGGGAAGAAACAAATAATGAGTCAGTATCTTAGCTGATTTTCTTCTGTCTGACTTGACCAGCTCTCTCTCTCTCTTACTCCAGAGCTCTGTTGATATCCTCAGCTGCTCTCTCCATCAAGGCGTTGCGGATGGCCGAGCGAGGGATCGAAACTTGTTCCGAGATGGACGAGAGGGGCGGGCTGAGTCTCTCGGCGGCTGCGCTGGACATGGGGCACAATTCGCGGCAAAGAGATACCATGGAGTCCACCACCACCTGGACATGAATGCACCGAGACATGTGATCACTGCACTACAGATCCCACAGAGATATGCTGCATGTTTCTATGTGTTCATCGAGCATTGTTCATTTTTATCTGCAATGCTGCAGTAACAGGTCACATGATCTGTTCATATCTTCATTCGGATCTTTAACACCGGTTCGAAATAAAGTTGCAAATTTGTTCCTGTGGGCATAGAGGTAGAAGCTCCCCTGCTGATATGTTTAGCAATTTCATTGATCTCGAACTGCAGATTAGAAATGCAGCCTTATGCGTACCGACAAGGTTGGAAAGCACAAACAAATATGTAAATTTAAAAAAAGTATGTTTAAATTTGATAGAAGGTATTCCATATTCCTCTTCAACCTGCACTGATGTTCTTTCATCATTCGCCTTTGTTGTGCTTCTGAACCGAATAGAAGTTAAACTGTTCTTTCCTTCTGAATTGAGATGCTACATTTCTTTTGAAGTCCGCATACCTGCGCCACACACACACACACGCACACACGTTATTAATAGGCAATTTAAATGCAACTAGTCCAGAGCTCCACTACTGTTTAAAAAACGGATGCATCAGGGAAATGGCTGTTTCTGACAATTACGGCCGGTGGTTCCGGCACGGCGTACCTGCAGTTCTTTGTCGGCAGCCTTCGCCAGTTCTCCAGCCAGGTGGTCCAGTCTCTGTTTGACGGGGCCGTCCACTGATAACACATGGGCCAGCTCACACAGGGACGGATACAGCTAATATACACACAAACACAAGGAGGTTGGGTATCAGTAGTAGGCAGAATGTCTCCTTTCTGAAAGTTATATCGTCATATGTGTTGGATTATTGGATTATTATTATTAATGCATTATTATAAGCAGCATTTGATGTTGCAGCAGGTTGAGGTGGAGCTAAATTTGACTGTATTATATAATGTTGGTTTTATAATATAATCATATATTTTATGACTTTTAGCTTCCTACTTCTCCTGCACAAGCCTTTATTTACTGTATTGTTTATTGTTAGAAGGATGCCCATTAGCTTCTGCTATTGCTGATTGGTAATTTGAATTTATGTATAGCTGAGTATATGTTGGTAAAGAGGTTTATTTATTTGTGTACTTATGAAATATTTAACTCTTTTTGAAACTTGTAAAGCAAAAAGTACCTCAACATTGTATAAATATGGCATAGTAGAGTTCATTTACTTTCCATGATTGGTTAAAAAAAAAAAAAAGAAAAACGAAAAAAATCACACTAAAAAGTGTGATTTGTGTCTTTACATCTTAAACACTGAAAGTTTAGATATTTGTGCATCATCTGAAGTACAGTTTATAGATGTCACACTCACAGCTCTCGAGTTCCTGGCCTCTTTGAGGATTTGTCTTGCCGTCTGCACTTCTTCTCCTTCCTCACTGCCTTTGAGGACACACACCTGCTGTTGCACCCGCACACACAGACGCTCCATCACCTACATACACACACACACACACACACACACATGCAGAAGAATGGATGCACACAATCGGATACAAAGATAAGACAATATGTCTACTATGAAACTAAAAATCTTGACATGATTAGAATCATGTGTACAAATAGAGACACGCACCTGTTCAGCGGTGCTGGTGACGAGGCCTTGATGCAGCCTGAGAGCCTGCTTCTGAGAGAAACGCTGAGTCTGGTTATTCCTAAGCAGGGCACGCTGGATCTGTGTCACACACACACACACACACACACACACACAAAGACACAGGAAAAACAAACGAGGAGGGAGAGGAGTGAATATGACAGGTGTTTACAAAGCACAGTGTGTAGGAGACAGGAGACAAGCCCATTTGCATGGTAATAAGGCGACTGGAGAGAGAGTTTTGATCCCGAGAAATAAACGCGATGTCTTTAATTTCATCAACCGTTCCTCAAGGACACGACTAAAGAGCTTCACAGACACACAAGAACTAAATAAGAGCCGTCAGTGATTCAATGGGATAGTAGCACTATTTTATATGTTGCATGTGCAGGAAAAAATATGCCACGCTGATATACAAATATGTTGTTTATATTTTTTTCTGGAGATGTGTCAGAAATGCTCCTTTAATCTCCAAGCCTCTGGCTGTGTGGGGTTGTGTGTGTGTGATTGACTGACAGCTGAGTCGGCAGAGAAACGGAGTTTGACATGCAATGTCAACAACAGACTTGCTCTGTTAACTGCGGCTTACAAGCCAAGTAAGTGACAGACAGCCTTTAGTTTGGCGGCGGCGGCGGCAGTGTTGGAGAAACGTGACCACATCAATCCGTATTTAAACTGACTGAGGCACGTTTTAAAGATGTTTAAAGTGCTACTGTTGATGAGCAAGTTGGCCTTCCCCCATGTGGATGTTTCTTCATGAAACACAACAAATAAAAGATATGTGTTTATAAAGTACACACTGCTGCTCAAAAGCTAACGTTTGCACATAATCTGCGTCCGTGTCATAGGTTGTCAGTTAGTGTCACCGTTATGCCAATGAGAGAAGAGTGATGGTTACCGCTTTATGCAAATGTGGCTTGAAATACTATAACAGTTCGATTGGCTGCATGCAAAGAAATCTAGTTAGACACTTAACCGCACACCATCTGACATATGCATAGACAGGGGCAGCAATATAAGAACAAACAATAAAAAACGGATTATTCTTACAGCACATCTGAGGTAATTGAAAGAACAGTACGTGCCTCAGTTGAGCGAGTCCCTGGCACAGCGGAGCTATTCAGTGGCCAATAGATTCAAATAAAAAAATTCAATAAAGACACAAGGACCCACAGTTAAACCAAGCCGTTTACACAAGAAGCGGTAGCAGGAGTAGTGAACACAAGCCATGCAGTTTGTTTAGGGATTATTATCTTGATTAAATTAATTATTTGCTCGTCTTATTAAACCTCAGAACTGAGTAGAAAAACATCCAGAACAGGATCCTAAAGTCCACAGTGATGTCTTCAAATGTCTTGTTTAGTCTGACCTTAAACCCAAAGACAATTGCTCATAAACCGTAAATTTAAAAAAAATAATAATTTGAAAAGCTTGCTCTGGCATATAAATTTAATAAATCCCCTATTTAGCTTTTATAATACAAACATTTAATAACTGGTTTATAACTCACTATACAATTGACTTCTCCCATTAATACATCTTTTGTATAGTTACTAACAAATACGTGAATGAACACTTTATATAGTGTTATTAACCAGGTATCCAATGTTTGTAGAACCACTTTTCTGCTATATTAATCAGTTCTATGATACAAATAGTGTAAAGGCATTAGAAAGACTCTGATTATGCAAACTTGTATGGGTTTCCATGACAGCAACACGGTAATCTATAAAAAAAAAAATCCTCATAAGTACTTATGCACAAGCAAATTAAAGTAATTCATCAACCCCGGACTCTCAGTCTGGTGATGCTGCTGCATCTTTATGAGATGATGCAGCACACTGAAGGAGCAGTCTCACCTTGGCCAGGGCTTGGTCCATCTTCTCCGGGGCGCTGCGGTACGCCTGGGTGACATCGCTGAGGGGGAGGGGCATGTACTGGAGGGTAAAGTTGCTGAAAAGGGGGGAAGAAAAGTGATATCACATCTAATAACTAAATAATCTAATAACTAATAACATCTTATCATATCTAATAACTGAAAATAAGTACGATGTTAAAAAGAACAAACAGGAAGCACCCAGAGCGATTTTAACACTTGTTTCCAATTTCTTAATACTCAAAACACACCCATGTGAGCACATGAACACAAATTTCACACACAGACAAGCTGAAAAAAAAAATAAAAAAAACCAAAAAACTACAATTTGACTGGCACCCTTGTCAGAAAACTGATGAAACGCTGTGTAACAGTAAACATTGTACACTGAGGCTCAGAGATGGCTATCTGCCTTTCATATGTGTGTGTGACTGATCCGTTTCATGTGTGTAACCCCCTCTTCAAAAAGATTTTTCTTTTTTTTTTTTCTTGGCACATGTTGTGTTCGTCTTACTGCTCCAGCGCTCTCGCCACATCTTGGAAGCCTGTCGCTGTGGTGTTGTTGCGGTCCCACGTCACACTCCTGAGAGGGATCAAACCAGCAGGAAATAGGGGAAGACAGGCATAGAGGAGGAAGAAGATGATCAGTCGCCTTCTAAATCTTCTGATACAACCACACACACACGCATACACACACACACACACATACACGTACACACACACACGCGGGGCATAGTATCACTACTTATCTGACCATGCAGAAAGATTAACAAGAATTTTGTCAGGACCTTCTCTCATCACACCATTAGGAATGCATGAACAACTGCCATGCCACTAATGAGCTTCTGTTATTTCACAGATTCTCCACCTACTCGCAACACCGCCTAACATTTTTTTGTTTTTTTGTTTTTATAAATCAGTCATTTTCCTAGACCCTCTTTCCTTTCATCCGTCCTCCTCCCCCTTCTCCATCCCCATCCCCAAACTCTTCTCTGCCCTAGAAATTCAATCAGCAAAACCCAAATCTCACTCCTTAGGTGGTCTCGCTCTCTAGGCCCTTCTCAACTTCATCCCACTCTCTAGTCCATATCCAACCATTAGCTCATCCTAATACTTCCATCTCTCTTCTGTCCTCCTTTTTTTCCCCTCACTCTCTGCCTATCTCCTTACATCTACTCCTTCCATTCCTCTGCCTCCAACAAACCTCCAAAAACATTAATATTTCTTCACTCTTTTTTCCCTTACTTATATTATACAATGTATGCCTGAAGGCAATTTCTTTCTGTCTCTCATCTTCAGTTTTCCCATCCTCCCACTCATTCGCCTCGCTATCCTACCAACTCCTCACCACTCAGTCTTACCTTCTTATCTTCTGCATGGTTTCTTCCCTCCACCCATCTTTAGGCACTGCACTGAACTCACTGTTCTGCCTCTCAGCATCTTCTCCTATAACCATACCTAACATGTTAATATTCTCTCTGACGCTATTCTTTCATCTGTCCTTTAAAAGCTCTTTCGTTCCTGCCTTGCTCCTTCTCTCCTCCTCTGCAGACCCAGGCGCTCTGATCTGCAAGGAAATCTCTCTGTTGCTCCCTGTTACTAATGATTCTATGAAATGCACACACACAAGGTGCACACCTGAGTGTCGTATTGATCTGCAGGGCTTTGCTGAGCATCTTGGCACCAGAATCCTCCAGGCCGTTGCCGCTCAGGTCCACCTTCCGTAGGCAGGCGTTGGAGCCCAGGGCGTTGACCAGCACTGTGCCCCGCTGACGAAGCCTCGAGTCAGCAAGGGAGAGGGACTGCAGGGCCTGGAGGACACAGGGTGAGAGAGTACAGAATGTCTAGTTTAAAGGTAAAATAGATGTTACTATGAAGCTTCTGGACTTGATCCAATTAGATAAGAAAACACAAAAACATAAAAAAAACATGATGGTTAATGAACTGTCTCCTTCTAGCAGGATGTATTACATTATGGATCCATGTGGAAATTAAATAAGAAAACAAAAAAAAGAGTCTTAATGATAGGTTCTGGTGCTACATGTTAGCACTAGTCTGTAAGTGATTAGGCTTTAGTGTCATCACATGAGCACCATGATATTCATCCAAGAGACTTACTATAGCTGCACACAAAAGATAAAGATAAAGATATACTTTATTAATCCCACAACGATATCCAATAACCAACTTTGCAGTTTGCATTGTACAGTATTTTGCGAAATACACTTGCTATCTTACAAAGAGTTGGACAGTTCAATATGAATCTCGATGCAGGAGATGGTTAGCTTAGCATAAAGTGTAGAAACTCCAACTTGTTGGTGCAACACTTTGGTGTTTAGGTTAGAACAAGATGCGATTTAGTTTAGTTTAGTTTAGAGGTGCTGGTAGGCTGGTTATTTTTTACCTTCTGACAAAGCCAGGCTAGCAAAACCCCTCAGTTGACCTTGCATACAGACAGACAGATGCACTTGCACCTTGTGGTATTGTTGGCCAGCTGCTATTACTCCTTTGGGTATACTGAAACATTGTCATAATTTGTATTAATTTCCAAGTCTTTTATGTGTGTAGATGAACTGTCTGTGTGTACTTCTGTTTGCAAACACGCTTGCCTCAAATTACTCCTTGAGGGATGAATAAAGTATTCTGAACTGAACTGAGTGTTAGCATGGGGCACTGCTCTGCAGGAGATGGTTTTCATGTTTGTGTTGCTTACAGGCCAATCTCTGAAAAACTCTGTGAGAATTATAAATGTACACCCGCCTGTGCCCCTCTGTAAGTGTGTGCACTCATGCAACAGTCTGTACTCGGTGTGAGAACATAGTTGTGAGCTATCACCATCAACAGTGGTAAATAATTGAGTAAGCTACTTGTCATGCTGGATTTGCAGAGCGGAGAGCAGAGGGAGCCCCGAGAGCCTTGCAGATAAACTGAGACCAAATGAATCATTCGCCGGGCCCACGGACAACATGACTCGTGTGCATGTTTGCACCTTCTGTGTGCGGGAGGTGGGAGATTGATCTTAAATGCACATGAATGGGGACACAAGAACGTAAACTGTGACCAGTGTGTGTTTTTTGCGTTCATGGGAAATGTGTGTTACATGTGACGGAACGTGTAAGCGTGCATCTGCACATAACACCGCAGCAGATTTTTGTGTGTATGTGTGTACAATAGGGATGTAACGATACACTCAACTCACGACTCGATTCGAGTCACGATTTTTTGTTCACGATACGATTTTCTCACGATTTTTTTTTATCAAAATGAGCTACAGACAAATTATGACCAAATAAAATTCTTTTTATTTGTAGGAAAAAATATTATTCCCTCAAACCTTTGTGTTCTTATGAAGTACAACTTAAAGTGCATCTTAAAACAAAATACATATCTCCTTTCTTGAGAAAACAATCTCACAAGTAAACTGGTGTAATTCAATCTTAAATAACAAAACAATATAAAATCTTGACCAAAAAGAGAGGTCCTTTCTTTACAGAAACACTGTTAAACATTTTTGTTTTTTTGTCTTATAAAAAAAAGTGCAAATTAAGCAGTTAATCACTTAAATAACAAAG
This sequence comes from Pampus argenteus, assembly GCA_036937835.1. Taxonomy (NCBI): domain Eukaryota; kingdom Metazoa; phylum Chordata; class Actinopteri; order Scombriformes; family Stromateidae; genus Pampus; species Pampus argenteus. The sequence continues at coordinate 6,725,454 of CM072875.1, forward strand.
AATAACTGGATTTTTAAAAACAAATCCCACTTCAAAATAATAACATCAAAACATAAAAACTCTTCAAATAAACTAACTAACTCAAATCTTTTCCGATAAAATAACCAATTGCCTTGGTAATTTCTTGCGCTCTTTGGTTGTGATGGGGAAGAGGAGACGAAAAGCCTCTCAACAGGGTGGTTTGCCCCTTTGGCAATTTTCGCTGACGAGGTGGCTTTTCGCTATGGTGGCGGCTAATATGCTGTTGCATATTACTTGTGTTGCCGCTATATGTCAGCAGTCTCTTACAATATTTGCATGCCGTTTGTGTTTTGTCTGTCCTATTTTTACCGGTTGTATCTGAATATACTGGGAATCCAAAATGTTGCCAAACAGGTGATTTAAAACCGCTCGGCGCATCCTCTATCTCAAAGTTGTTGCCTACCGTCGCCATAGTTTCCACTAGTTCTGTGCTCCATACCTACGTAATGACGTGAGTCACATAACTTGACGCCTGACGTTGAACAAATGAATCGCCAACCAGTGACTTTTTTTAAGATAACGTAACCTATTTCTATTAAAAAAAGACAAAAAAGAACATATCCGACTTGTCTCACATTCGCGAAGAATCGCGATTCATTTTTTCTATCAACCGGTGCGACTCGCCACGCATTTGTACCGATTTTAATCGTGTCACGATGTATCGTTACATCCCTAGTGTACAATGTATTATAAAATCCAACTCACACACTCTTCTTCTTGCACCAAATGAACTAGTTTCTGCAGAATTTCTTCCAACACCCTGAGGAGACAGAAAGAAGAGGGAAAACATTCATCATCAGTATCGTCTTCGCAAACCATCTGCACGGCTGGTTCCTCATGCGGTCCGTACCTGCCCTTGATGTTGAAGTTCTTCCCCAGCATCAGGTGTTTGAGGGAGGGGTGTCTGGAGAAAGCTGGGATGACAGCCAGCATGTCAGCATCCAAACCTGCGAACAACACAACACACAATCGCTAGAGTAGAAGTGCAACGCCTGCAATACGCCGCTGTGCAGAGCCCTTTGTGATAACCCACTTCCAGGTAGATGTTTAATTAAATCCTTGTACCCAATCACACAGAGAACCGGTCTGAAACCTCCACGCTGCTTTGATACAAATTCAAATAAATCCTGAGCGTAAGTCTACAAGACGAGATGTCCTATTTTGATGTAATAAACCAGAATAAGTGATACTTCACTATAAAAAAAAGGACTATTTTTCATTCATCATTTCCTTTGCCTTGAGATAAAATCTCTGTTTTTTGTAATATGGTCTGTTTTGGAACAAAATCATGCTGCCCACTGAAATTTCATAATGTTCCCAATTAACCTGCACTCTCACCCACATTTTCAGCTCAAGGATAAAGGAGACGCTGCTAAGACGGAATGGTTACCATGGCAAGATATTTTAGCAACAATGACTAAAATTGCCTCATTCAAAGGGAAATTATTGTGGTTAAATAGGCTTACATGCTTCTAATATGAAATGCGTTATTTTGGGGGCAGTTTGCAGAACACTGTGACATGGGGGGAAAAGGTGTACAGGGTCTGCATCACAGACCTGTGTAGGTGGAAGAACCTGTCAATGTTCACGTCATTACCACCGATCATATTAAAATATATATTTATTTTAAATATATATATGCATGTAATATATATTTGGCTTTTTCATTTATAGTGTTCGAAAATGGATTTTGATTGATAAAAAAGCCCCGTCCACCCACACAGGTGTTCTCAATTAAAAACACTGTTGGATGAAAGTCATACATGACTTTGAAGGAATTAATGAGGCTATGATTTGGAGTTAATGGATTGGATTAAATCATTTTGCTAGCCTAGTCATGCTAACCATGTGGCCCCGAGACATGCCAATGCAACTCTGATAAGCTGGTGAACATCGTCAACATTATACCTGCTAAACATATGCATGTTAGCAGTGTAATTGTGAGCATATCATCATGTTGATATTACCATTTAGCTCAAAATATTGCTTTTTTTCCAAGTACAGCTTCACAGAGCCGCTAGCTGCTAATTTAGCTGTAAAAACGTAATCTCGCCACTGTTGAAATATTTCAAAGAGTTAAAGGTTAACGTTTTAATTACTCTACCAAATGGCTATATGTGTTGTGAAAGGTGTCCCTTTGTAGTCACCCAACTCTGCCCTCAGTTCTACAAAGCATTTAGCCTCGTATAGGTCATTGTTTTGGATTTACGGGCCTGAGGAAAGTTAGCAGCTAGCTTAGCAAAAGAAAGTAGAACATCTAGCAAGCTAAATCCCCAGATATTTTTCACAGCAGTTCAAATGAATGCTAGTGTAGCTCTGTGTCTGATTGATGTTCAAATACACAGCTGCTGCTAACTGCTAACATGTTAGCCATATCATCTTTATAAAGTGATAAGATGTCAGAGTAGTGTTATTTAGCTTAGAGTTCCTCTGATATTGTGGCTAACAATTGTTCAATTTCAGTTTAAATGTTATTCTTTAGGAAGTTACACGTGGAAGATTCACTTTAATGTAAAAACTGTACATACCGGTGTCTCTGCCATGATGGACAGCATCAAATAGACTTCAAATGTTGTACATGTATGCTAACTGTGAGATCTGACCATATAAGGAACATATATATATATAAGAACCAATATGTCCCTTGCTAGGTGTGTGCAGGACGTGTTCAGGCATGTCTCATACCATTATCAGAGATGTCTAAAGTCCCCACACATGAGACCCGAGGAAACAGCTCCTGAATCACCCCGGCACCCGCTGACCTCAACTGTCAGAGGAAGACAGAGAGAAGTGCAACATGATGGGGCAGCCACAAGCATTAATCTGAGAAGAGATGAGTGAATATAGCGACAGACTGACAGAGCGTACCTCACAGCTGCTGATGTCCAGGTGTAAATCAGTGATATGAGGGTTATTGGACAGACCTAGGAACAGAGCCCTGAAGGAAAACACATGCACGGTTTGATGAGAAAAGGGACACAGAACAGGTGAATTCAAAAGTAAGAAGAGAGGCAAAAAAGGGGGCACGAAAGTCATTAATGGAAAGGCAGATAAGGAAGGAGAGACGTGAGCAGAGTGATAGGTAAGGCAGATAAGACATGGCGGAAAGAATCAAAAGGCAATTAATAGGCAAAGGCAAAGCGAAATGACAAGGAGGAAACTATTTGAGCAAGAAGGATCACTCCCACATAAATCCAATTCCTACTTTTTCCTCCCTCTAACAACCTAAACGGATCAGTCGACCCCACCCCGCCGCACCACCCTGTCCCCACATACTCATTTCTCTGCACACCTAAAAGTCTCAGAGCCATCTTAAAGGATTTAGACTAAAGTAGCTTCAAAAGAAGACTCACAGCTCGAGCAGAAATCACAGAAAAACCTTCAATATTTATTCAAGAGAAGTATCCAGTTGTTGTTGATGCACACACACACACACACATACACACACACACAAGCCTGGCTGGATGCAGAAAGAAAACTGCATTTGCACATCAAGGCTCTGCTGGAGGTTGTTCTTGTGCAATGAATACACATTTAAGAGTTATGCACCACGAGGAGGTAATGAGGAGAAGTGCTAAGTGAGGAGTCTGCTCCGTCCATTTTGGCTGTGATCCACCATGCAGCACACAATCATCTTAACTGTTTGGCAGTTTGCTTTGTTTACTCCACTATTGATTATGTAATGGTTTTATTTATTTATTTATTTATTTATTTATTTTGGCTAACAGCAGGCTGCACACCTAACAGATAAACTGTAGAAATTCTCCATTTATCCCCACAGGGAGATTCACATTTTTCACTTGGCTGCTCACTGATTTAACTACAGATTTTCCTGAAGCTGGTAAAGATACACAGAGACACGTCAGCACAGAGGACGTTGGCCAGAACAGGGGCTTTAATCTGTGTCTTCTGATTGAAGGCCAGTCTGCTAATATAACAGGAAATTGGCTGCAGTGTTCAGAAAAAGCTTTTGAAACCTGATGCGATGCCTTGATGATAAGATCTCACTGATGGGTTGGATGCAAACTACGCCCCATATGGTATAAGCTATTTTAGTGTTCAAGCCTGAAACAATATAAATAGAAGAATATCATCCTTGTATGCTGAGTGGTTCTACTTGTACTGATGGTAGATTATACAGCTGACCTTTCAACACTGGAATAATGCATGTGGATTCTTGCATTTTAAGAGACAACTGTTTGCCAAATATTTGATAAAAAAAAAAAAAAAAAAAAAAAATCTTTTGCTTTAAGTGCTTTAAGCTAAAGTACCTTACAGCATAATAAGTGGATACAGTTTTAGCACGAGTGGCCCCCAGTGGGAACTCATCCGTCAGCACTCTTAAGCCTCAAGTTTGACTAAACATAGTCAGCAGGGCAAACGGTTGTTGACACAGAGAGGCGGTATCAGTACAAAACTGGTGGTAACACACTCAAAGAGGTGGAGAGGTAAATATAATAACCCGCACGGGTTGTCATATAAGCTACTTATATCATGAACCTTTATCGGAGTTCAAGTTCACCATGCTTCTCAACATAAAACCAGTCCCGTTTATCTGAGCGCCCAGCCGCTGGACTGTGATCTGAGCTGAAAATAAGGACACGTGTCTCCATCTAAACTGGTTCATGCAGTATTTCTCTTCTTAAGTGGATTCTTTTATGGATTACATTTACTCTTACAGTGCGTCAAATTCATTATAGAAATGCTTTGCGACATATTCTAACAATTCATTTTTTGGAGCAAAACATTAACTCTCGTTTATAATACCGAGGCCTGTGGAATAGTCCTTTAATATTCCAATCAGGATTTATTGAAGAATTTATTGTGGCCTTTACATGTTTTACGTCCATATCCATATGAACTATAATATTTCAAAACATTCCTATATAAAGTAACACATTTGTTTGTCACTCATACTGTATATATATATATATTCATTTATTCTCACATATTTTCAGTATATTATGACAGGAACGGTTTGATATGTAGAGTAGTGCATCCTCAGTGGAATTTATTTTGCCAACTCATCTGTGCATTGTGTCCAAGAAACTCCCCAAATGAAGGGTAAGACATTTTGCTTGCCAGTTGGCTGTCGCACGTAGTGATGCACTAATCAAGGCTGAACACTCATAGCACAGCCACTTGAGGAATGGTAAAGTATGTCACCAACATATATGTAAGATGTGGCTACGGGCATAATTGAAAACAGCACAGGGGGGGTTTAGTCAAATGTGGCAATGTATTGCTGTTGATATGACAATTAAAGGGGATGTATCATGCCCATTTCAATTATCTATATTTATAATCTTGGGCTCTACTGGAAAGTTTTAAAAAAAAATCCTTATTTATCGTATAAAACAGGCTGTTTGAGCTCCTGTCTCCGCTCTGTTCTGATTGGCCAGCTTCTGGACGACCTCGGCAAGATGGTGCTTTGTTAACTTGATTACATTTCTGCACCAAATAAAACTGATTGTTTATTTCATATGTAAAAGCAACATATTTTTTTAAGGCATTTATAGCTGGATTAAAGAGATGCTTTTTGTAGGGCGTCCATATGCATCTGTTATCACTTTCCAAGATGATAACACACAGCAGAGGCCCATTTTTATATTTATCATTTTCTGCTTTATAAAATTTCAGGTTGATAACCTTGGATACATATTAATGGAAAATGCTAAATAGGTCAAATTAAATTAGGTTAAGACGTAGGGCCAAGATGTACAGCTGCTCCCCTGTCAGCCCTTTGCACTTCAGACTTTACAAGTTATTTGCATCCGAGACATGCTTGAAGATCGTCACGGTTTCAAAGGTCCCGACAAATCCTTGCCTGTGACAGTGACTCACCTCAGTGAATCAGGAGGGACCTTCACAGAGGCCAGGCTGACATGGGTCAGACTGAATGCTGAGCTGAAGAACTGACGGAAAGTTGGCAGAGAATCTCTCGCTTTCCTGGAGGAGAAAAAAAGAACAGGAAGTCTTTAGAAATGTGCAAGCAGGGTAGAGGGGGTGAACATTAAATAGATCACATTCAGGCAGTTAGATAGACAGAAAATGAAAGGTGGCGAGAGAATGACAAGAAAAGATAAGAGACTGATGGAGAAGAAAAGGGGATGACAGAAGGACGTGATATACTGATAGAGTGTGACAGAAAGTTTGCAGCAGACAAGCGGAGAAGTGACAGAAAGGGAACGAAACAATGGGAGCAAAGAGAGAGAAAGAGAAAGAAGGCTAAAGCAGACAGATGCTGGCTGTGACATTTAGGTCAGTATTATATCAACCAGACGCTGTGAAAAAGGTGCGTTTGGCATTAATTACTGCCACCGGTTTAAAAGTAACATTGACCAATTATCCAGCCATCTGCTTAGCATATCTACAGTAGATTAGCCTGTCATCAGAGGAAGGACAGATAGCATGCCGGTGTGTATGTTCAACATCCTGAGTCATAACGCATAAGGGAACTGTTCTTGGCATTCACAGGACCGATGTAGTACACTGGTTCAGATCTATGTTTAGAGCTTGTCATAGCAGCCAATCTGACATTTTAGCCCCCAGTGCACAAATAATTCACCACAGGGGAGGATGTGGAGGGGGTCTGGAGACAGCCGGAGAAAGTGATGAGAGGCATGGAGAGAGAGAGAGAGAGACGGAGGATGGATTCATCTTCCAGAAAGATGAGGTTTGTATTTTCAGGAAAAGATTACCTGCTGCCTTTCTTCAGACAGCTGATATGTTGTTTACTTGTGCAGCAAAGAAGCCTTTTTTTTTTTTACTTTTTACTGCTCTATTTTTTCACCCTCATCGTGAGTGTTGTTTTTTTAATAATGAGGGACTTCGTATATACACACGCTCTCTCTCTCACTCACTCACACACACACACACACACACACACACACACACACACACACACACACACACACACACACACACACACACACACACACACACACACACACACACTCTCACACACACTCTCACACACACTCTCACACACACTCTCACACACACACACAGAGCAGGTTAGCTGTTTCCTCCTGCTTCCAGTATTTGAGCTGAGCTAAAGTTGCAGGGTGATGTGTCGGTTATATTGTGACGTTATGACTTTAAATCCTGCTGTTTTGAATGCTTCCAGCACTTACACTTCAGCTGACTTCAGTAGTTTGAAACAAACCTGAGAAAATTTCACTGATGCCTGAACCCTCTTCAGACCCTCAATGTCAACCAATAATCCACTCACACTTAACTCACACTTAAACTTTCCCCGACACTTGAACTAAGTTCAGTGTTTCATCTTCAACTGACACTTCAACTTCTTTGCTTAGTTCAACTTCAGCAATGACTCGCATACAATGACATTGCAAATGCTCCAAAGACTCAACATGTTGACATTTTAAGGCTTCCTTATTTTCTATACTTTCTTCTTCTTTTGCTGTAGAATCCATTAACTGCAGATATGGTTGCATGAAGACCACACATCATTACACATTACACAAAAAAATCCTGAATCCGACTTAACTCCTTATAAGTATCCCCATTAATGCAGATTCAGCCTATAAAGATACATCAGCAGGCTGTGTTACTGTGTGAACCTTCAGGACATTATAACTGAAAACTGCTCTGCACCGTCTTCACCAATCTCTTAACCAATTTTGTCATGCGCCCGTGTGTTTGGCACAGCTGTTTAATAGGTATGAGAGCAGTAATGTGACTGGCCAGGAATATAATGACTAATCACTACACCTCTTCAATTTCTGTTCCACTTCACTGAATTCTTTTGTGCACATCCCCCTGTGAGTATAATCCCACATGACCCAGAGCTTTATACTGATTGCTATGATTGCACTGTTAAAGTAGGACTGTCAGAATTTGATATAGCACTTGCCAAGATGGGCTGTATCTTTATCTATGTGAAACTTTAACAAAATTATTAGTCACAAATCATTTCATGCAGACGTTCATATCAAACCCTGCGCGCACACACACACACACACACAAATCTCTCACACTCATTCTAATCCTCAAACAATATTCATGTATCCCAGTAATTAGCCAAATATGTGGCTGACCGAATCACATATCTTGCTGTGACATTTACCCGACATACATAAAACCATCTTGACTTGGTCGAAAAGAGAAGAGGTGAGAAAAAGCGAAGAAAAGAATTACCAAGATGAAGACATTGAGATAGTAGTGAGGGAAAACCAGGCAGCTGCATTACGAGCCCCTGTCATTGCTATTGTGATAACCTCACAGCATGAGCTCTTCTTTGACCCATTTGTAATAATTAGCATACAGAATGGCTTCTGTCGCATAAGCAGATAGTGTCACTGTCTCTCTCACAAAACTCTCCAGAGAGCTGTATCAGCAACTTGTTACAACACTAATAGTGTGTGTATCAGTATCTACATGCGCTGTTCATCGTTTCTTGAAAAGTGTCACATCCGGACGCGAGTGCGAGTACGGCTCGTGCGTGAAGGGTGAAGAAGGGGTCCGAGACGCTTCATTCCATATTCATGAGCGGCAGCCGGTTGGTTCTTATCAGCTCGGTTCAGCTTTGTGGCTCCGTGTTGTCACCACAATATCACAGCAGTCTGACCGGCTGCTCTGAGCCACTGTGCAGACCCGCAGCCAGCAGGAGGTGGGATGAACTATGAACAGCGGGGAGGAGGAGGAGGAGAGAAGAAAAAAAAGTGATTGGGAATGGGATAAATGGTGGAGGATGTAGAGAGGGAGGCGGAGTAAAGAGGAGGGGAGTGTATAAGCAGAGAGTGAAGGAGAAAGGAAAGGAAGTAAAGAGGATGACGGTGAGGAAGCAAGAGAAAGGAGGCATTAAGCGAGGGATAAGAAAGGAGAAAACACAAGCAGAAAGGGAAAGATAAAAACCAGACAGAGGAGATGGATGAAGTGTGGATGAAGGAGGGAGGGGGGTGGGGGGGTGGGGGGTTTGCTGGGAATTTTGATCTTCCAATCAGAAATCAGAGAGAAGTATATGTTCAAAAGCTCCAACAAGAGCGAGAATTTACATCGTAAAAGAGAGAAGGCATGATGGCAGGAAAGCAGAGAAGAAGAAGAAGTAGTGCAGCCAGACAGATAAGATGGATTGAGAGATACGGTAGATACAAAGAAACAGACGAGGAGACAGAAAGAATGCAGGCATGGGAGCCTGGGGATTTGGAACAATAATTCCCGTCTAAAATTAGTCTCATTTTTCACCAACTTCCTTCTCTGTAATGCTGTAATGTAATATGCTGAGCAGGGAAGCTCCTGTGCTCCTGGGGGACACAACAAGATGAGAGCTGGAGCTGCTTGTGCCTGCTAGCTTGGTAAACACAGACAAGCACACACACACATATTGTAACACACACACACACACACACACACACACACACACACACACACAAAAAGACTTGCAGGCATGCATACAAGTGTTTGACAGACAGAAAACCTGTAAGCAAACAAGAGACATGTGTACAATAAAGAAAGATGGAAACACATTCTGCATACTCACACACACACAGAATAAATGAGGGGCTGGGGGGGGCGGGTTGACTTGAATTCTGTCAGTGAGATCCGGGGCTAAACACTAATCGACAGCAGAAAATAAATGATGATGATGCTTGGTCTGCTAAGCACCTCCTAACTGGAATTCCTCCAGAGCCGTTTGGCCGAGTCAGAGGAATAAAACAAACGTGTTTTTTGGGGAATTAAATGAAAAAGCCTTAACAGGGATTAACACTCAGCCAGCACGGCGGAGGTGAACACCCACCTGTGAGAGAAGGAGTTCTTGGACAGGTTCAGGTAGGAGAGGTCAGCGCAGCAACCCCGCAGCAAGGCGCCAAACAACTGGCGGAAAAGCAGAGAGACAATTGTGTCATGTTCTCTATGGTGAATGTGATTACGCTGTAGGCTCTTGAACGCTGCACAAATGGTTATAGCACAGATTACAGTTAACACAAAAATCATGCTACTTTATATTTTTTCTTGGCCTCTACAATTAAAAAAAAAAAAAAAGGTCCAAATTTTCATAGAGGGCAATGCAAGTTTATTGGTATAACACATTTCAACAACAAGGCCATTCAAAGTGCTTTACATAAAACATAAAATGCATCAAGACATCAAGACAGAGTGTAAAAGCAATAAAGTCAATACTGACTCCGCAGATCGGTGTGTGTGTGTGTGTGTGTGTGAAAAAATGGACCAGAACATAATGAGATGAGATGTTACTGCTGGTCAAATGAGGACAAAGCTGTCTTGGTAATTTGTATTAGCATTGATTTGACCCTTTTTCAGGGCACGTGGTTGGGGTGTGTCCAAGCGTATTCACCGTTTACTGTACAGTATGTGTCTGCCAAGGAAAACCGATTCATCTGAAGCAAATGTCATAAATTCTCTGCAGGTGAAAACACTATTTATAACCATTACTCACTTCAGGTTTTCTGAGAGTGCTGAGGAAGATGCTACATTACTGTGTGCCCTGAGAAAGGCACTTAGCCCTAAAATGTTTTGCGTATCCTGAGAGATATAGACGCTCGGAAAAGGCTATATAGTGGAGACTTCATTGACATTGATCGGATTTCCCTTAAGTACTATAGTCATGTGCCCTATTAGCTGTATGAATAGTTTCTGAATTCAACATGTCTGCCTGCAGAGAAAACGTCATAAATCCTGAAGTAAGCGTTGATATTCTTGCAGGTTTATGACCGTATATGTCAACATGGAAGCAGATTAAATACATGTACATGTCTGTATCCCTGAGCAACAGATTTACAGAGATCATCCCCTTGTGTGGTTCGAAGAAAACGGAAACTCGCTGGGTGACTTTTAATACATGCCAAGTTAAGTCATTGTCTCTTGTCTAATTAGAATGAAAACAATACAAACCACAATGAATCAATATTTCATCCCCCCAACCACTGTACACAAATTACCTCTCCAAGTTGTTCAGACACAACTGAAGAGCAAGTCTCACTGTAACATGAGTAACTGTGACAGTTGTAGATGGAACGTATTATCTCAAGTTTACTGAACTTGCTTATTCGTTCGGTTTAACCTAACTGAGCCGGCTTTACATTTTCACAACTAATGACCCAAAACTAACGACACAAATTCAGTTCCGGCAATCCACAGCAGACATATCCGGTAGGTATAAACTCATAAGCCATATTCCAAGAAATCACGAACTTAGGTCATTTAGACTTTAACTGTTGGAAAAGCATAGTGAAAGCATTTTCAAAAAAAAAAAAAAAGATTCATTATCACAAATATATGTTCTTGTCCATTTAAAGGCTAATGTTCCCTTGCTCCAGCAGTTCAATAACATACAGCAGATACTGCGTTTCAACCAATCTTAATAACTGTGTACTCAGAGTACTCATCAGTCAGAGAAGTCTACTATTTCCCGATAGCGGCACCAAATGGGCAATAAGGAGCGTAATTGTATTGCACTGAATCAAAGTCAAGCTGAACCTATACCAGGAGAAAAATGAATTACTTTCTGTCCTTCAATTTGTTCTATTCAACAAATGTCCTTTCACATTTAAAATAGGGGAAAGAGCCACTTAAAAGTTGTGCAGAAAATGAAAGGATGCTGTGTCACCTAGTTCCCCTTCGTAGATCACCAATGCAACCATCATATGGAAATAATTAATCCACCATCCAAACTTATCTTAGCTCACTTTCTAACAACGTAAAAATTAATGCACAGTAATTCGTGGCCTAATGTAGAAATAAAGATGATATATGTGTGTGTTTGTTAGACAGGAGGGTGCTCCAGGCAAATATGACCGGCATCAAAACCCAATTTCTTCTAAGACTATAAGTGGCATCGTATCACTTTGCAAGAGGTTAAACCATTGCACAGATCCATTTTTTCCCTGGCAGTGCAATCCATCACGCAGATTGACTAATCGACCGTCATCAGTACCTCAGCGCAGATTAAAACTGGAACTTATTAATAATTCAATCCAACAGGCCAACACTAAAAAAAGACAAATTCTTCCTCAGACAGTTCCCCTTCAAGAAGGATAAATGACAATTAGCAAAACAGGACATGAAGTAGCTACAGCGCTCTTTTAGTCTCAAAGGAGGTGGGGTTGAAAAAGAAAGAAGGGGACGACGTTTGAGAACTTGCAAGTAAAGCAGAATCGATGCAATGACTTCCATTCAAGCACATAATTCAGTACAAAAGTCATGGTCCGTGTTAAGGCAGGAGGAGGAGTAGTTCTACAGCGTGGACGTTTCCTCCTTCAGACAGATACCTGTTAGACATCTTCCCCGTTCACAGGTGTTGAAAACCGTTCAAGTGAAGTGAGTGCAGCAAGGACAAAAAGCAAAACACATCACAGTAAAGTGCAAAACACTGTGTTATGAAGGTACCGGGGCGGAACAAGTATTCATATCCTTTACATAAGTAATAATACAACAACATAAAGAAATATTCCATTTACAAGCACTATCAAGCAAAATGTACTTTGTAATGTGATGTAAGAGCTGCATTTTTGTTGGAGTTGTTCAAGGTGGAGCTGATTTTTAACTACTTATAATAATAATATATAATGTATTGAGCAGTTTAAAGTTACTAAATAAATATAAATGACATTTTCATGAAGTAAGTTTAATACTACTTATGGTCAGAAATGTTTTTCAGAAATAGCCTTTTAGTGTATTTAGATTCTGCCGTTACGTCTCTCTGTACTTTTCATTGTTGGTGAATGAGTCCACTACATCTGCAAAAAGTTATTTTTTAAGGATCTTGCTTTAAAAATGTTCAATAAATTAGTGTCTGCAGATAACAGCAATCGCATGAGGAAAAGTTGATTTTAGAAAAATCTTAAAAAACAAGTTGATTTCCGTTGAAATGTTGCAAATACATCAGGAGATTGTCTTTTTCACTCGTTTCCATAAAACAGTGAAATGCCTGTGGCGTTACTTGCAGCAACATTTTTATCCTTAATATTACACTTAATTAACCATAATTTAAGATTATATTAATATTATGTTTTTATAATGGTACTTTATTGTATTTGTACAGAGTCAAAAGTAATTTTTACATAAATTGTGAGAATTTACCAGTTTCTGATAATGAAGAAATGCATGTAAAATTACAGAATGCTGTAGTCAAGTGTTTTCCTCAAGATTCAGGTTATGCAGGTCATTAAGCATGTCTGTTTTAAGTGATTTTATGATTTTTAAGGGTAATAGTAGCGTAAAATGGACATACAGTACTTAAGTACAAGAACTTCATACTTGAGTACATGTACTTTGTTACAGTATGTTCCACCACCAGATGAACGCAGTATCAAATCAGTGATGGAATTCAAAGAAAAAGTTGAAAAGGTTTTTGGTCTAAAACATGCAGATGAGCAAATACGCTTGATTTCTAATTAGGGCTAGGACTTTAACTTATTCATTTTGATTAATTCATTAAAAAGAAATGAACAAGTTGATTTTTTTTTTTATGCTAATTAGTCAAAAGATAGACAACGAAAGCTTATCTTTTACTTCCTGATGGAACGCTGGATAAGAGCGTTGTCGCCTGCAAGTTGTGCAAAAACGAGTTTGCTTTATCACCAAAGTAATTTGAGCCTAAAATATCATTTCAATACAAAACATATCGCAGCAAACACAGACGCCTCCAACAGCGACGGAAACAAACGCTCCAGTCAATCCGTCAGAATTCAGAGCCAAAATAAATAAGTCTACATCAGAAAAAAATAAGCAACTTTTTCAAGGATGTTACTTTAATCATCAAGAGTTCCTGAAAAACTTTGCATACATTATTTGTTTGTATATATGTTAAATATCTTTATTCAATAGTTCAGTTGTACAAAAAGGTTATTTGAATTTAATTATTTTGTCACAGGGTGATTAAATTGTGATTAATTAAATTACAGACCCTGTAATTAACTTGATTAAAAATTCTAATGAAGTCACGTCCCGGGGGAAGTATAGAGAGTTCACACACCACCGTCATGGCCCTGCTGAGGTGTCACAGAGCAAGAGCCGAGCTCTGAGTAGATCTGTAGCTGACACTGACCTCTGACCTCCCAGTGGTGAAGGAAAACAATAAAAAAAAAATTAGATCTATATATCTGTTGTATCCTTGCATGTCCCTGAGTGTTTTCCTGTCATCAGCAGTACAGCGGCATTGACAAAGCAGTAACGGCCGGACATAGAGACGAGACGTGTCCTCTCGTTCAGCCAGCACATTTTACAAACCTCTGCTTCTACTGGATTATGACAGACACCAAAAACACCCTATGTGAGCGTTTTTTCACAGAGTCTTGTTGAAAAATATCAGAGCTGCCATCTCAGCAGTCGCCAGCAGGGGCAGACACATGCAAGCGTGGTCACTGAACTCTGTCTGCCTTTCAGCCGTTGAAGCGAGACACTGTTTTGTCACACTGGCAGACATGGTACATTTAGACGCAGAGACAACAAAGACAAAGTCATCCCTCTGAAGTGACAAAGACGTGAACAAAAGTACGCAACAAAAGGCTTCTGTGTGCGTTTCATACAAAATATAATTTGTATAATTCATAAGAGGGTATACGTTTCTATTGTAGTGCCTTGCACTATAAGAGCTTTTACAATCACTCAGAGAATTATGCACAGAGGAGAGCTCTATGAAAGACTGAGAGTCAGCTGAGGTAACATGAGGTTTTTGTGTTGCGGGTGATTCATATTCAGGACGCTATCCCTTTCTGTTTCTTGGACTGAATCCAATTCTAGAGATGAGATCAGACAGCGATGGCTGGATACTGACTGTAACGGAGATAGCGAGTACAAACCGAGTCCACGGTGCAGTCTGTCCCGGACAGGTCCAAATGGACAAGGCAGTTGGGCTGGGCGAGGAACAGGTACAGGTTCTGCACAGGAGGACAGAAAGCGTCTGTTTATGTGGCAATAGTTCCAAAATACATCTGTGTGTGTGTGTGTATGTGTGTGTGTCACTCACTGTGGCATCCTCTCCAGACAGAACCCCAGGGTTTTTGCTGAGGTCCAGATGCAACAGAGAATTGGAGTAATCGTCACTTGAACACAATGCCTGGGATAGAGAAACCACACCTAGAGAGAGGCAGAGGATGATGGGGAAGAGAAGGGCTTGGAATAAACACGTTATATGCAACCTTGAGTGTTTAATCATCCTATAATCATCCTGGTTTTCTTCTCCAATAGGCTAATTTCATGCTCAAGACGTGACTTATTTGCAACTAATGAATACAAAACTACATAATGGAAGAGGGTAAGACAGCTCTGTGGCAAAAAATAAATAAAATAAATAAATAAATAATTGAGCAGAGACACGGTGTGCTCTAATGGCAGGCTAGTTGCAAAAGAGCTTTTGGATAAAGCCAACCAGCCTAGTATCACCATGAAAGCCAAGACAAAAGGGAAATCATTCTTTCAAATCAGATCACTAAACAATCACACCCGCCGGCGCAACGGTACCCCCCTCATTAAAATCCTCACCCTCGCCACGCTAACGCAAAGCACACAAATACGACACAAAAAGGCAAGTTGTGGGTTGAGAAACAGCAACACAGGAGAAAATGTCTAGAAGCGGATAAAGCAAATAAAACAAATCTGCAACCTTTGTTACTCTGTGTGCTATTTACTACATGATATATTATCAATTATAGACAGCAGCTGCAGGAAGAGTATTTCATCTGTTCTCCAGCATTGGGAAGAAGCCAGCTACTGCATGCCGCTCTGAAGATGGCAAGGCGCTAAGCTCTTCATCCCTAATTTGCTGTGATTAGGAGGGAAATGAGGGGAAGAGGGGACAGGGCGTCTAATCCCCCCCTGCCCCCCCTCCCCTCCATCTATACATCAGCTGCTTGATGTTGCTGGAAGTGGAGACTTTTGGAAGCCATCCGGTTGGTGTGACATTGTCATTTGTGTGTGGGAGCAAAGGTGTGAGAACACGCGTGACATATCTGCCTATTTGCACATCTGGTCACATCTATGAGACAACGAATAGGAGTGCATGTGTGTGTGTGTGACTATTGTGTGTGTGTACACGCGCCTGTGTGAGCATGTGTGTAGGTGTTTCAGACAGCGAGGAGGGGGGGAGAGTGAAAAATCTATAAATATTCAACAAAAAAAATAAAAAATGCTCAGCCCCTGCAAAGTCATACCAACAGCCACCCTTCAAGGTCAGCACTATCACTGCATTCCCCCTGAATCACTGTGTCATCACACTGCCTGTGAAAACTGCACCTATGTGCAGTGTGGTTTTCCCGTTTATAACATACAATAACGGGGTATTTATTACACTCAGCTTTTAGCTTTGTATTTACGCCTTCATTCAGAGTCAGTTTTTAAAAAAAAAGTTATTATACCTCCAGACAGGTATTAAGGTATATAAAAAAATACTCTGCTTGGAACAATATATTCCAGAATCTATGAATATGTTAATATTTCAAAAGTTTTCCTGCTGGACACAAGATGTCTCCTTGAGCTGATGAGTGTAAACCAACCTTCAAATGTTAAACTCTGAAGTTCAAACATCCAACTGTAGGAACAAGAAGAAAAAACACATTTCTTCAAGCTGCTGGTCAGCTTGGAGAAATATAATAGAAAAAGGAGGTGTTGTCATTTCATTTTATGCTGTTTTAGCCTGGTTATATTTTATACACAAATGTATTATAGAACCAACATGACGGCTAAAAAGAATGAATATGGCACGTTAAAAGCTGTATCTACAAACAGGGTCTTATACCGTTTGTTTAAGACAATATCCTCTGTTTAGAGTATTTATAGTAAAGTCTGTGTTATTAAAATGAATCTCTGTTTTGTTATATGTCCGTCTGCATGTCTACTATCTGTATTTCTATTGAAACTGTACAGTTTTTTTTATTTTTAGAAAGTTTGTCGAACCTCACCTGCAAATCACACGAATTCCACTGGAGTCAAATGGCTAATTTGTTACGCTAGTTAGCTTAGCAGGAGTATAGCTTCATTGTTTTTCGATCATTGAATTCCCTCGTTTAGATGTGGTGAAACGAAATTTCCCCCGTCGGTTCATTTAAACATCTTTTTTCAGGAGTTCATCAAATAAATGTAGCTAAGCTAAATAAATGTAGCTAAGCTATGTAGCTAAGCTAGCTAAGGCTAGCTGTGGCTAGCTCCCCTGCTAGCTTTCATTTGACTGAGCTCTCTCGCTTTAGTTTTTGCAGCAGTAGGTGTTACAGCGCCTTCATGAGGCCACACTGCACCGCTGCAATGTGACTTTTTTTTTTTTTTTTTTTTTAGTTACTTAGGAACTTTATTGTCTACGTTGTGGAAAATTAATTTTGTGAAGTGAAATGCTTAGCCTTTAGCTTTGTTTTGTAGTTACCGCTAACACAAAACTCAAAATGTTTGCAAAACAGATAAAACAACTACTATACATTCTATGAAATAAGTTATAATGACCATCAAGATTAAGCTATGAATGTATGGATTTATGTCTGTATCAATATTATCCTTTTGAGTCTGCTATAATACTAGCAAATGGTTGTATTGTCTGGGATAAAAGCAATAGAACTGGGACACTGCACTAATGCAAATGTAGGATTTTAAAGGGGGAAAAAAAACAGATCAGCTGCTTATGATTCTGGTCTGTTTATCATTTGGTAGATGGATCATACAGTACCAGCATGCGTCTATCTGTTTATCTGTGTGAGTTAGTGCCAACCTCAATCATTTTTAATTGGGCCAGCAGGGCGGCCTTATGGTTAAAGAGACTGCTCTTTCAGCAGAGGAACCGAGGTTCAAAGCATCCACTCTGCTGAAATTTGTACCCGTTCCAAAATTTAATTGGACATTCATTTACTTTTAATATATGTGTGTGTGTGTGTGTGTGTGTGTGTGTGTGTAGAGTCACTCAGGGCTGCTGCGTGTCAGAGGAGCACTCCTACCCTTAGAAGACAGGGAGGTCTTGGAGAGATTGAGGAGGCGGAGACCTTTGTTGAGACGACACACTTGTTGAATCAAGTTGGACACTCCTGGTGTGAAGAGAGGAGACATAGAGAGAGGATAGATAATAATAAGAGATTAAATAATGAGAGGAGGAAGAAGAAACAAACGGGGGGAAGACTAAAATAGCTTCATTAAATAAATAAAAAAAGAGTTGTGAGTAGGACAGTCAAGTCAGCCTACACACAGCTTTGCCACTTGATATCAAGCTAAACTGCAACCCCTCTCCATACACCCCCTCCAAAACATACAATATGATCGTACACACACGAAAAAACACACTACACCGACGCATTTTACAATCACAGTTTCTCCCACATGCCCAGTGCAGACACAAACCCACATGAATACCATATGCCAAGAAAAATTACATAACACAGTTTCAGCTCACCAATCTTATTAAACACATTGCAGCAATGCTACTATTACAAAACGCTGTGCTTTAGTAAACTTATTTTTCAATGAAACCTTTTTTTTTTTTGTATTAATGTATATGTACACAGCTCTTAAACTGAAAGACATACCAGGCACAGCACTGAAGGTCATTCTTTACTATGATTATGGGTATTATTGTAAGTATTATAAGTCCACACACACACAGAGAGAAGTAAATGGAAAGTTGTTAAGTGAGTACAAAGTATTTATTGAAGTTATGGGGCAGCATGTGTCAAATAGGAGGACATAATTAGCTACTGAATGACACTGGTATGCACTGCAAAGCCTGACCCTGACAGACACACAATTATATACACAGGAGAATGTGAGTTTCTCCATACGTGTGTGTGTGTAAGTTCACTTTGTATGGCGAGTTGTGGGCGAGATAAAAAAACAAAAACATTTCTCTAAAGAGAAACCACTCATAGATATAGCATCAAAAGATATATGATAGAAAGGAAGAGGAAAAACAAAGAGAAACAGAAAACGAGTGCAGAAAGGGCAGAGAGAGAGGCAGTAGGAGGGAGAGAGAGTTCACGGAGTACAGGCTGGTACCTTGGTTGTCCAGCGTGTTGTGAGCCAGGTTGAGAGAGTGAATCACAGAGGCTGGATTCTCCGACAGCGCTGATGCCATCTTCTGCGGGAAATCACTGGAAAGACAAAAAAAATAGTACAAAGAAAATTAGTGTTTTCAGATTAGGATTGAATTAGCAACAAAACCAAACATTTACCCTGTTTGTAATAAGTGCCAAATATCCTCCTAAAGTGGCAGTATCATACATCAAAAATTATATTTGAGTGGAAGTGTTTTAAATCATTCAGCAATCATACACATTTACTCTTATAGAAGATACAGTTGTTCACCGTCAGCTTTTGGTGCAGCGCTTGGAAATGATTTAATACAAGTGAAGTATAAAAACTTCATCATTATGCTGCAGTAAATCACCATGCCCCAAAGCCAATTCATCTCAATTAATATTAAATAAGGGATGCATAGAAGGTGAAAAGTCTTGCCAGGTGAAGCCTAAAACCAATGTTTCAATGGAAAAACAAAAAGCCTGTAACAGGCAGAGGAGGAGGGAGCTTTAGTGTTAATGATGAAAGAGTGGAGGTTGAGAGAGAAAGGAGGAGAAACCGAATGGAAAGGTCAAGACAGCAAAGAAGAGTGGGAGGGAATTGAGAGGTGAGATTAAGGTAGATAAAAGTGAGGAGATGACACAGTGTTGGAGAAAAAGGAGAGGTGGAGGAGTGTTTGAAAGGTGAAGGTGTGAGGGGAAGAGAAGTAGAAAAATTAAATCAAACAAAGAGAGGTGACTGGTGTGGTGGCAGATGACGTCAGGCAGGCAGGAGGAAACCTACGATTTGAGCCCTGCGTTCTCCAGAGTGAGCTCCTCCAGACTGTTGGACTTGCTGACTGTGTGCAGAACCTGGTCCACCACCTCCGACCCCTGGACACAAAATGACACAGAACCGACCTTGTGAGCATCAAGCTTAAAGTCAAGATGGAATGAAAACTGCTGTTTAGATCACACACCCCGCTCATATTGTGCACCTATTTAACGATATATGGCATATATGCCTGATATTCCATGCCTTGGTCCAAATCAATGACTAATTAAGCTTGAGTAAGAATATGCTAACTGATGCCATGATCATCATGTAATTGGAAAACAAGCAGATTCAATAAAATCAATGGTTTCCCATAACAGGCTGCCCGTGGAAACGTGTAGTTCAAGTCAAATAAAGTGATTAGTAAGTAGATAAAAAAATAAAAATAAATAATAAGATAGTTACAATGCGCATGTCTTTGCAGTACAGCTTGGTGAACCAGGTGTTGTACGCAATGGATGCCACGATCACCGCCAGGTCCCTGGAAAGGACACACACACACACACACACACACACACAGATAAAATTCAAATATTTAAATTAGCAAACCCCATCTGCACAAAACCATTTATTGTTATTTATCCATAAATTCACATTATCATATTGCGCCCTGTTTTGTTGAAAGCAGTTTATCATTGTGACACAGAGGAAACACTGTGGGCAGGGCTGCTTTCTAAAAAAGATGACTGATACTGCAGTCCCGCTGAGGAGAAGCAGAGAATGAAAGTTAAAAAAAACCAAATAAGATCGATGGCTGGGTCAGTGGATTATTCAATAAAGCCATGGTTTGATCCCAGCTGCAGACCTCAAACACTGCTACATCCACTGCTGTACAAACAGACACAACACCCCGCAGACGATCCTGTGCGTGTGTGCATGTTTGTGAAGGAGAAACAGAAAGAGAGGAGAGAGAGAGCGAGACTTTTATAATCCTCCAAGGTCCAACTAAAGCCACGCCGCTGCTACACCTGCTATACATCATCGAACAAACAAGCAGCAACACGGAGACAGAAAATAAACCCAGACAGAGGGAAAGAAAGAAAGAAAGAAAGAAAGAAGGATGGAGAGACAGGAGGAAAATACAAAAAGAAAAAAAGAAGAGAGAGGAAGAAAGAGGGGTATCTAGTCAGGGAGGGTCCTGTTGCCAGTAACCGCAGTAGCCGGGACATTAAAGTTTATCTCAGAGTAGTAAAATGGCTACAGGCTGTGTTCCTTTTTTATTGCCATGACAGCCATCAGACCAGTCCACCCTGACTAACACAGCTGAGCCTGGCTGAGTGTGTGTGTGTGTGTGTGGATGATGCACATGTCAAGACTCATCATCAACATTGACTGTTGATTCATGTTTGACAGCAGGACATGTAATTGACCTCTATGATGTCTCGCTCAGTCATGCAGTGTGTTGGTGTTTTTGCGTGGTTGTGTACAGTACATGAGAACATGGGAACGTGGGAACACGGGAACACGGGAACGTGTCACAGCGGCTCAATCTGTTGCTGTTTATGGATCACGTTACACACAGATCAATTCGTAGGACTCTGATTTGATGTTAAGATTCTAATTAGGATGATGTTACAGTTACAGTGAGGGTTAAGGTTGGAAGGAAATGTAGTTTTTGGGTTCAGGGTTTGAATTTACTTCAGGTAAGGTTGAGTTAAGGTGAAGGTTGACGTGGAGTTACAGAACGATGTAATGTAGATGGTCCTCGCAGCTGTATGTGAGGCCAGACATAAATTCTATTATATATAGTTTCTGCTTTTCAGTCTGCACGGACAATAAGTTGCTCAACTAGTGCAACTTATCGATCATGCAGACTCAGCTTTTTACAGGAGCACTCTATTGGTTTCACACAGAAAATGCATTTACTCATCATGAGGAACAGTGCACAGACTGTGAAAACAGATGTACAGTATAATGTCTGAGAAAGCAGCTGTCATCATCTTGGTTTTGAGACTTTTTTTTACAGAAAGACCCTCATATAAAGCGATTTACATTATGGGATTTGGAGGATCCAGCTTTTAGGGACTAGTACCCCGTTTTACACCTGTTATTTTAATCGAGGTGTAAGTGCAACGTAATCAGCCAATGTTAAAATGCAATTCACACAACGCGACTACATTCATCGGCCCAGCGAGTTGAAAGGTCACGCTCAAAGCGATTAGTAGTAGCAGCAGCTAGAAAGTCTTCGCTTGTTTAAATTCCCATTTCCATTTGAGATAAGGAACATTCATTTTAATACCAGGTGTAAATGCCAAGCTCTTATGTCATCATTCAGATAATGTATCCAGATAAAGATCGCATGTTAATACCGGGCGTAAAAATGGGGCCAAAAAGTCAGGACATCTCAGAACATTGACATTTAAATGTCTCCAACTTTAAGAAAGTACATACACATTTACCAGTGTGATTCAAATGTTAAGAGACGGAGGACAAAATCCACAGTCCCAGTCCTGAAGTGAAAGCAGGCATTAGCAGTATGAAATACTACAGTATGGTATTCTTCCCTGGTAGTCTTATAGTACAAAATTCTTTCTTTGTGTTTCTCCAGACAGTGATTCTTTTACTCTTTCGGTATACATATGAGAAGGGTAGGTGTTGTGTGTGTTGTGACTCTCCTTTAAGGCATGCCAGCAGCCAATAATAATCTGCAACATCCAATCCCACAATATGCACAACATTAAATTGGTGAATATTTTTTTTGATATTCTTAGACTTCTCCGGGAATCAGGCTGAGATAGAGTTTGTCCTGAGGTGGCAGTGGCACTGCAGAAAAAATGTCAGTGGGGTCATTTAAATCCAAGTCTCCCTGGCAGCATGAACCATACCATGGCAGTAAGCTGATTAGATTGTGAAATAGCTTATGGGTAAAGCTGAGGGAAGTCATCTATAGTGTCCACAACAAACAGGGTTCATCCTCTGGGGAACATAAATGTGCCCCATGAATATCTAGTGCGTGTGTGTGTGTGCAACATGACGACAACCTGCAGCGGCCATTTTTTCATGTCAGACAAGACCAATAGAGACAGGCAGAGTGTGTGTGAGAGAGATAGAGATGGATGATGATTGAGAAAGAGAGAGAAAGCTGAGGAAATGAAAGGGGAAAGAGAATACAGGAACTGGATAAAAAGAGGATGAGACAGGGACAGAGAAAAAGGTGTCCGCTTTCAGTCAGGAGGAATGAGCGCAGACAATGTTTTCGATGGACAGCAGTCAGCAAAAAAAAGCATCACCCTGTCGCTCGCGGTAACGGTAGACAGACCCAATCAGAGGAGATGGAGGGAATGAAAATGTGAAAGGACAAGAAAGAAAGGAAGAGAGTAATACCCCACAAACAGCCTCTGGCACATAATCACGGAAAGGCCAGTCATTTGCACCTTTTCTTTCCTTTGTTTGGCTGGTTTGATTGTTTACTTTGCATTGTTTTTCTTTTCTGATTTCTTGTGTACTTTTGTCAAATTATTACAGCCTCAGTAGAAGAGCAAGGGGAGTGTTCAGTATTTGAATAAGGGCTCAAGTGAACAATAAATTCAAGATGGATCTTTAAAAACAGCACGGCTGCTTCCTCTTTGTAGCCTCTCTTTATCACACTAAATAAAATAAAAAAATAGAGGAAAAACAACAGTGATACATTAATATATTCAGGAGTTGCTGCTTCAATCATGCTTCTATGAATGGCTTTTTGATTTAGCAGCTTAGCAAGGCTTCACTCCTATGATGAGATATGCATTTTTAAGTGTGGATGTATCCTCTCCAGTTGTTTCTACGGTGCATATGAAGTAGAAAGGACTCCATAAGCCCTGGTGTTTCAAACAAAAGACAAGCAAGCAAGCTAGGCCGAGTTCTCTATTTGCATGTCGGCTGTCAAAACTTTTTCTGATGGGCAGAAGTCAGGTGAGAGACAGTCTTCCTCAACATGATGCCAGCAGGGAGGTAGAGGAGCAGACATATAGCATCTTACAGCTGTGTGTGCCAAGTGCCCAATTTTCATATACAGTAACTTTTTGATTTACAATCAATGGTTGATTGGTGTGGTACAGTAACAATGATAACTGCAAATGCATTTTAATAATACAGCTCCCCATCCAGAATTACACTTGCTATGATCACAAGGGCCGCAAATGCAAAGAGAGAAACCTGCGTATCTATTTATAGCGTACTGCTTTGATAAAATAAAAAAGGCTAAAGGAGGCAATAAACAATAACTCCAATAAACTGTCCCCAATCAGTCCCAGCACACCTGAGACTTCCACCAGTCAAGCATGCTGAGAGTCAGCATTTTAAGCTCATTTACATTGCTTCAGTTTCAAATCGAATACTGTATGGCACCGTATGCTGCTACGTTTGCCGTAAGTTAATTGCATCTGTCCAGTCAGTGCATGTTGAGCCCGGATGTGTTCCAGATGTGGTTAAACTGTGTCACCTGCTGTCAAGATGGCTGAAATCCACTAAGTTGAACTCTCTGTTGTCCTGAGAGTGGTAAATGGTGTCAACATCCTGGAGAGGAGATGAGAAAAAAAAAAGATGAGATAAAAAAAATACAATAAAACAACAGTAGCAGAAAGCGAGATATATGGGACAGCAACATTAAAAGAGATTCCAGGTTCATTCAACTGCACAAAAGATCTAATAAAAACACCACAAACAAGAGTAGTTCTGTAAAGCCCGGATAGTTTTCCTACCCACTGCACTTCTTCTTTGCAGCCAATTCCATTGTAGTCACAAAGAGCTGCGTACGTCTCGGAAAAACCACCTGAAACGTAGAGAAGAGAAGACAACAAATCAATCCAAACCACACCATAACAGATCAGAAATGGCAAGGGTAGCATAAAGCAGGGCAGAGGACATATGAAGCAATGAAGAGGAGAAAGGGTGCAGGCCAAAGATGAAAGGATGTCAAAAAGAGAGAGAGAGAGAGAGAGAGTCAGCAGAGAGAGAAGGGGAGAGATTAGCTGAAAATATTGAGGTGAGATGAAAGTATTGCACCATGAAGGAGCTCTTCTTGTAGATTAATAGGATTACCAGCTGAAAGGGAGTGCATCTAGCAACTTTGGTCTTCTGACCCACTTAAGAATTTGGTGTGAGTCAGTGAGCCAGCGAATGGATGGACTCTGCAGTGTGTGTGTGTGTGTGTACATCTGTATGCATGCATAAGTGTGTGTGTGTGTGTGTGATGAGTCAAGACTCACCGCAGGTTTTCTGGGTTTCTAATGACGACTCAGAGTTTGGTGAAAACTTGTGACTTCCGTCGGTCGGGTCGCCTTCTGCTCGACAAATAGGAGGACTGAAAGACAGAGAGGGATGAAACAACAACAACAACAACAACAAGTCCGCAGACATGCTAGCAGCTCTGTGAGGCACTGTGGCGCTTTGTGCTAAATGCTAATGCCAGTGTGCTAACATGCTAACGATAGCTGCGTCCAAAACCTATACTACACACTAAATAGGTTCACACCGGAAACGGAACAAAATTAAGTATACTCAAAACAATTAGCATGCTACTAAAATTTTCCTCCCACAATGCAAAGCGCACCAGAAATGGTGGCGCTACTTAAGTGGGGCATGAATCTATGGACCTAATTGTATGGCAATCTATACAATAGGTGTCCTAGACATTTCACTTAAAACCACAGACTCTCAGAGGTGCTAAAGGTCAAGTCAGGAGAACACCAGGTTTCATCAGGATTTATCCTCTGGGAACCATGAATGTATGCACAAAATCGCACGACAATCTTTCCAATAACCTAATTTCCAAACTCGATCAAAGTGGTGGACTGACCAACATTTCTGTCTTTAGAGCCACGCTGAGGCTAAACCTGCATTCTTGAGATGAGGTATTGTCATTCAAAGTGCCTGTAGTCCAAAATTCCACGTTGGGGGAAAAGATGGTAAATATTATGCTTTCCTGTCCCTCAGCTGCTGCTGCTGCTGCTGAAGTGCCCTTAAGCAAGACACTGAATCCCTGCTGCTTAAGTGGAGAAATTCAATGTTTAAAGTCCAAGAGACTGTAAACTGGTGCAAGGCTGCTCACAGGTGTTAATTAAATAAGTGTGTTCCAATTAAATAAAGCAAGCAAAAGGTTATTTGGCTTACAAAAATTACAAAAAAAGCGTCTGCTGTCAGAATTAAAATGCAAAGTGAACGTCTAGACCGTTGAAAGTGCTTATGACATTGCTTTGGAAGTGAATAAATAACAAGTAAACTATAAAATGAGATCCCTGGGATGTTGTTTGAAGCTAGCGTTGCTCCCTGCTGCAATTATATTAAAAAAAAAAAAGATAAGTCCTATCTTATTGGTTGTTCTCTTTTAAATTCTTCTTTGACAAAAAAAAAAACATCCAGTCAGCATAAAAGAGTCAGGACTGAGATCATAAAGTAAACACTGTCGTCGCATATAATACTGTGCTGTACCTGCTTTGGCTTTTTGATAGGATTACACCACTATACTGTTGCGTTCAACACGCACCATCCTTAATCCCATTTGTCAACAAATCACACACACACACACACACACACACACACACACATACACACAACACCTAACCACATCCGTGACCT
Source organism: Pampus argenteus (assembly GCA_036937835.1). Classification (NCBI taxonomy): domain Eukaryota; kingdom Metazoa; phylum Chordata; class Actinopteri; order Scombriformes; family Stromateidae; genus Pampus; species Pampus argenteus. The sequence continues at coordinate 6,751,812 of CM072875.1, forward strand.
TAATCCCCATCGTATCTCCACAATCATCATCCGCTCATGGAGTGAGTGCGTGTTATCATGATACTATCGGCATCGTGCACTTCAGTACAGCTGCACCGATTCGTTACCGTAACAAGGCGGCACAATCAAACCCAGAACAACGTCCCTCCTTCTGTTCTCGCTTCCCTTCCCTTTATTCTCTTTAAATGTTCTCGCTGGAAGCAATCATCTGCAGTGGCCCTAATGGAAGAGAGCCATTCTGAAAGATGATAGAGTGCGGAGATGGCTTTACGCAGGTCAATAGCCGGAGCACAGTCAATCCCATTGCTCTTAGAAATTGTAGATGAGACCCAAGAGAGGGGGAATACACTTCGCCTTGCTCGCCTGCTCACCCGCACATTCACATGACCATGAAACAAACATTTTCAGCACTTGAACTCAAGTCTATCCGTCTTCAGTGTGTTTCCTGTTCTACTTGCCTGTTTAGAAAGAGAAGAGGCCATGCAGTGCCCACTGCACTCTATAGCTCCGTCAGTCTGTACTCGCTGCTTTTACTACATAAAATGAATTTTAAAAAAAGAGCCAACACAATGCCTTCAGGTAACAGCCTACTTACTGTCAGATGGCTGATTTAATCCCAGTGATTGCTGGGTGTTTAAAGTCTACCATGACACAGTAATGGTGTTGGATGCAAACTACAGCAGTACAAGGATTGATTTGGCTGGTGAAGAGGAAAGCTGCCCAAAAAGCGAAGCGGCCAACGTGCCAACACGATGTCGAGTGCCGTTAACGTCGGCCAACTTGTCTTTGCTCCTCGGCATACACACGATACAAAAGACAGAAAGACTTGTTTCATTGCTCGAGGCGAGGATGCTCGACGAGGCTTACGCATAAATGGAGTTGTTGAAGACTCGGGAGAGGGCGTAGTTGATGTGGTTGACCATGTGATCCAACTGCTCCTGGGTCTGCAGTCTCAGCGAGTAGGTGGTCCTGTCTGTATCGATGACAACCTGTAGTGCATGAACAGGACAGGTTTCCATAGTAATATATTATATTTTTTTTACGAATGAGTGAAAAATAAGAAATTGGACTTTGGTGTTTTACCTGATGCTCGGGATACGTGTTCATTGCTCTGATTTCCAAGAAGTTGAACGTGACCTCCACCTGAAAACAGCAGAGAAACATCACATCTGGTCCGGTCTTCATTTCACATAAAGGATATATATATATATATATATATATATATATATATATATATATATATATATACATACACACACCTTCTTTTACAACTTGGGTCTTACTTGCTATCATTTCTATCACTTACACCAATACTGTATTCTGCACATGCTTTGCACATGACTTTGGCAGACAGAGAGAAACTACAGCCTTGGCCTGGAAGAGAGAATAATCTCCAGACTTTCAGACCAACTCTCCACCAGTCATGCCGTGATAGGCGAACATGACTAGACAACTCAACAAATGGAAATGTCACCTAAACTATTAGCACAGTTCCCTTTCCTCCCATAAGTAGCCTTAAGGTTGTTGAAATAATCTTATGTCACACTGTCTGGTACCATATATTATGCATCATCTCGCTCTTACTCATTATTTAAGCTATATGATGTTAACACCGAGCCGTGCATCATTTTAAAGACGTATGGTACATGCACTAGAATTTTAAATATTCATATATATATTTAAGTTTCTTGGGTTTGAGCAATGTTTAGCTACACAGCATACACTTAATAATAACTGACTCACCGGTGGATCGGTGAGCTTTAAGAGATTATTAAACTGGAACCCACATGTCAAACTAACCAAAGAAAATTAAGCACTTAAAATTGTTAGCTCGACTACTTATGTCTGTTGGACTGTCTCCACATTTCCGGATCTCACCAATTATTTTGGTGTGTACACTGTTGTGGGAGCTGAAACATGATGGGGGGGAAAAAATGACAAATAAGACCAAAGTGAAAATAAACTGCAATTTTTTAAAAGGGACAGTTCAACATTTTAACCACAGCTACAGGCTATACTGTAGGCCAACTCTGAGCAAGAAAGCAAATTAGCATATGTCCCAAAAAACTATCGCTTTAAAGCACTAGCTTCATGCCACCTGCCATCTTATCATCTTCGATGTAATTGTCATCATCACCGCTATCGTTCGAAAACATAATCACCACAGTCATCATTGTTATCGCTTCTCTCCTGCTCTGAAAGTCTGCTACTTTTTTCTTTTTTCTTTTTGATCAAATCTCTTGCGAATCACCATGAGATCAAGGCAGGCAAGTGAAAGCTATAAAATTCCACTGAGAGCGGGGGAACATTTACCTTGGTGGGCACTTTGACAGCAAAGAGATACAGTCTCCATGTTGCCAGGACCTGAGGGGAGAACACATTCATTTTTCTGTCACAGTGCACGAAAATGCAAAATGCAAATCACAGCAAAAAATAGCACAGCACAAACACCCCATAAAGAGAGCGAATCATCTCTGCAGTTCATTGCAATGGCTCGTAAGTCATACTAAGCACTCCAGACATTAACAAGCTAATGATGATAGTGTGTGTGTGTGTGTTTGTGTGCAAGAAAGAAATATTGTGGCGGGATTGCAAGTCACGACGGTCCGATTTAATCGCGTGTAAGTTGTATTGATGGAACCGAGCAGCACTTATTCAACAGATGCTTCATCGCGTCGGGAGGAGGTGAGACGAGGAGCCAGCAAAGCAGGAGCAAGAGGACAAAGAAGATGGGAAGAGTAAGTAAGTAAAAAGAGAGGTGTGCTTTCCCCAAAAGAAAGGCATTACCATTTAAAAGTGTCTGGGGGAAAGTGGGGATGGAAAAAAACGTGAATATATTCACATCTTCCTATGTAATTAATCTCATTCATAATTCAAAAATCCATAATTAGCATACCCCATGCACGCACTGTGCATCTATATCCCTCCCCGGCTCTTTCTGCAATTCTTGGCCACACTTTTGGTTTGCTCTTTTTCAGCTGGGTTTTAAATTCCATTCCTGTATTTTCTATAATTCCCTCCCTTTGCATCCTGTCATTCCTCCAATTTCTCTTTTCATCTCCATGGAAATCTGTTCATTTAACCCCACCTTCTTTCTTAATCTCTAATCCCTCCGTCTCCCGGTGTGACACAGTGCCCTGTCTGGTTTGCACCCCGCTTTAACACCTCTCTCCGCCCCTCCTGCCATCACCCTTCACCATCTCCCAACTCCCCTGTCTCCTTTCCCGATTCAGTTTTTCTATTCTTTTTCTGCTCTGTCGCTTTCAATTCCTCAAGGCCTCTCTGTGCTGAATGGCTAATGGCGCCCCGCTGAGCGGCGGAGAGAGGGAAAAAAAAGAAAATGAAACATACAAAAAGATGAAACATACAAAGAGGCGATAGAAGGACAGAGACACCAGATTTCCCTCCTGATAATAAAGTCTTCAGATTCCTCTCCACTACATTAGACCAACTCAAGGCGAAGCTGGCCTCACAGATCAGCCCTGCGTCTTAACTACATTGACGTTTGTAACAGACTCCCACAGAGAAGAGACAAGAGGAGAGGGAGACGGATGAAAATGAGAGACTGAAAAGTGAGGAGACAGAAAAATAACCCCCAACAAAAAAAAAAAAGAGGTAGCACTAAGCCAGTGGAGGGGCCTTAGCAGAAGACTGTCCAATCACAGCACCTCGACAAGTCTGAAAACGTTGTTATATAAATCCAAAGCATGATGGGACCTTGAGGCACACAGAAAGAGGAAAAAAAAGAGAAAGATATATATATACATATAGTGAGAAAATGAAAGACATAAGCATCCTTTCCCTTCAAAAGCCTCGCAAGCTGACAGACGGTCTCATGTAAAAAGAGGCATCAATAATGCAGGCCCTCTGACGGGTGCCGATTTGATCCTCTGATGCTGAACAAGGCCTCTTGCATAGGGTTTCTCCTCTCTTGATGTATCATTACCAGCCTATTGAGATATCATTAGAGACAATCAATACTCCAGATAGTTATTTTTTCCCTTCTTGGATGGGCTATATGCAGGTGAGAGATATTTTATTCAATATATGAGGGGATATCACATGTATCAGTCGTCTGAAAGAGAGAAAGACTGAAACAAACAGGGTTTTTCTCAAGTAATAAAAAAATTTTGCTTTCTTTCTGAGGCATACAGGAAAATTATCCATCTATTAATATCAATTAGCCCAAATAGCGTTAAAACACGGGACCAGATTAATTTTCCCTTCGTGTGGTTTTCCAGCTTCATCCTCCTTCACGGATCAATTGAAAATCCGAAAAGCCACTCGAAAAATGGATTATTTTTTTTCCGGCCAGGACATCCTCTGAGATGAGATGAGTCGACTTTTTGACCCAGCCGAGCCACGGACACGGCAGGTGACAATCCCGAAAAGTGATGAGGAAATAGGGAGAGAGAAAAGGGCTGGAAGGTGAAGATGATGGGATGTGGGTACAGAGGTGCCCTTGCTGTGATGGCACTAGTTCAAAGAGCCCCTCCGAAGCAGACCGCAAGGGGCAGGGTGTGTGTGTGTGTGTGTGTGTGTATGTGTGTGTACAGTACGTGTGAATACGAGCTGAAAATAACAACTGTATCTTTATCTGGCTGTGTGTGTTTGTGCAAATGTGCTATACAGAGGGCAGAGGGCGGGGGCTTATATTAATCATAAGCTGTCAGGCTCTGGGTCTTGCACTTCAAACGAGATGGTGCAAATCAAAGTGTGTCTCTGGGTCGTGTGTATGTGTATGAGAGAGAGAGAGATAGAGAGATAGACAGATAGACAGAGAGAGAGAGTTTCAGCAATGCCTCAGAGGGAACAAGCCGAGGATCAGTGCCAGATTTGGCTGCCCGCGGTATTTCTGACTCGACCGCAAGGGCATTTTAAAACACACACACACACACACAAACACACACATCGTACACACAGCTCAAAATCAGAAACATTCCGATACACACATTTGCATAAGTCCAGCATGCTTGTGCAGAAACACACACTCCTTTTGGACTCTCAGCATGCGCTACTGTATAATGATGCACAATAGCCTGCTAAGCTGGCTTTGGCTACTCGCCTGTTTCTCCTCTCTCTCTCTCTCTCTCTCTCTGTCACTCACACTCACACACACCGTTTGCCACCATCACTCAAGTGAACTCAGTATCATAAGAACACAACCCTGCCATCAGTCAATCTGTCAGCTTACGTGCCTCAGTGTGTGTGTGTGAGTGACAGGGGGGGGGAGTTGAAAGCACAGATGCCCCAGGTCCTGCTTTAAAAGTGGACTTTAGAGTGGTAGAGAGAGAGAGAGAGAGAGAGAGAGAGGAAGAGAGAGAGAGAGGAAGAGAGAGGAAGAGAGAGAGAGAGGGAGAGAGAGAGAGAGAGAGAGAGAGAGAGAGAGAGAGAGAGAGAGAGAGAGAGGAAGAGAGAGAGAGAGGAAGAGAGGGGGAGAGAGAGAGAGAGAGAGAGAGAGAGAGATATGACACCAAATGAGAGAGAAGAAATGCAAAGCTCAAAAACACATCTTGTTCCAGATTCTCTCATAAAAACTGAGTCCAAAGCTTCTAAATCAAAGAGATGGCAAGTAAGCGCTCTGAAACCCAGAGGACTTCTTAAAAAAGAGAACGAAGACAGGGAAATGTGGATAATGGGGTTGCAGGGTTGTAGATGGAAGAAAGAGATGATGGTACAGGAGGAAGAAAAGGGAGCTGAAAAGTGTCAGGGATTGGGTGAAAGGGATGAGAGGAAAAAAAGGGGAGAAGAAAATAAAAACCGTGAGCACATTTGAGTATGTGGGATGGAGATAGAGACAAGCAGCGAGTGTGGGAGAGGCCAAATGGATGAGGAAGGAAGGAAGACAGAGAGAGAGAGACAGAGAGAGGAGAGGTGGGTAAAGGAGGATCAGGAACAATAAGAGCGAGGGAGTAAAAGGAGAGAAAGGAAATGAATAGGATGGAGAGATAGAGGCGAGAGATATACTTTTGTGTGTGTACTGGCGGGGCTGAAAGGCAACACGCACATTCACACTTTGTCTCCTCCTCATGGGGGATGAGAGAAGGTCAGCAGTCACACTTCACAGACTCTCTGCCACAGGCTACCAACATGTGTTATGATAATCAAAGAAAGCGCGGCGATAATTACAGCAGCGAGCTCTCACCACGCACCATCCGACGGTAAATCCGGCTGCTCGCAGAGAAAAATCACTCCATGCAAAGGGGGAGCAAGCCGTGAAAAGAAAACTGTGGATAATGTGTGGATGCAGTGGAAATGTTTACCATTATGCAAGCGTATTATACAATATAAAATAAAATAAAAATAAAAAAAAGATTGGGGGTGTTGACAGAGCGGTGTAAGCAGAGAGAGTATAAGATGATGCTGCCGCTAGCACGGGTTGGCTCTGCTTTACTGCTTTGTACTCGGCTTTCTTTCACAGTTGGATTCTCTCTCCAACAAAGTGCCATTTGAGCTGAGAGCAAGGCCCAGTCTCACCATTTAAAAAATGTACAAGTTGATTACACAATTCAGTAAGGGTCCCTTTGCTATTCACTGCGCTTACCACCACCCACGATCTGGTCCTGCTGTCTAATACATGAACCCTGCACATTTTTGGGGTTTTGAATCAGGATTTGGTTCTTTGCACTGTTCCTTTCTGTATGGCGTCATTATATAATGATGATGAAGTGATGAAGTCTACAAAAAGTCTTCCCAGTGTTGTTGCTTCGGATGCACTATTGCACCTACAAGTTCAAGATGGTCAGTCACATTCTCTGGGAGCTGTCAGAAGGTAAATGTAGCAAATCAGTGATATACTGAGATCAGGCAAGACGAGGGGAAAGTGGTCTGAACGATGGAAGAAATTACAACACTGGTAATCGTCAAATGCAATGATCTCAGACCGATACATCTGTCTGTGTAGGAGCGCCAGTGGGTGAAGTTTTACCTCAGTGTCAATGAAATCCGTCTTCATACATCTACTGACGGGTCTAAGTGGGCGTTGAAAAAATGCAAAGGGGCTGCGCTGCTAAGAGTGTGTTCCCTCAGGTAACGATCCAAGAACACGCAGTGGTTCAGAATAATGCCAGGCAATATTTTACAACTCTGGATTGTATTTTGTTATTTTTGTTTTTTGCAACTACTACAAGGTAAATAGTTGGAGTGCATCATCCAACTGACAACGTAAACAGAGAATATGCACAATATGCAGCTACATGCTGGATTTTGTTGTGTTCTGGCAAAAGTTTCTAAAATCCTGCCCTTCATATTGAAAATATGAATACCTTTAAGTTTAGTATAGTCCAGTGCAACACCACACCCCACTATGATCTCAATAATAAACCAAGTATATTTATCATAATCCTAACACAGCCTCAACAAAACCTTAACATGTATACGCTTTATACAATTTATACAAATTAGTATAGCAGAGCTGCACTGGATTACAATAGACTGTACAAACGTGTCTAATAAAGTGGGGAAAGTCACTATTTAATTAAAAGCAGTTCCCAAAATATTTAGCTTGTCTGTCTGTTATTGCTACTACGTCGTATATGTCTGTAAGTCATGAACTGTGATTTCCTGCTCTTTAGGAACCTCTGCACTAAAGCGGTTACACAGTTTCAATGCCAATACACGTGCTTAAGGATTTACTACCACTGATTTAACTCAGTGTCTGGACAAATCAGTTAATCACAAACCAATTACGGAGTTCACGCCGGACAGAGAGCCGAGGAACACAAGCAGTTTGACAAAACAACTGCAATAAAATTCAATAATTAAAAAGTTGCACAAAGAGAAGAAGGAACAGGCTCATTTGTGCAGATAAGGTTCAGAAATCACAAGCGGTAAAGGAAACACACCGTCTTATTAACAACAACAACAACAACAACAACAAAATTAAAATAACACAACAAGTGGATTAAGGAAAATGAGATTCATGAGGGTGAATCTGTGACGCAAGGAAGGAACCTCGAGAGATACAGACGATGCGGATTAACTAGAAAACACAGATCCCAGAACCAAGAAGCTCTACGCTACTTTTATTTACTTATTTTCATTTTCTCATATATATGTATATATCCAAAACTATTCAGCTCAGCTACATCCAGCACACATTTGACAATTTGAACAACTGTCAACTGTGCTTCTGCGAGTCCATTTTATTTACTGCACAAATATACAAGCTTCTCTCTGTGGGATTTACAGTCTGTCAACGTATACAGAAGCAGTATTACAATAATGAATACAGAAAAAAAAAAAATAATAATAATCAACATTTGAGTTCCAGGAAATGATTTGAGAACGTATTTATGGCAGGCTATGTAGAATAAAGGAGCTCTAAACATGATTGCTGAGGATGCTGTTGTTAATCATTACCAGATAACATTAAACGCGGCATCACAAACTCATGAGAGGGACCTTCACTGATGCACCCGAGTGTGCTGAGGACTGTCAAACAGCGGCAGTCTCAGCCAGTAATAGGCCCCATTATTAGGTAGGAGCGAAGGAACCGCAGAGAGGAGAAAACAGAGCGGCCGATCAGGATAAATAAGTGGCGGAAGAACCAAATTGGCAACTGGGGCATCACAGCGCATCAGAGATTTCCTTCTACCCTCTCTCTCCCTCTTTCTCCCTCACACCCTTCCCTTTCCTTTCCTTTCCTCCGGTGGGGTGCCTCTCCCCTTCCATCACACCCTCCCTCCCTCCTCCTTCTCCTAACCCCCCTCCCGTGTCTCTCCCTCCCTCCCTCTCCGCCTTTGAAGATGCTTTGTTTTTTCTGAGTTGCCTCTAATCTTCAAATAGGGTGATCTAATAATGGCTGTAAGAGTGTGTATGCAGGCAAGTTCTGATGCACTGGACCATGTGTGTCTGTGTAGATGCCCGCTGCACATGTCAAACTATATGCATGAGTGTGTGTGTGTGTGTGTGTGTGTGTCTGCACAGTGATAAAAACATGCATGTAGATGCTCCCCAACGCATTGCCCTGGGTGCCGTTTGAGTGTCATGCTGAGCCCTCCCTGTATCTGTCTGAGATGGGTGGGGGGAGTCAACCCTGTGTGTGTGTGTGTGTGTGTGTGTTACGGCTGGTATAGTCATACTCAACACACACACACAGAGACAGCTGGATACCAGCAGTCTCCAGAGGGGGAAAACAGGGCAAAGAGAAAGAGCAGGATCTAGAACAAAGCGTTTTATGGATACAATATACCATTTAATGTTTAACATAGTGAAAACTCTACAAACTGAACAGGAAGTGAGATGAAAGCTGGACAGATTCGACCTGGTAACTCTACTTCAGTTGGAGATGCACTTGAAAGGCAGTATGAAGGTAAAGGAAGGCCTTGACCAAGCCTTCAGGCTTAGAGAAGGGATCTTTGAGGCTAAATTACAGCTCCGTCTTAGAAAGCAATCCTCAAATACTCCACCTTTTTTCTAGCTACACACCCGGGTCATGTGTGACATCTTCAATCGTTAGCAAGTATGTAGTTGCTTAATACCCACAGAGAGAGACTGGAAACAAACAGTCTAACTCCGTCACGTGTTCACCCTTCATATGTCCAAACAAATGTATCCATTAGAGTGAGAAGATTGCCTTTTAGAGGGTAGACCACAACGTGAATGAACGCTTATATCCGTCTCGCTCCCTCCTCCTTCCCTCCACTCCCTTCCCTTGGAAGAATTTGGAGCAGTGGCAGCAGAAGCCAAGACCCATTTGGATAGTAAAAAAAACAACCTCTGGTAAGGCAGAGACCTAATTGAATTGCCTCCGATGGAAAGAAGAGCTCAATACCCTTTTTACATGTTTGAGTAAAGATGGAGGGATGAGGGAAGGGCACACACGAGGGAGAGACGGGGGGAGAAAGCGAGAGGCGACTGGCGTGGCGGCGGAGAGGAGGAGGAGGAGGACGGGGGGGGGGGGGGGCGATGACGGGGAAGAAGATGATTGAGATGGACAGATAGGGAGGAAGAGAGAGAACAAAGAGAGGAGATGACAAAAATAGAGGGGGGGGGGGGGGGGGGGGTGAAGCTGGAGATATAAAGAGTCGGGGGGAGAGGACACGCTAAGTCATAGCAGAGATGGAAAACTGAGAGAAGTACTGATTAATAGCTTTGATGGGCTTATCAGTTCGACCTTTTTCTCTTCTTCAGTGGTGGAAATGAGCGTAGCAGCACCCGCGAGTGATCAGTTACTAATGTGGTTGAGTAATTGACAATTTCTCAATAGCAGCAGTGGCCTTGGCTCGCACGGGCTCCTTGAACACAACGCAGGCTGCCCACACACCCTCTGGCATGCACTCGCATGCAAACACACACACACACACACACACACCAATCTCTTGCCTGTGGCATTAAGGCCATCCTGCCACATCTAATAAACTCTGAGGATGGACTCAGTAGGCCATGGCATGGTGTCCACTTTGCACTGCTTAGACAGCATGTGCCTTAAGCCTGATTTTCAAGGCGTCTGTTGTGTGTCTCGGGATACGTAAACTGCAACTTCTTATGGCCCTTTCGATTTGTCTCAATTAATCTCCATTGATTTCCATTTCCAGTCTCTTTTAAGGTGATGTGCGGTGACCGTAGAGGGATGAAGGAGGAAGGAGTGAAGGTGATTTGGGGTCACTCACCAGAATCCTGTCCTCTGATCTGCCACTCCTGGTGTCCTGTTTGATGGCTCGCACAAACTTAATGGCCTGCCTGTCCAGCACCTTCCTGATGCTCTCTGGAGAGGGAGGAAGAGTGGAGGAAAATAAAAAAATAAAAATCAGGGAAGCTAATTATGTTATGTAAACACATAAAACAATGAAAGGATGGCCTAATATGCACTCTGAAGCAGCATGAACCGCTTTTATTGGGAAAATATACACATTTAAATATGCAGCTGGGTAACAAAATAAAAGAAACTCCCAAAAGAAACATGAGGGATGCACCAATAGTCTGTCCAGATACGAAAAACTGCAGAAAATAGATATATATATATATTTTTTCACAGTCAAATTCAAATTCTTTAAACATCACTGCATGTATCTGATGACAAAAGATATAACTACTCACTTTTAACTGTATGTGGAAGCAATGAGTAAAATTATTTAGTGCCATAAGATCACTGCAACAAACGAATGGAGCAGAAAAGAAAGACGTTGCTGTTTAAATGACTAGAAACCATAGTAACGCCTAGAAAATATCGGTAACAACAATAATAATAATAATACTGTGCATGTGGTTGCTGTGGTGCACAGCATAGACAGCCGTCCAATGTGACTGAATTCATTAATGCTGACTGGTCACATAACAATGAGTAAATGAGTAGCACTGATTGATTCAACGAGTATGAAAACTGGGGATGCACTGATTTATTCTCTCTCTCTCTCTCTCTCTCTCTCTCAAATGTATAATCTGTATGCCACCCCGTGTAGAACTCACCAGGATTATTTATACAGTATTTAAAGTAACACAAGGCCAGGGATGTTTATGCTGCTGTGAACTGAGTCAGCAGGCCTCCGTGACTGAATGAATGTAATGGATCGCAGAAACGATTCATTTTGACGCCACTAATGACACTGACAAAGAAATTATATTTAACGCGCATCAGGAACATACTGTAATGGCCACTACCAGACATCAATGCTGATAACAATCCAGCATATCCAGCGTGCTGCATCCCTCATCAGCATCAAAACACCAGAAATGGTTAAGCTTCTTCACTGCAGCTCCGTATATGTGTGCTTGTTCTCGGTGCTTTTCAACTGGATTACACGGTGTATGAACGTCCCTAAAAGTTCTCATAATCATGAAAAGATGAGTGTGGCATCTTAGAAAAAATGTGAGCAGGGTTGAAACGTCCACAAGTGAGGGGACCTTCAGCTTCAGATTCAGGACATCATTAGTAGGTGGATTATTCCTTTAAAAAGACAGTCACACAGAGGGGTGAAACAGTCACAGAGACAAGCAGACAGCTACAAAGACACAAAACATGAAGACATGCAGATAGACACACACACACACACACACACACATACATACACCAGCTGAAGAGGACTCATAACTGGGCTATTTTTAGCCTGAGAGAAAGATCGAAGCAGCCGCGGCTCATCTCAGTGAAACCAACGACAAGATCCAGAGCTGAAATCTTTCAGGGCCTCGACTCCGACATACCACATGACCCTGCAGGAGCTCACTGAACCGCACCGGTGGCCGCTCCTCCATTTACATCCACCCTGTACTAGTTCAAATCCATGGAAACAAAAAAAACACCACCTACAAGTCACAACCACAGCCTCCATCCTCGGACTGCAAACACGCACGCATATGCCTGCAAGCTGTGAAATTCACAGCCCCGCAAATGTTCGGCGAAAGGCCACCCGTGCTACATATGCACCCACGAAGCCCACCAGATGGAGATAACAGCCAGTCATGCTGCGTCACCATGCTCCATTGTACTCTCTCGTTATACTGCACTCATAATTCTCACTTTTCACATCCGGCAACAATCATGAAGTTGGCTCTCGTACTTGAGCGAGTAGCAGCAGATGTGGGGAGGGAGGGAGGGAGGGAGATGGGGGGAGAGACACTGACAGGTCGAAGCAAGGATCAGTCCAGTCAGACAACAGACAGAGAGTTATTGACATTAAGCTGGGTAAGACCCAATCACTTAAACCTTTTAACACACTCTGCCCCCCCCCCCCTCTTCTCCCAGTGCCTGCTGGTGTCACCTCAGCATCTGCTCCCAAAGGGGCCAGGAACCAGGATGGGTCAGTCCCCCCCCCCCCTCTTCTCCTTTTAATTCCATCTCATATCTCCACCGGCTTTTTGACAGTTTGATGGATCTGCTCACTCATCCCCATCCTCCCTCCTGAACCCCCACCCACCACCACCACCACCACCTCTATTCCCCATCTTGCCCACTATTGGCTGAGATGTGGCAGGTGTGTTGATGGTCTAATGCTGTCTGGCTCTTATCAGCAGGCCAGGCAGACGGAGTTTGAGCAGGTTGAGCTGGTAAACAGCGGGGTTTAGCTCGCCATGTCAGGATAATTAACAGTGAGACACACACACACACACACACACCTTCTCCAAACATGTTGGTGTGGAAATCCGTGTCTGTGTGTCTGTGTGTGTGTGTTGCACTGAGAGAGATTCGGGATGTGTGCAGTTGAACTCATGCCGCCTGCTGCACGCAAAGCGCTCCGAGTTGCACGTTAACTCCCACGCACGCACACATACACGCACAGAGAGAGTAATCAATGCAACATCAACGCCACGCAACCCACGGTGACACTTCCAAATAACTCTTAACAGCACCACTTGGGCCCCTCATGAGCGATACATTTCACGGCCAATCACGCAGAGATCGATGAGATCACAGCAACCTCCACGCAAGCTCCCACGCGTCCACGCTGTGGTTTAACTCTGCGGTCATAACTGCTTTCAAATCAAACACACCGGATTTAAACAAGATTAAAATTAATAATAATAATACAAACTAATCCCTCACGTCCTGACCTGTTCTTCTCTCCCTCTTCTACACGCAGATAGGTGTTAAAAACAACAACAACAACAACAACTCGTGTTTGAGCTCACCTGTGATTTCCCTGCTGACGTTGACGAAGCCCGTCGCTGTGGTCTCCTTTGAGGCCATGGCGCGCTCCTTCCTCCCGCCTCGCTTCTTGCTTCTTTCTCCTTCTCCTCTGATCCACACAGCGTCCTCTTACGCCGCCGCCGCCGCCGCCGCTGCGCACTCTTTCTTTTGCCCTTTTTTCTTCCTCCGCCGCGCCTGCAGGTGCTCCGGGCGCAGCAACAGCCGGTCACAGTGATGCGAAGAGACGCCGCGGTGCGCACTGGCAAAACCCGAGGAGCGCCTCCGACTCCAGCACGCTGACTACCCAGCACTAGAGTGAGAGAGAGAGAGAGAGGGAGAGAGTGAGAGAGAGAGAGAGGGAGGGAGAGTTAGAGAGAGAGAGAGAGAGAGAGAGGAACAGAGAGAGAGAGAGAGGGGGGGGGGGGGGGGGGGGGGGGACAGAGGGAGAGAGAGGGAGAGGAACAGAGAGTGAGAGAGATAGAGAGAGAGAGAGAGAGAGAGAGAGAGAGAGAGGAACAGAGAGAGAGAGAGAGGGAGGGAGGGAGGAACAGAGAGAGAGAGAGAGAGAGAGGGAGAGGGAGAGAGAGAGAGAGAGGGAGAGGAACAGAGAGTGAGAGAGAGAGAGAGAGAGAGAGAGAGAGAGAGGAACAGAGAGTGAGAGAGAGAGAGAGAGAGGAACAGAGAGAGAGCGAGAGAGAGGGAGAGTTAGAGAGAGAGAGAGGAACAGAGAGAGAGAGAGAGGGGAGGAGGAGGTAGGTTCTACTGCTGTATTTTCATCATGGTTTCCAAACTCAATGCATATCATCAGATGTTGGAATCAGTGCGCTCCTGACAGGCTGCCATTCTGTATGATTGACATTGATATGACATTCACTGGGCTCAGCATGGAAACAAAGCTGCAGGCTGTGGTAAATAGCTTTACATATTATATATTATATTATATTATATTCATTGTCTCGTCTCTAGAATGTGAGTAAACAGTGAAATGTGTCCAGCACATTTATCCACAGTTGTTTTACTCAGTCAACAGACCGGAAGATGAAGACATCTTAAATATATATAAAAAAAATCTTCATATCTGAGATTGTTTGTATTGATTATGTAAATAGTTGCTGATGAGGGTTCTGTTGGGTGACTGATTGATTGACTCATGCTGTGTGAGTTTATTCCTTATGGAGCCTCAGATGTCAGATGGATCAACCAACAGGATGCTGGCAGTTGAGTCAGCATGCTAACTGTCTCACAGTGACGAAGTTAGCGCGCTGCTGTTTAGCACCATCACAGTCTGGTGTGTTAGCATGCTAGTTAGCGCCGAACAGCTGAGGCTGATGGGAAACTTTGCAGGTATTTGGTGATGAAGTGTTGTGATAAATGAAAGTTTTAAAGACATGATGATGATGATGATGATGATGATGATGATGATGATGGCACAAGAGGAGAAGTTAAAGGTAAAACAGTTCACGCTGCAAACCGGCTGAATGTGAGAAATCCAACATCACCTTCAACATTATTAAAAAGATCCAGAGTTACATAACTAAAAAAAAGGCTTTCATGTGTCAAACGGTTCTCCTTGATTCTCGCTCTTACTTATTTTTGGGCAGAGACTAACGAATAATTCATTTGGTGTATGTTTAAGTTATAGCTCTTCACAGAAAAGAAAAAAGTAACTCTTTTATAATATCAGAGCAGAGAGTTCTATTTGTGATAAATGTGTTTCTGTTAACGATGTGAGGACATTTGAGTAACAGAGCAATACATCACACAGCTTCATTCAGTGCCGTTCTCCTTGGAGTCACCAAATCACCGCTCGTGGCTGTGATAGGATTTGGGATGGAGAACTGGGAGGCCAGATTGAAGCTCAAGCTGTAAGTAACTTTGATATATGATTGGCCCACTCATCTGAATGACTGCAACTTGTCAATGTCAGCGCTCATGCAACCCCCCGAATTCTGCTGTCTTTCATGGACGCGGACAAAATTAGACCCCAAATTTTTAACCCGTTTGGTCTCATACATCACATTTGTCTTAATATGACAAATGTGCTCATGAGCAAACAGATGAATGGGCTGCGTGTGCGTGTGTGTGTGTGTGTGTGTGTGTGTGTATGCGGAGGGCGCGGCTGTCTCACGGTGACGTTTCCAAAAAGATTGGCCTTTGAGGGACCCTGGAGCCATATAACAAAAGTGCAGTGTGTGCTATATGCATGCACGCTCCTGCATATGTTTGCGCATGTGTGTCAGAGACCTTTGTGTCTGCATCTCACTGATGCTTCATTCTGATGAAAGAAGACTCAGTGGGGTGCATTATGCCAGAGAGAGGAAGAAAGAAGGGAGGGTGGGGGGGCGTGGAAGGAGAAAGGCAGAGGGCCAAGACAGCTAGAAGGAGAGGTTTACAGTTCAGGGGACTGTAGTTGTCTCCAGGTTTCACGGGGTTAAAAACTTCAGCACCGATCAAAGATGCACTTGAAAGGATGATCCATTATTTATTCATCAAAGCAGCATCTCATAGATGGGAGTTCAGATACTCAATATGCCCTCAATTACTTGTCTGTCGAGGTACTGTATGAATATGCTTATATAAAACAATGCTGCAATAAACATGCTGGGGTGTTTTTTAAAGACGCTACTCAGGCAGCCATGTGTTTAAGCTCATGTGCAGAACATTAATTGCACAAGACAACACAACATCTGTGCATGGAAGAAGTAAGGGAGTGCAGAAGAAGAAGAAGAAGAAGAAGAAGAAGCGTATAACGCACTCCATGGCAACAAGATCTATGCCGTAACAGCCAGCAGATGTAAAGACTGTCTCGCTGTTCCTCCTGACGTCAGTAGTAACTCAAGATGATGCTTCAGAGCAGGCTTTCGATTGGGTTCCCAGCGCTCGCCACAGGCTGGGTTCTCCCCGGTGTACAGAACGTACCGCAGAACGTTGTGATGATACACTGCCCTCATCTGGTCCAACACAGCCAACATGGACACCAGCTTTAGATCTCATGTATGCAGAAAGATGAACTTGTGATGCACATTAAGCTTATTCTATACTACGAGGTGGCGTAGGTCAAACGTCCGTGTGACCTCTGATCACACACTCACTGAAAGGTGAATGAATTATAAGTACCTCAGAGTTACAGAGACCGTCACTGTTGGGTTTGGATTCTCATCTTATTTTTTGGGATCCCAGGAACATTAGTTGTGATCTGACCTTCACAATAATAAGAAAAGTGAATCCACAGCCAGTAACGAGGCCTGCATGCAGATAAAGAAGGATTGAGAAACAGCTGGCAGCACGCAGACAGCTTGACTGCCTGCATGTGCTGTCGTCTCCGCCAGAGACGACACACTCCGCATTGTCAGGCTTCCTGCTGTTACAAGACTTATTTTGTCTGACTGCTTTTGGTGCCTCAGGAAAGAAATATAGATAGTAAATCAGTGAGTTATTGGAGGCGACACGGAAGATCACTTTTTAAGGCTGAAGAATAGATAACAGCGTTTTTTTTATTTCAATGGATCTACTGATCTGTTAATGTCACAGACCGAAAAGCCGGAAAGAGAGTATTGATTGGACACGATGGCTAAAGGGCTTCACTGTCCTCTTCCCACAGTTCTTTGAGCTTGTTAGGTTTCTCCTAACAGGGGTGATTTGACTCCCCGTCAGAGTGGGAGATTTGAGCATATTTATCACAAACAACCATTTTGAGTTTTGCGAGTGGTTTGAAAAGCTACCAAGAAAACCAAAAATCTGAGGAAGCTCGACACAGAGCGTCTCGGAGCTCACGGAGCCTCCGGCAGAGCCTGGAACATTTCAATCAACGTGAACCCACAGAGAGAAAGATCCTGAGATCACACAACTCTAAATGCTAATGCAGGAGGAGGCTGGAGAGATGGAGCGGAGGGAGTATGATGGTGGTGGCGATGGTGGTGGTGCAGCTGTAGGAGTGGAGTCATGCACTGGAGTGTGCAGAAGGGATGAGTGCCACATCTGATTATATGCTCCGTCTAGTTGTTAGAGATACAGTAGGTTCTAATAATAAGCAATAGAATATTTGACTAGAAAACAGCTTTTGTTTTCCAGCATAAAAGTTCACTCTTGACCTTCGGAAACGGTAAATAGATTAAGGAAAATGTTTTTATTTATTTATTTATTTATGGACGTTTCACTCACATCTCAACAGCAGATGAGAATTTGCTGACTCGCTATGAAGGATTGGTGTTTTTATAATTTATTTATTTATTTTTTAAACAATGTGTCACTACATAAATAAATAAGGCGACATTTACTTTGAATACAAATTTATTTTAATGTATTCAAACATGACAAAACACAAAGAGTGTTTCTTTGTGTGTGTGTGTGTGTATGTGTGTTTCTTTGTGTGTGTGTGTGTTTCTTTCTCTGTGTGTGTGTGTGTGTGTGTGTATGTGTTTCTTTCTGTGTGTGTGTGTGTGTGTATGTGTTTTGTCCTTGTAAACTTAAATGTTGCCTACATTTAGTTTTTTTTTTTTTTTTTTTACAATTTAGCATATTTTCTATTCATTGTTTGAAGTTGAAGATTTATCTGCAAATCTGCACAGTAAGCTGGTGTGTTGTTGTTGTTGTTTTTTTTCCAGTGAAAGAGATTAGATCAGCGTATTAACGTTGCAGTTTAGTACAATAGATCAAATAAGACAGATTTATTTTTTTATTTTTTTTAAAATGACTGATGCCACAGAGGCTGAGGCATCCTGACTTTCAGCCAAAACACTGGATCCTACATGCCATGTTTGTTTTGTTGCTTTGTTTTTTGCGGCCTGGCAGAATAAATGTCCCTTATAGCCTGACACACACGGTGTTGACAGGCACTTTCAGTTCAACTCAATTCAAAATACCAAACAGAATACAGGAAAAAAAAAAAAAAAATCTTAAAATACAAACATGACAATGTTAGAAAGAGTCGATATCAACAAGGATGGATGGCAGTGTCCAACAATATCCTACAATACGAAGGCAGTAATGTCTATACACGACGTAAACTGACCACTTCCTGTACTGTGGCTGTTCAATATGTGTAACTGCATATGTTTGTTTTCCATACAGGCAATCTAACACATTTCTGATGGCCTGTAGCTGAAAGACGTCATTAAAGCGTGACATGAGCAGCAGTTGCCGTTAGCGACGAAGTCAACGTTGGACTTTTTTAAATCATGTAGGTATAAGTATGTAGCTTTACGTTACAGCATAATAACTGTTTCCTGGTCATAATGGGAATGAGATGAAGTGGTTGGCATGCAAAGTTAAAGAAGGTATTCAAACATTAGGTTTTTGATGGGAGTGAAATTACAATTTTGAGTCGAGGCGCTATAAGATCTGCATAGCTCACATTAGTTGAGGGTAAAAGAGTTGATGCATTTAAGGACAGAGGTCACAGGTAGCAGGAGTCCTCGTTAGAACGAATGTATCACCCACCTTATCTCACAGACTCACCACAAACCGTCGTCCTCGTCTGTCAGTTCAGTTCTGCAGGACAACACGGAAGCAGCTTGCAGTTTTCTGCATGTTAATCTGGATGACATAAATGAATCAGTGGCTTTACATTCACTGTTCATTGTTCTCGTCCTTCTTTACTGGAAACACAACAGTCATGTTAAATTACATTTCTGATTAACAGTTAATTCAGAGTGTGATGAAAAATACGCCCGGCGGCATGAAAAAAGTATTTTGTTAACTTTTTTTTATTTATTTTTTTATTGAAGCCATCGACGTAGAAAGAAAGGCACATTTGAAAATATGCAGCCTGTCTAATATTAAAAAAATGATATTAGATGAAAGATATTTAAACAATTTTCCACCCTGTTTCCTGTAATCAGTGGTCAAGCTCACCTGCAGGTCTTCATTCGTTTTCTTTCCCCGGCCTCTTCCTTCTCTTCGAGCTGCAGAGTTGAGACGTTTTTCTTGCACTCATTTGTTCTTTATATAAGAAACGATGACTAGAAGAGCTTTAAACAGCCTTGACTCTATTGTACCATCTACTACTAGCTGTGTGTTTTATGTGACTTGTTACAGGAGGCCAGAATCAATCCTTCATATGAGAAATGCAGTGTTTGTTTAGAGTAGAGTTGCATTACTCATATATATTTATATATATATATATGACATATAAGATGATTTGGTATAACAGCGTTATTACACAGGATTCACACATCATGATTTATTTGATGGCATCTGAAAACTCGTGATTCCACTCAAGAACAACAACAACACGTTTCACGAGTATTTAGTCATTTCTTAGTAATCAGCATAATGCGACCGTTAAACGATGACAAGAGTTTTTCTTAGTTTAAATCACAAGTTGCTCCATTTATTTTTATTTATTTTACACTGTGGTAAAAAAGCATTTTTTTTGGATATAAAAGGCAAACTCAACATGCAACATGTTTCAGTTTATGATGAAAGAATCCTTGTCTGAGGAGAAAATAAAAACCCCAAAAAACACTGAGCTACAAACAGCCAGCAGAAGCTGGAAAAACAAACAAACAACAACAAAATGCTTGAAACGTTTAACGTCACACACAGAGTCGAAACTTTCACTCTTTTGACTACTTCAGATATTCACAAAGCTTTTTCTTCTCTGTTAGAACTTGTGTGTTACTGTGTTGTTTATACAAACTTCACCAGTTCAGAATTATTACAACCTTTATTTGACCCCATGTAACAGAAATCTCCAAATAGGAGTCTGAGCTGCGGGCGTTTTGTTGTAGTGACAGCGATCAAAGATTTTTATTTTTATTTTTATTTTCCCAGGATTATATTTGTGCAGCAGATCCCCCGCGATGATCCGCCCTTCAGGCTCCTTTTGTTTCTCAGAAAGAGGTGAATACACGGCGGCTTTCTTCAGGGTGGTAGTCAATCCGGTCAAGCTGATTATCTCGTTTAATCTCACATCTGAAAATCTAGGTAAATAAAAAAAAGCTCTAAACGGTGCTCAAGTTGAGTTGGACTTTAGTTTTCACACATTTCTTTTACCTTTGTAAGACTTGATACAAAAAAAAAGATATGATTTATGTGAGCAAAGCAAGGATGTTCAAAGAAGAGATTTCACCAGTGTCTGAGGGTTTCAAGTGTAAACAGCAGCGCCGCAGAGCTCATTTCATTACAGTCGCACCTTTTGATATTTTGCAACAGAAGCACAAGGTTGAACACGAAGTCACTAATCGATCACAGGCCACAAATCCAATTACTTTTCAATAACCAGCAGACAACAAACACACACAAACAGAGGAGGAGGAGGAATTGTTCTCTCAGGCTTTGTGCAAGTGATAAATCTCCTTTTTTCTCCTTTATTTTGAAATCTTCCACTTTAGCAGAAAGACACGACGTGAAAAATTCATCCATTGATGTGTCTTTTCAATGACAACAGAAGACAGACCCTGACTTTCCAATCACCTCTATAACTTTGTCAAGGACTCACCTCCTACAGTGAAACTAAATCCACACCTTGTTTGATCAGGTTTGCAAAAAAAAAGAAGATATGGTCCAATTATTTGTATCCTTGGAACAAATATACCATAACTAATATACCATATAAATAAACTAATTATCTCTTACTCCTTTGTTTGTTTGCATATGTTAGTTTGTGTGTGTGTGTGTGTGTGTGTGTGTGTGTGTGTGTGTAATCCCCTACTTAATTCTAGTCATCATTAGACAAGGTAGTGTATGAATTAGTAGTAATTATGGATGGATGTCTGCCAAGTTGATATCAGTATCCTAAAGATATAATCTCAGCATTAGATGAGATCGCTGCACTGTCTGACATTAGTGATGCACAAGAGTTATAAACCCTGCAGGCTGAAATCACTTCATCACATGCTATGATGCATAGATAGTGTTGGATGAATTGAACACTAATGTAAATTGTTAATGAGCTATTGCTATTTTTAGAGTTACAGTACCTGTAATATTGCACTTCTCTGCTGATGCTAGAGGAGAGGCTGCAGAAACATTTACCCTGAAGGTTCTCGTTTCTTCTGCCTCTTATCTCATGATACAAAGGTGACGTTAAAGGTGGCGCTAATAAAATGCTGACGCGAGTGTCCACATTAGAAATGAGTCATCCTCTGAGGATCATGAAATAATTTTAACAGCAACTCGATATTACGTTTAGATACGACCAGATCGGTCAGTTTTACTTAAATAGCCCAATAATACAAAAAGACAACGAGAGATAACTTTTAACAGACCCGTGTAGTGTTGATGGTGTTATTAGATGGAAAGTCAAGCTGTCACCAAGAGGATCATCTTCTGGGGACCAAGACAAACCAGGTATCTGCTCCAGGAGCCCAGTCCAGGGTTATGCTAGGAATACACAGCAATAAAGCATGTTATAAGAGACTTCAGGTGGATTCTGATTAATATCTGATAGAATTACATCACAGGGCACCCGAAGCCTTAGGACGCAACCCCTGGGGACCATGAAAATGTACAGCAAATTTCAAGGAATGAGGCAGGAAAGTTTTTAAGATACCTTAAAAACGGACCACAGCGTTGGTCATGTTACTCGATGACCAGGAGTCATCAGAATCAGTGGGGATCATCCTCTGGGGAGTCCTAAAGACAAGGAGGCAGTGGCTGCTGCAGTGTTAACACTTAGTAATGCTGCAGGATGCTTTATGTGCAGGTTCAAAAATAGTTCTCCAAAACTACTTTTGTGCAATCCACAGCCTATGAAGGGTTAGATGAAACCTGATAAATAAATATGGGCCCGTTAGGGATTAAAACTAAATGACTTTACATTTTTCTGGGGGCCATTACCCAAGGACCCTTAGGTGTTTCCACTTTACTAGTTTTAGAAGAGACACTTAAGCGTGCACATTAATGTCCCTTATCAAAACATTTACCCTAATTATGCATCAATTGCACCAAAAAGCACTAAACTACTTTTATTCATCCGTGCTATCTCTTCATTTCAACTCCCCGAGTGCCCATTCAGGATTTTCCTCTATTTCTTAATTTTATTGACAGCTCTGTTTGGCCATCCTTCACAGTGGCCATCAAAAAAAAGGAGCTGCAGTCTATATTTTTCCAGCACTGCATCAGCAGGGGACTGATGACAGCGATCAGAGAGAAAAGACTCGAGGCAGCTCGGGTTATAAAACTCACTGAGTCTGTAAAATATAAGAAATTGTTATCTAGAGACCAAATGTGGTATTGTCTTTCAGTCTTAATCTCAGACTTTTTGTCCTGAGGTCTCTCATAGGAGTTTCTTTTGACCCTTTGGAGCTGCTGCTCAATGGGGAATTGAGACTAATATGGAAAATGGAATAATCAATTACTGTGGCTTCTATCTATCTATCTATCTATCTATCTATCTATCTATCTATCTATCTATCTATCTATCTATCTATCCAGCATGGTACAGAATCAGATGACATATTATTACTCTAATCAAGAAAAGAACCAACTAACACGATCATCATTCACTAAAGCATGGTGCAGATATAATCCCTCCCTCCATATTTGATTCGATTATCACAGTAAATCATTTTACAAAAAACAAGCTTTTCAACTGAAATCTCATCAGTTTGACAAGGTTTTGATTCCTGTGAAGTTTCTGTGGGATTTGACATGCACATCAGGCAGACTGGAGCCTTTTAATTGACCGTAGGTTCGAAAGTGACTGCGGGAATACAAGATAGTTAGCCCTTCATAATGAACAGATGATCTGTGAAGGGTATTCCCTCTGTGCATGCTGGGATTGGCACCAGACAGAAAGCTGAATGAACGAGCGGGGAGAGAAATTCTATATATATTTTTTTTAGGAAGTATTTAACACCAGCAGGTGGCAGCAGATACAAACTGATGTACATGTACTGTCCTCAATGTAGCTGGATGGGCCTGTTTTAGTGTCAGTGTGGTTGGACAATGCTGTAGATGCATGCATTAATAAGATGTCTCACATTTACCAGAACAGAGAAGATCAGAGTTGGTTATTATTGTTTCTTTTAGTGTTAAATTGTGTTTCACGGTAACGCCTGCGCATTTCCTCCAAGCCTGATAGATGAGCCTGTTAACCACTACTTTGTCTGACATCTTCAACTTGTACATTGTTGTGTTATATGCTCACAAACTTAACCGTCAGTACACAAGATGTACTTCTTACAAACAAAGAACTTTGTCTCTTGTCCCAAGCTCTACAAATAAAATCAGGCCCCCCCCACCATCATGTTCCATCAATTTATAATCAACTAATCATTCAACCAGAAGAACCCATCAGAAATGAAAGGTGCTCTAATGCTGCTGTACCATCAGATGGCTGCAGAGAAAATAGCACTTGCCACAACAGACTGACGATATTCATCATCTCGCTGCACACGTTTAAGGAGCTAATCAAACCTCGAACAGCCTCACTGTTACCTTTCCAATCCAGTCTGCTGGATGGAACTAACGGAAACGTATGAACAAATTAATTAAGTGTGTGCCGGTCTTCTTTGTCATGTGGGTAAAAATACCTGATGTCGATCTGATGTTGATAAGATACGCTTTTGTTCAAAAACGTTGATTCGTTGACTCATTTTCTACTGTTGTCGCTGCAATGAAGACGGTAGAGCTCAGTCTAAACCAGCACTGTCACACGGACTGATGACGTGTGTTTGGCAAACGGTGATGCACACACGGTGATCCTGTCAAATGACAAGGGGATTATTAATGAACACACACACACACACACACACAAACACACACACACACACACACACACACACACACACAGTTTGAGTGTCTGTTCTGTATTTCATGGGTGGGCAGTTAACCAAACGCTGGCTGTGCTTTTTCTGCAGCCCTCAGCTGTTAGTATTTCTCCACTATATATATATATATATATATATATATATATATATATATATATATACATATATACATATACACCCCACCACCACCACCTAAATGTATTATTCCACTCACTTCATTGAACAATTAACCAGTCTGACACCACAGGATAATGAACACACTTAACTCTCTCACTCTGTCCCTGCGTCTGTGTGTCTGTAATTGGTTATCATATTGTCTTTTTCATTTTCTCTCTAATGATCAGCTGTGTAAATACAGTCTGTCACCACCACCCCCCTCTCTCTCTCTCCACCCCGCCCCTACACACACACACACACACACACACACACACATATATATATATATCCACTTCTCTCCCGAGTCTTCAGCTGCCACAACAACATTACCACAGATAGGATCACCCTGCTCGGAGCGGTGGACCAGCTCAGCTCCCAGGAAACCTGCACAAAACAGATAAATAAAACGAGGGTCCAGACATTATCTCCTGCCCTCATCATTTAGAAATATTCCTTGTCCATGTGTATCTGGATGTTTTTCTGCAAATAAAGCAGCAGCCCGACAGCTAAACAAATAACCTACTCTACCGGGACCAATACTGTCTCACTTAGAGGCCAAATTATTGGGCTTCTGTGGGGATTCTTGTCGTAGGATTACAGTAGGGTCCTGGGCCGGTTTGACTTGCCTGGTTTCCCTCAGGCAAAAAAAAAATTAAAATAAAAAATCTTCTCCACAGCTCATTATGTCCACAAAGAGCACTGCAGAGGGATGTCGATGGTTTCTGATAGGATGGCTGACGACAAAGGAACTACGAGAAAAGATAATCGCTGAATCACTGAAGGATCTGACAAAGGAGCACTGCAGAAAAAGCCCGTTTCTTCCTTTCATGTGTAGAGAACAGTATGCATATTGTATTTGCGCTGGAATGTAATTGTTGTATTTACCAACGCAGCTGCTGAATGGTGTTTCTCTAGTATGTAAATGTGGATAAGGAAAGGGAGCATTAGGGCTGCATGCTTAGCAGTGTCTTTGAATGATTACAGTCTGGTATTAAGCAAATGCTCTATGCTTATGGAAGCATGATAAGGGATTATGTCGCCTCAAGTAACATCGTGCCACCAAAAAGCAAGACAAGACGCAAATTCATATGAAGATTCATGACTAATAATAATGCGCGCCCCCCCCCACCTTCTCACACACACACACACACACACACACACACACAAACACACACACTCTCTCTCTTTCCCCTTTGAGGCCCTATTTGCCAACAATGCAGAAATGAGAATGGTGTTGCTCCCAACACAGATCTCACACATTAGAATATCATTTCAGTGTCCGCCATCAACCAGAAGGCCACTTTAATTATCCAGCTCCTTCATCCGTTCCCCCATGCCTCTGAAGTGTAAATACCTCTTGTGTAATTTACCCTGAAGTTTCCATTCACTAATTACCCCCTCTAATCCTCCCCCTACCTTTGCCGAAACCAAACTCCTGCTCCAGGTCTCCCCCTGTTACACTATGGATTCCCTGTCGCCTTGCTATGGGGAGATCGAACTCTAATTAAGATTGTTAATGAAGATTTAATTTTCCACTTCAAATGAGCCACTGAACTCTGAGAGTGTCCCGAGCGGCACGCATGAGCGAGAGAGAGACGTGCGCGCGCGCAGAGACGGGTGGAGTTTAAAAGCTGTTTAGATGTTTTATCACGTGGCAGGAGGTCAAAGGTTACCTCATTCCTTTAGACTTTACCTGTGTTTATAAGCTACCTTTAAAGCCTTCACACAGTTGAAATGCAAAGATTCACAGGCACGAGTGCGCAGACACACACTGTACACACAGAGAAACACACACACTGTGCTGAATAGCTGAAGGGATTCTGTGTGCCAGTAAGGTTCAAACAGAATGAGGAATCTCCATGTGTACACACACACACACACACACATACAATGATGCAATCTTGCAGCACGGTGTGTGTGTGTAGCTCTCCAGTACAGTGTTAGTTATTCCCAGGTGTACAGCTTTAACAGAGCCCATTTTTATCTCCAGCTTCACCATTATACTATAATCAATTATGCATGCTGTAATTATTGACAGTGCAATGACAGCACATCTCACCTAGAATGCTGCATTGCAGTGTTGACGCTTGAGGCAGACTGATAAACGTACATGTAGGAGTAAATCGATAAGAATGTTGTGTTGCTTACAAGTTGATGTGTTTTATCAGTTTGGTGATGAAATGCAGAGGGTGTGTGTGTGTGTGTGTGTGTGTGTGTGTGTGTGTGGTGGGGTTAAAGCCAGTCTAAGCTCTTTTGCCTCCAACCGCCTTTTCATCCTCTTTAGATATGTTGCTTCAGCGGGTGTCCATGAATCTCATAATTATGAGAATGCATAGACACAGATATGGCGAAGGCTTTTTCTTCAGCACTCAGCAGAGTCAGCTCTAACCCAATCACACATACACTTTTATGTAATGCAACAGACTTGCATATTAAATGCTAATATGGTTCTCTCTATCTCTCCCTTTCCCTCTGTTTCTCTCTCTGTGCTGACTTGGGGCGGGGGTATTATCATCGTAATCAAACAGAGGCCCAGCTAACACGATCATTCTCTAAACCATCATGTAGAAATACTCTCTGCCTTCATCTTTGATTATTGTAATAAATCTTTTTAACCAGCTATTCAGTCACACATCTCCCCGACCCATCACTCAGCTAGGATGAGCGCTGCAGAATACAGGAGCCCTGCAAGGATTGGTAAAGAGGCCTTGGATTATTTGGTCACAGCTGTCAGTTCGCTTCTTTTTGCTGCTGCTCTGGAGTTCAATGTCCTTTTTTATTTTTTATTTTTTGCCGGCAAACAAACAGAGAAGTTTCTCCCTCCGTCTGTCTGAAAGCATGATTGCTCTGCAGAACTCTCTGTCTGTCCTCTATTACTGACCTCACATCCCCCCATCGTGCTGGATCAAACCAGACATGGTTTTCCTTCATCCTGCAGTCAGCGTGCACACACACAGACACACACACACACACAGACACACACACACTGTCTGAGGTTTAGACGTTTCGAGGGGCCAATTTGACAAGGCACACCCACCTACTCACAACAACACACACGCTCACAAAGTGTGCACACATTTATATGCACTGCACAGCACATCTACCATCGTTTACTCCCTCTGTGTCTTTCTCTAGCCTATAAAAACACACACACACACACATATTTTTATATATATATATACATATTTATATATATACACATACACACATATACATATACATATGTATACTCCTCCATATATATATATATGGGAGACAAAAATAAGCACAGAGCAGGTCTGACTCATCTCTTTGAAATAGTTCCTTTTTTATTCAAATTTACAAAAAGAAAAAGTACAACAGAAATAAATACACTTTGTTCAGCACGCAATTGTGAAATTGTATCAACACCGTGCAGGAGCAATGAAGTCACCGAGGGGGGGGGCAGAACCGATCGGGGTGAAGAGGGCTCTTAAGGTCAGAGGTCATGACCTTCAACCTGCACCCTTAAGCTACATATCTTCATACATCTAGATACTTAGATAACTGTAACTGCTTCAGTCCTTTGAGTGCCACTCCATTCGCTTCAGTATAAAGATCTTTTTTTGGCAGAAGACTTGACAAATGGCCTGACAGGACCATTTTCTTCTGTCACTGTGGACTGGTGCATCTAAACTGGCTAAAAGCGTGAAAAAGAGCCGTGGAGTGCGGCAGAGACTGCAGGCTTTTATTCTATTTAAAACAACTCATTCAACTAATCACGCTTTTGATTGAACCAATTTGCCCGGCACAGGAGGTGGAATAATCAGCTCCGTCGAGTGGTTTATTCGACGCAGCACTCCAGAACTCTGAATCGGGAGAATCATCACTTTGATTTTGACCAATCAGCCAGAGCAGAACTTTGAATTAGACCAATCAGGAGAGATGAAACACCTGCAACCAATCAAGACTGTGGAATAAAGCATATAATCAGATTGGCAAGAAAGGTCACGTTTTTGGTATACCATGCTAATTGCTTTTGCAGTTGCTGCACTAGAACTGGCCGTGCCGTTTTGAAAAAATGAGGTTTTTGTGTGTGTTTTGAGAGACACTCAGAAAGTTGGCACATTCCATATAAATGCTTAGGGAAACATTGCCCAGATGATATATTGGCAGTCCTCTTATTCTCATAGCAAAATGGTGCCAGGTTCTTTGGCAGTTGTTTTAGGTATATCAGTGAAAACGATCATTCAAGCCGTGAATTTATTTGGTCCATTCTAAATGCTTTGACATTTAAAACTAAACCAAATGAGGTTTGAAGGATAATTCTGATTTATTACAACTAATTTAAAACAATTATGCAACAACAGCTATTTTATTTATTTATTTTTTTGCAGTTTTTGACCATAATTTCTGTTAATAACAGTGTTAATAACATTGTACACACCAGACTGATTGCTGAAGAACATCGCACATGGTTAGACTGCTACAACAAGATGAGATTTAATATACTATCACTCACTCTGTTTCGATTTGATACATGCAAATCAAGGTCGGCTGTACTCCAGCACAGAGGGTGATGCTAATGCAGCTGAAGCTGTTTGGTCGATGCCAAAAATGAAGACTTAGCTCAGATCTCGGTTTCAATTAGCCGATTGAGTACAATGTTATTATCACGGATGGAAACAATGGCAAAAACTATGAAAATAAGACCCAGAATGACCCTTTAACGCTGACAAACAGTATATTACTGTGAAGTGTCTCTTTCTTTGTTTGGATTACACAAAGATTTATAGCTTAAAGGTGTTGAAGTATTGTTGATCAGCCAAAAGTAATTACAAGTCAAGCCCCCCTGAGGTTCTGCCCCCCCACCACTCACTCTTCTCCAGTTATTGTGCAGTATTTGTACATTGGTCCGAGTACCATCCAGACTGCACAGTGGCACTGTATGGACAGGTCTGTGACTAAGGTAAAGGGTATAAGAGGTGTGAAAGGGTTTCATTTCAGTCAGTGTGCAGCCTGACTTCCTGATTGGTTAACTAAACGTTGACATTAGCAGACCTTGACAACAAGATTATGATGGACCAAACCGGTGGACACTATGCCGGCAGCTCGACTTAGGCGGGTGGCTTTACAGTGAACCAGTGATAAACAGTGACATTTCTGCGATGGCACACCAAAGACATCCACATTCAGGTTTAGGGTATGTGGCAATATTCCTCCAGAGACGTTAGTTCCTTTCTAAGAGGACTCTTTATTATCTTACAAAATTAAATTTCCTTCCGATAGGATACTTGTTGTGCTCACAGTAAAGCAAAATGCGTTACTAGTGTGGTCATTGAGCTGCCTTGCCTGAAATGTATGAAAGATTCAATTTTATAGACAGTCATCTTCTCATACTGATATTAAAAATCTTACTCTTAAATATAGCTTATTATAGTTAAAGTGAGAAGTAATTATCTATAAAACTTTGTTCCATATCTCCCAGGCAGTGCAACACTCATGACAGAAAGGTCCTCACACCTAATTACATATTCCATTTCAGTGTATTGCTATTCTGTGGCAGAATAATCTTTAATTTCTAGAATCATTTTAGGGAAAATACTGAGTTTTCATTGTCTACCTAATAATGGAGTTTGTCTTCACTTCACTGAACTTTCATCAAATCGGTTCCATGCTGGGACAGACTAGCTCCGAGGCTTCTTGTAAAGTAATATGTTGCACAGCAAACTTCTGCCAGAGGCCACATGTATAATTGAATGCTTGGTTTGTCCATCTCAGACAGAAGCTACCATAAAACAAACCTAAACCTGTTCACTGGGTACACAGTTGTTGAATACACGGTGTCATTATCAGTCCAGCTGTTAAAATGCAGCTCAGTTAATCCATTTCTAATCTACAGCACATACAGACAGTCCCAACAGTGCTCCTGACATGTAAGTTCTGTTGTTTTTTTTTAATACTGATTTTCCATGTTATATACTCTATTTTAGCAATGATATTCAGTGATATTTACATTTGAAATGCTTTTACATACAGT
The DNA here is from genome assembly GCA_036937835.1 of Pampus argenteus. Taxonomy (NCBI): domain Eukaryota; kingdom Metazoa; phylum Chordata; class Actinopteri; order Scombriformes; family Stromateidae; genus Pampus; species Pampus argenteus. The sequence continues at coordinate 6,782,245 of CM072875.1, forward strand.
TAAACATTGTATCTTCTTGTTTAATTGACATCTTATAAAAAACAATTTTTGACATTATTCATGATTTATTATTGAACATCACACAGTATAAAAGTGCATTCCAGCTAAAAACTCCAGCTCATTTGCATCCTGACCTTTAGCGAGAACAAAATGTCATCGTGGGAATCTCTGTAATGAATCATCACTGATCTATGGAAATTTTCATTTCAAGTGTTTAAAGTGGGGATTGATTGCCGTTTTATGTTTTTTTGTTTTTTGTTTTTTTTTTTGGTTTCAAAAATCATGCATACTTTGTCCTCAAGACGTGTTGAGTGAGAGTATGGGTGAGGGTGGGTTGGGGGCGGCAGAGGGTGGCGGTATGCCAAAAAAACCAACTCCTTCCATAAAAACATTTAATAGATCAGTAATAGAGTCGTCGTTACTCCATACCATAGATGGACTTCCTGTGAATGGGTTTGCTTTTATAATTTACTGTAGTACAATCAAAGCCTTGTGGTGTAAATCAGGTCCTTTGCGTCTATGTGTGTGTGTATCTTAGCTGGGGGATGAGAGCGGTGGTAGGAGGTGGGTGGGAATCACATCCCTAAATCATTTAAATTTTTCACAATGTCTTTTTTCCTTGTGGACCGAGAGGAGGGAGAATCTTTTGCAGGATTTAAATGATTCATCATTTTCATTTGGAATTAAGTAGTGAGCTGAATAATTCACTTGTCTGCCACTGCAGATGGAAAGAAAAGTAACAGTTTCTGTACAATCATCTCACTTTCTTTCTCTATACAGCCTTCCTCTGTCCCCTTTGCTTTATATTTAAATATATATTTAATCCCCTGTGTGCTATCCCAGTTTTCTTAAATGTTTGCTTTTGCACATTGTCCAAACTAATGTTGCAGCTTATGTATCATCAGTCATCAGTCCCATCTTTAAATTGTCTCCGGGTATAATGATTTTTCATTGTCCCTCCTGCTCTGTCTTTGCAGAATATGCACACGCTGACGCACGCACACACACGCACACACACGCACACACTAAAGTTTCTATATGCAGTTTTGCTCGCACATCCATACCATCTCACTCACTTGTTCTCACACACAAACATGCGCAGACACGAAGAGCGATACACTCAACGAGAGAAACGTCTTCCTTCCCGTTTCCTGCTGTTTCTCATTTCATACGTGAAAGTTGAATTAATCGAGTCTTGGATGTTTGGGTTGTTTTTCTTTGTCCAAAATGTTTAACAAATTGTTGCTGCCCTGAGCAGAAGCAGCGCCTGTATTGTCTCAGTATCTGTGCTCAACCATATCAGCGTTTCAACACTTATTGCTTTAAATTACATCAATCACTCTCTCCCTTGCCCTCGCATTCTCCATCCTCCCTTGGCTCATTTTTCTCTGTCTCTTTTTATTACTTTGCCTCTTCATCTTTCTCCCCTTACCTTCTCTTCACATTATTCTAGCTTTGGTTGCCTTTTTATCATCCTCCTATTCCCTCCCTTCCTCTCTTACCCTCTTTGCCCCCATTTGTTTCATTTCATCCTCCCTCAGTCTTTCCCCTCTTCTCCAGCCTTCTCCCCTCCATCTTTTTTCTCTTTCTTCTCTGGTTCATCTCTCTCCTTTTTGGCACCATCTTCAACTTTTTCCTTCTCGTCTCGCTCTTTCTCCCTTTCTTTGAAGAGATGGGCTAATTTCTGGAACTGCGGGCCCCACTCCTCCAACCCTGACCCCCAGTCATCCTTCTCAGTATCCTTCTCTCCTTCGCTCTCAAGTGAGCTGAGAGATCCAGCCCGGGAACCTGTGCCCTCCAGGCCGTACACCTGCACCGAGTCGTACGGTGGCTGTGAGGGGTCGAAAGTGACCTGGGCAAGTCGCAGGCGCAGAAACTCGCCCACCCTCAGTGCCAAGGAGGGACCCCCTGGCCCCGGTGGCCCTCTGGCAGCCTCCATTCCTGGAACCCAGCCGGCCCCAAAGCCCATCACTCCGCTGTACGTTCCCCGAGGCTGACCTGGGAAGGGCAAAAGCTGAGGGGTCATATCCCTTCTTCCCAACACATACGCCCCCAAACCCACCCGATCACGCCAGTCCCTAATAAAGCCAGCTGCTTCTGGGTAGACAGATGGACTCGCGGTCAGTGATATCCCTCCGCCCTCCCTGTCTGGCCTTGCCACCACAAAGTTGCTCCCCATCTCTAGTCCTCCTCTCCCCAGGCTGCCAGGGTAGTCCCTCTGTCCAGATACCTCCCCCTGCAGCAGGGTGGCATAGTTGCGCCCACTGGCAGGTTGCTGTTGTCCATCAGTGGAGGTACCACCATTTCCATTTCCACTGCCTCCTCCACCTCCTCCTCCGCTGGGGTCAGACTCAGCCTGGCCAGGACTTATACGCTTTGGGGACAAGCCGGCACGGGAGGCCCTGCGTCCCGCTATGGGTAGCGTAGCTGAGTCGCACATCCAGCTTCCTGCACCGGGACCATGGCCAACCATGGAGCCGGATCGGGTCAAGACGAGGTTACTCTCCCTGGGTAATGTCTCAGACTGCACCTGGAGGGAACGTAGGCGAGCACGAGTGGTTTCAGTCTGGGGTTGGGGAAGGGTGTGTTACTGTTAGGTTTGGTCACAGTCAAGAAAATGTGATGAGAACAATTTGCCCAAGCAGAGAGGATCATTTAGTAAGGGATGGCGGTAATGGGAAAAAAAAAAAAAAAAAAAAAGATGAGATGAAGGAGAGGCAGAGATCGAGCAAAGCAGAGTGGAAGAAAAGAGTTGGATATTAATTGAACACTAGAATGAGCTAACACTGCACTGTGAGAGGGAGATGGAGAGGGAAGGGATCGAGAGATAAAATATTTGAAAATTAAATAAAGGAAGGGTCAGAGAGGCTTGCTATGATCTAATAAATAAAACAAAACATAGAAAAAGTAATGAACAGCAGAATATAAATATAAATGTGCTGATATGCCTGGATCATCATCCCCTCAGCATTGTCCTGGACATTTCTGCCACCTACACAGATTCAAAATATTACAGCGTAGCAATCACTGGAAGAACTATCATAGTATATCAGGTTGAACACAAACCTAATAATTATTTTACATTTGCTTAATTACTATTCTGTTTGCTTATTTAATTGAATAATGGAGTCAGGCATACAACTTTAATGTATTCTTCAATGGCGTCATGTTTCATTAATCAAGTCGTTTATTCATTTTTTTTTTCATTATTCAATGAAACATCTATCACTTTTTTCTTCTTCCTTAAACATTCATCAATCACTCTATATATTACACTATGTTCATTCATATACCGGTTTCCCACCAAATGCGCAAGTATGCATCATTTGCACCATGTAGATTGATGGAGGAAGATAATTAGGCGATGCATTGCCATCTTACAAAGCAGCTACAGACTACAATGTAGGTAAATTTAAACAATTTCAATATTTATTGTCCAACCTAACATCCCGTCTCAGACCCAGAGGACCAAATCGTAGAGATGAAGTGCGTAACTTTTTCAAAGGTGTACAAAGGTCTACAAAGTTAACCTGTTTTCCGCTAAAGCAAAATTGCCATTGTCAGAACGTCTGCCTCCTATCAATGCCGAAATGACATGGAGGTCAGCGGATTTTGTATCAAAGTCAAACTTAGTTCAACTTTGGCCACAAAAGCTGGCAGAAAATCAGGACAGTGCAAAATGCAAAGACTCACACAGCAACCACACTTTTCTCTGTGTAATGTTAGAATTGCATGTTGCATGTGGTGTGAAAGCAGGCTCACTGTAATGCTTACCCAGTCCACATCTTGACTGTGGATCACTTTGTCCTCACTGCTCCCCTCCGTGCAGTTGCTTGCAGTTCCCGTCCCTCCTCCTCTCTCCTGGCTGTCACCGGTCCTCGGCGTTCCTCCATCTGACGTGCTCACCCCACTTTGAGGTGCAGTCCCATCACGACTGCCTGTGCGACTGCCCGTTCGGCTTCCTGTGCTGAGGTCTGTGGGGGCTATGTATACGGCTCCAGACTCCATCGCTCCAACCATGGCCCCTTGGTTCTGGATGACCAGGGAGTGGTCTGGCTGACCTCCAGGAAAGCGATATCCCAGCTCTGCCAGGCCTGGTTCAAATGTTGTGCCTGGCGTGCGGCGGAGAACAGGTAACGTGTGGCTGCTGTAGCAGAGGCGGCCATAGAGGGGTCCACCTGGTCCTGTGTAGCTGTGCTCCACACCCGGATTCTGAGCCCAACTATAGGTGCGAGTTTTTTCTTGGTTATGTTGGGTGTAACGTCTATAGGACAAAACAAAAAAAAAACAACATTTAACTCTTACTTCGTTTTTTTTTCTTTCTGGTATTTTGTGCTTTATTTGACGGCCGGAAGTAGAGATTAACAGGTAGTAATGGTCTCACTAGTTACATCCATACCAGCATCTCTGTCAGGCTTTAGCCGTCAGCAAACTAACATGCTGATGTTTAATATGTATAATGTTTATCATGTTCACAATTCCAGTTTACTGAGTTAGCAGGCTACACAAAGTATAAAGTCATAGCAGTTGTTGACAAACCAAAGTACTGGTCAAACTGAAATATACCTTAGTATTCATCCGGTACATCCATGAATGAGTTATTTATGATGGACCATATGGTAGAACTCCACAAACAAAAGTACAATAAACTATCCCCTCCACGACGCAGTGTCAACAAAAGTAAGACATTGAAAGCTTCACAAAGGTAGTATTTATTAGTATTTATTGCAGGGATATTGCACTGGATTGCATTAGATTAATAAGATTTTTCATGTTGTCGTCTCAACATAAATTGCGAGAAGCAATTTTCAATAAACTAAAAGGCAGTCTTTGTACTTGTTTATGGCCTCCATATGAATTGCGTGAATTCAGTGGAGCTAATTATTAGTCCAAAGGCAATAACAATGTTTCACAGAAACATCAAAGTGGGTGCAAACAAAGTATTGATGTAGGAGAGCCTAAACGAGCTTTAACAAAATGAACACAACAAAGTGGTCTCCCAGGACTGCAAAGCTTGATAGCCTTCTGTCTCAGCATTTTGATTGGTGACTGATTATGACCTGGGAGTTATGACTCGATCTGTTCCTTAAGTGGATCAATTAAGTGCTGAACAGAGATGAAAGCTTTCACTCTGAAGGGTAAGTTTGTCTCATCCCTGCCCTCAGCCATGAGGTCTACTGTAATTAAACAACAAGTGTATTACGTCTCACCACATGTAAACAAACTCCCACACATTCCTGCTGCCCACTTACACATTCCTGCTGTCTAGCGTGCGATATCCACGTGAGCGAGAGCTGTGCGGGGCGCTCTGGAGCGCGGCGATGTCAAAGGCAGCTGTGTCGGCCTCACCACCTCCCTCGTCATCATACGTTATGATGTTCTCACGTACGTCGTCCTCCTCCAGTGGTGACAGGGAGTCGCGTTTCTGACGCCGCAACGATAGTGACAGGGCACTCACCGCTGCAGGGGGATGGCAGGGGGAAATAAAGGATGTTGAGGCATAGGTGAGAAATTGGAAAAAGGAATGATGAACAAGGCAGAAAGGGGGCAAGAAATCACAGGGGAAATAATGGGTAGAAGTCACAGGAGACAGAGAGGGAGCAAGGAGGCGAGTGAGCAAGGGAGGAAAAAATTCAGGCAGACAAAGAGGGGAGACAAAACGAATATAGAAGAAGCCTTGGGTTAGAGGGATGATATATCATATCAGCAGGCTGCATCATCCACTCTGTAACTGACTTTGAGCCTCAGTCAAGCAAATGGACGCTTTATTCTTCCATGACTCCTATAGCATATTCCCAAATCACTTGTATGTTTAAAAACAAACGTTTAAACCCCATCCAAAACTGAACCCTGAAAAGCCTTCCCAAAAGTTATCTGCATAAATTATTTTAATAAAAAGACATCTAATACAATAAGGACCCAAGTCAGCGCCAAATGCTAGAATCCTTCGATTTCACACAGAAGTTAAAAAAGCAGACTTCTCATTTCTAGCCGACTGTTGGTTCTGTCAGTTGAAATGATGCCCAGTTTTTATCAACTGTAGCTAGTTAGTGTGAGCTAAAAGTCTGTCTCCAGCTGACTATTTAAAGTTTCCATCCAATTAGTTTCAAAACAAGAACTTCGTAAAAGGTTTTAAATATAGTGACACATCTGCTCTCATTACGTTAAACTCTGATATACTAGCATCTTGATACCCACAGGGTTGATGTTCTAGTTCTTCTAAGGAAACCTGTAACCCCACAAAATAACAAACTTACCTAACGACATGCCTCTTGTCTTTGGAAATAGTGAGCCATCGTGCATATATACAGATAATCAAACAGTTAAATCCATTCCTTAAAGGTTTGCTTGTGTTTTGGGGTTTTTTTTAAAGCTAAAAATACAGAGTAGTGATCTTATTGGCCTGTTGAAAAATCCACACCTTGACACACCTGCCAGTCCTGGTTATGACTATCGAGCTATGATTGGACAATCCCTGTTTGGAGGAGGGATTTGGCAAACTGTCCATTATACTGTATTCAATTTGAAAAACCTCTACTTATGTGTCAGTGTGCATATATTGTGCAATAGGATGTGCTTGTGGCTCTATATGGATGTACTGTAGGTGGTTAAGCGGCTGCAGTAAGTAAATCTACAGCTTTAATATCGTTAGAGGTTGCATTATTTGATTTCGGTGGAACTAATCCAATGATCCCTCAAAGGAGTGGGAAAACTCTAATCTTTCACTACAGTATGAGGGATCACCTTCATGCTATCCATTTCTATCTCGATGGGAACCTCTATCCACACAGTGTGGCTACCAAATGGTATGACATCCACCTTACGTTTTTGGAGAAACCCTGTTATACTGTAAGAGATTAGCATGGATATTATAACAACATGAAAAATTTGTCCTGGAACAAAACTCTAGCTCTTTATTAAAGCTACAAATCTGAATGCTTTAAAGGTGTGTGTAGCTTCTGCCCTTCACACTCAGAGAACTAAATTCTAAACTCCACCAAAAGCCACTCTGCACGATCACCTTCACGCCATGTTGCGTTTCTTTCATGATTAAACTGGTCTCGTGCAGAATGATAATGTCCCTATCAACAAGGCATGAGTGGTGATCCAACACACTAAACAGAAATGACAATGACGTTGGCCATGAGCCAAAGCCTTCTCAGTACATACGCATTATCCAATTTTGCATTTGAGTGTTTCTGTTTAAGGTGGCAGTGGCATTTTATTATGTCGCTATCAAAAAACTGGAGGCTCCAGATTATCACTCAGTTATTTTAGTTTGGTGATTAGTGCTGACCTTGTCAAAGGAGGATAACTGGTCAAAAATTGTGAGGAAAAGTAAACTCCCACTACTGAGCAGCTGTGATCAAGAGCAATATTTACGCTGCGGCTTTCAATATTTTCATATGCAGAGTAAGCATCCAGGGATGTAATGACGGGTAGGCAGCCCTAAACACTATTTACTCTTTCTTTCATTTGTAGATTAGCATTAAACTCCTTTATAGGCTGTAAATCTTAATGGCATATCTTCACTGTACACTTAATACTAAGTGCTGTAGTAAAAACAGATGTGCTAAGTTATTTAAGAAAGTGTCTTTCAGGGGACTGAAAAGCCAATTATTTTCTGGCAACATAAACATACACTTATTTTAACAGTTTACTTAAGATGATCGCTGACGTCATCAGTATGTGTTATAAACTGCATGCATCATCAAATCTTTACCCAGTAGTGTAGCAACGCAAGCCAGGATGGCCAGGAGGGCGGCAGTACTGAGTCCAGGGGAAGGCAGCGTGGACTGCTGAGGGAGACACACCGCCTCTCTTTCCCAGTCCCACTCGCCCTCCGACTGTTTGTCCTTCTCTTTCTCCCCAGCCCGCGCTCCTCCTCTGAGGCAGGGACAGACAGACACGGTGACTGTCCCGGTGCTGGTGAGGCCTGACGTCCCGTCCCTCAGAACCAGCGGCACGTAGAGCGTCAGGGTGGAGGATGGGGAGCGGGACAGCGGCTGCATCTGGGACAGCAGCACCAGGGTGGCTGTGGGACCTGGAGAGAGCCAGAAGAGAGAGGAAGATAATTCAGATATAGCTTGATGCACGTGCCAATTTATTCTGTGCTTAATGGCAGCATGAGGTTACAAATAAGAAATTATCCCCAAACATCACTGTGCTCATGTTTGGAAATTTGTCACTCCAAACAACTGGTGACTGATTTATGCCACAAAGGACAGAGTCAGGCAAAGTATCTAATGAAGAAAAGTCCAGCTTTCTTCATTATTCCTACTATTTCATTTCACACCTCATGTCATTTGACATCTCACACCAGAGCAACAATGATAATTAATCTAAATCTTAATTAGGGCAGATAGAATCCTCATCTATATTTCAGCAACACGTATGATTTATGAATGACAATGACTTTAATTACTACATAACCATTTGCATGGTCAAGTATTGGGCACATTTCGTCCCTGTCCTGGTTGACACTTGCAGAACAGCATGTACACTACACACTGTTTTCTGTGTTTGTCTGTTTCCCTACATGGAACTCTGACACTTTAATGATATTTTGAGATGTTCATCAATAAAGTGATGCTATACAATTTAGAAGGACAAAGAGCAGCAACAACAAAGGACTTGTATTGGTCTGAGTCCATTTACGTGTGGGCAATAGAGGTGACTGTGGGGAATTTATGTATGAGAATGAAAGGCAGTGCAAGGTCAAACAAATATACCTCAATTATCAAAACAATCATCTGTAATCCAAATCGAAGATCAAATCATCATTTCTTACTCACAAAAATGTTGTAGCGTGTCTTTGACAAGCTGTCCATATGAGATCAGAGCATGTTCTCCTCTTCCTCTGTTCTACTCTTGGATGACACTTCAAAGAGGCCTTTGATTCCACATGTCAGTCAGTTTATCCTCCTGTTCAAAAGTCTAACTGGAACAGGTTCGCTCTTCATGATTTTGCCAAGTTTCGGAATAATTAACAGGTTGGTCACCAGTGTGGTGCCAATGATGGCCAGAGAGAATGCAGCTCATAAGCTTGGATAAAGAAAACACTCAAGGATGCACACAGCCAGGCGACAGAATCCACACATCAAGATACCGATAACTAAAAAAAAATTCTCATCGTTTAGCCAATGTATTTAACCAATGAGTTAGTTACTATCAAGTGGAGAGAAATGACCACAGTATGTAATCCCAAGAATTATTAATAAAGTATGATGTGACAACACTGTGGTTAAGGTCTGGTTAGGTTTAGGGAAAGATGAGGTGTGGGTTAAAGTTACTACTTCTTTAAATCTAGGCGACCTTCGTCTTTAAAGCTACAATAATAACGACAGGTTAAGTTTAGAGGATGATCAAAATTACAACAACCTCTAGATGGCACTTTTAGGCGACTGACATTACAACCCATTGTGCCATTTTTCTTAGGAGGACAGTCTCCTATATTACTCTGCACACGCACTCTATGTCATGCTACATGAAAAGGGGCTAAAAAAAAAAAGAGGCACAGAAAGAGAACGTACTAGAAACACATACTAAGTAGCTAAATTCAATTCAGTTGAAGTGAATTGAATGAAGCAGCCCTGATTTCTTCAAAAGCTTTTCACTGGAAACAGTAAGTATATGTGGTAGATGGGAGGAGAAGATGGATGTAGAGAATATGGGAAGGCAAACAAGGGGGACGAACAAAAGAGAGGAGGATAACAAAGCAAAACAATGGGGCCACCAGAGTTGGGAGATGGATGGTAGAGGAGAGAGGCAGAGACAGAAAAAGGGAAGAGGCGGAGGAAGAAGATGAGGCGGAGAGAAGATGCAAAGGCAGAGAGAGGAGAAAAAGAGAATATGGAAAGAGAAAGGCAGAAAGGAAACGTGGGATTAAGAGCCTTAAAACAAGTAGGAAAGAACAGCGTGTGTCTGCCAAGTGAACAATAAAAGGAATTAAGAGAAATACAGATTGAGTGCCTACCACCACTGTCCCTGACGCTGAAGTTGAGGGCAGCTCTGGACTCTGGAGGGATGCTGAAATACACAGCGCTGTCATTCCCACCCTCATCTCTATCAATCGCCCGCAACACCTGCACCACCTGAAACACAGAGATAGAGAGAGCAGAGGAGATTGCGTGAGGGGAGGGTGTGAATACATATGAGACTGTGTGTGTGTGTGTGTGTGTGTGTGAACGAGGAAAGCAGAGAAAAGAGAAAAAGTAGGTAATGGCAGAAACACACAGAGAGGGTTTTTAAGAGGCGACAAATCATTAGCCGACGTCAGCAGGAATCAAAACAAGCCAAACAATTAGTATGGAGACACAAACCAACTGTGTCTGATACTCACACCAAATAAATAACTGCGTCTGACGTGCATTGCCTTTCACAAAAGCAGAGCAGTGTGGCTTTCAATTTACTAATAGCATCTGCACAAGCCTACAGTGGCAGCCGTAACAAAATTAATCTAAAAAAAATAAATAAAACGATCTCTTGGAGCTTAAGCTGATGGGTAATTTTTTTTTAAATGAAAAACTGCGGTCATAATTTTGCAAGACGTTTCAGAGATGCTTTCGAGTGCTAGTTAGGAGACTGAATGCGGGGATGAAGAGTGCCGCGTGCTCTCTGAGTTAGTCAGTGTCTCTAGGCCTTCAGAAGATTTGTTATGCACAGTCACATTATGTTATAAGTTGCTACGTGTGAACATTCAAACATGTAGCCGCTAATGACATGTCACACGGAGACGTGTGTACACGCCCGAAACACGTTCAAGAATATCATAATCTTTCTTTCTTGAACTCTCCTCCGCCTGCTCACAATAACAGCGACACAAACAGAGACATGAGCATCACAGGCAAAAACAAATCAACGTCGTTGCCATAGAATCACAGACTTAATGGCGAAACAACAAAGACACAAGCAGAGCAATGAAAACACCAACAACAACAACAACAGATGGGCCAAGATGGCAAATTGTGGCGGCAAAGCCAGCATGGAATACTGAAGATGGAGTAGGGTGGAGGGGGTGGTTTCTAGGGAGAAGCATGTTCTCAGCCTCTCCCTATTATTTATTATTATTTCTATAATTGAGGTAGGATAATGTAAGAACACCATGATGCAGAAAAACAGACAAGAACACAAATAAAGCAAGAAGAAGAAGAAGAGAGAGAAAGTCTGAGACTGCGCCTGCTGCATTCTGATAACAGACCATGGAGGATTCACCTTCCTCCATGGTGAACGGGCTTACTGTAGTTGTATGCTGTCAGATCTGAACAGATACAGTAACAATGAAGTATATACCGTACAGTATATGCTCTCTTACTTGAATAGATATAGCTTGTGAATGAAAATGGTTTTGAAGTACATGCTTTACAGGAGATGTCATAGTTTGAAATGAATGAATCCAACACATGACTACTGACAGCAAGAACATCTTATACAATTCTCATAAAATAGTGATTTTTGTCCTAATAATGGTTACCTGAATCCTGATTCCTTAACAATATTTGTATATGCTTTGTTAAGACTAATTTAGTACAATATACTATATGATATACGTTATTTAAAAAGCATTCTGATCAACCATCAACCAAAAATACAATTTATCCAGTATAGGTAAAATTCACAAAAAATAAACACTATATGGTGATTGATATTTGAAGGAAATAAACAGTATGTTATTGCAACATCAGAAAAAATGTGCTCAAAGCCACAATATCTTTTATCTTTAGGGCCATCTGATGATGGTATCAAAAAGACACTATAGCCAACAATGCACCTCCATTGACAGACGAATGGACTGAGAGGAATGAATATATATTGTAGCCCTTTTACACTGCAGGAATTTAAAAACCCGTAACCTGAACCTTTAAGAACCTTGTGAGGTCCTGGTGCTTCCTTCCATTTTCACTGCATTTTACAAACCGGGAGAGTGTGAGTGAAGTAATCAGCTGTGGGACAGACAACAGTGGAATTGGCACACTATTATCATTATTATTATTATTATTATTATTATTATTGATGTTTATACTGAATCCAGGGTACTACTGATGATGGCACAGGCAGGCCAGTAGTCCAAAACAGTATGCAGCAGATTTCATATTGTTTCAGTTTACTGCACTGTATGCAGCGGGAGCCTTTATTTTCCAATAACCTTGTTCCATCTTTTTAATGTTTTCCCTGTGTTGTATCCTCATTTCAGCCAGCAAACTCTTATTGAAAGGATTATTATGTGAATAGAGTATATTTACAGCATCGAGACTCTGACCTCATTGTAGTCACAAAGAAGCATCAAGCTCAGCACAGCAATCATAACTACCCCCTAACAGACGGTACACTCGGAGCATACAGATGGATTCTCGGGTAGATGTTTGAACTGCTTTGTGCACACCTGAAGTAGCAGCGGTAGCCGCAAGCGTCAGCGTTGCTTTCAGGTGAGCAGTGTGGCAGCGGGCATGCAGCAAAGGAGTCAGTTGAGCACTGACTGCTTAAGTGCACCGCCATTATTCAAAGGGTGCACCGGATATATGTTGCGGTTAGAAGTATGTCGTGTATGAGTGTAGCGGCTAAAAGGCTTCTGTTTACATGATGACAAATATTCTGCTGGACCTTTACATTTCTGACTCCAGCTTCCAGTGAGAGTCCTCTTATCCCCCCGAATGATGGTGACTAATGGCTTGGACATCTTGGTTTATCCGACAAGCATATTCCAATGCTCTTTGTTAAAGTATTTACTTTTTTGTTAAAAAACAGTTCGGTATTAGAATTTGCCAACATTCGGTATTTGCTGTAGGTCAAATGTGTCACTCTTGTAAGTGGTGGAGAGATGAAATGTATAATTTGTCTGAATCTCCACATTTCTAGCAAGGCAGCAAGGTCGATAATTTGTGCAATTATCTCCATTGATACAGTGCGAGCCGTGGCTCCGATTGAGAGAGAGAAGCAAGGCCTCTGCCTCAATATGTCTACTACTGACAACAAAAGTGTGGCATGTTAAGAAATAATACCTCTAGGATCTGTATTGGTTAAAAAAAATTTGCTACTGTCTACTGTGGGACTACTTTGTCTAATGTTACAGAGCCAAAGGTGATGGTGATACATATCTCATAAATTATAAGATGCTCATAGTGAACATAATGCTGCTGGCTAAAAATATTTATATTCTGACACTAAATCAACATTTTTCTGATTTGTAGATCTAGATGTTTTAGACATGTCCAGTAGTCTCACAGTGTTTCTGATCCATTAGGTATCGAATCAGTATTTTTTGTATTGTGATACTAAACTTGACAAGGATTCACTGAGCTTTTAATTCAAGGTTTTGGTGCAGACATGGAAGTCAGAGATTCATAAAACATATACTGACCTGCCCGATGGTCGATGAGTCGCACATGGCCGTTGTGTACTGCCTGTCCAGCTCGGGTGCGTTGTCATTCAGGTCTAATGTCTCTATTGCAACCAGAACCCTGGACACCTGGCTTGGATTGTCTGGAAGAGCCAATCAGAGGCAGACAGTTTACAATACAGTGGTTCGGCATGCACACAAACAGCTGAATATGGAAAATGATATGAATACAATTCCCACTGTGCACTCCTTTAAATTCATTCAATAGTAATCATAGGCAAGATCAAGCATTTGAGTTTTTGTCCACAAACTTTATTTGGTTTAATTTCCCTTGTGTTACAGCTCACAGTTTCCCAGTTGGAGTACGACTGATGCTTTCATAGCAGTCACATTTTTCCACATCAAACTGTTCCATTCTTAGCCAAAGCATCTCACAGCATCAAGTGTGTGTGTCTGTGTGTGTCTGTGTGTTTCTAAGAAAGGGAGAAAGGGAGCAGAGGAGGGATGTAAAGAAGAGTCAATCTGCATGAAGTCACACAAGGGTGCAGTTTGAATGGATTGGCAGAAGGTCTCCCACACCCTATTCACTTGGATACACACACTCAAACATGAAGTTCTCTCAGCCACGCTTGAAACATATAGAGTCATACTCTGAGCTGAACATTCACCGTGACATTTCAGACTGCTCTTGTGTAGGCTCAGACACAATCCAGGCTCTCCAGCACACATATTTATTCATATATCTATCCTGCAACACAACGTGGGCCATATTTTGACACACACACACACACACACACACACGCACGCACGCACGCACGCACGCACGCACGCACACACCCACTCCAACAAGATTTTCTCAAACTTAGAGCTGTAACAGTGTCATGGATGAGAGCAACTGGTTCCCATCGCTGAAAAAATGAAAATGAGCTCTCGCTGTAATGCTACTGGGTGAGCTGGCCTGCCCGTGGCCATGGCAGGGCTCATACTGTGCTTTATGTCAACACAGCCTCCAACAGTCTGTTTATTAGAGAGAGCTCATTATTCAAGACAGGCGCTCACTGTGCTGCCTCCACAGCCCCACAAACACTGCTGCCACGAGGAGCGCGGAGTAGATTTTAAATAAAGATTAACTTTGTGGCCACTGGACAGCATTCTCCAACAATACTTTCACTTCTATACCAGACAGCTTGATTTTAACTGAAAAGGAGACTCAAATAATGGCTCGTCATCTGCCAAATATATTGCTGGAACATAGCCAGGATTTAGCAAGAAGCTGGTGTAAATTTCAACAAGTCCTCCAAAAAAAAAAAAAAAGATTGCTTGTCACTGCTTTCCAAAGCAACTCTTATGAGCATTTTCTAAACTGGCAAGGCGATATTGTCAGCCTTTTGAAATACATATCGCCATTACCAAAAATAAAATTACCAAGGCATAAAGTATAAACAAACAACCAAGGTATCCTTTCATATCAACCACTGATCATAACAGTGTATATAAAGGTGATCTGGTGATGTTCTATATTATTCTTATTGTCAGTGAATCCAATTAAAAGACCAGAAACAACAATTAATTTATTGGACTAACAAGTATTTTATTCAAGTACTCTAACCAAGGCCTGATATAGCTTATTCTTCTGTCCAATAGAGCTTAATGCTAAAATGCTCACAGTAATAATGCTAACATGCGGATGCTAAGCAGGTATGATATATTTACTCATCTACTTGTTCACCTGTGGTGGCTTTCCTGATAAAACATATGATGTGTTGAATTTATTGTACATGAAAATGGAAAAGTGTTGATCATTCTCCTTTTTGATCACAGTGTATGGTGTAAAGTGGTGAAATGGTGGTCTTCGATTTGCTGCTTTAATACTTTTCCTTATGGGAATAGATCTATCTCAGCATCAGCTAGCTCACACAATATAGATTGATTGATCCTTTGGAACATTGTTACAAACTATTGTGCCTCCAAACAGCATACCTCTCACGGCTTGATGACTTGAGAGCTAAGCTGCTTAGTGAACTGCATCACACACTGGATACTGTGCTTTTCTGATACCTTTCGATATACAGTTTACACTCTCTTAAACCTCTTACAGCTCTCATGCTCATCAGTGGGAGCAGATGTCAATTGTGGCAAAATGTTGGCTTCATTGAAGAGTCTACATAAAAGAAAAAAAAAAGATCTAAGCTCTAATTTAAGAGAGAGAGAGAGTGACCTCTAACCTCTCTGGGTGGCGATGACAGTAATGTTGTGCCAATGCTCGCGTTCCCGGTCCAGTTCCATGGCTGTGGTGATGAGGCCGGTGTCCGGGGTGATTCTAAACAAAGCCTCTGGGTCCGACTGAGGATCAATGGAGAACCTGGAGAAGAGTGAGTAGATGAAAGATAGTTGTGAAGATGTGAAATGAGGAAGGGATAGAGAGAAGTATAGTGAAGAAGAATGAACGCAAAGGAAGGGAGGAAGCAAGCAGAGATGGCGGTGGGGTGCAGTGAAAGAAGCAGACAGGGCACGTGTGTGAAGGAGCGATAAGGAAGCCGACATTCAAATGGCCAAAGAATTAATATAGGGAGATTATCGCAGCTGATAGGAACTCTTTTGAAGTGCCACCGATTATCTAAATATCTATGAATAGACCAACTATCATTCGTCTCTACACACACTCACTCTTTTGCCGGCGCTAATTGGGACACAATTTATTTTCCGTGGCTGTTACAGACAAATTACTCGCCTCCCGTCCTCAAGCCATTGGAGAGTAAATCTGCTGCCAACTGAAGCAAACACATTGGACCTACCGAACTATACAAGCTTCTATGGCTATTGTCTGACTCTGGGGAACACCGAGTGGGCGTTTGGTTGGTTTATATTTGTTTTTTTTAGCTCTTACTGTTGTACCTAGTTTCTTTTAGTAGACGAGTTTGAATTTCCATCCCAAAAAAAAACAAAACCCTACACATCTCCAAGAAAATATAAGCCAAGAAAATAAATGTTTGATAGCTTATTTAGACTGATAAAGACAAAAACAGTACTCTTATGATTTCATAAATATTGAATGCTTAAAGGAACATTTTGGGAAATATGCTTAGAGTTAAATGAAAATACTGATATTACTCTCATGTCTGGGCAGTAAATATGAAGCTTCAGCTAGCAGTTCACCTAGCTAACGGCAAAAACTAGAAACAGGGCAAAACAGCGAGCCAGGATAATAACATCCGCCTGCCGGCACTTCTAAAGCTCACTAATTAACACGTTACATCTTGTTTAATTCATACAATGACAACCAGGCTAGCTGGATAACTAACCCTTAGCAAGTAATAATTCACCCAAAATGGTGCACTATTCCTTTAATTCTAGACCATGAATAATCTTCCATACAGAGTATAGTAAGGGACACAGTGAAAAAAAGACCAGCGAGAGTTCACCCACATTTGTATTTATTTATACACGTGTTGTCTTTATGAGCTAAACCTATAGAGAATAAAAATATATGCAATATGTGTATGGGGGGCTTTTACTGACCTGATATTATTGGTTAGACCAGTATCAGGGTCTACAGCGCTGACCCGGCCCACGGTGCAGGCCGGTGGGCAGTTCTCAGACACGTCCATGTGGTATCGGGTCCTTGAGAACCTCGGTGGCTCGTCTGCATCCAGCACTGCTACTCTGATTGAAGCCCGATCTTTAAAGGGGCCTCGACGCAAGAAGCGAGGGTCCACTATGGGGTTGAGAACCTCCACCGAAAAGGAGTAGGAGCTCCGGCTCTCGTAGTCTACAGCCTGGAGAGAGGAGGAGTAAAATGGTTGCATTACAACTAGGTAAACATGGTTCACATGGTATATAATTAATCAAGATTTAGATATATACTTGTGTGAAATGAGTTATGTTAATGCATTTTAATAGCAAGAAATTATGCAAATGTCACTCTCACAAACATCAGATCCGCTGATCTGCTGTGCAGCTTTCATGAGATGCAATTTCCACACGAAATTTTCCATAAACGACTTCTAAATTATATATCAAAAGTAGAAAGATGGCAAATAATGAATTATTCTAACAGATAACAGCTTGCAGAGGCTGAAGAATGGTCACGTCCAAAAATTAGCAGAGAATGATTTGGAAAAAAGACCATGGTTATGTTGCATGTTGTGATGTTTGGATTTTTGAAGTGGTACTTTGAAGGTTGTTGTGGGTAGATGCTTGGATGTTGAGTTTTGAAGTGACAGTGGGGAAGGACATTCACGAGGAAGCTGATGTTACAGCATTGCCAATGACGTTTCTCAAAGAGTTGAAAGGATTCTTGAGAACACTGAAGTGTTGAATGTTGGCTTGACATTGTTGATATTGTGATGGTAAGACAGGAGGATGTATACTGTACCTGTAGTTTTCATTGTAATGGAAGTGAATGTTGGTGCTGCAATCGTAGGAGTTGTGTTAAGATTAGCACTGTTGTGTAGATGCAGCACAGATGGGTGTTAGCATGTATTTGGAGTCTATGTTGTATCTTAGTTCCAGCATTGTTTGATGATGAAGTGTTGGCAAGACACTTGTAGGAGTGTTGGTGGATACCTGGCAGGTAGTGTGTTGTTGTTATAATGTTACAAACATGTTGGCAGGAGTACTTTCAGGCACTGTGAAACGTCGTGGGAGTGAAACAAGTTGTTTTTGTGAGCATCTACAGTATGGATTTGGACTTTAAGAGGTAGTGGAAACATTCGGCTTGCAATGATGTTGATGGATAATTTCTATTTCCCTGCAGTGATATGGAAAACAAAACTACACTTCATGAAAACATTTCTCTTATTAAAAAACACCATCACCATGGCGACTCTACTATCTCCACAGAGTTAGTAAATTCCTGTGTATCCTCTCATCAGCACAGCTAGGAGAGATTTCATTTGGGATAGGGGGCTCGGGGGTCCCAGCGACTGTTTGTTACAGAGACGTTATGAGGCCTATTCGTCTGAGGTGATCCGTGTGATCGGGTGAAACATTCCCACCAGCGAGCTGGCTCTGAAGCAATGAGATCAGCCTCTGATCAGGTTTGCTGAGATGGCTTTTAGTGCGGGTAGAGGCACACACAGGTAATCGCATACATCCACTGTCTCCCTTACATTCACCTGCTGTTGACTCAATTTAGAAAAAGCAACATGTTTGGGTCTGATTCAAAACATCTGTTTTGGGCTTGTGAGCAAGTAAGTGTTTTTTTTTTAGGGTGTGCACATGTGTGTGTCCTTAAAGTGTGTATGTGAATCGTCTCAATGTGATTGGCAGTGAGAAGCATGTCGGACAGAGGATAAATATGCTCCCTGGCTATGCAGAATATTTGCTGTCAGATTCAAACAGGAAGAAAAAAATCATTCTGAGAATCCCGGCGGCAGCGGGAATATTGATATCCTCTCTCTCTCCTTCAATTCTCTTTTTCTATTCCTCCTTCTTCTCCTTTCTTCCCTCTCTCTCTAAGCTTTACAGAAAATCAGCAGTTTTAAAAAGAGGGGAAGATTGATTCAAAATTATGCAGAAAAAAGGGTGAATTGAAAGACAATGAAATGAAACAGGTAATTTGGGGAGACAAAATAAATAACTAGAGGAGAACTGTCAGGGGAGATGGAGATCGTCAGAGCATGAGTGTCTGGTAGACGGAGAGAAAAAGGTTCTCTAACAGGGTCCCCATTACAGGGAGAAAGAGACAATATGTCTGAGGAGGAGAGGTGTCACTTATACTGTGAGCACACACTCATCACCCCCGCCCTCCCTCCATCCAGCACTACATCACTCCGCTCACCTTCCTTCGTTAGCTCACACACTCAATCACCCACCCACCGACCCCCGCCCGTCTTTTTTTTTTTTCTGCCTCATAATGTGTGTGCGAGAGAGCACATGCTCTGAGACAAATACACACACTCATCCTTCTCCCTCATCCGCCCTTACAGGAAGCACTTATCACCCAGCGACCCAACTGTTTTTCCTGTTTGTCTTGTGTTTTTCTGTCTTGTACACGTGTGTGAACGGATGTGAACAGTCCTCATAAATTTTTTCCACACACACACATTTACACACAGGTGTCCTCCTGACCTGCACACAAACACACTCTTTGTTTTAATGAAGTCTCCTGGCTCCCTTTAACACAATAAAACAATTTCTCTAACACACACGCACAAATAAGTGTTGAAAATGTACGCGTACGTGCTATTGCTGAACATTCAGTCAATTGACAGAAAATCAATTCTGATAATCAATTAATCGTTCAAGTGATTTATTTATCAAAAGTGACAAGAATTTGGTGATTTTCTCTGTTTTCTAGCATTAATATTGAATATATTTGGGTTTTAGACTGATGATCACACAAAACAAGCAGTCTGATACATAATATTGGACATTTTACAGACTAAATAATTCACCAATTAATCACTAAAATGATCGATATAGTAATTGACACAGAATCTTTAGTTACTGTTGCCCTTCTCTTTAACATACACACACACACACACACACACACACACACACACACACACACACACACACACACACACACACACACACACACACACACACACACACACACACACACACACACACACACACACACACACACACACACTCAACAAGTATCACCTTCCCCTGTCCTACGATGTGACGCTTCAATAGTCCTTTTTGAAATTCACATTTTTCTATACAATTTGCCTTTTAAATTCACTTCACAGTTAGCAGAAATTAATTAGCTAACCTGCATGCTAGACTGGCGATACATAATACATCTTTCCTCAAAGACGCCGACCCATAGGCGTACAGGCTCAACTGAGAAGGTGTGTGTGAGTGAAACTATGTGTGTGTGTGTGTGTGTGCTTTACACATAGATGTAGATGTACTGTACATTACTGTAGGCAAGGCTTCAAATCCCCGGAGTATAACAAGATTCTATGAATGCAGGTAAACACATGGATTGTGTATTCACCTACAGTATTTGTCTGTGTGCACAGCAGACTGTACAGTATTCAGTACGTGGTCTTCAGTACTAGTGTGTGTGTGTGTGTGTGTGTGTGTGTGTGTGTTCAGTGACCTGCTGTCCTTGGCAGCTTGAGTTCTTTCTTGATTTTCGTGCATTCTTAATCATACATCACATTTGTCTGATGACAAATGCGGCTTTAGACATTTCTGCTAACAAGCACAACTGCAGAGTTGAGAGAACAAAGACTCCTCTAAATCTCCCTTTTGACTTTGTTCTTTCTCTGCTGCTTCCTTCTCCTCTGTCACTTGTCTCATGTCTTCTGTCTTTCTTTTTTTTTTTTTTTTTAATTCTCAGATGTCCCGTGTCTCCTTTTTTTTGGTTTTATGAGCAAGACATTTCTCTCCTTCTCTCTCTTTCTCCATTTCTCCCTCTTTCTTCCCTCTGAGGAGATTAACACAATCTCTCCTTCGCGTGAGAAAACAAACACAGATAATCCTGGGCGCGCTGCTGGTGTGTGACCGAGGATTAGCCAGCCGTTTTAAGTGAGAGCATATGGAAATAATAACGGCAAACTGACACATGTGCAAGCTAGCTTGTCCCCCAGGTAAGAGGAATGAAAAGCGTACAAATAGCAGGCTTACACAGCTCACAGCATCCCGAAAAACATTCCTCAAAAGGGAACCTCCCGAATCGGGACAATGCCGGGGTCGTATTAATGATGTTGCGACATAGTTGTGTGTAGTGATCTGACTATGTTATGTACATGGTGTTAAATGCGGAATACAAATGTAATGAGGTGTTGTGAAGCGTGAGCATTATCCCAGTTTGTTATTAACGTTTTTGAGGTGTGGGTTTTTTTTCTGCATCACTAGTTATTTACCAGGCCTTCATTAAATCCTTTGTCTGATGTGTGTTTGATTGCCTGATACATGCATGTAAAGTATCTGCTTCTATAAGCTCAACGCGATGACAAGATCTTCCCTTTTTCTTCTAATTACCCCTCATTGTAGCAGGTGATTAGTTTTTGATGAGTTGATTGATTTCAATTGGAAAATGCAGCCAGCAGCCATCAGTTAGAGCTTTGAATGTTACCCCTCTGGCCATTAGGGGGCACTGCTGCAGAGCAATGTCAAGGAGTTATTGCACTGGAAAGTGTTATGGTAATTCTTCAATTACCTGCTACTTACACTGTGGCCTTGTTCACACGCTGTATCAAAAATCTATTAGCAGCAATATGTACATTCATTAACAGCAATGTGTAATAAGTATACAAATGGAGTGCAGCAGAGGAGACCGGCCACAGAGCAAAGATGAGTATGGAATAAAATACGATAGAATTACAAAGATTGATTGCAAATGAATGATTAGCCCACAGATACAGTATGTGTGCACATACTGTATCTGTGTGTGTGGGTGTGTGTGTGTGTGTGTGAGAATTTGAATTAGGCGAACCTAGACTGAGCCACAGACAAACAAAAACACACGTCTGACATGGCCTCCAGACACAAAACAGAACGATGACAAGGCGAGGGAGGAAGAGAGAGAGCGAGGAGGGGTGGGGTTGGTCTGTGTGTGTGTGTGTGTGCATTTACTTGCATTTTAGCTCCCACCCTCCCCCCCACCACACCCTGCTGCATATTTGGACGTGTGCGAGGAGATCAGACAGAGTGAGAGCAACAAAACGTAGAGAGACAGCGGCTGATGATGGGAGGTGGGGGTAAGGGGAGAAGGTGGGGTGATAAAGGGAAGGAAGGAGGGGAGAAGGAGAGAAATCTTTCTATTGCTGGGGGTCTGTACAGGACTGACAGTAAATAAGCAGCGATAAGCAGCAGGCAGCAGGATGATAATGGCCTGCGTGTCCCAGGCTAACCCCTTCCATGGCTTTGCTGTGTTCTCTTCCTCCTGCTGCTTATAGGCACATCTTCCTCCTCTTCATCTGTCTGCCTTCCTCTTCTTCACCTCCTAGCTCCGTTTTGTCATCACACATTCTCTCTCCGTCTCATTTGAACTATCTCACAACTCCTTCCCCATAGCTCCCTGTCTTGACTCTATTCCTCCCTAATCTGCTTTTAACTCCCCCGCTCCCAGTCCCCCACCCACCCATCCTGAGGTAAAGACATCCCTCTCTCTGCTTGTAAATAAGCAATCGTTCCTCTTCGCGGCTCCCCTACTTCGTTCCGTACGGTTTAAACACAAGGAGCTGCAAGGTCAAGTGTGTTATATTGATGTGTGTCTATGTATGTATATATATATATATATCTGTGGTTTATTGGTGCTTGTGTAGGTGTGCTTCTCTGTTCTGTGTATCTATGCCTATGTGTGTGTGTGTGTGTGTGTGTGTGCATCTCAGATCAACGACTAAAGAGATTCAGCACACTGCAGCGAAATGACCAGCAAGGTCAAGGCCGACTTCGTGGCAACACAAATTGTTCCGCTCGGAAATCCTTCCTTCTCCGGGGGCACACGGATCATCTCATTCCTCAGTTAAAATTCTTCACAGTTTGAAAACCTTCTGACTCCAGAAAATGGACACTGGGCCATGGGAGTCACTATTAACACAACTTAAACATATAAATGCACGCACACACACACACACACACACACACACACACACACATAGAAGCATGTTTTTTAATTTTTTGTGCATTTGTTTTTTGCTTAACGATGTGGAAACTGAGGGGGAGCTTAGTGCTAATTTTATGCTTTGTTTATTTTAATTCCATTAGAGCCTGTCTTACATGTTTGTTATTAGTTGTGCGTGGATTCCCTAAAAGGCTAAAATCCCTTCTAACCTCTTCAAGTCGTATTGTTTTTTTGTTTTTTTTATTCACGTAGACACACCCACCTGAGTCTTCTTTTCTCTGCTGCAGCTATGGGCTACAGTTGATGTAAATACCTGTGAAATGGATGCCTAGCAGCATCTGTAAATATTCAATATTTGCTCCACTTTGCTTTGAAGCATTCATAACGAATCCGCACGTAACCTGCACGCTTTCAGTTTTATTTAATATTTCACCCGTGATGTTCTAATCTATTTCTCTCCCTCTCTTTGGTGCCTTTGTAGGGAGATTAAAGCCACACAAAACAGCGAGAAGGAGGCCATGTTGAAATACTAATTGTACGTTTTGTTTGTGTCTCTGAGAACACAGTGGCTGAATCCGGTGGGAGGAATGTTGTGGATGGGAGGTGTTTACTGTGTTTACTTTTAATTTTCCCCGCCTGTATCGCCGGTTGCCTGGCACATGAAAGTGATCGATCCTGCCTTTTACACGCCCTTTTTCTCTCCCTTCTATTTCTTCTTCACTTGCCTTGTTGTTGCCATGCTGCCTCCTTCCCTCTCTCAGTCATTTTTTAAATTCATTTTAGCTCTGTTTTTTGTTTTGTTTTTTTCATTCCATCCTGCTTGTCTTTCCAGATGGGTATTTATACTACCCTGTGCATTTCAGTGTCTGGCTGTGCTAATTCCTCTCTGTGGCTGTCAGTGATTGTGCAGCTCTTCACCCCGTCTCTGGTTCCTTCTTACTCTTACTCCCTTGTTATACTGCACTCACTCCTGTCACTGCCTCTCAGGACCTTATTTTAACACTCCTCCCTCAGCTCTCCCATCTTCATCCCTACTCTCCCCCCTCATTCCCGGGTCCTTGCATCTCTTACCGCATGCAGTCCTCTCCCTGTATCTCTCTGCTTCTCTTCAAAAGGTGCTTATACCAGATTTGGAACTGCTGCTCTACACACCACCTCTAGGTGCAGATTGTTTTTTAACGAATCCTACAGACTCAGGGGTAGGACACGAGACAGTGACAGTAATAAATTCTCACATACTCGCTGTGTGCACACATACCAGCACGCACATATACTAAAACAAGACTTTTGAATAGAAATAGACATATTTTTCCAAATTGTTATATTTTGTACAGAGTGAGTCAGAAACATTTTTGAGATAATTCGATGGGTGTTATGGGCATATGTTATGTAATCATTTTCTCAGCGTATTAACTTTGACCATGAGCTGCAACATTTTTAGTTCCTGGCTGGGGACCTCTGTTGCATGTCTTTCCCAATCTCTCGCTTTCTCTTATTTCCTGTCGTCTCTGTATTGTCGCTGTCTAATAAAGACACAAAAATATACCAAATTTTGAGATACCTTTTTTTTAAGTGACAGCGACAGAATACAGTTTTAACTACCAGCCTTTTAATGAATGACTGTCTTCATCTACATTTAGTTGATGAGTTAATTAATAGACAACCTTGATCAATCATGCAAAACCCCTAAAATAATGGGCTGGTCTCACCTTCAAACAAGTCTTTTTTAAAGATGTCACTTTTGGTTTTGGGATTGTTTTGTTTTGTTTTTTCCTCCGATTTTCTCATGTTTATCAATTCAATTTGTAACCAATTAAATTAAAGATACATAATTGACAGATAATGAAAATCTTTTTACTGTGCACTGTCCACTGCATAGTTTCTTTTTTAAAAGGCTTCCTAAAACAACTGGGATCGAATGATATACAGTGGTGTGAAAAAGTATTCGCCCCCTTCCTGATTTCTTTTTTGCACGTTTCAGATCAAACACATTTAAATATTAGTCAAAGATAATACAAGTAAACACAAAATAAAGGTTATTATTATTGAGGGAAAACAAAATCCAAACCCACATGGCTCTGTGTGATCTGAAACATTTTAGTGTGACAAACATGCAAAAAAAAATAAGAAAGCAGGACGGGGGCAAATACTGTTTCACACCAATGTAACTCACATTGGCCATTAGATAACGATAATGAAAGAACATGTCGCCCAGTGCAACAGTGTGACATACTAATGTGTTTTTAGAGAGTTTTTTTTTGGCAACAATAGAGCTCTATGTCACAGAGCTTTTGGTTAACACCCTGTGTAGTGTACATTACGCAGGATGCTCAACAACAAGCGCACACTCTGGATGACTGACATCCCCGTAGATCAGAGACGTGACTGACAACATTAGAGGAGACACATGTATATTTTTATTGAAGTGTCTGAAGCACTTATGAAGGGCCCATTTCAAATGAAAGCATTATATCTCAGACATGCCTCTCACACAGGGCCCTCCTCCCCATTAAGTCGACATTAAATGAGAGTCTCGTGGACTCGTCCGTCTCCCAAGACAGACATGTACGCTATGTACTTTAACAAGCCATACTGGTAATGAGCGGGTGTCAGCACTCATCACCCCCACCGTGCCCACACATCTTTATAAGAATGTGATTATTGGGGGTGACAGGCAGCTTAGGGAAAGACTGTTTGAAATTGAAATCATCTAGCATTACACTAAAGGGAACTATTAACCAGCTGAACTCCGGAACGGAAAGGCAGTCTCCTTGATCTTTCAGTATATGTAAATGATCTCTACAGAAACCTTTTGCTATAAAAGGCAGCAGTCAAAACACTTCAACAATGGGCAAAAAAACGTTCTTTTGCAGTAAA
The DNA here is from genome assembly GCA_036937835.1 of Pampus argenteus. Lineage (NCBI taxonomy): Eukaryota > Metazoa > Chordata > Actinopteri > Scombriformes > Stromateidae > Pampus > Pampus argenteus. The sequence continues at coordinate 6,807,987 of CM072875.1, forward strand.
TTACACGCAACTCAGCCCTTGCAAACATTTGCATTTTCTGTAAGGGTGTTTGCTGTAAACAGATGGAAATATTTCTACAAAAAGTAAAAGGAGGCTGGTTCTCAGCGAGTAAATCAACCAGGAAATGAAAATTTGTCAAAAGAAAAAAAAAACCTTCTCTCACAAAAACCTGCCCACATCGCCTGTGTCATCGCTTCCCTCACCCCATCATCTGTTCCTCTCTTCTCCTGCTCTTAACATTCCCAAATTGAGGTCCTCCTGTATACGTGTTGTCTTCCCAACTTCCCTCCGCCTTCCCTCCTCTCCGTCCCCTCTCACACACACACACACACACATACTCACTCTTTTTTTAATCCCTCCCTCCATCCAACCATATCCTGTCATCCTTGCCTTACCTTGTTGAGTGTGATGACCGCCTCTTGGTTCACCCCGGTGATGTTGAATGTGTCCCCGGTCTCCCCCTCCAGAATGGTATAGTCCAGCTTGGCGTTCTCACCAAGGTCGGCATCGGTTGCCGAGATACGGCCTATCTCCGCTCCCGGGATGGCCAGCTCAGAAACGGAGAAGGACCACATACCTGGGAGAGACACATGACAGCAGTTAGGGAAGCAGTCTTTCAGTATTTCATTAGCGCCGATATGCTTCATTTGTCATTTAAACAGTTTAATTTTGTCTTTTGAACTGTTTTCAAATGGCTGTTCCCCCAACCTGTGCCGAGCCAATATTTACAATATTTCATTCAGATAAGGCAGCATTTAATTTAACAGACCCGAGAGGATTAAGGAGAGAGATAAAAGGAGAGAAAGGCAGGGTCTGCGTTTGAGTGCTCTGCATTGAGCTATAATTAAAAGGTAAAATAAGGCCAAAACACCTACTGTAAAAAAATAAAAAAATACAACTAAATTTAAAGGTAAAAAAAAGAAAAAAAAGAAGGAAAAGACGTGATAAAGAAAAAGTAAAGATTACAGTTCAGAAAGCTGCTGAAACTTAACGTGAGCTAACTACTCATCAGAAACATCCACTTTAGTCTCTGAGTTGTCCCGTTCTGCCTCCTGCTAACAAGTCAGTGTGTTCATCCAAGAGATATTAGACTCTTTCATGTTTAAACAGGCTGGTTTTCCTTTAAGTGCTGTACCCATTAAAGCACCTTGTGAGTCCTTTTGCTGGCTTTGCGGTTTATATAATAGGGACACAGTACATTTCTCTAATGATTCACAAGATGCACCTCTCTTCATAATGGTGTAACCGAATCCGGTGGTACATCTGTGAACTCACTACATAGAAACGTGCCCAATATGCACACATGAAGTCAAATATCCACCTACCACTTTATTTGAACTTAACAGACACACACAGACACAGATAAACACAGACACCAGCCACAAGCTGCTCTGACAAGAATAAGTATGGTAGGAGAGATAGAAATAGAGCGAGGGAAAAGGTAAGATATGCCTATTTGGCTCACACACACACACACACACACACACACAGGAACGGGGAAAGGGCTCATTCAAACAGAGCTGTTATCTGCTACCGCGAAAGCTAAAGGAATCAGATCTGTAAATGTGGGCAACAGCTCACAAACACATTGGGTTAACAGAATAAAAGATAGCCAGCACTTCAACAAGACGGTATCTGGGCCAACACACAGTCAGATGAATTCTGACATCACAGTGAAACAAAATGTGAAGTTATTTCACTTTGTGGATCAGGATTAGAGTTCAGACATCGAAGTGGCGACGGCAACCAGTTATCACTCAGTCTGTTTGACTGTCGTCTTTTCAAGTCTGTTGATGTCAGAGCTTTAGGCTTCCCTACTAGTAATGACTAATATTGCAATTTCAAGGGGGTTTCTTTCTCCAACATGTCCAACCTAAACCTCGAAACAGATTGTTTGTCATTGTCTTTGATGACTGTTACAACTGTTTCTGCGCTTTCTGATGTGTTTCTTCTGTTCATCTAAAACCAAAGCTCTTGGAGATACTCACACAGCCCGTGTGTTAAAGATCTACCACTTTGTGTGTCTCCTTCAGGTCTAACAAATGTGTTGAAAGTATTAGTCTTCATTTAGCTGATTTTTGCAAATATTTTGTAATTGTGCATTAAATACATCCATGTTTGCTAGCCTGCAGTCTTTTTTTGCATTTGTTGGCGCATTACTACATTTCTTAGTGGATTACTGCCATTGAAAGTGTACCCCACTAATTTAGCATTACTGTCCCATGACATTGGACTCATGATGGACAGTTTAAAAAAAAAAGACCAAATCAGATGCAGCAGAGACAGTGATATCATTCTTTTTATTACATGTGTTTTTCTCTTACTGGTCAAAACATGCCTCCTACATTACCCACGATGCAACTCGATCACCAATAGTTTGTTCTGTACAGATGTAGAAACCGAACACCACCAGCAACTGAACACAGCATCGCCCTCGCAATGAGGACATCTGTCTGTAAGATAAGCTATTTAGTGGTGTGTCATACCGAAAAGGATCAGCGGATGGAAATATAGCCTTATATATAAATATAAAAAAATGTAACACTTTACGGTGACGATGAATAGAAGTGGCAGGAGGGACATGTTATAGCTGTGGTGATTCAGTTAGTATAATCGCAACTCTCAGCCGGGATGGATTTGATTTGACTCAATTCCATCAAGATCAAAATAAAACCACAGCCAGTCCAATAGTTTTACGTGTTTTAATAATCTGCCTTCCATAATCATGTTGTTTCCCTGCTATGATCTGCGTGTTTACCTGATTGTTTTCCATTTTTCCTTGTTTTATTGCTTGAGGGGAATTCTCCTGTTAAAGTACTATACAAATCAAATTTATTATTAGTTTATTAGCACTAACCCGTCTGTGTCTGCCTCTGTATTGCCTATGAGATTTGTGCCAAGCAATTCTCAATGGAGATTACATAACAGCACAAATGACACAAACTCACCACTGACATTGAAACGGGATTTGTTTTCCATAGTTTAATATGCGTAAGTGGTTAGCTGCTAGCTAGCAACGCAGCACTTTCTCTGCACATATTACAAGCAGTAACTGTGCCAGTGGCATTAAGCTCACTGCTGGCCTCGTGGCTCTAAAGGGCCATGAATTGGCCCCCATTACCGTATGCTGCTCTCCAGGCTGCTCTTTACCCACAATTTTTATTTTTATTTTACTTTACTTCATTTACCCCATGGTGAACAACTGCTTCCTTCTCCTCCTCTCCCTCTTTTGCAATTTACTCGAGAGTGTTTCTCACTGCTTAAACGTGTAATGTACAGGGTGTAACGGATGGTTCCGGTGCACTTACCATAAATCATAGACTAAGAGCGACTTTTTGAAAAGGAAAAGAAAAACATGAGCAAGTGATTTAAGGTCACTTAAAAGTACTATAGGCCATGAGTGCTGCCTCTAACAACACAGTTAGAGAGAAAAACTCCCACAAAGCTTATTATTCATCCCTCTTAACATGCAATAATTCAGATTATGTGATTATTACTCTGTATGAATACTAGTAATTCCCAGCACAGCCCCATGAACCTGAGCAGGTTTAAGTGAATATATTCTGCTACTGACAGAGTATGCCAACGCCCACATGGCCCTGCAGGGGTTACCCACTGAAAGGGACAACATGTGCCAATGAATCAGTGCTAAATGCCAGTTTATGTGGCGTGACTACCATGCTTACCATCTGGGACTGACACAGCACCAGAAGGCTGAGACAAAGACAACTCGAACATAAACAGGACTGTTGCTAATGAGACAGCAAATTAAGGAAGTTATTTACAAGTCAGAGACTATGGTTTCCATCGATCTGTGCTAATGTATGGTGAATAGGGGCAACGCACATTTACAACGGCACACCCCGTTCCTGCCACAGGCGCTCTCAGACACACACACACACACACACATACACACAGTCACGCACAGGGAGTGCTCAGGACGAGAGTGACGAAGGGGGCGTGATGCTGGTAAAGTAGGCTAGACTTGGTCATTATCAGCTTTCTGTTCACACAAGAGAGCAGCTGGCAACACAAGTCATACATCATTTCCACCTGTGATGGACTAGGGAAAAAGAAAAAGAGGGATATCCAGCAGAGGCGAGAGGGGAGGGAGGGGGGAGGATAGTGAAAATGTGAATGGCAGGGAGAGAGTCCCAGCTCATTCTGCACAGAAAGAGCCTCAAAAAGCAGGTCCCTGATAAAAATCACTCATCAGATGAAAATAGAGAGTGGCTGGAATCTGTCCTCTGCCTTTGTTCACACAGGTAAAGCCATTAGAGTGGGCTGTGAGGAAACAGCATGGGTGCGCTGATGCAGTGCTCCATGTCTCACTAATACAGGTGCACCCCACTGAGCTGGCTATAATTGTGCCAGGGAGAGAAGATGGAAAGCCCTCCTGTGCTGTATTTGGACACTACTTCACAGACAAGAAGCATCATCTCACCTAAGTCCATATCAGCCTGTTCTGATTCCCCATGGCTGTTTGTACTGTCAAACAGTACAGGACATCACAATCTGCCTGAATGGGCGATGCTGGCAAGGTGGTTAGTTGGAAATGAAGTAGCTGGTGAGTGTTATTTAAGAGGCTGTAGTTTAATACAGGCTTAAAAGTGCAAGCAAAAAAATAACTTAAATGGACAAACTGATGGATGGAGAGACGAGAGGATGCGGGGGGCAATGATCTAAAGGAAGAGGAATGTGTTAAAATCAAAGAAACAGCATGAGAGGAAAACAGAGAGTGAAAAACAAGCAGGAGCCACTTTTTAAAGTGTGGACTGGGACCTCTTCACAGAGGAGAGGAGAGCAGGGGAGGGGAGTGGGATCAACAAAAAAAGCGTGTGCCACATCTTATCTAAAGTACAGGTGAAGTGTTTCTTGAAATGGTAGTGGCAGTGGTAGAAGACGTGGAGTTAGGAGAGTCATTAAAAAAATGTCTAGCTGGCTAAAGCGCACGCAGTGGTTTTGAAAATAGCCTGAATAAAATCTGCATCCGTTTAGGCGGAGTCCATCACACGGGCACTCATACTCAAGAGGGCTTAAGGGAAAAGGCCAGAGAGATGGAGGATAGGATCAAGGCGGGGAAGAGAGCGGGGGAGGGTGTAATTTAGGCATCAGAGAGAGTTAGAGACAGAGACGGGCAACGATAGCTGATGCAGGGATCAAGAGATGAAAACAGTGCCAGATTTGCTGTCTAGGCAGAAATTTTATTCTTCCCAAGCCACTACAGGGTTAAATTGCACTGCATGCATTGTGAGTGGAAGTGAAAATGACTCCTTCTATCGCGGTGCTAATGGGGTTAATAATGAAACAGTGTCGATTTTTTTTTTCCTTTACAGGCTTCAGGGCAAGCAGTATAAAACACTGCATGTGGCTGCCTTGTGCAGAGAGGTAGGCCATTAGCCATTACTGAGCTCTGTTCTAAGGACATATGGAGTAGGAGGAAAAGGCATATATACCTGGATATACCTGTGTGTGCGCGTCCATTAGTCTTTGAGCGCCCGTGCTTACACGCAGGCGTGGGCACACCCAGGTGCTGAAGTACAAACAGCGCTAAACAGTGACAACTCCATCACTCTGCGTCAATCCTGATTCAGCGCCGGTTCTCTTCAGGGCAGGATAAAGTAAAGCAGAAATGTACTAGTGACTTATATAATGGAGCTTTGTGCAGCAGCTTTATTGTAATATTCTTATAAGTCACCATGTGTTAATTTAAAAGGAAATACAGATGCAAGGTTACAGCAGGTTATCAAGTGGCTAAAAAGCTTTACATCGTCTGACTGTGGAGCGCACTGACGAAATGATAAAATGACGACGCGGCAGGCTGGATGGCTGGTTGGCTGAGTGACTGACTGATGTGACTAAGAGAAGGGTGAGAACAGTTTGCGACTGGCTCAAACCAGTTACACTTGCCACTGACACTCGCCTCCACCTGCGAGATACTGCGAGAGAGGAGTGAAACAGAGAAATGTACGATGAGAGCTCAAGGGGAAAGGGCGAAAAAAAAAAAAAAGGAGAAATACAACACAGGTCTGAGAGTGAGAAGAAGAAAACGAGAGAGAGAGAGAGATGTGACTGAGAGCAACGTTTCCAGCAGTGATTTTACAGTCTACTGAAGCAGAAAGAGCTGAACTTTAGATGAAATATTAATACACAGCAAGAGAAACAGAGGGAAAGAGAAAAGGATAAAAAGCATGCTGGTATTAGCCACCTCCATTTTAATTAGTTTCTCCTTTTCATTTAATTTCCTCCATCTTTTATTTTGGATCTGACGATGTACAACCTAATTAGGGAATTATAATTATTGGAAATTATTGCCTATTACCTAATTGTTTAGGTTATCACCATAATCATGATTACTCTTTGCAACTGCAACCGAGCGTGAGAGGCAGATGAAATTAGTCAAACCTTTTCAGGAATCAAACGCTCAATTTTCCTCCAGACCGTGGTAGTGCGGAGCAGGCAAATCCAGAGGTCAGGTTTAATTAACACAAGATGCTGTCCCAGCCTGGAGGCAGGCTGGAGACTGGACGTGGATTTTGCAGAGATGAGAAATGCTATCTCGCACAACAAAAAAAATAAAAAAAATAAAAAAATAAAAAAATTGATTTGTAACACTGGAGGTTTCTTGAGGATAGAGAAGCACGGGAGAAAAAAAAAATTCTGTGAGACTCAAAAATCATTATTTGTCGACCTTTTTCTGAAAAGTAATTTACACTGATTGCATGCATTATGTAATGACAGTGAGTCTGGAAAACTGCAATCAGACCTGTGATGCATCAGGACAGAAAAGAACAGGGAAAAAAAAAAGATCTAAAAAAACAGATACGACAGGATAATTTATACAAGAGAGTGAAGTCAAAGTGGTGTTTTTATTGCAATTATCATTTTACACATATTAAAAGTTGATAATGGTAGCACTATGAATATGAAATTTCAAATTGTGAGCTGAATACATTTGTCATTTGCATTGATGTAGATAAGCATATTGTAAACAAGTTATCTAACAGATTACTCTTGAAAACTTCCTGTTCCCGTTCTGCCGTTTAGCGTGTTTTTATGCTAAGTAGTGTGCACTTCATTCACGCACTGTAGCAAAATGAGCCTGGTGAGAATTGAACCTATAATTGCAGTACAATAATAAGCGCAGCAGTTACAACGTTCGAAACCACATGAGAGCCTCGACAAAGACAATGACAGCGCAGGTGCAGAGCTTCCGAAGTGTTCAAGGAGAATAACACTACTTACAGTAAAAACAGAGACAGACGTCTCCCCCTCCCCCTTCAAGTCGGTAAAACGTATAGTTTGGAGGAGTGATAACAGTTGGTTTACTCCCCTGAGCGACTGTATGAGGTTATGTTTTAAGACAAGCCTTCTGTCTTTCTCCAGTTTCGACCCGTTTGCCCTTTTTTCTCATTTCATGTTCTATTTAAACAGCTGGAAGAATCATAGGCCCCAAAGTTTACTTTGTACCTATTTGGCTCATACAATGATCATCTGTTTACTCGATATGTTGAGGTATATTTATGATTCATGAGATGTGAGAATGCTGTAAATGTTTCTGAGCAGGGAGCAGTTTAGCCTTGCCAGTCTTTATGTATAAGGGATGAGAGTGCAAGGCATGAGGCGATTCATTTTGCACCCCTGTGGCAGAGTAGTTTACCCACCGCTGTCCTTCTGACGGAGACCATGTAGTGGATGGAGCTACTTAGCATATCTCAGGGGAAATGACGCTCTGGCCCACTTCCAGATATGTTCTGAGGCGCCCAGTGAGAGCTGGGTCAAGAGTGTGGAGAGGGCAGGAGGGGATGGCAAAGACATCAGGGTGCATGTTAAGTTGGCTGCTGGTGGATCCTCAGAGGGTTAAGGTGGGGATTGTACAAGTTCAGCCAAGTGGACATCAGTGTAGTGTCTCTGTGGCATGGGGAAGAGGGATTTAAGAGACTCTCGGAAAGTGTTCTTCCCTGTCCAGCTACTTGCCAAGGATCCATTTTGATGGGCTTGAGTTTGAAGCAGGATTTGCACTTGTGTATACTAATACAAGAGGCAGGCTAACTGAATGAAAAAAAAGGAAGAAAAGCACACCCAAACACACACTGATGTGAGACAGCTAGCAGTGGCCTGCCACACCCCGTTGAGGATGTGCCGCTCACAGTCCAGCGACTCCATTCATCAAGCTAGACAGAGAGAAAGAGAGCGCTATGGAAGAGAGGAAGAAAAGAGAAGTAAACAGAGGCTGAGAGGTGAAAGGTAACATTGCAGGACAACAGAAGCAGGATTGAGTGTTCCAGCAACGATGGCAGGTAAAGGTAGGTAAGCACAAAACAGACAGGAAGCGAGGAAGGGGTGATTGAAAGAAAAGGAGAGAAAGGTTCAGACGCTGTCGGGAAGCTTCTTATTAACATGGAAATCACTTCCTCGTTCCCGGCTCTCCATGGCTCAGTGATGGCTCGGCAAAAAGAGAATGGCTTTAGCTCCTATTATTCTGCGTGAGGGGGTACACTGCCAGGTCAGATGAAAAAGTAACAAAAAAAAAAAAAAGAAAAAGAATTGTCACGACAGTCTATTTGTGTCCTGTCTCCCTGCCTTTTCCTGTGTGTTCGGTACGAGCAAAGGACCAAGCCATTCCCTGCGAGAGTGTGATGGATTCACCTAATTTCCACCAGTGACTGAGCTTATACACCGAGAGAAGAAAAAGAAACAGGAATAGAAATGGCCCCCGTTTGGGCGCTTTTCATAAAGTTTCAAATTTCCCTGTTTTTTGCACTGTGACAGCGGGGGAAAGTTATGAGAATGGAAATTCTCTGAGTGTGAAGAATTTAAAACCCTCTTGGGCTTCCGTAAGGCTGGATTGCCTGCTTGTAGGTCTATTGGAAGCTGTGTGTTGTAACGGGCGATTACCGCGCGATGAATCTCTCCTCACAGGCTCTTTTGGCTGCAGTAAATTGTGGAAGAAATACTGTGCCCAGATTCCTCAGAGAAGCCGGCGATTCAACGCGGCTCTGTCAGTGTAAAGTCTCGTTGTTTTTTTTATATGTGTAGAAGAACAAGACGGAGCGAGAGAGGTCTGAGAACAAAAAGCTACTACCCACGAGGCCGACTGACCAGGCTACGCCAACACCCACGCAGGGTAGAGGCCTAGAGGAATCTATTCTATACTGTGCCACCATTGACTCAAGGGCAAAGGTGCTACAACTGGCCTAACTGTGTGTTGTGATATGAGGGAACCATCGCTGGAAAGACTTTTCATGCCTCAGCAGTATCTCACCCCTGACCTGGCTGCATATACACGATTTTGCATATTGTATGTGAGACTATAAGTCCATGTATTTGTGTGCAAGTATATAGTCTCCAAGGATATCTCTTAATATAGAGAATCATCATTGCCCAGTTAAATTTGACCACAGCAGACACACACAAAGCATACCTATGTTAAAAATATGCATACACATACGGACACAGGCATATCTGCATCATGTAAACACATCAATGAAAACCTGCTCCTGTATCCCTTAAGCTCTGTGTGAGATGAAGTGATTTTCAGCAAGCCTGATTATCACCATAAAGCCATTAGCTTTACTTCTCTTTTTTCTTTTCGTTTCTCAACGCTCTATCTCCATCCCTCCATCCTGTCGTCTTCCTCCTTCCCTCCTTCACGCTTTGGTGAACTTGTCCCCAGGAATCGCTCTCATGCATTCTAAAGAGTGCCGGCTTTCACATCTTTATTATGCCAATCCAAACAATGGGAGACGTCAGCGTGTGGGTGGCAATCATTGGACGGGACGACAAGATGTGGGCGGGCCGAGCCAGACCGGACCGGACTGGCCTGAGTGCGCGTCCCTTAACTCTGATGAGCCCATTACTTGTCCACAAATGCACATTAGTCATGCCATTTAACTAAATTCATTATCAATGCCCTATTGAAGATAACACAGGCTATCCTCAATATGCATTAGATCTGACTGAATGTGATTCAACTACTTAATAGGATATAACAGAAAATAATGCCAGCACTGGTGGCTGGTTGGTTTATATATGCAATTCCATATATACATTGCATATATACTTTGTTGTCTAAGGCTAGTTATACAATAAAAACTAACTTCTCTCGTGTTCTATTAACATTATTTTACACATTAATATTATATAAGCCGTTATTCATAATTTAAGAGCAGCATCTGAAGAAACTTCGATGGCCAATATTAACCCCGGGAATGGAAATTATTGCTCGGCTGTGAACACAAATGTTCACTTACAATAGCTACAGTAGTTTCTGGTGGGACTGTGACAGAGGACGGTTAAGACAAGTGGGATTTCACAGCACAGACACTTTCTGCCACGCTGACTAAAAATGATTGTGTGCTGAGGGTGTTTTTAAACAGGAACAGATGGGAGAGAGTGTTATAAGGGACACAAGGGTACCGGGTGTATGAAGAGCACACACTGAGAGAGTGGGAGTCAGGAATTGGGCATGACTGTGTGTTTGTGTGTGTGTGTGTGTCTGTGTGGAGGGGAATATACTATATGTGCGTGTCTCTGGGCCTGACAGTAGATTAAAAGTCTGTCACCTCTCCGTCTCCTTACCTCTGCCTGGTCATGTGAGTGTGTGACAACATGTGCGCACATATCAGAGGGAACAACATCAGCAGTAGATTCTACCAGATGGAGCAGCAGCTCGTGCCACGTACAAAAAAAAACACAGACAAGGTTACGCCATTGTGCCAATCTGTAAGGCCTTTTAGCTCACCCACTCATCACTCTTTGTTGTCTGTACTCCTCTTTGCCTTTTTTTTCATTTCTCTCGTCTCATTTTCACTAAAGGACATAATACCCTGATTACCCAACTCCTTTATTTCGCTCACTCCCCCGCTCCCTTGATTGTACATTTGCCTCCTTGTCTCCTTCACTTCTCTGTGGCGTTCTCTACGCTCTCCGAGTCTTCTCACCCACCCCCTCTTTGCTTTTCTCCTTTGTCTTACTCCTCTGACAACTTTATTGTGCCTTTCTTTGCGGCTCCATCCTTCTCTTTTTCTCTTTGAGGACAAAAATACACACTTAACACAAGCACATAAGAACACGAGCACACAAAGACGTGTATTCACTTGCACAGACCTCCTCTTTCTCACTTCTTCCATTCATGCTCTCTGTGTAACAGCTACCCTCTCCAGGGTAATGAATTAGTAATATTTATGATGAAGCCCTCTCTGAACTACTCCCTCTATCTCTCCCCCTCTCTCTGTTTGATCTCCCTGGCACATAAAATGACACTGATCTTATCGGTGGTACCTATGTAGTCATCTGTCAGCCCATCTATCTTTCTATCCATCAAACCGCTGGGAGAGTGATAGCTCCCTCAACGTTTTTATGCAGCACCATTGGCAAGCCAAGGTTGTTTTGGAAAACACATAAAAAAGTGGGAAGCAGCACCTGCGTCTCCGTCTGCGGACTTGTCACCGAGCATAGCGAGTTGTAGCTATTCAAACAGTTCTTGCAGGCAGAGCTGAAGAAGTTTGTCAGGAGGATGGGTTATGAGTCCCCAGATGCGTCTGGGAGTTTCTGTGTGTGTAGTTAAAGTGTAACAAAGTGTTGTTCCGACCATTTGACAGCCTACAAATTAACTTGAGCTCTTTAAAGGAGGTACAGTTGATGTACGGATCTCAGGGATTGGGCCGGATCACACATCAGAAGTCGACATTTCACCAAAAAGAAGCGTACAGAAGACGGACATTTTACTTTCTGATATTTCAGATAGATTTATATGGTTCTAAATTGTCTCTGATAAGTGTTTTTATTTATTTAGAGGATTAAGATTAAAGCCTTATATATAAAATGAAATATTTGGAAGGCAGTGTGTTTTTAATTATTCTCTAAATGCTTGTAGCACACTGGATGTGAAAAAAAACAGGATTCCTCTTCCAGTCTTCAACACTGCTGACATATTTTTTGATATTTATCTATTCAGTACTTTAGATTTAGCACAGCCTGCGCATGAAATGTTATTTCATGGTATAAAATAAATACAGAAGGTGGATCAATAAGAAGTACAGCAGATTCTCACACTCACTCACACTAAATTGGTTGATCTACTGAAGGTGGGTGATGAGAATAAATTGCAGCGAAGTGGAAAGAGTACGTCATGGGTTGTAAACAAACCTCAGGACTTTGCTGCATGTATTTATAAACTGCACTGAGCGTCAAGGAGCCTTCTTATATTGTCTTTAACTAGCTCTTAAATCTGAAGCAATAGTACAGGCCTACATGTAGTTTGTCTAAACAACTCCAACTCAAGGTTAACTTACTAGCTTTTTGCAGGGCCTTCAATCATATCCCATGGTCTTCATCGTCAGGGGACGTTGATTTGGGATTGTTTTATCAATCTTAAATTTTGTCTTCTATTTTTACTCCACGATGCACATAGACTGAGTTGGCTGCTCACATATCATACACATTTCCGCTTGGAGCCAGGATCTTTGCCTTTAATGCTAGTTTACTGGGAATACAGCGGAGTACTTGTGCTATTGTGCTAATATGCAGCAATCATAATCAATTCACATTACATTTACTGAAATACTGCGGCATTACTTGACTCAGTGTGAATTCTGGAGCCAGAGAGAGAGCAGCAGGTGAGCCAACTGTCAATCCCAGCTGTCAATCAACACCAACACAGCAGACATCAAAGCTACTTTAAGTCTTCAAATTCATTAATGTGCGTCTATCACAAGCAAATCAAGGGACTGTCGTAAAACTATAAGGCTTGGTTTGGAAATATGGCACATTGCTTTCTAATATGGGGCAATATTGGGAATCTTCTGATGCATCAGGAAGAACTGGGTCATGTTTATTTATTTTTTTATTTTTTTTTAGATATGAAAGGCATGTGTTTGCACTGTGTCTTGTATATTATTTCCTCAGGTGTCAGTGTAGAAATTGCTGAAACTACGAGGAAATATTTGTATTTAATTCTGACACTGTATGTAAAAGATGAGAAAAGTAAGGGATATAAAGGGATAAGGCGAATGGGGATACCACGTTTGACATGATGTACTGGATGTAAGATATTATTCATCACACTATTTTATTTGTTTATCATGTCAACAATCTCTTGGGATGGTAGTATAAAAGACAAGTTACCTCCTAAACAAGAATCCTATCCTCCTAAACAACTGACTTTTTTAGAGCGGTTGTAATAATAGAAGGTTTGTTCCTTTGTATTAAATAAAGTGGTCACCTTATTTTTAGGTATGCATCCAGCCGATGATACGGGCCTCTTTTTCAATTTATCCCGGAGAGAATTCAGCTGTGGAGTATATAAATTATTCAGCTACAGTAAACATGGAAAAACATGTCTGAATAAATTACTACATGGAAACAAGGGTATAAGATTTCAACAACAACACTAAGGCCCTAGTACATAACACTATGATGCTGTGGAAGTCCCATCATTTTAATTTCCCTGCGGATTACCAAAAGAGTAGAAACAACCACTAAAGTCATCAACTACACCTATCCTGAAGCTTTGGAACAAGGAGTTGATCATTCGAGATGTGATTTGATACCCAACACACTTGTTTACTCTCAGACAATTAGCCAACCATGCATTCCTCACCGTGCTACCATAATTGAGAGCCTAATCAGGCAATGCTAATAGAAACTCCCTGCCTTGCTAATGACACACTTTAGTGGAACTATGGGGAAAGTTTATCCGTTTACAATCTGACATGTTCACATGAAAAACGGGCCCAGAGAGATACTTGCGAACACAGAGGGGGGAAAATATCAAGCGTCCAATAAAATATCTGGGATAAAGACTTCAAATAATCTTTGCTGCTGGATCATTTTCGGGAGGATACTAAAAATGATTACTCTGTCCACTGTGTGTATTTGTCAAAATGCTCAAAGAGTCCTAGCTTTAAAAAAGTTTATTGAGAATGAAACAAAAAAAAGAAAGCTTTTCTTGTACCAAGTCATTTGAAACTCAAACTGAGAGGAATGCAGAGTTAATACATCAAAAAACATGTTGTTGTCCAAATACATTTAGAGCATGGTGTATGGTATTTCATAATGAGACCCAAAGGAAAGTGTGAAGTGAGCGTCATGTTTGCCAATGAAGGGTCTGAAAATACGTCTTACATCTTTTTCCATTTATCGTTTAACCAAAAAAACGACCACAGTCTGTACGGTAGCCTACTTTTCCTCCGCTACACTGACTCCTCCGGGCATAAAAAAATATCCCCTGACAGCGTTCAAAACGGTACACACAACAAAACCCACACAACTTAGTTTCTGGAATCATTTTGGAAAGTGAGAAATTCTAGGGCGACATGAATAGCCAACCCCACAAAGCGGGACCTGTTTTTTTCCTCTTGTTAACACTATAATGTACAGCCGATACCTGGTTGCACACACCATTGTCATCCTCTCCCTCAGTAAATGCCACAAGTAACAAGCAGCGCTGACCTTGACGAGACGCGGGGGCCTGATTCGAGGGGGTCTTTTTAAAAGCCGGGGTGTGTAATTGAGTAGAGCAGCGGGATGGCTGGCTTTGATGGTGTTCGCACAAGCACGAGTGAGGGGGAGTGTGTGTGCACACAACGGTGAGGGAACACACGGGGGGGGGTTGGGGTAAGGCAAGCAAAAGAACCGGGAATACACACAGAAACAAATATGTGAATTTGTGAGCTGCTCACACTTAACAAATACACACAAACTCCACATGTAGGCCGATATTAGTGTATTAAATAAATACATGCAGGGAATCATCAGCGGGTCTCCTAAAGGGAACAGCCTGAGAGAGCAGACGTTGGCACCTCGTGGCTCCTTTTCACACACACACAGATCAGAGTGTTTTCCTCCATTAAGCCCTTCAGTCGTCGGTGCAGCCGGTCCAAACACCAGCTTTGAAACGTCCTACCCCAGGACATCATTAGTTCAATTTTGGCATTAAAGCCAGTGGTCTGTTGGACTAGAAACCTTTTTTTCAATGCCCTCCCAACATCTGACAACTTCTTCTCTTCTTCCACTTGCATTCAATGTTAATGTCGTGTCATCGCCTCACAATTGCTCGTAGATGTTAACAGATCGATTGGGGCCGCGTAATTAACTCGTGTTTTGAAAGAGTGATTTCGCAAGAGCAGTGATTTTAATTACAACTTTTTTGTGTCTTACTAAAATGTAGGAGGAAGTTTTAGTCGCAAACCGTTGATTTGGCAAGCTGTAATGACAGCTATCTCAGGCTATTTTTCTCAGCCGATTAAGTTATAGTTATAACAACGAGAAAAGTACCACACAACAACAACAACTTCATTTTTGGGATGTTGCCTGGTTATGCTCTTTGTATGTTTTGTGAAAATAGGCAGAAGACTTCGTCTTTTAGCCATTTAGCTGTGTTTGTTCTTGGTCATTTTGGATATTGGATTCATTTTCCTACCATTATTTTCTCTGTTTTTGGGTCTGTATTAAGATGATAATTTATTCAAATATTATTTTTTGTTTGGATAGACTTGAAAGACTAAAATGGAAAGATGCAAACAGCATACGCATAAAACACTAATAGCTGTATTTGTCTTTATCAACTGGAGAACTATGTAGATGTTCAATAAAAAGACACATTTTATGATTATACTTGAATACTATTGAGTGATATTAAATATACCTCTACATCTTAACTAGAAGTCAGATGTTTTAACTATGGATGGACTTCAACAACAAGCATTATTTTTTATCTGATTCTATTCATAGATTAAAAAAAACTGAATAAATTAGTGATTATGAAAAATCCAATTGAAGTGCAATTGTTGTAGCTATACCCCAACCTCGACTCTCTTCACTTTAATTGGAATAAGGTCAGCAATTATTCTTGAAGGGACGGCGCCGGCTTCGATGAGAAATGGCAGAAAGGATGACATTAAATAAAACAAGACAAGAACTCTGGCGTGATCATGCTCAGGACTAACTGGCTTGTCTTTTGAAGGTAATAAAGGACACACCTACCCATTCTGAAGGTATATAAAAAAAAATAGAGATAATTAATATCGGCCTCTAAAACACATCAGTATGCTCCTTCCAACAACAGACATAAAAAAAAAAAACACAGATGCAAGAGCAGCGCTGCACAGAGAGCCAGTACATCAGTCTGTTTCTGGATAACTAAAAGATTTACAGTTTTGTGCCCAACTAGGACAATAATATCTAATAATCCAATGTGATTACAAAACCTTCATGACGACGAGGAGCCATTATGTAAAGGATTCAATTGGTTTAAATTTTGTTTCTTCTAATGCAACAGTAAACTAGGTCACAGGAGTGGCCTAATCTAATTGAATGTATTAATAATATAAATCACAAGGCTTTACATGAGATAGATATTTCCCATCTGAAATTACTTCATGAGCACAAACACAGTGAAATAGCATTAAATGTTATCAAGGACTAATTTAGGAAGCCAATTAGGGTGCCTTAAATAGAGGTGCTGTCAGATTATTTCTTTCTAATTTGAAAGTAGAGCTGTAATTGGAAAAAAATAAAGCAGATCTATCATTACACGGTGAGTAAAATGAGGCACTTTTCAGCCCTGCAGAAGTCTCCTCTGTCTGACTGCTGCTATGAAAAATCCTGGTAAGACCTGCAGGTCAAGGTCAAAAAGGTTCAAAACTCTGTTTTCTGGTGCAAAACAAACACTGTATGTATGCTCCTGTGCAGCCTAGTGTTTGTTTTCTCAATGCATTTTCCATATAATGAATACCGGACGGTTACTTAAAATTCTGTTACTTTACAATGACTGTCATGTCACCTAAAACTGCTTTGTGCTAACGAGGGGAACAAAGGTTAAAACAAATACTGATGAAGTATTTGCAAGCAGTGTTAGTGTTGCATGTATGTGAGGTAGTTCAAACTATTTCTGTTGCAGAAAGAAGTGCAGCATGTCCAACAAACAGTAATTTTATTTTATTATGCTGTGCTGTCTGTCTGTCTATTCCTGGTAGTCATTCATTTTCTGTATACGGCTGAGAAGACTGCTGAGTAACTCACTCTGGGTGAAGCGTGGGGGGTTGTCATTGACGTCAGAGAGCCTGACAGTGACGGTGGTGGTCCCAGACAATCCTCCCAAGTGGCCTCCCATGTCCTTGGCCTGAAGCAACACCAGGAATTGGTCCTGGGTCTCTCTGTCCATGTCAGGAACAGCTGTACGCAGAATACCTGGAGAGCAAACACACACACATTCACACGGAGTAGCATCACGGTGGCCATGAGTCTTCCTAAAGCAGGAACGAAAGGAAGGTTTTTACTACGCGGGACTAAAGTCTTTTCTTTTATCAATATTAATGACACATTGATTAGCAGTTACTGAAGCTTCTGGCTTCTAAAACACACTTTCTGGTCTCTGCTCAGTTTTGGAACAAAAGATATAGAAGAATGGTATCACAAAATATTTGGTTATCATGATAGCTTAGCTTTGTCATACACATTTATAGGTACCACTTTCTGATGAAGCAACACATTTTTCAACACATAATTCAATATTAATGACTTGCTAACATTTACAGCATAACTGCAAAGCTGATGGCTTCTTATTAAGTGATGAACACATCTACCTTTTTCTTTATCTATAAATCAGGAGCAATTAGTTTTGCTGTTAATAAAACTGCAAATCCAGTTCATAACTGCAGCTATATGACTTGGATTACCGAGAATCTCAACAGACACCATGACCTTCCATTAATAATGTATTAACATTAGATTAAATCTGATTGCACGTTATGAACTGATCAAGTCATGACTGCAGTTATGCATATTAGTAAGTCATTAATAAAAGGATGTGTGTTTCTTGCTGTCCAATAAGCCACTTAGCCTAAAGTTATAAATGTTAATAAGGTATTATTTAATGGAGTTCGGTCCAGATGCTCTGCAGCTGTTTGCTGGAAGATTCTTTTCACATTCTGGCAAGTCAAATGTTGCTCTGCACTTGTAAATGACTTGACAGATTTATAAAGCATCAATAAACAGTTTAAAAGCCATCCCTAAAAGCACAATAATAAGCCCTTCATAAAGTATGCCTGACTACAAAGTGGTACCCATTTCTATTATGTATTGCACTAATCCTTTCTGTAATAATAGGACTGGATTTTTTTTTTTTTTTTTTAAATCTAATTCATGTACATAAACAGACTGCGCCATCAAACTGTCAGCAGTTCCTTGATCATTATCAAAGGCAAAAAGAAATTCATCACGCCTTTGTTGTGTGAGCTTCCGTTTTAGTAATTTCACTGTTTCCACTCTAACTGATGGATTAAGACCCCTTGAGCTTCTGAAGGCCTTTCAAAACTTACTGGACAATGTCAAAATGTGTTGTCATCAGGCTGAAGACGTGGCTGTTTTCTCTGACAGCTTGACAGCTTTTCTGACGTCGCCGAGACTCTCACTTTCCATTTGACAGTGACAATATATTGCTTAATGTCCCGTTAAAAGGTGCACAGAAACACAAAAATGTGCACGTATGAACACAGACGCGTGAAGAAGCTCATACGGGAAAAAGATAAATCACCAAACGGCGACAGCCAGACGTGCTGACAGAGCGGAAAATATCGTTTTGTATCTCACACTCTTTAACGGCACACCAAGGCGTATCACTGACATGCATTTAACATCGATCACTTCCTCTTTGCAAATGACCTCATTCTGCTTCATATGACTGGGTGCTGCACATCAAGTGCTGGCTGATCTCGCCGAAACACCGGCCTGGATGACTTGGCAGCTCAAGGTGACTCACATTCAACACAGACTGAATGCTAACCAACAAGCAAGAATACGTCTAGGTTTCTGAGGAGAATTTATAAGTAAACAAATTGAAAACATGAGGAAGTGCGCTCGCCTCCGAGTGTACGTTTCAAATAAAACCTTTGATGGTGGAGCCGGCGAGAAAGAGGGTGATTGAAAAAGGGAGATAGAGAGCGGACACGTTTAGAATACTAAACCTTGCCTAATAGCAACGTGTCATGGCTAATACAAACCGGGTGGAATTAGGTTTATATTCCCCAATTAGCATTTCAAAAGGTGCCGCAGCTCTCTTTGCTCATTGCAGCGGTGTCGCATGTCAATGCAATCAATTACTAAACACACTCAATGAGCAAAACAGCAAGTAAGGGCCACCTTTGACCCATGTGTGCAAAATAATCTCTCACACACACACAGCCTGATTGCGGGCTTAAAATGTTAAAGGAATCCATTTCTCAAGTGAGCCGAGGTATGATTTCCCTCCAAGGTGCAATGCTAAAAAAGTAATCATAATAAAAAAAAGAAAATAAAGCGCCCTCCATCAGCGTTCACCCCTCTACTCAACAAAAAAAAATACTTTTTGCCCTTGAGTGACATACGTGATACTGAAGAATATCTAGAAGACACACAGCAGACAGGTCCTTTGCGTCCTCTGTAATCTGTCCTGCGTAACAGTTCACAAACCTGATGTCTCTCTTTGAAGATATTTTCCTTTTTTCCTTGTTTTTGCTTCATCCAGAAATAATAACATTAGGCTGCTGCTATGTTTTGTTCGTTGCACACAGGCCCTGCCATCATGAATACATTTCTGCCATCTCATACTGAGATGAACCAGGAGAAGGGGGAGAGAGGGGGGAGAGAGGGGGGAGCACCGGGAGACGGGGAGATATGTGTGTGTGTGCTCAAGTGTGTGCGTTTGAGAGTTGAGGAGGCCCAAAAGGGAATCGGGAAGGATGGATGACTAAGTGTGACAAGAGAGCGAGGGATGCACAAGTGTTTGTTTGAACGTGTGTATGAGTGTGAGTGTGTGTGTGTGTGTGTGCACTCGTGTGTTACATTCATGACTAAATTCACTTGCTTGTTTGTACAGTATGTGTGTTTGCATTTCACATCTTGAGTATATTTGCTTTTCTGCAGCATGTATGTATTTGCTTTTCGGCATCTGCGCATCTTTTACACTTCTCGGCCGTGTGTGTGAGGCACAGATACAGACGTGAACACACACACACACACACAACCAGATATATAAATACACTCACCTGTCTGGGGATCCACTGAGAAGTACTGTTGGCCTTGCACCAGTGTGTACACTAGCTTGGCGCTGTTCCCATAAGTCGGGTCATCAGCATCTGTCGCTGTCACCTGGATTATAGACGTGCCTGCATGGAGGAAGAAGGAAGAAAGATGAAGGAGAGCACAGAGATGGAGAACAGAGTAGAAAGAAAGAAAGAAAGAAAGAAAGAAAGAAAGAAAGAAAGAAAGAGACAAAGTCAAAACAAGGCAGAGCTGCAGATGGATGAACAGAACACAGCAGCACTTTAAGTGCATAGAAAAGCTTTACATCAACACAGCCTTTCCTTCTTTTTCAATCTCTTACAGACAGCAGTGTGACAAATACTTTATTCGCCCCCTAACACACACACACACACACACACACACACACACACACACCTTCTCCCTCCTCTATCTCCCTGCTCACCTTCCTTCCTCTCTCTCTCTCCCCCCTGATTCCCTTCTGTCTCACTTCATTTCTCTTCATCTCCGTCTCCAATTCCCTTTCGCTCCCTCTCTCAATCGGACCGTCTACCTCCCTCTCACTCTCTTAAATCTTCTTTCTACGGCTCATGGAGTGTCAATTTGGCAGGGACATTTTTGAACTTGTGAGCAAAAAAAATGGAAATATATAGAACACAGTAAACATATTTCATATATATTGTATTCACACTGTTTATATACATATTTATATATATGTGCAGAGGGAACGACTATTCCCTGTGGGACTCCAGATGAATGAGATAGGAGGAAGAAGGGGATTTGTGGGAGCGGTTGCTGCTTTATTTCTGATCAAAGCCATAACAGTATAACTATGGGAAAGGTAGGTTGTGTTTGTATGTGTGTGTGTGTGTGTGTAAATGTGTGTAGGAAAGACTTAGAGGCGGGCATAGGATCATCTGGTTGTTGATCCATTACAGGTATTTAAGAACCAGAGGAGTTACTGACAGATGGCAGATGTAACGTCTGCTGGGACTGTAGCTGAGAGAATTCAAGAGGGAGAAAGTGTGTGTGTGTGTGTGTGTGTGTGTGTGTGTGTGTGTGTGTGTGTGTGTGAGAGAGTGAGAGTGAGAGTGATGTTATTCTACATTGTAATTCTAAGCAGGTTTGGAGTCTGTATTGTGTTCAATCAGCGAAAAAAAGAAAAAAAATACTAAATTTAAAGTACAATTGTGTTTTTTACAACTTATTTTGTAGCTGTACCCATCCTCTCTGTTGGTTATGATTACTTCATATCTCTTAATGCACAAGAAAACCATGTGCGAACATAACTATAGTACTGTAGATCAAAGTTGAAATACGTTGAGTTCCCAGGTCTCAGCAATTGAGTGCAATGCATAACATAACCAACACGAATGACAGTCAAACCTACAAATATCAAAATAAATCAGAATGATCCTACTAGTAATAGTCTGTCCTGTATGCACACTGAGAAATGCTTGATTACTGAGTGTTGGGTTTAAGGAAATGGATGAGCTGCTTACAGCTGCAAAACATTAAAGCAAATTGTAGATGGTTGTAAGGCAGCTCGAGGAAAACAAAAGAATAATAATCGAATCATTGAGAGAACACTTGGCGCAGTTTAATTAGCGGTAGCATTCACGCACTAGTTTGACTGTCGGCACGTGTAATTTATAATTTCGTGAACTGATTCCATTACTTGTACTTTGACTATCAGCATAGTGCTGTATTTAATTTTACCTCCTCTAAAGGTTATTCAAAGAAAACACAATAAGTCTCTTCTCTAGAGCTGCAAGGGGAGTCAAATAATCAACATTTTTTAAGCAATAATGGAATGGAAAAAATAGCTGGTTTCAGATCCTCAAATGTTATGATTTATAACTTTTCTGTATTGAACATGATGATAACTGAATATCTTTGAGTTTTTGACCGTTAGTCACAGAGCCAGACATTTAATCTTGGACTGAGATTTTACAGACAAAACAGTTAAACCATGAATCAAGAAAATAATCAGTGACTTAACTCATAGACAATGTAACATGTGACGAGGAGTCCCAGGTATACTTTCCTGGTGTATAGTGTGGAGATGTTTAAATTTTCACTATACATATTGAAGATAAATACATGGGGGGCAAGAGAAGATAAGCAGACAGAAACGCTTCTTTTGACAGCAGTAAAAACTAATCAGATATTATCAAACAGTTTGGCCGTGAGGTTGATGCAACAAGGCGGACGCAAACCTATTGGCATGCAGACTGCCAGCCGTGCTACACAGCCAGTCACACTCCACAAGGATCAAATATTCACACGGCCAAGCATCCATCTGGAACGCATGTTCTTACCATAAGACATCTGTCCTTTGGGGGAAAGGAACAGGCATCATACTCTCTCTCACCATACATATATACAGTGCACATATATTTTAATATATATATTATTATTTCTATTTAATATTTCTACTCAAGGTTAAACTTAAAATGTCATTCTCCCAGAATGCCGATACACATCTGTCAAGATGTTTATACACAGTCGGGGGTGAAATCAACACAAAACAGTTTGCAGACACAAATTTCAAGCAGGGAACTGGCTCAGTTCCAGCGCACCTTGCATCAGTGTCTCATTGCCGTAGATGAGACACCACACACAGCCCGTCTCCTCCTCACCGCCACCCTCGCCCTTAAATGTCTCATGTAACGAGTCTTTGATAGGATCCTCACAGCAGCACTATCTCCTCAGTCACGCCTGCTGCAAAGCGCCTTGGTAAATATTGAATCGTCAAGTAAATATTGAATCCATGATTGACTGAACAACTCAATCTGAAGACTGAGGAGCAGACGCCTATAAGGCGGCTGATAGGATTACTAAATAGTGCTCGTCTCCATCACCCCCTCCCCTCGGGCCCTGCCCCGGCAGGCTACTGGCAGGGTCATTATTCTAATCTGAAATAAACAATGCAGCACAAGAGGGACCTTGATGTTGCGGGGAAAAAAAAACTTTAAGAGGCAGATGGCGAGATCCTAGGGCCAAATTTCCTGAACTTTTCTAAACTAACCAGTTAAAGGGTGAATTATTTAAAATAATACTCTCTTTTCTGGCAAAGTTTTCCTGAAAGCAATTCTCCCTGCTTTTAAAACGCAAGAGTGCTCCCTCAAAGTAGAAGCCATTTTCAAGGGGCAAAGCAGAGTTTAAATGGAGATTAGAGTACTTTTTGTACATACAAACTGTTTCCTTACAGGCAGTCTGGAGCCACGCTCTGAATTACAATCTCAGGTAGTTATCGTCCCTCCTCCAACATCTCTCTGCAATATGAGTGTAAAAATCACTCCTATCTCCACTTTTATTTCATTCCTATTGCGAGCACTTCTGTCACATTGTACATGATGTTTCTGTGGTCACAGACATTTTATCAGGTCAGTGTGACTGTGACACTCCGTCACAGCTTTTTCGAGGGGAAATGATTTTTGCCAAAGGATCAGATGAGTTTATAATCCTTTACCATTTCTTATTAAATTTTGGAAAAGAGTAATTTAATAGTTCCACAGCTTTCGCCACTTTGTTCTCATGGAAACAGGTGACAAACTGTAATGTGATTTTTTTTTTTGAGGCGATAAACATTATCATATTAGGTATACGGTCACTGTGCAAGTTGCATAGAGCCCTGCAAATTATGCATATTTTTCAGTAAATAATAACCATCAAGTATTCAGTTAAGCCGTAGTATAAATATAATTTTATATTTAAACAATTAATATGATATATTAATAATATAATATGTATGTAAAGGAAATCAGGGGTAGCCAGTTTGAACCGACCTGCTGCAGCAGATAAAATGAATAATAATATTATTATCTAGAATTTACAGGTGCTACGCTCAAGTTTATCCGTGGTAGAGATGGTGGATCATCAGCCAGTACAAGCACAGACTCAGCTGAGCCACATCCAACCTCAGCTAGTATTACAATAGTCTGTTTTAAAAGGAGGGAGGATTGTAGTGGGAACACTGGGGTGTCAGGTGTGATTGTGTGGCAATAGCAAATGGTTTACATGGCTCACAGGTCAGGTAGGAAAGAATTTTTGCTTTGGGCCCCGGGGACGTCAGGAACGACTCTGACACAGACAGTTGCCATACATCAATGCCAACAGGAAACAAGACTGTGTTTTCACAGGAATTTCAACACTGTATGCCAAGATTTAGATTTTTCTGGTTTACCAAGTGAGGTATCCAGGATCAACGTTTGATGGATTTTAGGGTGTTTGCCATGGAAACACTTTTTTTTTTCCCCACCATGAATTGGCTTGGTGGTTGAATTTATTTATTTGGAAGAATCTGCGACAGTAAAAGCATTTCACAGCGTATAGCTTCACAAATTATTTTCAGAAAAAACCCTCCACAATGTGGAAAAGAGACTGGAGGCAGGATGAATATATTATTAATAAGTAGAATAGTTTATTCGCAGGTAGAGGCGGGGCGGGTTTCAGTTACGGTCAGTCATATCAGCTCGTCATCCCTTTTAAACGTAGCAGACAGTTTCCTAATGAGCCGAGAGGAAAGTAGAAATGTTCTTCTGCGGAAGGAGCAGAGCCCCAAAGCAGTAACACACTACACAGCACTTGAATATGATTAGACAGCAACCATAATAGGCAGATTATGTCCACTTATAGTGTATTACAATGAAATGTGGAACTGCATATGTTTTTGGATGTATTGTAACATCTGTGCGCACGCAATCAAGCCACAACTGCAAATGCAAGGATAAAAACAATAGTTTGTTTTGGTCATTTGCATAAGTGCAGAAACTCGGACCACCTCATAATAACAATAGCCATATTATCATTATTATAATAAGACAAACAGTAGGACCGGTGCATAATTACAAGCTGCATATCGGTTAAATTGGAGCCTGCAGATAGAATGTATGTACTGTATCATTCCTGCTGCTGTATAATGGCTACAGGTATTTAATCAACAATAGGGATGGGTCTCATATATCCTACAAGCAGTTGTGGTGACAGTACTATTAAAAATCACCCATTAATATAACCCATTACAGACTCTGCCTGCGTCACATTTAAATTGTATTTCCATTTGCATTTAATTTAAAGTAGAGGTCTGCGTGTGTGTGTGTGTATATCCTCCAACTCCATCCATGAAATTTCTTCTCCGTCTGGTCTGAGCAGGCAGAAACAGAGATGCAATTTCATGCCAAAGAGAGTAATAAAATTGAACAGCACCACCTGACCTGCTTGCTCCCTTATAAAAAGTGGAGACCAAGTGGATTTGAGTACCGAGTAAATAATAAGCATCTGCTTTCAAACTGATTTTGTACATTTACACTGCATTTAAACAAAACATTTTTATAAAATCTGAAATTTGATCTCAGTTTACGATGACATTTAGGATTTTAGGGATATATTGACTTTAATAATTGGGAAGGAAACTTCACAACAAAGTGGGATTTCTACTCGTCCACCGACAAGATTAATGCCCGTGACCCAATCGAGGCTAGAACTGAACGCCTGTCTTTTCTTGTCCACCATAGCAAGCTAGCTAGCAAGTGACAAGTGAATCAGACGTTAGCCATTGATATTACATCCTAATCAAGCATACAGGCAGTCTCGTGTAAATACTAAACACAGACACGCTATGACAAGATGAGTGCTAATTGATGAACTTTACAGTTCTAGTCAGGATTTTTTAAGATAAGATACAAGGTCAGCGATAGGATAGGAATACACAGTCATGAGTTTAGGAATCGCTTCTGTTATAGGAAGACAGGATTTTTAGGATTTCTTTTGCCGTCTTTGAAATTTAAGTTAAGGCAGGACAAGCAGTATTATTCTGTAATGAGACCCCTGGAGACTGATGTAAGTTGTTGAAGGCAGGTACAGCATGTGTCCTATATATAAAGATATTATAGCAGTACAAATGTCCTTCACTGTGTGCCACATTTAGTTTGTAACTGCACTGAAGGTCTTTTATAAACTCAGTTACAATCTGAAAAGGAGTCCCCAGATCCTTGTATTCTGACTTATGCTACATGGCACAGCTCTCTTACATCAATGCAGGCAGGGATATTTCACTTTCCTCCCTCTTTGTGCCTGCAGACCAGCTTGCTAGATGTCTAACATTGTGGCTCTCAGAGTACTTTGACTTTGCAAAAGTCTACAAACCTAAAGAGAAACCCAGCATAGATCAAACAGGCCTCTTATTAACATATCACATTCTCATGCATGACTGAATTCCTTATTCATTAGACCTAAAGCAGGTTAATATCTGTTTTTACTTAATCATATTTCAGCATATTAAGTGATATAATTTGGAAATCACTCGAGGCATGATATGTTGCTTGTTTTGAATATGATATCAGTTCGCCTCAGTAAAATGAAAGTGTACTGGAGGCAAGTCAGTCTGAAAGTCAGCCTATTCAATTTTACAGAGAGTATAACTTTACCTTGATTACAAGCCACACAGTGACGTTGATAAGAATATACTACATTACCATGCAGTTAGCTTTACCTGCTTATGATAATGTACAGAGTTTAGCAGTGTGAGAACAGAATGTATCATTTCTAATAGAGGGAGTTTTGAATTTGCAAAAGTGATCATATGAAGAGGTCTTTTCATGTGTAGTTGTAAAGAAAAAAAAGAAATTATTTTGAATTTTTAATCACAATTCAAGCTAGATTGGCGCACACTGCATGCCACCGCAGTGTCACCCTTTATTTCCTGTCAGCTCTCTCTATTCTTCATGTTTTCAACCTACAGTATTGTATGTAACCGTCATAAATGCAGCGGGTAAAATCTATTTTAGAGTTCTTTTTGATGGAGGCTTAAAAGGCTGCTTATTAAATAGTAATAGATTGTGAATGGAATTCTGGCAGGCACTAATGTTATGGCACTGGTGTTGGTATAATAGCTGCATGACTGCGGGTGTCAAAACCTCTTATTGAAGACATATGTGGCTACATTAGCATGCTTTTTCTATTTCAAATAGTGGTTCATGTCTCACACTCATCTAAAGAGGCTTCAAATTCCCCAACGCTGTGTCTATTGTTTGTTTAATTTTATAATGGAAATTTTGTGTTTTTCAATATTTAACACATTTTTATCAGTGTCAAGGTAGTTTTTGTGCAGGATATACAGACTATACTATACTAGACTGTTCAATAAAATGTGTTCAGTCAATTTAGTCCTCAGAGATAGAAATAATAACACATACTGTCTAGCTGTGGTCAGGGGCAACGGCCATCATTTTGGAGCTTGACAGCAGTGACTGGCTGGTACTTTATTCTGATTAAATAGCAAACCAATCAATAGCTATAACCATGGTTTGTATACAGAATGTGATTTCAATAACCCAATCAATCACTCAAGGTAAGTTCTTATCCAAGTTATTAAGATTTGTTTTATCATCCTTGCTATTATTGCCTAATCACAGTAGACAGAGGGCATGAAAGATGGGATAGAGAAATGTATGTGACATGTGACTACGGTTGCGGGCCGGAGGATGTTGGAGCCATGCGGTTTGTGCCTCAGCCATCTGAGCAACCAGAAAACTCCACAAATCCAGGATTTTAATTATCTTCCCTCATGTTCAATTATGCACAAAGGTCTGCTTATCTGTAGACTGCAGTGGCAATTTGTTCATGGTGTAACTGTGGGGAAGATGCAACAAATCGGGTTTCTTTGGACTACTGAGTTCAGATATTATGTGATCATTCTGAGTCTCTTTTTAATCATTTTCTTGCCGTGTACGAGGACATTGAATTAATATAAAAATCTTCTATGGAATTGTTCCATATAAAATACGTTATCAAATAAATAATCTTGAAAATAAAGTATACTACAAAACCAATATATTGTAAAATTATGTGATTAATCTTAACATGACATGAACTCTCATGACGTGTCATTATTCTATTCTATCCTAGTTTTATTGGAGGTAATTTCTGCTTCAAGATGCCCTTCTAAAAAAAAAAAAGTCTATTTTTATTTAATAATGTCACTTTTCATGATGCAAGTTACACGTACCATCACAAGTGGCAGCCCCCTTACTTTTCAGCCAGTCACATGTGCCAGCAAGACCCATTTGGCTACAACAACCGAATAGAAAGAATGT
Organism: Pampus argenteus; assembly: GCA_036937835.1. Lineage (NCBI taxonomy): Eukaryota > Metazoa > Chordata > Actinopteri > Scombriformes > Stromateidae > Pampus > Pampus argenteus. The sequence continues at coordinate 6,836,108 of CM072875.1, forward strand.
TTCCAAAATTACTTCCTATTTATATGCACTATATTTAATATCTGAAATTGTACCTCTGAGTCAACTTTACACACTACATAGTGCCATGAAATATTCCTGCAGTGGAGAAATAAAAACTCTGACCATTGTGTGGGTAGTGCACTACTTACTCCTAACAATTCCTCAATTCAATATGTCAGATGTTATACAGTGGATGTGAAAATTACAGTCATGAGACTACACATCTGTGTCTGAAAGATGTCTGTAAAGCTTTTTCTGGTAGAGGTAACACTGAATTAACCAGCTAGCTGCTGATGCTAACACTAGTGAAGTAATAAATAGCTCAGAAACCAACCAGCTAGTTGGCTGGTCACTTATGTAGCATTATGACTCCATACTCTGCTCCTCCGTGGACATGAATAAAATCTAAACACACTGCCCCACACCCACCCAGCATCTAGTACCTATATTTGCCATCTCAGGCACAGTGGCGGTGTAGGGACCTTCATCAAATATAGGTGGGTTGTCATTGATGTCCTGCACCCGGATTATGAACTGTGACGAGGGCTCCAGGGCACGGTCCGTCTGCCTGTCGGTGGCCGTGGCAATGAGACGGTACTCGTCCTTCTCCTCACGGTCCAGTGGCTTAGTGACGTGGATGTTACCCGTCTTTTCGTCTATCACAAAGACCGAGCCCGCCCCCTCGCCTCGCAGGACATATTTAGTACGTCCATCATTCCTGTCCATGTCAGTGTGGAGCTAGGATGGGAAGAAGGGTAAAAAGAGGGGACAAAAGACAGGAAAGGGGTGGAGTAGAAGTAGAAAGTGGGTATTGAACATAAAGGGTGGGAAAGAAAGAGAAAGATAAACACCAGTTAAAAATTAAGTTGTTTTTTTTTCCAAGACAGGCAGTGAAGACAAAACAAGATTATCCTCTGCATGCCTCCAGGATATAATGAATTTAAATAGAGGCAGACAAAAGCAATACCTCCTTCTCATACGCTGTTTCTCACACACTTTCCTTTCACTGTACTGTGGCTCATCTCTCTATTTCAGCAGCATAGCCGTTATGAACCAGGATCTCCTTAATCTCAATGATATCCAGAACACATGCTCTTCTGCTCACTCTTAAAGCCTCTATTCACTTACGAGCAGCTGTGGACGGCGACAGCTTACTAGTCTGTGCACATGCAGTGCCCCAGCTATTTAATGAAAGCACCAAATCAAAGGAGTAATAAACAGTAGGTCCAATCAATTATTCCCTAACTAATAGGTGTATATGACGGAGAGTGGAGGGGTGAATGGTAGTGGGACATGCTGTATCGATCACAGCCCTGTGTTGAGCTTTATTGGATCAGCGCCTGGCGGGATGGCAGAGCAGCAGAGCGACCAGCGTCCTCTCATGCAGGGAGAGGTAATATCAGGAAAGGTTCCACACTGTCCTCTGTCCCCTGTGTCAGAGTCACACCAGCGGGATGCGCCCAGCACATCAAGATTCAATCTCATTACCCCGTACCTACGTGGATCGAATAGCAACTGTGACGAAAGAGTGCTAAATTAGCAAGAAAGTGTGACAATGTGACTTGTGTTGTGTTGAGAAGAGCGGAGAACTGGCTATGGAGGGGATGAGGGTTTAGCTCAAGGAAGCATTGTTGCGTGGCAACAGCTAAGTACGTTTGCTAAATGAAATGAGAATGGATACTGTGAATCGAAATGTTCATTTACTTTGAGCATTTTTCAAGGGGTGTGGGGGTGACGGAGGGGGAACAGCATGGTTATGGCAGCTTCCTGCGGGGGTTAAAGGTAAGTATGGATGTTGACAAGGTTGTTTGTGGCTAAGAAAGCTATCATAAGTTCAAACTGTCTGAAAGTTGAAAGCTGAAAACCGTTTGGCACAAAGTCAAAAGTTAAACACTTCACCTTCAAACGATCCCTCGATCAAAATGACAATGCAAATCTGAAAGCACTCTAGCCAGCAGAGAGGGAGCTGTGTGAAAGCAGTGTGCACTAGAAACTAGAAATAGACCCCGTGCTGGTTTGAAGGCTTTTCTTTGTACTCATGTAACTGAGTGCTAGCCAGGCTTAGCATGCTCGTGCTAGCTCGGTTTCTAATATTTCTGAAACCTCTAGAAACTACAGTACATCTGTGTCATTGGCATGTATGTATCAGTAAATGTATTAAGATCACTTTCATTTTACCTTTTTTTTTTTTTTTAACCGTTTCTGATTTTTCAAATTCTGACTCACTTAAATAGAACAATTAGCATGAGCTGTTTGTGAGGTCAAACCATTTGCTTTATTGTGCCATCAGTCCTCCGTGTACAGGTAACTGTTGCAGCCAGGGTTTACATTTTGACCTACAGTTTAGGCTGAGTTTTGTTCTCATCCTTTATCTTATGTGGAGGCCAACTGGGGCCAATTGGCCAAAACACCCAGTTGGTCAGGACCACCATGGGAGCGTGCCTCCTCACTCTCCTTAACGAAGAGCCATTAACAGTCAACGTCTTAACGGTCCTGCAGCTTAACGAGGGGACTTAACGAGCTTCTTAATGAAGCCCCGACCATCATTACCACAGTGAGTGGTGGCAGAGCTGATGGAAAGCACTGCTCAGAGTCATTCTGAAGCAGGAGAGCCCAGCCTTAGGAAACCAAATCCATTTAAGGATGACCTATCACCCTTATCTGTCTCATCAAGATTAATAGAAAAGTGTAATAAGGGAAATGCACTTCACCGGATATAATGGCTACGGATATTTTATGGCTTCAGAGGTGGCGCAGCCTTGGAATATCTTTCTGCCACCTGTCAGTGTGCAAAAATAACCAAATAATATTATAATACAACTGGCTATCACCATATTTCACATCTGTTTAACTCAAATAATATGACATCTCATCACTCTTGCATTTCATATCCCACCTGATATACCATCAAATATATCAAGAGCCAAACAATATGAAGCTACTGGCCACAGAAAGCCAAATTTACTGATGTGTCACCTCTGCTTGGAGAGAGATTTCAGCCTGATAAGCTGCCATTTCCATTTCTCCTGGTGCCTGTTGTGTATTCAACACCCAGCTTCCCAGACTCCTAAATCTCCTCAATTACTTATATTATCATAAGGTAATATGCTTATACTCATATACTCAATTTCAGATTTTTGCAATAACCATAAATCATGAAGCGAGGAGGAAGTACTCTCTGCCAACCTCTAAATCAGTTAAATAACTAATACTCCATATACACAATTTCGCAATTTTCTGCCACATAATAAATCTTAAAAACAGGAAAATGCGATTTTTTTTCAACAGCTGTGCATTAGCCTAATGAATGTTGATAATTTCCTCCCACAAGTTCAGCATATGTGTGTGGTCGCTGTGCTTGTGTGAGGTTGAAATGGAGGTACGATTACAGTAGCAAGAAAAATCACAAACTGCGGAAAATCGGCTGGCAGCTCACGTAAAATGCCAACAGGTGTGGCAGCGCAGGGCAGCAGAGCTGTTCAATTCCCAAAACACATCTGGGAGAGTTTGCAAGGGCACATAGGCAGGTATGAGAATATCCCCCCATCTCCTCTGCAAGCCTGTGGCGCAGGGGAGCCTAATCATCTTCTGTGGCGACTTCAAAAGAACCAGAGGCCTTGCTGGCCAGTCAAATTCCACAACAAGGCTGTGTGGAGGTATCACCCACCCTGGGGCTGGGACTGAGCCACCTCTTTTCATATCAGCCAGGAAGTGTCAAGCAGAGCAGAGGGGAGAGGGTCAGCCAATCGATTTGGAGCAAGCCCACCAATTCAGAAATATGTCTAAAGAAAAAGCCAGATCAGCCAGCAAAATGAATTTGGGACATGGCCCATATGAGTTCAGAGATCCCGTTTGAAATGAAACTACTGTGCCTTATGGCCAGCTTACCTTCCACTGAGATGGCATTAGTTTTACTTGAGGATATGTGTAAGTGTTTTTGGGCGCGGATTTTTGTACACTATATGTGACAGTTTTAAGAACAGCCTTTCCAGATGAGAAACACCAGATGAGTGTGTGTGTGTGTGTGTGTGTGTGTGTATGTGTGTGTGTGTTGCTATGTGGTTGTACTGGCCACAGTAACTTAAAAGAAAGAGGGGTAATGACTCTGGGTCTCCTTGTGCCCTGGCTGAACCTTCACTTGGCAGAGTCATTGCACAGAGTGGACGAGGAGCCATGGCATGACTAAGAATATGTGTATGTGTGTATCTGCCTGTGTACTTTGTGTGTCGCTGAGTGCTGGCAGCGCCTGACCTGGAGAGAAAAGGAAACAGTTTGAGAGCAGGCCAGGAAGTGTGGGGCGGTTAATAGAGCACAGCACAAAGCTGAGGCCAATATCTACACAGCGACTAATAATTAAAGTCAACAAGGCTGGCTGTGATCTGCTCTGCCATCATCAGATGTCTTCACTCTCTTTCCCATCTGGAGAGCACTGGATCCCCATCTGGGCCCCCGGAGAGCATAACACACAACTACACACACATATATATAAACACCAATAAGTGTGTGTGTGTGTGTGTGTGTGTGTGTGTGTGGACATGTACATTATTGTCTCTTAAATCCAAGGGTGGGATTTACTGCATCACAACAATTCCCATTTTACCAAGTAGGGGACTGTATGAAAATGATATTATTGGAGTGAATAAGTTAATATTTTTTAACTTAAAAAAAGTTGTTGAGTTGATATATATATATATATATATATTTTTTTTTTTTGGATGTTACCTTTGATGTAAAAAAAAAGGCTATGTGATAGCATAATTTAACCTTTATTAAACATAATATTAAATGGAGCAATAAGTTTCACACAGTTTTATACATTAGAGGGTGAACAAGCAGTAATACTTTATATGGGTCCAAATTTATGAATCATTTTATAATAATTTCCAGAAGTTTCCTGGAAAGACCTAATATTTGGGACTAATGTGGGAGAAAACACGGATCTCCTAAAAAGAAAAACTTAATTTAAAGTCAAGTAAATATACATTAATTTCTTCATATATTATTGGAACTTTTGTTGTGTACAAACTAAGTGACCTAAATATTTAGATTAAGCTAGCTATTGGTTTCATAATTAAATTGGAAGTTCAGCAGTTTCCTTTTTATTTAACCTTTTTACAACTGCTACTAAATTATATAGATCTTTCTAGGAAGCATCATGAAATTTATTAGCAAATTATTCTGAAATTATGGACCAGAAAAATAAAGAACTACTGAAATAGCCATTGGCAAACAAAAGGCACCAGATCTGTCAGTGCTAAGAGGCCTCAGCAGCAGGATATTTATAACCTAAAGTCATCTAGACTAACAATAACAACCACAACCTTTTAGATTAATGTAAAACAAATACACAGGCCTAATGTCCACATCACAAAACCAGACATTGTTTAAACTGAAATAATTTCCACACAGTCCCTAATAAGCCACCTATATAAATGCAAACTGCAACTTATTTTCATATTTATTTATTTTTACTTTGACCACACTAGCCTTATTAATGTGCACACACAGTTTCCTGTGCAATGAGAGATCTTTAGCGACACGCTAAAAATGTTTAAAACCTGTGTTTTAATGCCATGTCATGTTTCCAGAGCTCAGCAAATGCTTTAAACGAGGATAATATTAGCATAACAAACAATAGAAATTATGGCTCCAAATCCAACTAATAATTATCCTTTAATTTTAAAATTCACTACAATTCCAATAAGGATAAATTAGGTAGAAATACCCCCCGCTGGGCTGAAACAGCTCTCGTCTCTAATCAATGCAGACACACTTAACAAAACACCTTTCAATTATGCAGAGGCACACGTAACCTCATACACACACACTGAACCAGGAGCAGAAACATAGCCAGCGTCTGAAAAGCATTTTTGGCTCCAGAAGACAGATCTTCAAACTGTGACAAGTTTTAAATTCTGTCTAAACTTTCAATCAAACCCGTTCTTGCAGCAAGTGTGGGGAGAAATCCCCCTTTGGTCTGTGCTCACAGTGAAATGTCAGACGGTATTGAAAACAGTCTCCTCTCGCTCTCTGTCTGTCTAACAGCGAGACGCAGCTTGAATACGTCACGGGGAGCAGCAGTTAATTGTTTAGTATTGATCCAACATTGATTCAGCATTGAAGGAAGTTTGGTTAGCGTCGATTGCCTCTTTAATTCAGTTGTGGTGTTGACATGTTGCCCTGTTCTCATTTGATCCAAATCTGTCTGTCTCTAGAGGGCATACTGTTTGGCCTCCATTACACACACACACACACACACACACACACAGAGAGAGAGAGAGACACACACAGAGAGAGAGAGAGAGACACAGAGAGAGAGAGACACAGAGAGAGAGAGAGAGAGACACAGAGAGAGAGAGAGAGAGAGAGAGAGAGAGAGAGAGAGAGAGAGACACAGAGAGAGAGAGACACAGAGAGAGAGAGAGAGAGACACAGAGAGAGAGAGAGAGAGAGAGAGAGAGAGAGAGACCTTCTCTGTCACATTCACACACACTTCCTAATAGAACATTCATTATTCATTATTATTAGACTTTTCCTTCAGCACTATGCATCTCGCCACTGTTCCTTTTCTATGCAATACATTATTCAGAACAAAACTGTGCTTTTAGCCTCGGAGTATGCAAATACCACTTTTGATTATCATAATCAGCTGATATATGAGTGTGTGTGTGTGTGTGTGCGTGCGTGGCTGCTTGTCGGGTGATTGTTTGTGTTTTATTGCTTCAGTGCTCCACTGTGTGGTGGTGTATACTTCACATCATATTTTTAGCCAAAGGAGACAGGCTCGGAAAAGGCCACTGGAGGCTTAACTCACTGCTGTACATTTAAAGGGCAAATCGCCCACATATATGCCACCACGTGCCAAGAGGAATGGTTTTTACCATCAGTAACCAAAAGTTTGAGTGTGTGTGTGTGTGTGTGTGTGTGTAAAGGAAGAACAGTGTGCACTACTGAAAATGGATTTCAAGCAATGTTTATCATGTTTTGTTTTGTTTTTTGTTTTGTTTTTTTCCTGACAGGTATACCGAGGAATATCTACACTGTACACAAATACTTAGGAAAAGCTAATACATGGTCTATATGAGGATAGACAATGTATCTGCAATACTATATTTCAATATATTATTGTATATAGTATATTATATTGGGAAACTATTTTTAATATAAGATTTTTCATATAATTTTAACGTTGTGAAAACTTTTTGCCACTTTTAATAAACTGTAAACATACATATATAGTATTTCCCTTCCCTAGCCAATGCATTGTAATCATATTTTATAATAAATTATTTTAAAAACATATATACACTATTGTTCTGTTGCAGTCCTTGCATATCACCATATGCTTTAAATATATATTATATAATAAAAGCACATACTTGCTTTATGAATACTGTGTCATTGTAGTTGAATTATCTCGCACTCGCCTCTCAGGATGCATTTAAAAAATGAACCAGTGTGTCAGTGAGGTCAAGACAAGATTTCCTTTCCAGCTCCTTTACTCCTCCTCCTCCCTCACCTCCTCCACCTCCTCTGTCACACCTTCCCATCAGTTACCACCTATCAACCATGTACTCCGTTCTCTCTTCACTTTATTGCAGCAAGCTCGAGGTGTAAAAGCAGCGAAAAATGATTCTCATTTACTTTTTACAGGAATTTCAGAAAAATGTCCAGTAAAAAAAAACTTCACAAATTCTTTCACCGCTAGCGGCGTAGATGGAATATTTCATATTCAATACTTCACTGACAGAATGTTATTTGACAATGACGGAAAATTCTGAAGGCCATCCTTCATTTTGATTGTATTTGATTGTAATTCACACCCCTGTCCAGATGGCGAATGTGTGTATTAAATGTTTAACGATTGTCTAGTCTTGTGTTTAATGTCATTGTGCATGACCTCATTGTCTTGCTGGCATCAATCATCGTATTGGTTGTCTGAGCTCTCAGCTCCGGTGCTAACTCTACCGCCAGAAGCCGCTCCAAAGTGCTCATTTCTGCTCTGAGGATATGACGATACGCAACAGCAGCTTTCACTGAAGTATTTTACAAGCCGACGCCTCCTTATTAGAAAACAGTTATTGATTGGCTCCTGCAGCTGGTCAGTCTGATCTGACACAACGTGACAGACTGGAGACAGATTACACATTAAACTCAAGTGTACCATTCTCTATGTTAAATTTGTTTTTTGATTCACCGTCAAGCTAAAAATCTGTTAACTGTAGGTCTGATCAACAAAAGAACCATAAACAACCTTCATTTATTAAAAAGGTTTTTCATGATCTGTTATTTACCTCATTAAATTTTATTATGGATAAAATTAAAGTCAGGCAGAGTCTGTCTGTCAGCAAGAAACACATTTTAAACACAATTACATTTTACATTATTTATGCTCATTTCCATTCAGTCACACGTGAAGTTGAAATTCCTCAGCGTCAGGTTTGATATGTGTTACATAATTTCAATTTTCCCGTGAAACATTTAGCTTAATAAATAATTTCCAGTGTTCAAAAGATGCCCTAATCATATTCTGGGTTATTAAATAATGAATTAGCAATCAGAATATCAATAAATAGAGACGCAAATAATTAATAACTAATATAAACGCACTCTGCCAGTAGAAATGTTTCCTGTGGCTCTGAGCAGGACACAGTATGAATACAGAATGCAGGTTTTTAATTGATGTGCAGGTGTTTGTTAAACAGGTAACAGGCTGCAGAGAGAAAACGCTGCTGCTTATGTGGTGATAACTGTGCATCTTTATTAGTACCAGCACAGCACATGTGTGCAGACAAACTCTGTCTAAAGTCTCTCCAGCTGTTAAAGTTGACAGGCAGCTGCCACTGTCATCAGAAACGGACGTCCCTCCACGTCACGCCTGCCAGACAGCCCGAGGTAAGTAAAAAAAATAAATATATATATATATATATATATATACATATATATTCGGACAGGTGGAGTTTGCCTTTTGGCTGTAAGTGGATTTTTGCAAGTTTTTTTTTTTTTTTTTTCCTATTCATATAACACAAGATATAAGACACTCAAACATCTGCCTAAATATGGCCTTTGCCGTCAGCTTTCCGACTCATTTTTAAAATGACGAGAAAAACAGAGAGAGACTCGAGAGCAGGAGTTTTAGATTTCCCTGCAATGTTGTGCAGTTAATTAAATTAATATCTTAAACATGCTTCATAAACTAGTTGACTAATGACTTGAACTAACGACTAGGCAACTCGAAAGATCTTAGGTCAGATCCTAATAAAAAGGTAACAAAAAACAGTTAAAATGAAGGTGATTCAAATTTAACCCATTATTGTGAACATGACCTGTACTTTTTCAGTAAATATGTGCATTTGAGACCTTAGTGTCAACCACTGGAAAGGATGTCTCATTTCTTTAACAACTTATTCCTTGTTTCCTCTCTCCCCGCATGGTGCAAAAGACATAAGAGATGGAAACGTGTATGCATTTTAAGGGTCTTGGGATGTATTAAGCTATTGTGACTGTGACAGTGACCAGAAATACAAGCAAAATACAAAATTAAAACCATTAAACAAATACATATATGAGGGACAGACTGGGAGGAAATGAGGTAAAAATTTAGATCCCTCTGAAATATTATGTTTGTGGTTTTTAACACCGACCATCAGAGACTTGACTTTGGGAGCGAAGCCATGTTAGAAGTAAAAATGAATGTTCTCATTAAGAACATTTGTTTCCACATTTGCTTTGCTGCCTTTAGAGCTGGAATCTAGTCCAAGAACATTAATTCTCAAAGCTCAGAAGCTTACCACGTAACCTAATTTATCACAGCATTAATGTTGACATGAGAGTACTCCACACCAGCTAGAGAATAAATCATTATTTTGAAAGTGTTGATGTTTGGGGGATAATTGTTGGTGACTAAGACTGGTTAAAACTCAAGACTCAGAGAGGTTCAAATTAATTAATTAATAATGATTGACTGATTACATCAATATATCACCCAGTTCATCCACTGATATTTATAAGCTAAGGAAATCAGATGTGTTTGTCATGAGTGACACTGAACTGACCGGAGTCTATGATTAGTGACAACAGTCTATGTCTGCCTGAGGGTAAGTTGTGTCACCTCCCAGCTTCTACATCCTTTCCTTTAACCTCCCACCTCTCTCTCTCTCTCTCTCTCTCCATCATGTGACATCTCCTATTCTTTAGCCTCCTCTGCCGTCCTCTCTTACCGTGCCCTCCACTCCCTGACTCACGGGCTTCTTTCGGGGGCCATGGGGAGAAGTGGAGCGCACGGTCCAGACCAACGCATAAATATTAGCTCAAGGTCATGGGCACAGAGCTCACACAGGGCTATATGCATAACCATGAATTCAACTCCTGCATAGCGTCTTCACTTCGTATATATATATTCACCTTGGGCGTCGCCCGGCCTAGGCATTCAATAAGATTTTTTCTTTAGCCCTGAATAATTCTCCACTTTGAGTGGTTTGGAACTGAAAGACCAATCAGAGAGGGTTTACAGGAAAATAAGTAGAAATACTCTGAACATACAAGCAGCTAATATACTTTGGCATCAGTGACAGTGGTCATGAAGGCAAAATTTAACCAGATAATATAATACAGTCATTGTCTTCATTTTTCCACCAGTAACATGTTTTACGACCTGTATCACTGAAGTGGGAATTGTGGTTCAACACCTAAATGTGATTCTCACCCTCGACCTGGTTGGCCTTGAAAGGTTAACTTAAGGCAATAAACCAGCTCCAACAACAATTTGTGTTTTACGTTACGTTATTACATTACCTGAGGCTCTTCTGGTAACACTCATATTAACCCGCATATACAGGGGTATCAACAAATGCATTTTTATATTAAGTTGAAAATGGTATAGATGAAGAGATATGTATTCATATACTCTCCGAGGTGAAATATTGCCATTCTCACATCCGGGAGAACGGTGCTTTAAATTCAGTAGCTCACTTTGATGATTTGTTCGACATTATCCTCAGATGAAACACGGACTATAAAGAAAGAAGATTGGAAGTAAAGGAGAAAAAGGCAGGCTGTGTTTCCTTTGAATTCCATCTTTAATAGACTCCACATTTTCTTCTCTTTTCTTCATTTTTCTTCCCCTCGTCTTGTTCCCTCAGTCATCCTGTCTTATTATTTTCTCTATGTGATCCTGTACCCACTCAGCATGGAGATAGATTTGAAAGTGGCCTCCACAGGGGCTTGCAATAAAATGCTATTTAACTGCTTTCTCCATTTTCTCACTGTCTGCCCTACACTCTTGTATTTTCCTCTGTGTAAACCATGCCCGTCCCTCCGTTGATGCCCTGGATTCCTCTGGCTGCCTCTTTTCATAACCCTCTCCTTCTCTCTCTGGTCTTGTCTTTCTTCGGCTCGCTTCAGGCCTTGGCGGGCTGTGAGGTCAGCTTTAGAAACGTGTGTGATCTCTCAGTTCTTCTCCTCCTCTTCTTTCCCATAACTGGCTCACACATTCTTCCTCTCCGCCAGTTGTAAGCCATTAACCTTTCCTCACTTCCCACCAATCGTTTTTACCCCTTCGCTCTGTATATCTACATGGCATTAACGTCGCCCTCACTGTACCATACATCCACTTTCATTTTTAACCTCTTTCTGTTCTCTCACTGGTTTTGATCCCTTCTTGGTCCTGCATGGTAATGGTGCTCTACTCTGTCTTGTTATCTCCCCCTTTCCTCCCTCCCTCCCTCCAACACAGTAGTCACTCTCTAATTGCTGTCTCACCCCTACTGTGCTTGGACCCGGAGGCTAAATGATTTCTGCAGGGGGAATAAGAGTGGAAGCACAAGAAAGAGCAAGAGCTTTTTGCGAGTACATGTTTTTTTATTATTATTGATGAGTTCCTTTCGAGGAGGTGGTTGTGTTTACTGTTAGCATTGGCCCTTCTATTGGCACCATCACACGCACTTTTTATTTTTATTTCGGTTTTATTGTCTGTGTGACTCCATGCTTCTCTTCTTTCTCCTTCCTTCAGTTTACCTGCTTCATAAAGGATCCTTTTATCTGAGTAGTGTTATTTATGTCTTTGAAGCAGGACTTACAAGCTTTCTGTATTTTGCGATGGGTTTCTGTGCCAACACAATGTGGATTTTGCATAAACTACAAGTGTTTTTCAGCGTGTGTGTCAGCCTCCGTTACACATCACGGGAGAAAATGAAGGTTGTGGTTACAGCAACAGCTAAAGAAGATCTCCTGCTTAAACAAAAGTAGCAATATCACAATTTAAAAATACTGGTGAAGTTATTTCCTTAAAGCAGTTACAATCAATATTTTTAGATTAATAATGGAGCACACGACTACTTGTGTCTGTTTTGATTCAGGTTTAACACTCTCACCGCAGATGTTTTCGGTGACAAAACTCACTGTACGCGCTTCTGTCTGGGCAACACCAGGCGGCACACAGGCTAGAGTTAGCGACTAGCTGATGAACACTGTGGAGCATTTAGCAGCTAAAGCCTCAATCACAGACCAAAACAGAGCTGGAAGGAGAGAGAATATTGGACTTACATTTGCTAGAAACAGCCCTTTCGATTCAACGCTAACGATGCTTTGTATCTGCTGGATGTGTAAATAAGCCGCTGCTAATAGGTTTGCCATGTCAACAATTTGTGAAATGTGCCTATTCACTTATTTGCTGAGCATTTGATTAGTTAGAAGAGATCAATACTACTCTGCCTGTTACCTTGGGACAGAGGTCAACTAGATGTTTCCCAGTCTTTATGCTGCTAAACTAACCGGCTGCAAAATAGCAAAATATTGCATTTTCTAAAGTGTCAAACTGATGCTTTAATAGATGATAATATATCAGTGTTGTGTTTACAACTTGTTTCCACTGCCTCCAAATGCACAAACATAAGTCCATATAATTGATATAATTATCAGTTATATTGTCATATATTATATACTGCGTATCAGTTGGTTAATTGACAGTAAATTAATTAGCACCTATTTTGAGAACCAATTCACCCTTTAAGTCATACTGTAAGCAAAGATTTGCTGGTTTGACAGTTTTTTCCTGTCTGTCTTCAAATGTGAATATCTGCTGATTGTCCTCTGTGATAGTTTACTGACCTACGATGTGAAATGGAACTTTTACCACCGGCTTGCAGCCAGTGAGGAAGTCGGGAGTCAGTGCATGCACACACCACCGCTTAATTTTCTATGACAGACTCCTTCTCATCGTTGCATCACCCTGCCAGCTTGCTTTCGCAATATCGTGAGCGCACACGTTGCACCCTGAGGCGATGCGCAGAGGTACAGGCGTTATCAATAACACAATGGTTAATAATAGTGTTATTTATATATCTTTAGATGCTATCTGGCTGGAAGGATCCATTCCACATAACAATAAAAAATTAGAATAGACTTCTTAGTTTGGTGTGTTAGAAGCTAAAGTATTTAATTACTGTTTCACACTCATATCTGGTTGTTTTATATTCATACAATGCTGTAGTGTGAGTGTCATGTGTGGCAAAGACAATCATGTTAATTGTGTAATACAGGCATATTTCACTAACTATGAATTATGTATGTTCGTGCTGATGTTAATGATATGCTAATGACAATAACAGCCTAGGTCCATTTCCTGTGACGGGTGAATTACATATGCGTATCCGCCGACTTGCTAGATAGCTCACACAGTTAAGCTGTTATAAAGGTGAAACAGGGCAAGATGGAGATGTTGGAATTTGCTCGCTGAGCAGGAGAAACTACAATATATATGTCACGTTTCTGCCCACACGAGGTGCCCACACGAGGGGAGTTTGCATTTCAAGAGGAGAGTGAGGGGGGAAGAAAAGCTAATCAGAAAAGGTTTTTTTTTTTTTCCCTTAATCCCAGCTCTGCTGAGGCGTCTTTTCTCCTCAAGAAAAATCTGTGTTTCTTTCACACTGCCTCTGCAATCACTTGAAACCCCATTACAGACCATGTGACAGCATCAATTAAATTCACAATTATCATGGGGCAGAGACACGCCAGCGTGAGAAAATATAGTAACACGGCATCAACGTCTGCGAGTCTGTGTGAGCGCGCGTGTGTGTGTGTGTATGTGCATGAGCGCGTGTGAATAAGTGTGTGTATGTGTTTGCGTGTGTAGGTCTGCGCGTGAGGGTGAGAGTATGTGTAAAAGAGAGATACAGAGAGAGAATGTGTGTTGATAGAAAGCAGAAAACTGAGTCAGACAATTTACGACTCAGACTATTTCTTACCCTTTTTGGCAACTCTTGTGAACCTGAACAAATCTCCCAAACCAACATACCACAGTAAACAAAAACTTCAGATGACAGTATAAAGACATTTCAAGTCCCACCACACCAACAACTGTGAATGGACATCTTTCGACTCGTGGATTTAATGCTAAATTAGCTTCTTTTTTTTTGATAGTGCTTCCAACAGTTTGAAATCAGAGAAAGTGCTTATGAATATCCCCAGAAAATTACACTGGGTGCTGTCACTGTATCCACAAAGTTGGCCCCCAAATTCATTATCTGTTTAGCAGCAGAGCCTTTGTCTCCCATTGACAACACAGATTAAAGTCTTGGCTCTTGTTTCCAGCTTTAGTAGAGATTTGTCCTGACCGAACTGTCCCAGATCATACACGCAGAAAAAACAAAACAAAAAAAACAACAAAAAACAGCATGAATCAGTGTCAGAGGGTGGATTTCTAAAGAGGGCCCGCAGTTAAATACAGAATCACACCTTCAGATGTACACGCACACAGATACGTGTGTGTGTGTGCCTGAGTGTGCGCACGACAACAGTATAGTTGACGGAAGGAGAGACACGTGTTGTGAGTCACAGGCAGCAAATGTTTGCAGCCGACTGAGCCTGTTTTTGGACTGTGTTGGATCTGGCAGGTGGAGCTGTTCTAGCCTGTACAGTCAGTTTCTTCAAACTCTCCATCACTGTTCTCTCTATTTAAGCACAATCACGTCCCTGATTGGGAAAAAAACAAACAAGGCAGCCTGTCTGCATTGATCTCTCTACCTATAGCGTCGGCCTACACTGGAGCAGAGCAGGGGATTAAAAATTCAAAAGCGTATTAAGATCTATAAGAGCATTATTCATGTGTGTGCCGTCACTGTCTAATACAGCAGGGTACAAATCGTACGCATCTCGAGCCCAGCGCACATACACACTCTCACAATAGCTTTTTGGGTGTTGTCCAAGTGTCATCACTATCATATGGGCATGTGTGTGTGTGGCCTGGCGTTGTTCCCTTCTTGAGTGCCATACAATGTGCTGGCATAAATACCTGCTTGACACAGCAGATTGGCACTAATGGCTTTACACGCAGTGCCATCTGTAAGCTGGACCGCTAGCTCTTGCATCTTCTCCATGGCCACTAACAGTGCTTCGTATCATTCGGTTCAGGGCGTCATTAGTCATAGTGCAAAGGGAAAAACAGCTAAATTAAATGTTAGCTAATCATCAGCTCACTCTGGGAGACTGTCTATGAAGGCTGCGGGCTCCTGCCCATCTGTGTGCACCTGGATATTAAAATCAACACAAAGCAATTTGGACCTTTGTCTAACGAGTGTGAGACACTTCCCACTGAGCTGAAGCTCCTAACCACAAGCCCAAGCTCAAACACTCTCACACACACACAGCACACACCAACTTCTTACTCTGTGGTTTCCAACTGCCCGCAGCAGTCACACAGGGATCATTACTATTCATTTGCTCAGCAAACTGGCCACACAGGCTTATAAATTAGCTCATCTACCGCAGCTGGGTACCGAGACAGTTGGCGCATGCTGAGGACTCAGAGAGCAGCCATTACAGTGCGTGTCTCGGAGACACCTTCTGTCCAGTCAACGTGACCTCCTCCACGCTCATCTGCTCACTCTTTCAAAAGAGAAGGGAGTGCGTTGGTGCTGGGAGTGAGACATGCCCAGTCGATGATTGTAATAAATTATAGAGCGGAGCAACTGCAGCCCTCTGTGTGTTGTGCTGGGGGAGGATGCGGTGATAAATCCTGTCAAACCAAGTGTAAATCAGTCCAAATGAAATAGCATTAGCGAGACCTTGCAGACCTCTGACCGTGTGGGAGGAGAGCTGACAGAGCTGACCTACAGGGAAACGAGGGAACACTCGGACTACTCTTGCTTTCTGCCTTCGGGTGAGGATCAATGGTGGAAGGAAAAAGTAAAGCCATTAATTCTTCTGGATATGTCAATTCCCATTGGCGGGTGCAGATTGGTAGTGATCATGACTAGCCCCTTGGGCACACAGGATGTGGGGCCTTTGTTGCGCCTCAGTACACCATTGATTCATTTAAGTTTTTATGGCTACCTGGGAGGCACCACATAGCACTGAAGCAATGTAAATCAATTCCAATTGCAGGTTTATAACAATGCACACACAGAAAAAAAAACTCATAAGCATGACTGTGGTGTTAAATCATACTAAGCGCTTCTTTTTTTTTATAAGATGTATACCTTGTAACAGTATCTAACTACATAGACTTGTAACAGTGTCTAACACATTCATAAAACATTCATTAAACAGTTCACAGTCTTTGTAAATGATGAATGACGTTTTGTTTTTTTCTCCTTACCCGTCCGATGAGCACAGGTTCTGGCCCGGCGTATTCTTCAATCACAAAGAACTGGTTCCAGATCCAGCTCCTCCTGCTGCGAGAGCGCGCCCCCTTCACTTCCATACGTTCACGCGACTCCTCTTCCACCTCTTCTTCAAACACGAGGCCCTTCCCGTCTTCTGGATCGACAGCTCGTATCCCGGCGTCATTTATACTGCGGCTCCATTCGGCAGCTGGGTGGAGCCTCAGGACATGACTGCTGTTGACAAGTTTGTTGTCTTCATCTGCAGGGTACTGAGATGTACCGAGTTCTGTTTGAGGAGTATGAACTGACTCTGTTAATAAGTCTCTGTGGGAATCTGCTGCTCTGTTTCCCGATCTTACTCCCAGGGGTTGCACTGTCAGCTCAGATGGTGGAGAATCATTTGTTTCAGAGGGAACATACAGTGGAAGATGTTTTGTCGATGTAAATGGTGGCTCTGTTTCGCTCTCTTTCTCGGTGCTGAGGCTGACCTCACTACGAGGTGTTGACAGTAAGCGGACATGGTGTTTGCTCTTGCCATCACCACTGCCGGAAGCCTGCATCGCCAAGTTATCCTGCCCTTTACTTAAAGCTGGGTTGACATCACTTAGTGGATTAATACGAGTGTCAGCGCTCTGGTCTCGCTTGAGATCTGGAGTAGTGACTGGGCTTACATAAGGAAATGCAGTCTGATTATCAAATCCAGTGTGAGACTGAGTGACAGCCATATCTTGTCTCTGCACTTTCAGAGCCTCTAACTGTCCATGATTAACGTCAATCAAATCTCTCTTCCTGCTCCGGCTGCCCTTGCTCGGAAAGCTCAGGCTGGGAACGC
The DNA here is from genome assembly GCA_036937835.1 of Pampus argenteus. Taxonomy (NCBI): domain Eukaryota; kingdom Metazoa; phylum Chordata; class Actinopteri; order Scombriformes; family Stromateidae; genus Pampus; species Pampus argenteus. Next base: position 6,853,541 of record CM072875.1, read on the forward strand.
TCTGCATTTGGGAATTGACAATCCTGACGAGGTTCTCTTTCGACAGCAGTTTCAGAACCCCATAACTCGCTGTGAGGTTGAGTTTTCGGTTTGAGTCTATGCTGAATCCTTTTCCTGGCACACCGGTAGTGTGGACGCTCAAATCAGGTCTGCTCCTGGATCTGGAACCTGATTTAAACCTGGTTTTATTGGAATGTAGATCTGACTTGTGATGAACTGTGAATGTTTTCTCTGACCTCCCCGTTTTGGTAGCGGTCTCAACATTCTTGGTATTGTTTTTAACTTTCTTCATATCCTGGCTTAACTCCTTGTTATTGACTGAAATGTGCGGAGTCACTTCTTTTTTACTGACAGACTCAACCTCACGCTTGGGCTTGAACACTTGCCTCTCCTTGTTGGCTGTTGATGGAGCGGCGTGATTCTGCAATGTTTTGGAGTAGGAAAACGATCCTGTGTCACCCGGCTGCTCGTGACTAATCAGGTTTCTAAGAGTCACCATGGGCGTTGCGTTGGCATCCACACTTGCATCCCATTGGTCCGCAGCTCTGCTCTCCCCTAGCTTCACCATGTGTGATCCACTGACTCCTCTTCTCCGCACAATCTTACTGGCCAAGGCACCTCCATTCAGCCCCTCCGACAGGCACAGGGAAACCAACAGAAGCAGATTTCTTGTAATCATCTTGTCTTGTGGCGAGATGTCCTAATTTGAGCGAGGTTGTTTTCCGGTTGTCTTCATTCTCTCTTCTGTTTCCTCTCGTTTTCGCAGCCCTCCTCTCACTCTTTCATTCTGTGCCCTTCACACTGAGCTGGAGGGCAGGTGTCAGTCACTCCTCCTCTCCTCTTTTCTTTTTTTTCTCCAAGCCGTCTAATATCTTCCTCTATCTCACCAAGCCACTCTTTGCAGGGTTTTTCCCCACTCCTCTTGCGAAGTGTCTCATTCAGTTTCCCATGGAGAGTTGAACACCCTGAGAGAAAAGATAAAGATAATTAAGTTAAAATTTTAATCATTGCACTTTGTTAATTAAAAGTGGAGCGGCATAGTCAGGTAGGAGGACTCATAGACAAACAGACAGGACAGACATTTCAACAAAGCACCCATCACATTTTCACAAACACAGCGGACATTTAAGGACCACAACACACATCCATTTATACCTTCATAATGACCCAAGTGTTTTGTTTTGTTTTTTAAAATCACATCTATTAGATAGACAGAGACAAAGTTATCATCATATTATTGTACATAGAAATAGATAGTGTAACACATTTAGAAAATGCCCTGAGCACTTATTAATGGGAACGACTGTCAAGGATTTCTGACTGCAGTGCATAAAGGGAGCAGACACGATATGAAACTAGCTTCATATCACTTTGATGCCTGATTAATTATCTGGATTAACACTGTGCTTTGATCACTCAGTTAGAATACCAATACAGATGCAAACCATAGAAGCAGATGCACTTTGTTGTACACAGCGCCTTGAGCGATCTGAAAAAGGTTCTCATCGGCTCTCACGCTTCTGACTCACGCTCGCAGTGTGCCTCTCGTGTACTCGAGCCTTTAATGGAAGTCCTACGCCAAATCAAAATGTCAGATATCAATCAGTGTGCTTGTTTCAAGAGAAGAGCAGGCGCACTTCAGTAGTATTTCAATAACATCAGCCTACACATCTGACAAGTCAATAATGTGACTGTTTTATTATTTTATACATAAGATGGGCATGTTTAATTCAGGTTGAATGGTATACTTAAAATGAACTTCACGTGCCCTTTTAAATGACATTATTCTTTGGACAAAAAAATTAAAATAATGTTTTATATTTATATATATTGTGAAATATGTGTGTTATGGGTTAAGTAGTGCCAGTTTCAGCTTGTCCTGCGCAGCGTGGTGTGTAGGGTTGAGGTCAAACACTGCTGTGGCACAGACAGACCCCGTCAGCACATTCACTGGGGCATGACTGAAGTTTGGATGTTCCTCCTGGAATACTTTTCAGCTATTTTCTCTCTCATCTTCTCCTCATTGTCCTCAGCTTCATCTCTCTCTTTCTCTGTCTCTTTCTCTCTAAACAAACCCTTTTGATGAACAGAAAAGGAAAAAAAAAAAACGCTTATCCACCCCTCCCATCCTCCATGTTCTCTTTTTGCCACCTCTCCCACTCACCACCTGTCTCTACTCAGCCTATCTATCTTCCTAAATCTCCCTATATCCCCTCTCTTTAACTCGCTATTGTTTTAGTATCCTGTCCTCTCCACTGCTCGTTCCTATCCTCTTTTCCTCTTGCTCATCTGTGTCAATCACAGGCCTGTCACTGTTTCCCTCACCCTCGGTGCACTCTGGAGCTTCAATCAATCAGCCAATCTCCATCCTCGGCCTTGTAACATTGGAAGTGACAGGTGTCTCGCTGGCTACCATCTTGACGACAGGCTACAGCACAATAATTGCGCATATAAATCTAGTCATCAAATGATAAAATACAGTAGATGGGATATATCCAGTAGTTACACTGACCTAACTGCAAAACGCTGGAAGGATTTTACCGAATAAGACATACATAAACGTCACAGAGGCCATTATGGAGGATTTTAGTCCGGGTTTGGCCGCGTGTTATCTATATAATACAGCACGAAGAGCCAATCGGGGTGAATTCAATGACAGAGCTCCTCTCCCTCCCAGAGGAACTTATCAGCTGGGAGTTTGATGGCCAGGCAATCATTGCCACAGGCATCTTGTTAACAAGCCTGGGGCAGGTGGCGGGATGCAGGGCAGAATATCAACATGGCGCTGTCGCCAGCTGAGCGCATATAACATTTTGTGTGTGAAGTTTTGACACTGTTTTTCTTTATGGCACCACTTTAGGAAAAAAAAAAAGATTTTATTTCTTGATTTTTGTTTATGTTAGACACCATTTTCAAAGGTGTAATTTTACTCTGAAGAGAGTAATGCTTGTTAAGCCATTTCCGTAATGTGTTGGTCTGTGTCACAGCCTTTTAGATTGTGCTGGGCACCTTCAGGGAGAGATATTGTCATGCCAGTACCCTCGGTGCATCGGACTCCACAGCAGTAAGTGAAGATAATTGGTGGATCCGGTTTGAAGCACAGGGGAACTCATATTTCCTCATTAGAGTTTCATATAATGTAATATGTTTTCATCCTTGTGGAACAAGCAAGCATCAGGACGAGGGATTTCACTCGTAGCCATTACATGCATTGCCATTATTTCAAGTAGAGTAAATAAAGATGATAGGGTGCTACATTTGGTCGCTCCAGGGAGCTCTTACCTCCTAATTAGAGTTTCAGAAAATTTATAGTTGAAGTATATTCTCAAAGAGTTTAAGACCACAAGATTGCAACTGTACTATATGTCTTTGTACATTCAGTACACCTAAAGCAAGTTTCTCAGTGAAGTGAGCCATAAATATCTTAATTATTTTCCCTTACTGGTCTTATCCCACTTAAAACTCAAATGATCTTCTGGTTCGTTAGTATTGGAGGCAGATTCTTTCCATCGATTGCGAGCTGTCACCAACTTAACAAGACTGGAAATTTTAATTACGATTCACCTCCTTGCTTGCTGTCTATCTTCTTTTTCTCTCAGTAACCCCCATGTTGAACAGGCAAACACAGAAGCTTGTCGCCACTGCAGCACGCCCACGCGCACCCTCTCCACAACAATGAACAAATACACACACAGCGTGTAACTTCAAGCCCTGTTGACAAAACATTCTCCAGAAAAAAACATTTCTTTATTTACTCACGCACATGCACATAAAAAAATAAAGTTCCTGGACTCACAAAGCCACATTCATCCACCCTCTCAAATGCACATTCATGAAGACGCACACAAAAACCTGCATACTCCAAACATCCCCGAAAACACACACACACACACACAGAAATCCTCTTCGTACCCATTTATATCTGTGCTGGTAAGAAAAATAAAGAAAGCTCTGGGGACTGTCTTTGTGGACGCAGTGAACTCAAAGAGAATAAAGGGAGCACTCTCTCACACCAGGAGGGAGGAAGCTGCCACCCGAAAAGAATTATGCACGGAATAACAAAGATGAGACAAGAAGACTGAGACGGAGAATGAGAGAATGCAGAGAGGTTTGGTGGAATGGTTGAGGGTGTGTACGCAGGTGCGAGTAGAAGATGGGAGGTGTGTAGGGGAGCTGGACCCTCCTTGGAAGACTGACCGGGTAGTATTTAAGTGCAAAGTGGCTCAGCTCTAGCGCCGCCTTGAACCGCGGCAGATAAAAGCAGACCTGTCAGTATGTGAAGAGGAAAAAAGGCAGCAAGGGCTTTCACCTGTTAATGTATAAATACCGGCTTTGCCTGCGTCCCCCGGCCTTGTCTTCATCCCGGCCTTACTGATATACTAATATAACCTCCCCTGGGAGTGTTTGTAGCACGGGTCTATGGACATAACAATTCCCCAAGCGGCTAAGAGTTTGTGGAGGATGAACAGAGAAACAACAGCAGGTACACAATGTCACCAGATCTACAGTATATATTTTAAAAAAAAACAACAGTGGACTGAATTTTGCATGATGTAAGAGCTGTGAAATTCAGTCCACTTACGGGTGGCTGTTTGCCGACTGGTGAGATTAAGTCTAAAAAGACAGCGACTGGGGGCTTTGGATTTGGCTTTCAGCTAGATCAATGAGGTTACATTAAATGGCAAGAGTCAGAGGCTTGTAGAACATCCAGCGAGAACACTGCGTGTCAAAATGCAGTACGTGCACTGAAAACATGAGAGATGAAAGAACAAAGGCTTGTTAAATTTTACATCAAGATACAGGATTGGACTGCATGAGCTATTTGTAATTTCCTTAAGCTTTTGTTTAAAGCCCTTCCCAAGTGAATAACTGGCTAGTTTCAAACTAGTGATTTTACTAATAAAAATATTTTAGTTATCAGAGTTATTAGTAGTCACACACTTTTGTGCACGAGTGGGGAAAGTCTAGTTATTCTAACCCAGCTGATGCAATTTGGCCATTTAGCTATAATTAATGTATATTTTGTTTTATTTTTGTAATGTAATGTAATTTAAGATCTGTCAGCTTTTCATTATTATTAAAACAGCTTCTTATCAGGTGTAAAGTCAGATGTGTCGACCATATTCAATATCATCTCTTTTACTCTTAATGTGAGATGTCTAGTTGGAACCAGGATAAGTTTGAAGCCGTTGCAGCCGGCTCCATCTCTACCGTGAACTGTACTGCAATGTAAGCGCCTCTCCTGCTCCTGCTGCTGCTTTATCTTAGGCTACACTATATAAACTGTGAGAGGTGCCATAAAAATCAAATAAATCTTGACAGGAGACGGTCCGGAGAATCACAATGCCAGGAGACGTGCCAGTAGGTCACGACAGGGACAACATTTGTGGCCCATATTTTACTGTCTTGGCAAAGGTTCAAACAACGGTTCTCAGTCTGATTTGTCTGGTCGTAAGGTAAAGTGCTGGCTAAGAGTGTGTGGATATACTAACAGTGACAGCACTGACCCACTGGAGACCAGCTCATCATTCAGGCCTATAAATTATTAAATTATGCTTCAATAGCAAAGTCTATGCATTATTGGTAAGAAGCCAAACCATCAAACCACGGCAAGCATCTGCTGCAATAAAGAAAAAAAACCCACCTTCAACGTTACTTAATTTACACAAACTGAATACATGAAATATGGTGAAATATTAGTAACTAAGCAGGCGGATCAATAGAAAGACACAAAGGTCAGTTTTTAACTGACACAAAAACACACTGAAGTGTTGTGTTCATTGAATGAAAATACTGCTTCATGTTGACTTGTCGACAGTGAACACAACACACGTGCACGTGGTTGGAAAGCGCTGAGCAAGGTTTTGGGTAGTTGCCATTAACAGATCGATGGGAATACAGTTGAATTTTATTGAATCACAGCATAATTGATGTAAATGTTAAATATAAACCACTGTGTTTCTGCTGCCATTGATCAACACACGAAGGATGTTGTGGGTTTGTCTCACTCAGCTGACTGACCTTTGAAAACCGTATCTGCTGCTGATTTGTCACTAAACTGCGTCACTGTGCTTGACCAATTTATCATTGTTTAAATAAAATTGTGTACCCGGGGCACAGAGTGTTTTTTGGCGCATAGTGCTTTTAATGGCTACTACACACACATCGCAGAGCGAATGTCTAAAGTGAGAGATCACTTTTAGTTTTCAGTCTAGAGCCAGTAAGCCCTGGTCAGACCTCAGTGACCTACTGGTGATATAAGGATGGAGCAGGTCACGGGTGTACTCATCTGCTTGACCATACAAGGTCTTTATGTGAAAACAAGAATCCTAAACCTGATGGGAAGCTTATGTAAAGGACATAAAATGTGAGTCACACACATGGATCTGGTCAACGGCGTTGCAGCAGCGTTCGGGACCTTTTGCATACGGTCCAGAGATGACTTGCTGAGGCAGGTGAAAAGGGGATTACAGTAGTCCAGGCGGGATGATATAAAAATGTGAATAATCATCTCAAACTCAGGTTGTGAAACAACAGACCTGAGTTTTGCACTATTGCGTATTTGGGAAAAAAACATGTAGGGGTAAATGATTTAATGTGCTGCTACCCTGATCAAATATAACAGCAAGATTCATTAGATTGAACTGCACAGCTGAGGAAAATAACCCGATACTATACAAGCAATGATAAAACGTCTGTCTAATCTGTGTTTAGCTGTAAAAAGCTGTTTGACAACCAGTCCTTAATGGCAGTCAGTGTAACACTGATAGGATATATCTCTAAATTAGCTAATCATATGACATAAAGGAAGCATATACAAAGAAAATAAGAGCAGGCCTTTTTAAGCACAGACATAGGTAAAACGTCTACAGGACTGGAAGAGTGTTTCACTCCTGCCAGATCAATGAGGTCTTGCAGGGAGAAAAACAGTTTAAAATTGACAGCTGAATTGGATAAGTGGAGAGGGGAGTAGAGAAATGGATGATGCTAGCTCTGACATCTCTAATCTTCCACAAAGAAGGAGGGAAAATTACTACAATCCTTATTGGACAAAACCGGAGGTGCAGGAGAGACTATGTTGTTGAATATTAAAAATCACCAACCATAGTAACACTGACCAACCTTGTGATGGAGGATAAAAAGTCACTAAATTCAGATATAAAAGAACTGTTACAACCAGGGGGGGTGGTAAATTTAAATACAATAAAATGGATTAGAACAACCAACTTTGGTCGTCTGCAGTTCAACAGAGGAGAAAACTCCATCGCTCACCGTCCGAAAGTCTGAAAAAAGTTCCTGAAAACCAGGCTAGTCCTCCACAGTGGGCACAGTTCAAAGCCAGAACCGGGAGTCTCTTTATCAGGGAGCCAGCACAGAGAGTCTGTGACACACAGACATCTTTCTGTGATATTAGTTCAAGCTGGGACTCGTGTCTCTTGTTTTACCTGCTTCTACACAGAGATTTGAAGTTGTTATTTTACTTATTTGTTGTCAGTTTCTCTCCTGACGGTTAGTTTGGAGGTTTGTTTGTCACAGTGCGTTTGGCTCGTTTGGGGAACTTGGTGTCGTCGTGGAGGGATTTTCTTCACTTGGAGCAGTGACAGCGGGGGTTTAACTAGCAGAATAATCAATATAATGAATGAAAAAAAGAACCTATCCTGTGTGAGAAATGTATATAGGTGACACAGAAGTAGCTCCAACCAGACTCCACAATGCCTGACGGAAAGAAAGCCACTTTCACCTCACACAGGTAGGCCTGGGCGCACGTTATTTAAGCGGTCATTTTTATGATGTATGAACACCAGAAATGTATCCTTTAACAGAAAAACAAAAGATAATTTTCTACTTAGCACTGATGATCACGGTTCTCATACAAAATAAATAAATAATAATAATAATTGTTATTATGTCATTGAAATCCCTCCACCTTTAGGCTCCTCTGGTGTTTCTCTGTTGAGAAGTTGATCAGCTTCAATGATCTTGATGTTTTTTTTGTGTCAGGCAGCTCTTCTGGTCAGAGCCAGTGTCTGGTCAGCCTGCGCTTTCCGAATGGTGAATCATGACCTGCCAAAGCAGTTACCAAAATTACACCTGATGCCTATCAAGCCTGTCTCTCTTCCTTTTCCGCCTGACTGCATGACTTCTGATCCTTTCAACACACTGGCTGACATTTCAGAAAAAGTCGTTGGGAATTGCAGATGGACTTTGTCTCCCTAAAGCTGTGTGTTACAAGTGTGTGTGTGTGTGTGTGTGTATTGAAATGTGTGGTGTGTGTTTTGTGACAGAATGAGAAAAGAAAAGGCATGAGAAAAGACGTAATTTTTCAGGCAAGCTCTTAGTTTGTAAGAAAACATTATTATTAAAAGAGCCTGTTGCCATGAGAGTACACACATCTTCATGCAATTGGAAAGAGACGCGCTTTACTGCACACCATTTGAAGATGTATTGTCTACGGTTTCATTCATGACAATCCTTTCCTTGCACTTTTTACCTCACTATTGTTTACCTTTCAAGGGCGTTCGTTTCAGGAGGCGCTGAGGCTGGACAAGAGGATACAGCGAGATGGGTCGTTTCAGAGATGAATAAACACAACACACCCAAGGTTGTCAGCGATGATAAGCCACAGAGGAGATAGGACATAGTAGAGAAGCACCAAGACTATTGGTCAAGAAAGAGAAAGAGAGTGAATAATGACACTCAATATTCCACTTTAATCGGCCCAATTCACTTTTCATTTGGAAAGTGAAAAGAGGCAAAATGGAGCAGGCTTACTTTTAATGACCGTCTGATGGAATCAATAAGCCTCTTCTGAGTGTGGTGCCTACAGCTTGGTGAAACTAAAACTCTGACTGTAAGTTAGGAGATTTGCCACCATGGAAGAAATCCAGGAAGAAACGCAAGAGGCTTTGAACACGGTGACAAAAGAAGACGACCACAGGAAGCATTTCTACGTTGACTGTGACTTTTTTGTTGTTGTTTTTTTTTTTTTGCACACTGGTGATTGAGATACATGTTAAAATAGGCACTGTCACAATGACAATGTTAACATGCTGATGTTATGAATGTATAATGTTTATCATGTTCAGTTTCTTAATTAAACATGTTACTGTGTTAATATTTGCTAATTATTAGAGATTGTTATTAATTTTGCAGGCATTTGGCCTTAAACCAATTGGACAAATTGAAATTCCAAACAGTGTTGCAGTCAGTGCTGCGTCAAGGGGCACATTTTATGACTTTAAATAATAGAAAACGATAAAACATGATTGTTGACTGTCCATGTTGAGTCCCACACGAAAGTCAAAAGATATACTCTTTTCTGGTTTTAGCTAAACTTAATTAAAGGGAACATTAAAAAAAATAGCCAAACATATTTTAACCCATCTGATGAAACTAGAGAGGTGACAGGAGACTGTTGTTGAGATGGAAACTCCTCCAGCGTGTGTCGGTTCCTCCTCTACAACACTGTGTATCGCCAATGCAAAGTATCCAATAGTTGTAAAAAATCTACTATACGCCGAAAATATCAGCCTGCTAGTGGTGTTCAATGTAGCATAGTTTTACCGCTCCACGCCTCCAAAAATATTGAATCAAACATTCTAAAAGGAAAAATCGCTCCATTTGCTTGCATTTGTTCAACACTGACTTGTTATCTGTGTTTTGTCAGAACCATCTATCCCAAGGATGTTGTTGTGTGCTGATGTCTTATCGTAGACTTCTGCATTCACGCCTCTGCTGCGCTGGTTGAACGTCGTGTGAACACGGAGGCCTGGAAGCCTGTAGTGTCACAGTTTTTAATCCCCCTCGCTGAAGTCACTAAGTCCCAGACTTATTAGCATATACCCCCCCCCCCCCCCCCCCCCTCCTCTTTGTATGACTTTCAAGCTCCCTAGGTCTTCTCCTGCTTCTGAACCATAACTGACAGTGTATTTTTGTAATTCGAATGACGTCGCCTAAATCTCAAATTCATTTTGCTTTTGTCTCTCTCTATTCGGGTCATTTTGTCGTTTTGTTTATTTTCCAGTAGCTCAGGCAGGCAGAGCAGATTGTGGCATGTTTAAGTCGCTATCTCTGGCAGGTTAAAGCGTGAGACCACCTTGGGTGAGGATCGGATAAAGGATGTGGAAATTAGAGCTGAGTGCGTTGTGCAGCAAGATGTGCAACATTCAGTAAAGCAGCAGTGCAGCAGTTGTTTACTCTACAGCGGGGCAGTCATCGGCTGCTGATACGTGAGCAAACAATTGACTATCCTCCCCCTTTTTTTTCAACGATATTTGTGGCAGGGTTGTTTTACCGTGCCAGTTCAAAGACGTGGGACAAAGCTGTGGGTGTATGTTGAGAGAAGATTTCCAAGCTGCGTTTCGCCCGTCTCAGTGCTGTGTTGCAGGTCGATGTAGGAGATCTAAATATAATATCTAATATTTTCAGGGTTTTTTTTCCTGCAGGGCGCATTCATGCTGCGTAATGTTTGGGATGTGCTGGCGCTGCTCCAGCAATGGGACTATAAATTCAGTTTAGGATGGGAGGGGCAGATTGGCAGATCCATACACACAAACAATACAAGAAAAGACAAGAAATATCCACTAAAAACACCTCACACCAACCCCAGCATCAAAAGGAAAACGAACACACACACACAAAGAGCAGCAAGCTTCGCCTTCCAAGGTCACCTCTTCTGCGGCGTAGGTGCAGTAATGATCCCACCTCCAGCGTGTGAGGGCACAGAGTGGGGAGCTGAGGTCGCCCTCCAACCTGTCCCCTGGAAACTCCTTTTTCCCTGCTCCGTGGAGCGAGATAGCAGCAGACAGACAGCAAAGACCGCAGGGAGAGAATCCCCTCCACCCTCCTCCGCCTTCTGCATTTGTCTCTAATATGGAGTGGGGATAGCAGGGGCCTCTGTGTTCAGAAAAGCCCTGTGTTTCTCCCATAAAAACCACATCTATGGCCGTGGAGAAGCTTACACTGTAATCCTGCATGACGGATTGAGTCTGCCACTGCAGCACTCTGCCTCTCTTTTTCTCTCTCTTTCTTTCCCTCCTCTTTTCCTACAGAAACTTCTGTGGCAGCACGCGTGTACAGACACATACATTCGTCAAAGACAGCATAATGTGTGCCAGGGCACGTGTGCATCCGCATAATGCGTGTCTGTGTGCGCTCTGTGCATTCATTCCATCATCCCTTTCTTCTTAAAAATAAAATAAATAAATAAATAAATGTACGCCTGCCTATAGCTGCATCTGTTGGAATTTTGCACCAACAGTCCAGAGAGTGAATAAATAGATGTCAGTGGCAGGGAATGGAAAATAGGTTTCCCTATACTTCGAGTGAAACTACCGAATGTAAAAGATACCGTCACACAGACTTGCATAGTACAAGAGAAAGAATCCCAGTGGGAAGTCTCAGTGAAAGCGAGAGCTGGAGAGGTATATAGATGACCTGGATTTTGTGTCCATGCTCCCATGGCATGGATTACTGCGCACCGCTAGAAATGGCCTCTAATATAAAGGACATTTATACGCTCACGGATCACTACTATTAGGAGTCCTCTGAGCCTGATTTGCTCCTGTCCTTATCTATCCATCCTCTTGTCACTCCAGCTCTTTGTCTCTTTCCTCCATCCCGGCGCATTCATTCTGTATGTTGGTCATTTTTTTTAACGCTCTCTCTTTCATAATCTCCCCCTCCGTGTCTCTCTCTCTCTCTCTCTCTCTTCTGGGTCTTAGGAATTCAAAGATCTTTCTGTGGCATGTGGTAGAAGTTATCACCCTATCTCTCTCCCTCCCTCACTCTATCTCTATAATCTTCCTTAATCTTCCAGCCCAGAGTGAAGTGAGAATTAGTTTCTCACTCTCCCTCATCAATCCCTTGCACCTCCCCTTCTACTTCCCTCTACCTCCTTTTTCCTCCTCATCTCTCTCTCTTGCTCTCCTCTAGATCATCCTCACCAGCTGCTTTCTTAATCCTCCTTCTGGCTCAGTTTGTCTCCTCTTTTCTCCCTCGTCTCTGCTCTTATTCTGCTTCATGTCATCAACAAACTGCAGAGGTCATTTCTGCCGTGCCCCCCTCTCCCCTCGCTGTCTCTCTCCATTCTCCACCTCTCGCTCTTAGCGGTGTTCTTACCTGGCTTGCTTCATGGGCACAAACTCTTGAGAGAAAGCAGATGTTAACAACGGACAGCCATCACATTGAAATGCATCAAGGTGTCAGGAAGTACAAAAACACTTGTAGTTGAGGTCAGATTTATGAAAGGATCATTCAATTCAACAGAATAAATTCTGCTATTGAAAAGCGCACATTTATCACAAGTTTGATTGTGTTCTGTTTTTCAAAAGCAGCTTTTCATTTTTTAACCTTTTCAGGGTTTGCATTTTGATGAATTTTGCCGCCTGTAGTGGACTGCACTCAGACCCCCCCCCTCTACCATTCACAGCGCAGAAAGCACTTATCACAACCATCAACAGCAGCAGCAGTGCATACTGTTGGCAGGCTACAGCACCACAAAGAGGAATGAATAAACTGTGAAGTTAAAGGCCAGGCAGGGTGGAAACTGTCCCCTTCAGTGCATCATCAGGGCACCCCACAAATCCAAAAGGATACTTTTTCAACACCTCTCCCTTGGTTCATTGTGGCAGATCTGACATCATGTTGTGATTAGAACACATTATGTACAATTTTGTGTTCTAATTTTCCACCAGGCACACGGCTCCGTGTCAAAGCTGCGTAGGGGAGGGGAGGAGGCTGCACTCATTTTGTCAAATAGGCACCTGATGTTATTTTCAACTTCAAACTCCCAGTGGAACATTATATTTAAAAGCACAGACTGAGCACAGGAGAAGCATAGTAACAAATGCAATACATGAGCAACCACCAGTAAAATTAGCTTTCGTTTTAAAAATATAAATACGTCGCTTTTTTTCCCCTCACTAAAAGTCATTTGTGACTCTAAAAAAAACCCCCCACTTAATTAGCAAAACACCTTGGCCACAAGTGCTATGGAGGGAAAATAACATCCCTGTGCACTAAATGCTTCTTCATGTTGGACTTCCTCTATAGCGCTGCAACAGACTTCCACATCTGACTAATAACTACAGTGTTACATTCAACAAGAATAAAGGCCGCATGGTTGAATAACTCACTAAGTTTTCAAAGTAATGCACTTTCACCTTGAATCACACTTTGATTGGACTCATATACATAAGCCGCTGTGCCACACTAGAGTGCACTCATTTAAATTTTAGAGCCCCAGTGGATGGAGAGTGACAAATGAATATTAATTCCACCCTTTCTTATTATCAGGGTGGTATAATCATGATAAATGTTCACATTCAGCTTACTCCTGCGTGGAGTAAGCTCTCAAGAGCGGAAAAACAAAATGGTAGGAAATACCGTACACTGAATTAGTCCACGTAGATATTACAAAGCAAAGCTGGAGGAAAAACAAAACAGCCTTAACAAGAACATAAGTTACTGAACTATGAGATGCAACGTTTTAAACAGCATCCACAAAGTTGTTGTTAAATAGTTTAGTCTGGACCAAAGTGGACGACTGACCGACCATGTGACAGACCAACACTGCCATTGCTGCTAGTATGGCTAAAATACACAACATGTTCATAATAGTTACAACTAGAGCAAAACTGGCTACCTGTGACGTTTGTTCAACAAAATATATACAATAATAATCTTTGTGGAATATTTAACTCAAATAATACACCATGTTCCTCTACTCCAAATAAATATTCCAAATTTTGATTGTGTTAAAAAATTGAGACCTTATAAGCCTACTTTATGCCAGAACTAGCTACTAGCTAAATGTATCTCTAAGTTCCTGTGCAGTCAATCTGTTCTGTTAAGAACAGTTAATGAAGGCAAACCTTGAGCTTAACCAAGGCACACGCGAGAGTGGGACACGCTAAGAATCAGATAAAGGCATAAATGCAGAGAGCAAGGGACGGTAGCGAGTAAAAGAAAATAATAAAGATTAGCGAGAGTGGGATAAACAGATAAGGAGAGTACACACGTGATGAGAAGCAACAGCGAAAGATATGAGGATGAGAGGAGAGATTGACGTTTGGTAATCCCAGCTTCCTCCTCTTTTCTCAATTCTTTGCCCTTTTCTGGAAATAAACGAGCAAAGGGAGGAAATGAGATGAGTTAAGGAGATAGAAAGATGGATGGGAGATGAGTATCACACTGAGCTAAAATTGATAAAGGCTGATTACGGTGTAGATGAATGCCGGGTCAGGTTGTTGTCTTAATCAGGAGTGGATTCGCCGGCTGAACTGCGTGTGTTAATACAGTGTAGCTTGAGGAGTTGGCTTAATTCAGTGCCTGATGAGTGTTTCAAGAGTGGTGGATAGACTTGTGGATAGTTTATTCTGCTGAAATGAAAAAGGGAGCTGGGTGCTAGTCATTAGCATGCATGCAACAAAGCATGAGAAATCACATTAATCGCGGGGAATGCTAATGACAGTGATTGGCGTAATCACACCAACACGGGCGGAAGGAGTGAGACAACAGGAGGTCAACCGTTATTATTCTTTCATGTTATTCCACCCCTGCTGATGTGACTCCTTGAAAAATAACAGCACTTTGTCTCTGACGGAAGTTACGCCACTAGTGCATTAATCCTGATGATTGGCAAATATTGCGCCCTTATATTCTAATTTTAACCACTTCGTCATCAGTTTTTTATGTCAAAACTGATGGCATTATGAGTCATCAAAGAAATCCCACGTCACTGCTGTTTCCCAACTGGTGTTCTTTTTCAGTCATCGCTTATTCATGTGAGTACTGGATGCAAACAGGCTTTTCTGTGTGTGCGTGTGTGTGTGTGTGTGTGTGAACCGCAATAACAAACTGACTGCAGGTTGCATTCCCGGCGGTATGGTGGAGCTATATCCACAATCAAGGCAATTAACCTGTATTCGTCTGCAGGGATCTCCAGCTGTGGGGGAGACTGAGTTTAACACTGTAACCTACCAAAGTCTAGCTGGTAGAGGGCATCTGTTCAACAAATCAGCAGAGCTACAGTATGTAATCACGTTTCACACCACGCTAATCACTTCAGCCTAATTTATCACTGCTATGAAAACAATCTTATGTGCTATTAAGGGAGAACAGACGAGGAGGAGGAGGAGGGGAAATGGAGAGACTAAAGGGGGGGGGGGCTATGAAAGTGGAGACACAGAGAGAAGAAAAGAAGTAAACAGGAGAAAGCAACATTGTGAATATGTTCAAAAGGCTTCTGATTTGTCTAGTGCACTAATTCAATCTTGGAAATCCAATGGAGTGACTGAGCCCCCTCCTCCTTCCCACCCAGACCTCATCTTCACAATTTGAGAGCAGAGCTCTCAAAAGTCCCTAATCCGGATCCTGATAGCAACACCCTGCAAGGAGGGAGACGTCAACACCATACAGGGGTGGGGGGAGAGCAAGATGAGTGGCAGAAGATGCAAAACAGAGGGGAAGGCAGGCAGATAGGATAATGGGAGAAGGGAGAATAACAGGGGATTGTGTGGCAATTGAACTCAGTCTGTTGGTCGCATCAAATTCCTCTTTAATTAAAAATCTAAATCCTCCTCACTTTAAAGCCTCTACTTTATAATTAACACTCTGATCTCATCACAACCCCCCCCCCCCCCCTCACTCAAAAAGAAAAACAATTAAAAACTTTTGCGATTTTTACTTCAAAAACCATTAATTAAAAATCGCCAATGAACAACGGTGTGATATTGAGGCAGACCCCCGCTTTGCTCATTAGCCGCTGGTTAATTGATCCTCATGGCAATGTTTACCAAAGGGACGCTAAAGACGAAAAACATTATCATTTTACCTCGCCTAATTGCAGTCTTTAAACGAGGGGGGCCAAAAGGGAATTTCTGGATGTTTGAGATCATAGGGAAAGTGGATTTCAGATTTCAGAGGCTCCTCTGTGGTTTTGTCTCTGAGGATTTCCAGTCGTTTTATAGAATTTATAAGGTTATAGGATATTCAATATTACATACCTAAACAATTTAGCTAGAGAATAAAACCTGGTGGGTAGAGCGCCAGGAGCAGCAGGCGCTGTAATTTCTGGCGGTCAGATATCAATGTAGAGGAGTCAGCCGTACCGCCCTCCACTCAGACCCCAGCACTGGCCAGACACCCCTCATCCATCAAAACTCCATTACCCAAAATCTATCATAACAACTCCCAACAGCAAAGAGCGAACGCTTTTATTTTTCAGGGGGCCATAAATACACTCTCAACTTCCTCAGTATTAACTTTTCTTTTGGCCCCCTTTCTCAAAACAATTTTGACTTTTATTTCCTCCTGACTTCGTCTCCCCGTCGCTTTCACCTCGGGCCGTGGGGATGGCTAATGAAAGGCTGCTCTCAGAGGAACATGGGTGAGACATATTATGGTGTCTCTCAGCCATCTCACCGTGAAGCCAGCTATAAAAAATTCAGGACAGCTGCTGCTGTCGCCACTGGAGAGCTTCCCTCTGTCATTATGCCACCTAAGGTGCAGCGCAATGCACCTGTCTGTCTTTTTGCTAGTCTTTTTTTCTCCTATTCTAGAGTTCCTGATATTATCACCACCTTATCAATATTCAACCCACTACGCCTGGCCTGGTCTCTCTTCCTTTCTAAGTCCGCTTCATCAGAGTCCTATTCTCCTTGGTCTCCTCTTTCTTTCAAGCTCATTTCCATTTCCTTCTTCCCTTCCTGTTTTCTTTTTGTCAGGCAGAGTGTGATTTGACCCTGATTAATGTATTCCTTCTCCCACGATGGAGCGGAAACAAGGTGCAGATGCAAAAATTGATTTTGCCTCAGTTATGTCTTTTTAATGCCAATGGAGAGAGAAAGGCATCGGAAAAGCATGCTGTGTTATTACCATGAGTGATGATGTCATTAGCGTGATCCCTGGACCTGTCTCATTGCATTGTTAGCATGTTAGCGGCTCGGCGTGACAGTTTGATTAGCAGCTTTGGTATGTGGAGTCATTGCGCTGCTAAATCAAGTCTGTCAGAAAGAGCAAGGCACAGACTGACGACCATCTCATGTGGCCAAGAATACACTAATCTACAGATGCACATAAATAAATGCACACATCTACAGTAAACATACATAGATAATAGTTACAAAACAGCATTTTGGAATCCAGCAGTGGACAGCTTTGGTTCTGTTTGTCAAGGTTTTGGTTTAGAGGTGTTTACAGCATTGAAAGATGATTCACCACCAATCCACAGACCTCCCTGTGAACAGTTTTCTCTACACTACTGTTGTAACTAGCCTACTTTCTACAGAAGAAATAGTCCCGTTGAAAACAGACAGTGAGGTTTGTGGATTATCCAGAATAAACACTCAAACCAATTTGAATTAGAAATATCACACTAAACCTAATTTAGGATTAAATTAGGAAGCAAAGTAAATCTGTAGAAATCTTTCAAATTGGAGGATGCTACCATAGCTTGTTAGCTGTGTTGCACCACATACTTTCATCCAACATCCTCTGTTGGAGAATAAACTGCTCCACAAGGCAGAAAAGGTTCGCAGATAGTAACAAGGTAGATAAAAATGTATAATATGAATAAACTGTTATTACTGCCTATTACTCATCATAAATAGAGGAAAATAAAAAAACAACCCAAGGTTCATTTTCAGTAGTAAAAGAGAGAGAACCTTAGAAACAGCTGTAAAGCCTGATGTATATTTAGACTGTTTTTCTCTGTTTCTTAGACTAGGCTGCTTAAGGACCCTCAGTTAGCACTTCTTTCCTGAATACGATCAATCTGTCTTTATTAACAGGTTATGTACCACAGTCCTTTAAAGAAGCTGCTATTAACCTCTTCTTGAAAAGCCTACTCGTGATCCAGGTGTTTATATCTAACCTTCCCTTTCTCTCTGAAAAATCAGTCACCAGTCAGTAATGTGACACACTTACAAATCACCTCCTAATTGCGTCAGACAAAGGTCTTCTCTCTGTACTTGTTTTGTTAGACCTTAGTGCTGCATTTGACACTATCAACTACCACAACCTATTACAGAGACTAGAACATTTAATTAGCATTAAAGGAACTACATTATGCTGGTTCAAGTCCTATTTTACAGATTGATTTCAGTTTGTACACATTGGATGAGTCCTCCGTGAGTGCAAAAGTTTCACAACACAGAGTTCCACAAGGTTCTGTACTTGGACAAATCCTTTTCACCTTATATATGCTTCCTTTAACAAGTTTTCTTCTTCTTTCTGTACCACAATAAGGAATCTGGGAGTTATCTTAGATCAGTATATGTCCTATAACTACCACATAAAATACATTTCACTTACATAACATTGCAAAAATCAGACACATCCTGCCTCAAAAGATGCAGAAAAACTCGTCAACACATTTAAATTTACTTCCAGGCTGGATTATTGTAATTCTTTATTATCAGGCTGCCCCAACAAGCCCCTAAAGACTCTCCTGCTCACCCAGAACGCTGCTGCGTGTGTATTGACACGAACTAGGAAAAGAGATCATATTTCTCCCATATTAGCTTTTCTGCACTGGTTCCCTATAAAATCTGTAAAACAGAATTTAAAAACCTTCTCTTTATCTACAAAACGCATATCTTAAGGAACTCATAGTACCCTATAACACTGCAATGCTAGAATGCATTTTTGCACATTTTCACTGTGTCGGTGGGTGCCCGTTTCTTTTCCAGCCCCCACATTCAGGGGGCGCATGAGCGTTTGCTGCGTGAGTGTTCCAGCTCACTGGCCAATCACACCCAACATCCCGCTACCATCAGTATATCCCTGGCTGGCAGTGCCTCCTCTGTTTTATAACCCTCATTTCTTCGCTTCTTTCCCACTGAAACAGAATGTTATCAATTATTTATTCATCTCTCCACTCAATAAAAATGTTCTAATTGTCCACGCTTCTCTCTGGTACCCCATCACGCTCCTTCCAGAGCACTCTCTGGACCACTGCCTTTCACACTTTCCACCTCATGTCTCCCCCCTCCCCCGTCTCGCTTTCTCTGTGCATTTACACTCCCTCCCTCACTGTGTGCATGACCCCTGCTTCTAATTTCCTATCTTCTTTTTCCAGCTTCTTCTATCGTCATCTTTCGTCCTCTCTACCTCCCCATCACTCCCACAACCCTGTCCATCCTTTCTTCTAACTCGCCTTTTTCATTCAATTAAGTACTGAGTGTTGCTGTTATTGTTATCACTAATAATGAAACCCCAACGTCTAGCCTGCTGCCAGGCTGTCACAGGCACGATCATCAATAGGCGCCATCCCTCATCTCCATCTCCAGCAATCACCGGCCTTATTACTATCATCTGAGAGGAGAGGAGGGCACACATGCACCAACACACACACACAAACAGGCAGCTGTGTGTGTGTGTGTGTGTGTGTGTGTGTGTGTAGACAGAATCAGACAAGTACTAGGGGGTGGATGGATGGATGGAGAGCCTGAGGAGGAGAGAGTGAGAGAAATGAAATTGGAAGACAGTGGAGGGGAGTGACACAGGAGAAGATTTGTGTTAGCCCAAGTGTGTGTGTGCGTGTGAGTGTTAATGCTGGGTGGGCGTGTGTTTGACTGGTTGGTAGGTGGGTGTGTGACTGAGTGAGTGAGTGAGTGTGGGTGACAAAGAGAGACAAAGCTAGAGGGAGTAATGAGATTATTATGTGTGTAAGTGTGATATGTGCATACACAGCGTCTGTGCGTGTAGGTGGATGTGTGTTTGTGTGTGCACACGCGCGCTTGCTTGCGTGTGTGTGTGTGTGTGTGTGTGTGTGTGTGTGGCAAATAAAACTAGAGTGGCAGGCAGGGAGAGATGTGGACCAGGAGAGTGAAGGCCCCTCTAGGCTGTTTTTGCATTTTGAATCCAGGACGCACATTGACATGAATGTAATTGGTGGAAACTAGCTCGGTCTGTGGTTCCGTGGAAATGGACACGTAGTAGTCTTCTTACTCTCTGTCGTTCTTATTCTTCATCCACTTTCTAGCTCCTTCTACTCGTCCTTCCTCCCATTTTCTCATCTTGGTTTTGCTTCATGTAGTACTGAATCTACTCATGTGTAAGACAAATCTCCTTTGCACCGATTAGTATACTTTTCACTTCTGTTCTTATTCACAGCCCCGCCTCCTCTCCTTTTCCCTCTCTGTCCTTGTCATCTTAAATATTTGTGTAGCTTCAATATGGCTAAATAAAAATTCTTATACCTTTCCTTTGACCTTGGCCCCCTATGTACAGTATACTCTCCTCCTCTTACTGGTTAACCTCAGCTCACGTAATCTTGACTCTCCTCTTTATTATGCCCTAAAAATCAATTAGTGACTGCATGTATGGCTATCTCTGACATCTCCATTGGAAGGACACATACACACTTTTCAAAGGTCACACACTCTTGTTGAGGTTCACAAAGTTTTGGAGATTAAAAAAAAAAAAAAACCTGAGCTGAGATGCTTGCAGAATACTGAAAAGATCCCGACCTTAACATGATGAGGTTGTATCTTCTTTTTCCTGTCAGATTCAATGTTATAATAAAAAACAGTTGTAAAATGGATTGTAAGTCAAGACTGCTCCACCAAATGTCAGCATGCTGCATCATTTCGGACAAGTCAAGTTTCAATCCAACATCTGCCTATTTTTATTACTTTCACATCTCCTCTCTGCTGTCAGATTTCGCTGTCAGAAGAGTGACAAATGCAAAAGGAAAAAACAAAAAGGATGAATTGCTGGTCACTGTTTCTGTCTTTTTCAGAAAATAACTGGAGTAAGCACCCAGTTGGCTTCCTAACTGTGGGTAATAATACAGGTCCATTGCTCACACAGAAAGGTGTTGCGTTTTTTCACTCCTTACCCGTCACTCATGACAAATAGCAATGAACTGAGTTGAACTATGGCGGTCTCACAGGCCTCGAACTCAAATATTTCCAGACCAGACAACAAGTCGACCGCATTGTAGCTGAACTTCACCAGCCTCTTTACCAGACCTTGGTTGAGAGAGCAGAGGTGCATGGGTTAATCCCCACGTTTAACTTTGCACTGTTACTTCTACATTCAATTACCTCTGGTTAATACAGCCGTTCAACCTTTCCCGTCAGCGCTGGAGAGAAGCGATTTCCCTCTTAATTCTGTTCGAAGGAGTGTGTCATCGAGGAGAGCCAGGTATAAAATGCTCAACTTATTTCTCGGCGTGGTGAAGCAATAGAAAATGATTTTGTTTCATAAACATGTTACGCACAGTGGATTCACGCTGATTGGTGTCAAGCTGATTGATTGAGTCGGAGGGCAAGTTAATATGTGAAGTCACAAGGAGGCAAGCTGTGCAGTGTACAAGTCGCATAAAGAGCTGCAATATGAGGGTCTCTGCTATTTGAACGCCGTGTTCTTGTCGGTGCGGGCGTACACAAGCGGCTTATATTGAATGCACCTCTTTACAACAGTGCACACATACATTTGCACTCAAGTACAAATGACTCAGAGCGTATACTATGTCTTCTAACAGACATATAATCACTCACACACACACACCAGTATGTCTCGCTCACCCCTGTGTGTTTGTGGGCTGTGTCTCTGGGAAAAGTGATAGGTCCCTGCATAAGCTGGAATGAACCCAGAGTTATAAATACACACTGGGAAATATTTCCCTGAACTAAAGCGTCAATACAGGAGCAAGTGAATCTCTGCAACGCTTCCATTTATTGCTAAACTTCCTTTCACTGTTTATGACACCAGGCACAGGAACTCCAAATCCTCTTTAAAGTCTTTCAGGTTGTGGAAATAACTCGACACCTTCCTGCGAAGGATAACAGGGGTTGTCCGAATGACAAATGTGAACGAATGATCTATCAATAGATTCTGATTTTACATCACGCTATCTGGATTGATGACAGCAGTTTCTGACCCTTTATTATTTACCCAGGCCTGCTTTTTGCTGAGTGTGCATGCTCTTTTTTTTTTTTTTTTTTTTACATGATATGATATATCTTCACATTCATGTAATTCCATACGTTTATGCCTCAGAAGTGTCCAGTATCACCACAGACATCCACTGTTGGCCACTCAGCAGCTTCACCAGAACATTACTCATTCACTTTCCCCTTACTGCTGCCTCGCCACGCTTTCATTCACGACGGACTTCTCTATTTCAAAAACCATCTTGTTTACATTCAAAACTTGTGAGGTAGTTATACTTCAAGAGGCGGCAGTGGCTTATTGAGCCGATTGCGCATTGCGGCTTCACAGAGTCACCGTGCATCAGGACGGCAGTTACATTAATTGGAAAAGTGTCTTCCATTCGAGGGCATGATTAAAATGCGGTGTGCTGTGTTTTTGCGATAAAGAAAGGAGATGGGGAGATATGAGTAGAGCGTGCTCAGAGGAAGGAGAAGAGAGGAGAGGCCCCGAGGCCCAGCATGCTGGGTTGCAATCCAGCGCCTACAGGGGGTCACCAGTGTGAGGCAGAGCAGCAGCTGGCTGTGTGTGTAAGTGAACCTGCGTTTCCCTCTGCGTGCCCGTGAGAAACTAAAAACAAAAAGGGGCTTCACAACGCCACCAGTCTGATTTACGAGAGTCCAAGCAGAGAGTCCTCATGGCAAGAGGTGGTTAGAGGTTTAACCTATAGTTACTGGGTTGACATTTCCAACCGCAGAGGAGCGAGTGTTCCCACACAACTATACCTTGTTTCACAGCAGCAAGGATATTATAAAAAAATAATAATAATAATAAATAAATAAATAAATAAAAATCAGGTTCCCCTCAGGTTCCCCTCTCTGATCCTTCACTCCCTCTCACTCCACACTGCTGCTCACTGACTGATAAATATTTATACTGTTCACACTTTAACACAGCCTGATCTCAGCTGTGCCATTTTACACTGCTGGTGATACTCTAACATGTGAATGTGAGAGTTAAGTTGCAGAGTTGGGGACACTGTGTCTCTAATGGGGAACGTGTGTGAGTGTGTTTTTGTACTCTCCCTACTTCGTGTCCCTGATTCTATGGTTTAATCACATGACAGACCCTGGGGTGCATAGAGCCAGTGTGGAAACAGGCTTGGCTGACTACTCTGGCTCCACTTCCCTTTTCATACCTCCAGGGGGCCTTTGCTTCCCCTCTCCCATGCGTCTCATTGCACCTCAAGGTAGGCTTTACCCCTGGAAAGTTATCCTTCCATGCTCTACAGCTCTCAGCTCCCCCAAGGCCGCTGCATACAGGGGCCGAGCCCAGGCTGCTTTGGGGAGGTAAGCAGCAGAGCCTATCAGGGGGTCCTCCTCTCAGGGGCTCAGTTGGAGCTGAACTAGCGCCAGGTGGTGTGGATAGATCACTGGTAACCACAGGGCTGGGACAGAAACAGGCTCCAGGCTCAGCCAAACTTCCCTGCGAGCCCTCCCCATCTCCAGCTCCTCACAATTATCTGCACACCTCGGCAGCCATTGTTAAAATAAAAATGGTCTCCATTTTCATTGCAACTTTGTTCAGCAGCAGTGAGCTGAACAGAATAGGTAGAGTAATTATAGGCGCCAGAATGAGCACTCTGATTGCAAATTAATGTTTCAGCAATAAGAAACAGCATGACACAGAAAGGCACATGGGGAACGTTCCTGACAAAAAAGAAACAAATGTAGGGAGTACTTAACTGCAACACATTTCTAGAATAATGGATTTTCCCTTTACTGTCGATTCTTCATATGTACACTGGCGTGAACTCCATTACAGCCTGTCTTTCGTCTGATAAAATAAGACGGCCCAGTCTGGTTTAAGAACATAAACAAAAAAACAAAAAAAGCTAAAAAAAAAAAAAAAAAATTTCACTGGCCGTCCATTTCCTGTCTACAGGGGCCAGAGGATAATGCGGTGGCAACAAATCGAAAAGCATCTTCACTTGTTTGTGACTTCAACTCTCTGGAGACATGAGACATACGCGGTACCTCGACGTCACTCTCTGCCAGCCACTGATCTGAGGCTCTGAGATTTGGCCAAAGAGTGATCAACCTTTTAAAGTGTCACTTTCCGAGGGAAATGGATTGCCACAGAGGGTACGACAAACGACCAGCGTAATCTAATCACTCCCATCAGTAGGTCATCATTCATGACTAAACAGCTCTCCTCAGTATATTAGTGTGTATGTGTTTATATACAGTATGTGTGTATATAATAAGATAGTAGTCCCCTGTTCTGTTTAATAGTGTCATAAGTAAGTGTGTGCATATGTTAACTGTGACCAAGGGACTGCAGACGCAAATTAGCTTTAAGCCAACACTGGTACATCAAATTACATTATTTCTATTCAGGGGACAGGTTCAACAGTGCTAAACGTGCCCATGTGCTTTGGACTTTATTGCAAAGTAAAATTAACTTTTTAACAATCTTGTGTCTGTACGTAGCTGGAGCAGGGACACATTTAGCCTCACTTAGCATAAAGACTGGAGGCAAGAAATATCAGCGAGCCTGGATCTGTCCAAATTAATAAACAACTAGCAAGGCCTCTAAAAATTAAAACATTAAATCTTGTTTGTTTTATTTGTTTTATCCATACTTGAACTTTATTGTGAACATTTGCAGCGGGATATCAGAGGGGGATGCGGGCTGTAAACTAGACTAAGCACCATCCTGGCTGCAGGTCCATATACTTGTATGGAGCTGACACAGTGTTGCCAACTATTTTCAATGGACAGTAGCTATAGCATGCTCAAAAAGTAGACAGATGACACTGTGCATATAAATATACAGTATATGATGTCATGATGCAACAATATGCATATCCACAAAAGATTAAAAGTTTAAATATTAAAAACTTTTTCACAGAATGAAGTCAAACTAAAAAACTATTATTCAGGCTGCTATGACCTCATCAATATGCATCTAAATCTACCTATAAAACACTAGAATAAACCAATTCTTGTGAATAAGACAGTAAAGTAGTCAGTGAAGGAATAAAACCATGTTAAACAGTAAATGGATTTCATTTTGAACAAAGGAGAAGTTCCCCAGGCAAACAATGGAAATCAATGATTGGTCATTAGGAATGCAGGTACGCACATTCAAATCTCATTTATGTTTCTGGGTTGGTTGCTGTTAGGTAGACTAAATGTGTAAAACGACTGTAATGTCTGCACAAAAGATTTGTCTTTAAATGTGCCAAACGTAGGGAGAAAATCACTGAGTTGGCAACAATGAGCAGATATCGATCTTCTCACGCAAGTCACTCGCAGAAAAAAAACATAATTCTGTTATTTTAATATGGTACACGGATCCCTTAAAAAAATCTAATTAACTTAACAAATGTTTAGTTTTAACATTTTTTTTAGCTTAAAAGTAGGGATATACTAATTGAATGTGTGCTTGTGTTAAAAAAAAAAAAAAAGACTATGCTCTCAGTATCACTTTGCAATACAAGCACTTACATACTGTAAAAACACATTAGCTTTAAAGGAAGTAGACACTGAAGCATCTGATATTTATCCGCCCAATTTGCATCTCCTTGACTTTCCTTCAACTTGATTAAATGCCTCAAGCAATCTTTAGGGTGAAAAGTTACTTTGGCCAGTGTATAACTGAATGCAATTAAGCGAAAAATTGTTTTTTAATTCAGAGCCGTTTTGGGGGGAATCAAACACTTTAACCAGCTCAGCAGTAAAATCTAAAGGCACAAGGATACCATACTGCTCTACTTTTTTGGAGGCATACGCACTTGTGCAGATGCATGTGGGCGTCCGACAGCTGACATTAAAATGCTGTTTCTAACAAACGAATAAGCTTTAGGAGACTTTTGCAGACATGAACATATATCCAACTACATCATTTAGCACATACATAAAGAAGAGAGAGTCTGCATGTGCATGTATGTAGGCATATAAAACATGCCCATGCTGACATTATAGAAGTTTGTTTGTGGCTTCTTGTTTGAGCTATTAACCCTTCCATTCAAATCTGGAATCATTCATATACCCATGTGATGCTTTATTGAATTATATTTTAATGTGCCTACGACTGTTCCATTTGAATTAGTGCTCTTTCTCGCACAGACTTCAAGCTCTGGCACTGTTTATTTTATTCCAAGTTTATTTAATATATGAAAGAGTGAAAGGAGGTGGAGGACAATGAGACAGACGAACCTTGACCTCAAGGAGAGGTCACATCTTGAGAGGGTGTGTAATAGAAAATATTCACAATCATTGTGATGATAGAAATGTTGGCATGGAGAAGAATCAACTTTTCCTTTGGAGTGGGAGAATGAAGGTTGCTTGGCTGCTTGTTTAATGGAAGAGGATTTTAGAGAAGGGCTGTGTGTTAAGGCAGCACTTCTGTCAGGCTCGTTTGAAAGGTGGAGTTGTGGCGTTGTAGTGAAGAGAAAAGGCCCTGCGGCCATGGAAACCAGTAAAGGACCTGACAAACACCCACACGTTCACACACATAACACAAACAACTCACACACAGCCACAAGCAATGCGGACTGTGAACACACACACACACACACACACAATATATCTCCAGAGGTAAGACAGAAATCCAAAGACCTGACAAGACAAGTCAAAGGGATCCGACGCCTTAAGGCAGCAGAGAGGGGAGGATAAGGAGAGGGAGCAGAGGATGAAGTATGAAGAGGGAAGAAACATTCTTGGGAATAGAGAGAGTGACACAGGACAAGATGAAAAAAGAAGGGGGAGCGAAAACTGGTGAAGACGGGCAGAGGAGGTGGAGGCAGTGTGGGAGGAGAGATGTGAAACTACGGGAGAGGAGAGGTGGAGGTATGCAGAATGAACAAGTGTGGGAGGAGTGGGAAAGACACGAACACAAAGTGTAAAAAAAAAACTGAAGAGAAAGAGCGAAAGCGGAGCATTTGGAGGTACTAAGTGAGTCCATGGACACGGCTTAGGAGGAGAAAGAGAGAAGTGTTCTGTATGCGTGCTGGATGAGAGCAAAAGAGACAAGGAGATAAACTGTCAAGAGAGGCCAGTGAATCTAGAGTGACAGAGAGGGAGCATGTATGCATTTAGATGTTAGGCTTGCATGTATGGATGGCTTGAGTGGGGCAAAAATATCCGGCGAGAGATGTCTGAAAGAGTAGGAGAGAGAGAGAGAGAGAGAGAGAGAGAGAGGCAAAGAGGGACAAAGTGAGTGAGAGAGATGGTGGCGGTGATTCGTCGTTGATGCTATCTGGGCACAGGGAGATGTGTGTGACACAATCTCAAATTGGAAATCGCTGTTTCAATCTCGCCTCACTCTGTGGCTACCCGCTCCACTGATAACAAGAGCAGCCTAATTCTATTAAAAGTATCCGGTGAGTGCAGTGGTAGTTGAGACGAAGACAGGGGGGGTGGGGCCCGAGTGGGGGGCTGGGGGTTGGCAGTAACGAGGGTAGACGGTAGGCGATAACGAGGGACGGAGAAAGAGAGAAGGCTGACAAACAAACATGAAAGACAACAGTGAGCCTTAAAGCGCTTGCGAAGGGACAAAGTTTTGCCCGTCTTCCATCGTAATCTCTTTACCCCATCTGCCCATCATCTCTTCCAACCTCTCCATCTCAGCAAATCAGCCCCGTCCATCTATCTAACTACCCATCTGTCTATTTATTGCTATATCCATCTGCCAGCTCTTATCACTCCCCACAGGTAACGGTTCTCATTTAGGACATCTCTGTCTCTGTCTCTCACTCTTTTTTTGTTCACTCAATCTCTCCGCTGCGCATTTTTCGACTCTTCAAATCTATTTTTTCTACACATTCTCGCGTGCCAAGTTAGCTAACCTTGTGATGGAAAGCAGTTGCTCTTTCATCTCACTACTTCAAATTCCTTGCCCAACTGGAGTGTTTGGAAAAAGTACTTTGTTTTCCAGGTTTGACTAAACACAGAATAAGTGGCCAGCTAATCACCAATCAGCAAGTGGATCAATCTGAATTCAGTGAGGGCTGTGGGGGAATAGGTCCCACTTTCACTTATCCTCGGCCACAAAAGGTTTGGCTGTGGGAATTCAGAAAAGACTTTGCCTCCAAAACAGTTGGACATCTGATACTGGAGATTGTCAGTAAGACTAGGGATTTGATGAAGATGGGTGAAAAACTAGACTAGAGCATTTCAGAGTGTGTTCAAAACATCATCATTTTTGCTATTTTCTCTGAAGACGTGGAGACAAAGTAGAAAAGAAAGCAAAGAAAGAGAGAAAGAGGCTGCATGTAGAGAGCTGAGGACGTATGTGGGGTCAGGTCCATTATAAAAAAGTAAACAGCGATGACTCCAGCAGCCAGGCAATAAAGTGTCAGGCTAATGAATTAATCAGACAGTCATTAGTTTCTATCTGCTGAGGTCCAAGACAGCCACGTTTGCTCCCTCTCTCTTCCTTTACAGACAACGAGAACAGAGCATGCAGGGAGTGAATGCTCATTCAGCTGTGAAAGAGACTGTGTGTGTGTGTGTGTTCACCCGCTGCCTGCATGTCTTTATGCTGAACT
Source organism: Pampus argenteus (assembly GCA_036937835.1). Taxonomy (NCBI): domain Eukaryota; kingdom Metazoa; phylum Chordata; class Actinopteri; order Scombriformes; family Stromateidae; genus Pampus; species Pampus argenteus. The sequence continues at coordinate 6,881,979 of CM072875.1, forward strand.
GCGGATGCTAGTGTGCATGTGTGGGTGCGTGCTTGCACCCATTATGCTTTATAGCTACTGCTGATGATCGCCTGTCATAATAATAAACTCGATCTGAAACCATAAATGTGAAACAAGGGGGGAGGCGAGGGTGGTGTGGAGAGCACAAAGACAAAGTCAAACCAGTTTCAGAGAGAGAAGGGGAGACAGACAGACAGACAGACAGACAGACAGACAGAATTAGGTGGACAGTTGGGAGACTGTCAAAGCTGAGAGATAAGATACTTGGATTAGCGAAGAGAGAGCCAGAGTTTGAGATGAAGAGGTTTAGATACGGAGAAGGGCAGTTGTGTAATCTTTAAAATTAGTTGGCAACTGCTGTGGTCAGAGAAGCTCTAAATTGAAATTAAAGCAGAGTGATTGTGAGAGAAATTAGGCAGCGATGCAGAGACACAAATTATGACAAAAATAAAGGGCTCCGAAAGCAGAGGATAAAGACAGTAGCTGTTTATGAATCTGTAAATCGGCTGATACTTAATCCCCCTTTAAATATCACTTCATTTAGCTCAAGTGGAACAAACCGTACACAAGACACCAACTCACAGAAATGCATAAATAAAAATGAAAAGTGTTTATATCTGATAAAAGTCTCTCTCTCTGTAGCTGCCTTTATAGACAGTCAGTCTCGCAGTTGTAAACCTGTAATACTTACTTTGGTAAATGACAAACACAGTACACAGACTGTTTCAATGATAATTGATGCAACTTGAATAGAAATGACGGAAAATAGGCTACAGATCCGAAAATAGCAAAATAAACAAGACAGAATAATGAATTTAAATTGTTATGGGTCCGCCGCTGTGGAGACTGATTATTTAAACAAGAGAGCAGCCACTTAACACTGACTATCCAAGGTCTGACCAATAATGGTTGCTTTATCCAGAGCTCTCACAAACAATCAATAGACTAATAACCAAGAATATGGATTTGGGTAAAGCCAAATAAATGATCCTACTGAGGTAATAGAAGCAGGACAGAAGTCAGCCTTCTTTAAAAGGGACTCATATCAAATTCTTAAATATGATTTTACAACTTGTATTCAGATCAACTGGTCCAGAATTTCACATCTAATCTGTTCGGTATAGTTTAAAAAAATAAGATATATTATTTCATCACAAAGTACCATTAAAGGCATTTTCAAGCCAGCGTTGTTTAGTCTACTTGAATCACAGCAAAGGTACTCTGGTCCGGAACAAAACAATCGCATCAACACCCTTTCAGGAAGCGGTCTTCCTTGAATCCCAAATTAATTTATTCTTTGTGATAGCAGAGAACATGTAACAACAAATGGTCATACAGTTAAGATCTCAAACAGTCTGTGCAGCATCGAGGATTCTGCAGAGAGCACTCGTCCTCCTTAACACACGCACGCACGCAGACATAAAATCTACAAAAAATATAGCAGATAAAGAAGTAGTTGGGTGTGTCAGTAATAGTGTCCAATTGTTTTGGCACATTGTGCACCTGCGTGAATATGACTGGATGTTACTAGTGCTGCTTCTGTAAATGAGCCAATTATTGTGAAACAGTTGATGCCAAATAGATAATAAGAGAATGATTTCAGTGCTTCCATTTAAGTGTCAGTTCATTAAGCGCCATGCTGAAAACTCTTGGTTTTTATTAAAAAAAGTCAGGAAACTGACTACAACCAGGTCAAAACTAAAATCTTGAGCAAATGTTGAGAACAACAAGGAGCACTTTCTCTTTCTGATCGATGGCTGGACCAGAATAGTAAGGATGATTGGCATTTGTCATAGATTTGATTTATCTGGTCATCTCCACACCTGTCTCCCTGTGTCTGTGTTGTAAAAAAAAAAAAAAAACCTCATCAATACAGCGAATCGATGCCTTCAAAGATTTAGCCTAAGCTCTGCTTCGTTCTCAACAGGCTGTCATTCACCACTGGCTGGCCAGACACATCTTATTCCAACAGGAGACAGCTATTCACTTTCTGGCTTCCTACTGTCTGTGGAAAGTAAAGCGCTCTCTGTCGTCCATTCTGAAGGATTCTGACAAGAGGCGATGGTGTGTTTTTGGGAAGGGGGGCAGGGGGTGATGAGTGCAGAAATCAGAGCTCTTGAGCAAGAGGGAAGAAAAGATAGGGAGATGGGGAGGTGGGGAGGCAGGGGGCGGAGGTGGCACTGTGGAGAGGCCCGTCTGTGAAAATACCCGCTCGCAGCGACAGCGCTCAGGAAATCATCAAACAGCAGTTGGTTAAGGGTCTCTCTTGTTCTACAGCAGTAAAGGTGATGATGTGGCACCAGGCAGAGCGGATGAATGTGACTTTTGGCTCGGGTTATAGATAGTCTCATTTTGTTCGACACGGGCCGCCTTTCTTCCACTGGCATCAAGCTGAATGGGGGCTTGGCATTTGAAAGGAAGCCGAGAGATTTGCAGGCGGATTAATCCTTTCATTAGGGAAAGTGAGAAGTTAATTGCGGCAACAGCTGCATCTCTCATGTTTAGACGACTGACGATTTAAACGCCATCTCTTTAAACGGAAAAAAGCAATTATCAATAAATGCAGGGCAATCTTGCCATGATGAATTGAGCTCAAATTAGGCTTTCTTCTTCTCTGTGCCGCATATTCGGCGCAAGCAGCCATGTTGGCTGGCAGCGCATGGTCTATCCAGAGTGAATTGTCACACAACAAAGATAAAACACTTGACTTTCTGCGATGAAGAGTTCCCAGGGAGAGCGATCAAAGACGAGTTGGAGTCGTGATTTCTAGCTGATGAGGTGAGAGGGGAGATGAGGAGAGAGTGCAGGGAGGCAGGGGAAGAGGGTGAAAAGGGCTTTAACTCACTCGTGCAGAGTGAGGGGGAAGAGATGTCGGGTGTGTTGATACACTGTGGAACAACAACTTCAACAGAAGAGAAGCTTGCCAGAAAACTAGAAGTCAAATTATGCTGGCAATAGAGAAAGTGAGACAAGTGTGGTTGTCTGTGTTCTTACTCTTTTTTACTAAGAAAATGAAGATCAAGAGAAAGAGGGTAAAAAAAAAAAAAAAAAGAAAACAAAATTCAAAGAGAAAGCTGTGGTGGAAGTGGGACATGCACGGAGGTTGGGAGATGAAAGAGAGGACGGGAAGCAAAAGCAATAGGACTGAAGACAAGGGCGATGGGGAGTCCGACAGTAAGAAGGCATGGATGGAGGACAAATAACGCAGGGAGCACAGTGGTAGTGAGTGGTGAACAAGGAACTGCAGCGCTGTGGAAGGCAGGGTAACATTCGCTGTTAGAGCCGATCAATTTCCCGTCCCCTCAATAATAGATGTGACGAGCATGGTGGGCTGTTATCTGTCAGGCTTGACCGACCCGGAATACAATCCCTACTGGGAGCCCACACACACAACTATGCACGATCACACACAATCAAGAAATGTCAGGTTTCAACACACACACACACACACACACACCATAACTCATGCGCTAACCTTGAAGCATATTTTAGCAAACGAAACAGAGAAATGAAAAACAAAAAAAAGAAATGGAAATCGTTTGCGCTTGTGGAGTCCTTCGGTGTCATCTCGCTGGTCACATACCGATGTACTGATGTCGCCGGCGCTCTCATTTATCAACTGAACTTTCTGTCTGTTTCAGACGCATCTGACATAAAGCAGCTCATGTAGACACTTCTTCTCTCACGCCCTTGCCTCGCGTCCTTTTAATCTCTCCCCTGCCATCTTCTAAGGGCCCCAATGTCATGTCGCACGCATTTCCGAGGCCACAATGTGCAGATGCTGGTTCTTTAAATCGTGCAAATGTGCCAGCATCAACACACATGCACACACGCAGAATGGCATCATTTTACCTAACAGCTAGCGGAAACGTCAAGCAGACGGTGGAAGGCAAGCATGTGGAAGAAGCCTTAGCGTGACAGAGCACAAAAGGAACAGGCTCTCACTCAGCCCATATCTGTCAGAACCCCCTCCGTCGCTTTACCCAGATGTGTCACACCACAACACACACACACACCCTACACATGTGCTTTATTCTCCAGCTGTTCCCACTGCAAGCAGTGGTTAGAGGATGCATTTCAAGGTTGTGATTGCGTGTACAGTATGTGTGAGCACACAACTACAGTACAAATCAGAGGAGTATCTGTTCATGTGTACATACTTTTGTCTTTGCTGACATTCGCCATATTGCGTTTGTCACAGCATATCTGCGCGGATGCATGCAAAGAGAGGGTGACAAAAGTAGAACAGCAGAATATGTTAGCGTGTATGTTGCTGAGACAACACAGGATATAAAATCAACAATTCAGAACATGTCAGCCTGACGCGCTCCAAACACATCAAATGCAGTAAAGAGCAGATCTGATCAGACCAGTCATGTTTGACTCAGAAACATGATTACTAGGCATTCAGAGGCATTTCAACTGTCCGATCGAGAATGGACACATTATACATACATATACATTATACAGACATAAATAGCCATAAAATTTACGAGTCAATTTGTGGGGGTCAGCTGAACATCAGTGGTGTAGTCGTTGTCGTAGCCTGTGATCACAGAGGACAAAACGCAACAGAAAGCATCTCATGCACAACCACTGTCACCAACAGTCATCCAGCACACATTAACATGTAATCCCTATGTTTGGATACAACAATGATTTATTTACTCGTGGATAAGGAGAGATGTCAAGCAGACGTAGGAACAATCTGTTTCTACAGGGCTACGCTGGAATTTATGCACGCTGCAGGCTTTTAAATGGTGTGTCAGTCATGGTTGTGAACAGGGGGCGGGGGGGGCACAAAAAAAAAAGCCAATTTCTACTGCAAGAGACACTACCACGCAAGTCTTTCACCAAAAAATAATACTGGTATATATTTGAGGGGTTCAGTTCAGCTCAGAGTGAATTCAATCTCTAAAAAAAATATTTCCTTGCACTGTATGACCTTTGCAACTGGATTAAATATATTATTGACATCCAGCTGATGCTGGTACTTACCGTAGTGAACCCCTCGACTGACAAATTGATTTATTTAGCTTGATGCGGTGTACTAGGTATTAATTCAGCTGTTTGTGGTTGGCGATAACAATGATTTCAATTATTCTGTGCCAAAATTAACACACCAAAACATGTTAAGTCTTTAAGTTGACTTACAAAAAAACATGAGCAGCTCATCCAGCTCCACTCTAACCGGTGGAAACAGCTGTCAATAGGCTCAATATCTAGGTTGATTCAGAGGTGTGGAAACCTGCAGGGGAGATGACTGCTTTCATCCTGTCTAGAAACTGAGATGATCAAGGTGTAATCAGCTAATTAAGTGCAAACACCTGCGTGGGTTATAACGTGCTGTAGGTGTGCAGAGGTTTCTGGGCATTCATAGTTTAATGGTTATATTTTCTGTGTACTATTGCGATGTTTTCTGCCATGCATGTGAATATCATTGACTCCTACACATTAAAACAACTTGTTATTTTTAGAGACTACAATGCACAAAGTTCAAACCGTGCCCTCTTTCTATTTGTCGATTTGTGTGTTTGTGTGTCTATGTTCTCACCCTGCGATAGACTGGCAACTTGCCCGGGATGTTCCCTGCCTTCTGCCCAGTGCATGCTGGGATAGGCTCTGGCATACTTATCACCCTGGACAGGAATAAGTTAGCATGTTAAATGAATGGTTGCCGAAATCCTTCTTCGTTATTCGGTTTTGGAATTCTTTGGAGTTGTGCAGATCCCTAAAGAATGTGGTATTCTGTTTTCACACTGTTCAAGACATTGCATATTAATGTTTTCCACAATATATAATTGGAAAAAAAATACTAAAAAATGCATCATGTAAAAAGGGTAAAATCAAATATACATTGATCACTAGAAGCTCCTTTAAATTTTCAGGTCCCCTTTCATGTAGCATTTCTACTTTTTCAGAGCAACATTACTTGGGCTTTTATTAATAGTCATGCTGTATGCTTAAAAATAGCTAGAATAAGTGTACAGACACAATATGCTGCAGGGGGAAGTATTATGATAATAAAAAAGTATAAACGGCATTTCTAGGGCAGGACCGAGGGAGGAAAACTGCTTCCCAGGAATTGAGCTCGACTCCCCAATGAGCAGCTAACTTTGTGTGCAGCAGTCCTGTGTGTACTGACTTGAAGAGAGACGAGTGACAAGACTGTAAAGAACAAACAACCTTTCTGCCTAACACCTTGTAAAACATAACACAGAACAGATTCTCCATCCAAAGCATGCTCTGTCAGCCTCAAAACATGATTCCGGCATTGTAGTGCTGTAAAGTCCCTGCCATGTAGGCCAAGCCAAAACAAATGTGGTGTCAATGCAATAATAAACGAGCTTTGTGTTTGAGTGTGCGACCATGATAATTAGTCTCAAGACGGTATGTTAGCAGAGAGAAGGCTCATAAAATATAGAGGCCATTTGGCGTGCACTCAAGAACAAATCTGTATTCTAAGAGCGTAGGCTGTTACACTAATGTTGTACACAGTTTAAATCTGGCAGGGGCACAGTCAGAAAACTTTGTTTGGTGGAAACATGCTGACAGTTCTCGGTGGCAGGCTAGAAATGTTACTGAGTCAGCATGCAAACGTAGACGTGCACCCGCTCTCAGACACACGTGCAAATATCCCACACGCTCCACAAAATTCCTTTTTGTTGACTTGATTGCACATGTGCCCGGGAGAGCGCGCGCATCACCATTCAAGGTTCCTGACAAAATTGAGGTTGCCACTGAACAGCGCAGCAACTCAAGGTCAGCGAGATGATAATGATGTCTATGAAGTCTAAATCCGCAAAATAACATTCCCTCTGTATCTCCCCAAGTGCCTGCCTGCTGAGCAAGCCTCCATTGTGACCAAGTGTGAAAGGTCTGGTTCGCAATTTCTGCCACATCACATTGTGCAGCGGAGATGGGGAAGCAGGCTGAGGAAAACACACATAAACCAAAGAGTCCATGGGCTCATAGTGTTATGTGCCATTAACAGGCAGGCAGGTACAGTTTCAAACACTGAATTACAAGATTATCATCCCAACCCTCCGGCATCAGCGGGGGATGCGGTGACATTTTGACAACACTAAATCACCTCATTCTGTATCTGTTCCTGTTTGCTTATGGGAACAAAGAAATCTCCAGCGGCTGAGATCCGGGAAAACACTGCAGCAGAATAAAAAGGTGTAGCAGAGGTCTGTGCTGCCCGTTGGGTGGTCCAGAAGCTCCTGGTGGGCTCTTTGGTTCAAGATGCTAGCCGCTGTTACGCAGTTTGTTTTCACAGCTTCAGTTCAAACACACCCCACCCCCTGCCATGAAACCCCCTTCTGAGAAACAGCAAATACATCTTCACCATCTCCTGAGAAACTGGCAAATATAGCAGAAAAGAGACTTAGTATGTCTTTGAACATTTAAGGCTATTTTCCCTCTTGTCTTTTCACTTCTATTGCATTAATTATGCATATAAAATGAGACTTTTTGATTAAGGCATCTGCAGCGCAGCTCAGCCATGGATTTTTAGAAGGGAAACTTGCCGGGATTAATTGAAGTATACTTTAATAACAATCAAACGCAAAAAAATCAGTAACAATGGGACACGATTGGTGTTGCTGTAAGCACACACACACACACACACACACCTGGGCAGCCACACTCATACGCTGTGGCTGAAAACTACATTCAGCAGATCTGTGTAGATAATGTAGATACAGAAATAAAGAGGAACACACACACACACACACATATCAGTGGATTATACATGATGCTTCAGAAAAGCAACCATGTGCATCAGAGTATGACAGGGACTGACCACCATTATTACCAAAGTTCTCCAACACACACACGCATGCATAGCCTCAACCCCAAAGTGCTGCTACACACCCAATTACAATTAAATTCTGTGCCCGGTGCTCCTCGGGGGCCAGGCTATCGATGATTCATTTTGCTTTTTATCAAAGAAACAGGAGTGCCATTAAAAAGAGATCAGTCAGCCACCAGGCATGAGGGGTCTGCTTCTAATTGGTCATTCATCAAAAAGCCTTCTCAAGTAGATCGCAGCGTTGAAATATCACGCATGACAACTGAACTGCACCGCATTAATTACGCTACTGATGAACCTCATGCTCTGCAGCTCGCCACCTTGTGATTGTAGAGAGGCTGACACATGTACATATGCACCGAAATGCACGAGAAGAGAGTCGGAGCGCTGTCAGAAATGGCAGCTGGTTGTATAATACTTAACAGGATACAGTGCGTCATTCCCAACCAAGAATTGTGGTATTTATCAATGTAATTTGACACTAAGATAATTATGTACAAATGTTCCCTTTGCTTCTGTATTTTTAGATTTAAGAAAAAAACAAAAAAAAGCCCTCCCTGGGGTGCTGCCACTTCATCAGCTCAATATTGTCAGTGAACCTTTGAAAAGATGCCTTCAACCATTTCACTTCACAGCACATCCATCGTGTTTTCACATAGACACAGCGCTGGTTTGAAAGGATATTGTCTCTCGGTTGTCTGTGTTCAACTTAGCAGCCATCAGGACACACAGATGAAGCATTTTGAGCTCCATCTCTCTCCTCTCTCCACGTGCAGGGAATTCTCCCTTTCATCCATTTCCTGATGCGCTCTAACCAGACAGTTTTCGGTCATGTCCCAGAATTATGCGTGCTAGCTCTCTAGCTTCCCACACACACACACACACACACAAACACAAACACAAACAGCTGCACATCCGCTGACAATTCATCCATCTCTGAATCTCTCATTTTCTGGTTTGAGCATTTTGGTGCTTTTTTTCTACTTCTGAGCTGCTGGATCAGCTGGGGCTGAGTTCACCACTAAGCAGTTGCCCAGAGGCCAAGAAACAGAGAGGCAACCGCTGTTGTGTGTGGTTACTGAGCAACTACAGGGTTAAAACAGGCATAAAAAGAGTCAAATGTAAGCTCGTTTGCATGTGCCCTAGCACATACACATTTATATGAGATGTTTCCTTTAGGCACAAGACTGATGAAGAAGGAATCTTCAAAGTAACAGAGTGAAATCCAGATGGTGTTTGATGTGTGGATAATGATTTAGGTAAGGCGACGCAACACTTTCTCCACATCCAAGCTCAATAGAAGCCTGAAACTGTTGTGTAGACTTGAGCATGAAAACCAGAAATTTAGAGCTTTACGAGGCATGGGAAATGGAGCTCTGAAGTGCAGATTTTCCCTAAGCCCGCCTGTCTGTGTAACTATACTTTTCATACATCAAGCAGCGTGAACCACGTAAGCTCGTCTCTCAGAGGAGCACCATGAGGGAATTGAACTTGTGCCCTTGCAGAGTCCTGTGCATGTCAGTCCCTGCACAGGAGCTGTGGGTTAGGCACTGCAGCTATCAGTTCATCACTGTCATACAGTAATTCAGTATGTAATGTGCCTTTAAGTCCCCAAGAAGCAAAGGAACAGACACACTGTCTACACAGAGCATGCTAAACCCAGTCAGTGTCCTGCAGGACTGGCTATTTAACACAGGAATAAGCCAATTATCTTCATGGAGTAGGCAAATTTACAATAGGATTTATTCAATTCCTAAAGGGCTCCTATGTCAAGGGTGGCAGCTTGTACTAGATTTCTTTCTGTCATGGCCCCACACACACACACACACACACACACACGTATACAACTGATGTGATACATGCAGCCGTGCAGATGCGCATTACCACCAGCGCAAGCAAACACCTACACAGTCGCTCCTACTTCAGGCACACGCAGCGTTTCTTAGAATTACTGACAGCCTTGATAAACACGAGCCAAAACACAGAAGTGATAAATACCCCGGAAAAAAAATGAGCTACCTTATGTGCGAGGAAATGAAGCAAATGTTTCTTTTCAAAAGTAAATGTTCAGGAAAAATAGTTCATTTCCAGAGTATGATCAATTAAATTCCAAAACACTGGTTACAGTCATTGGCACCTTTTGTTGCAAAGCGTATTAAAGTCTCTCTTAATTGTGTTAAACCATGGTGAAATTATTTAAGGAGCTACAGTAAATGCCTTCAATTCCATATGTGCTCATGAAGTGAGAAATCAGGATAATGAAAACTGTAAAATTGAAAACTCCATCCCAAATCTATCACGTGTAATATTTGCACCAGAACTAATCACTTCAGTGTTGAGTTTAAATAGAGAAAACCAAATTAAACATTTAATATCATGATAAAAGATACCTTGCTGCTGCTGAAGTGTTAATTGTAGCCTCTTCTATTTCAGCGCAGCTCTGTGAGATCCGACCCTCCTTATGGATTCCACCCTCATTATCCTCGTACATGTAAGTAATGCAAGCTGAACTGTGTGACTGATATGCCTGTTCTTTGATCTGTTCATTGCTGGTACACTTTAGTCCGCCCACCAACATGACTCACAGTTTAAAAAGGAATGTTATGAGCAAGCTAATCTTCCTGGGCAAATCTCCATACCAAAATTCATGTGTCCTTTATAAAGTGAGCCTAACTTAAGTTACGTGGGAGGGATTGTAGCCGTTGTCCTAATGCAAAGGCAAGTAAATAAAAATGGTTATATGCTGGAGAAAAAAAATATTTCAAGGCTGCCAACAGCCTGACAGGAGAGAGAGTGAGTATTTGACTGATAGACAAGCTGCACAAATGTGCGATTTACATTTTGCTTTCTTGAAAGTATTTCACGTTTATGGAAGAAAAGGCTTCAAGGATGAGGACTCTCTTCTCCTTGGATAAATAGTATCAATGGGTATAAAGATTCACAGTCACACCAGCTCCTTCAAAGTCGACCTTTAAAACACTCATAAACTGACTGACCACGTGCAGCACTCCAGAAAAGTACTATCCTCACTTTGAAATGTAGTCAGTAAGAGGAGCATCATAGATCATCAGTAAAAAAAACAAAAACTAGCAATGTGGCAACCTGAGAGGAGTAACTTACTTTGATACACAGTAAAACATATTTAAAAATGATCAAATCAAATTAGAAGCTAAGATTTCCCACAGCAGTCAGTTCTTTGAACACATAAAGAAGAAATGAATATCAACCATTAAGCTCCTGATAAGACAACAAACAAGCCACCCTTTCAAGTTCAAGTACTGTGTGGTCACTGGGATTTGTGAGTGTAATGTAAATACTGAATTTACTTTGTAATCCCTGTAATCACTACGCGTTGCAGGAAAAGGTAATCGCATTACTGCAACAACACTGTTTTCAACTTCATTCTTTGCTGCCAATTTCCTTCATCTTCAGGGATCGTGGGGGAATGTAATTATTTACTTAGTGTTCTTCTGCCTCCTACACTATAAACACGCTTAATGTTTGTGCACCTGACACATGTAAACATTGAAATCTTTCCAATAGAATTTGAAAGAAATATAAGGAAATGTCCAGAACCATTACCCAGCAACTCCTGGATCAAATTCAACTTTCCCATCAGCATTAACTAGAGAAAAGTTTTTTGTTTTAGCTTGCTTCTCCAATACTTCAGCCAGTGGAAGCAAGTCCATAACCAACACACACACACAACCAACCAACCAATCAAAAGTCATATAAGACTTCTTGCCTCCCTCGCTCTCGTTTCTACACAGTGGGGTATAAATGTAAATACATACACACACACACACACTCAGCCCCGAGCAGCCTCCTGTCTTACTGTATAATAATGTCTCCAGTGGAGCGAGCTGCTGTACTTTTTTCACTAGAGTCCTTCTTCATCCCACCCATCCAAACAGCCATCCACCACCGAGCAGGGAGTTTCGTCCACCAATCCAACATCCCGTACTGAAATTCAGTCCGCTCCGGCAGTAATACAGACCCCCTGCTGACAGCAAGCACAGAACGCACCTCCATACTTAAATTCTTATCGAGGAGAGAAAATTGAGAAAACTCAGGTTAATGCGAGAGTGCGCATGCGCGTGTTCGCTTTCTAGAACGCCGTTTGAAGCTTGTGATGATGTCGCAGAGGACTGTGTGTGGCCCTCTCTCCCGAAGACGTGCGTACAAAGATTATGCATCCCCACCAGCCTGCATTTGCCACACGCACGCGAGTAAACAGCAATGTTGATCTGAAAACAATCAGACCGTGACAGACTCTGCAGCACCATCCCACAGGCTTCCACAAAGGAAAAACACTGCACCGCTAGACATAGCCATTTCCTCTAAATGACCGCTCACCTCCCCTCCCTTCCTCTCATCGCCACCAGGGAGAGAATGGCTCCATGTCTCGACATAGCGCTGCTCAGGATGGGGTCAGCGTGTCCTGCGCTAACCTCTGTCGATGGATGCTGGGGACATGGCGTTGCATCTGGGGATGATTGGGTGGGTGGGGGGTGGGGGGGTGAAGGACATTCCAGCTAAATCCACCACTTTCCTGGGAGATGCTTGTTATGAGATCCAGGCTAACCCTTGGTGGATTCCCAGTCTTTAAAAGTCAGCATCAGGAATCATGCGTCTTCTCCTCCTTTGATGCACTCTCACCATCAAAGGGCAGCGAGGGAACGTATAGAGCATCATCCTTTACATCTATCAGGAGTTTAAAGGGGGGCATCACGTATGGATGAAAGATTACTTGTCAGTTACTTGCCTTGAGTAGGTAATTGGAGATGATATAGTTGAGATTCAGTTCCTTGCTAAGTCACTGCAGAGTCATCTGCTTTTCACTCCCCCTTCAAAAGACTGACACCAGAGAAAGAGAGTACCCCGCAGAAGGTTTTATACAGCTCATTCCATTTTCTCCGTGCCTGGAAAGCAAGAAGACGGGAGTACAAGCAGGATCTGAGGCGATGTTAGATCCTGGAAGCTCCTTGTTTCCTTTCCCGTTTGAAACAAACGGAAAGGGAATTCTGCCATCACATTATGTCTCTGCTCAAGGGCCCTAGGGAATGTTCACGTCTTGAGCGCTAAGCATTTATTTCCTTGTTCTCCAAGAGGATCCCTGTGAGGCCGTGTTGTCTGATTCATTTCACCGAATTGTCAGCTAATGAATGGTATGCGTCCGTCGACTGCCACACACTGCCAGAGGAGAACCCCCATGGGTGCTAATCTTGGGGGTTCTTCCATTCTCATTAGGAGGGAATCAAACCGAAAGAGAGGCTCACTGATCATTTACTATGTTCCCTGTGTGCGTTTCCCATAGAGAGGGGGGGGGGTCTGAAGCCATTATTGCTCGCGACAGAAGGGTGATCAGCATGTTTAGAGGCGTCTCTAACATATTCAACAGCACATCATTAATGGAGTTGCAGGCAGTGGAGTCTCCAGAACAGTATTAGTAAGTAATCTGTCTTCCTGGCAAAATTTTGCAAGGCACCCCAGGCAGGAGCGGAAACAAGGTTATGTAAGATTGGTGGGGAAAAATGGTCTTCAGTCAAGACATGGATTAAAATTCTGTGCCAGCTCTTGTTTCTGTCTTGAACTCACATATACTTTTGTACACGTCCTTGGTGGTGGGGGGGGGGGTGTCTGCCAGTCCATCCTACGTTCTCTAGCTACTCCAACATCTAACCCCTTCCTCAACTGCCGGCCATAATACAAAGTAATGTCCGCTAATGGGATTTGGTGTGTCCCTCTCTTGTCACAACAACAGCACCTCTCTTTCCAGCTTCGATTCCTCAGGCACTTTTATTGCCAGCATAAGTCACCGACTCAGTGCGACTTGTCTGTTTCCAGGCGAGCCAGCCTCGCCCCTTCCTGTTCCTCTCTACTGTCTTTCCTACTACTCTCCATTCATTTTCCAGTCCTCCAATCTCTCCTCGCGTTCTGTCCCATCCCTACCTCTGTCCACCTTTCATCTTCTCCCCTTCCTCCATCTAACTACCTCTCTCCTCTCCTCCTTTGATATCTCCTAACCTATCGCATTCTCCCTCTCCTTCCCTTGCCCTGCTCTACAGATCACTATCACACGTTGGTCCCCATCTGGATAAATGCATGAGCTATGTGGTGTAAACAATTACTAACTGAATGATGACACACAGATTGCTGCACTGTCTCTGTCCAATCACTAGTCTCCCTCAAAAAGTGGCCATTGGCTGAAAAAAACAGAAAAGTACTCATGCAATCAAAAATACAGAGATAAACATATGAATAAATGTGCATGCATTATAATACACACACACACAAACAAATATAGAGTCATGGTGTTCACACATATTGGGCTGATTGTACCCATTTACCCTGGTGCAACTGTGATGTATAATACATGAGCTTTCCACATACATAAACATGTCTCACACTGATCAGAGCCATTACAGGCGCTAAAGGACCATCATGCGTGTGTGTTTGTCAGTGTGTAATCACAGGCGTGTGTGTGTGTGTGTGTGTGTATGTGGGAGCCATTCACATTAGTTTTTTATGTATATATGCTCAACAAGAGGCCATAAGAGCGCAGATTTCCCACTCGAGAATTGACCCAGCTGCAGAGATGACTGTATCAAAAGCTGGCTGTGCTCTCTGCAAACATCAAGAAATTATATGACAGAGCGACTTTTCTTGCTCTTACAAAAATATAGTACACGGCAGGCTGCAATAATCGATATAACCTGAGAAGGCAGGTCATAAATCTAAGCAAATGTATTTCCCAGAAGTGCAATGGATGCCACACAAGGTCCCGCACAAACACAAACATCATTACGCTTGTGTACAGCTCAAAGATGAGCATTTGGTACAGTAGGAACCACAGACAGGTATGGATATGAAGCCAAATATTTATTATTACAGATGTATAGGGTCGCGTAATAAACGGACGCAATTAAGCCGGTTTATTTTTATTTTTTTTAAAGCGACTCAGAGCCGATCAAGCTCATTAGAGACGCACTGAACCGAGTAGAAATTGCGCATACGGACTGCACGCAGGTAAAATATTTGCCCCGGGGTGTCGGTGCTCGGTATGTGACAGTCTGTCAGCCCCCTCCCCGCCGCCGCCGGTCTCCGGTAACGGCTGCCTGAGCACACGCACGCCGTCTGTTAAGCTCGCACGCGTAAAGATATTTCGCTGGTCCAATTTGTACAAACAGTGACAGCCCTTTCCTCACACCGGGCGAACAACACGGAGTACAATTCTGGTTAAAAACAAAAAAAATCGATTAATGGATCAATACATGAATCAATCAATGTACACGTCTGTTATTATGGCGCTATAATTCCCAACACATTACAGAGACACATGAGTGTGCGCCATGCGGAGAGGTCCTTTGACCGAGGGCTCCCAGTTAGGACTCTATGTCCATTGTCATCTATTATAAAACTGTCTCCACTGTTATGACCACAGTCATTAATACATCATGCTGTTATGGATATACTTTTAAGATGACAAAAATACAGTTAAGACCCTTCACAGTCCCGCAAAATACGCACGGAACCTGTTCGCTGTGAGACGGTTAAATAAAAATAAAAAAAACATGTTTCTATTTCTCTAAAACAATCAACAAACACCACAAATTCATAAGCGACTATTCTTAGAGCCACGTACCGTGATTTCAGTTTAAAGCAGGATCTGAATATCAAGCAGTAATGCCAAAGAGCAGGCAGGGAGAGAGAGAGAGAGACGCAAATCCCACATAGCAAGCGAGGGGAAACTAGGTCTGCTCTCCAGTCAGCCTGCTGACCGCAGAAAAACATCACACATGCTCACAATGACAGCATCATCTGGGTTCAGATCAACTGTTTACCTATGGATGGATGTCTCGGGGTGATTGTCTCAAGTTTCTTCCGTCCGCTCCGCCCGTCAGCTGGTCACAAAACTGAGTCCAAGAAGGACAAACGCGGTTATCTCGCTGCTCTCTCTCTCTCCCCGTCTCCCCCCTCTCTGCCTCTCTATCGCTCTCTGTCTCTCTCTATCTCTCTCCCCCCTCTCTCTCTCTTTAATAATACCGTGACTCTTGAAAATCTCTCAGCACGTTTCTACAGCTTCTCATTACTCGGTCTTGTATCTCTTCATACGTGTTGGTATTATTCCCATCATTAGACATACTCAATACCACCACCTCCTCCTCCTCCATCATCATCATCATCATCATCATCATCATCTAAATATCAATATGGTATTATTATTCCCATGGAGAGACACTGTGTGTACAGTGTGGGTTAAACAGTCAATATGAACAAGCACAGTGACCGTAGTGTCTTTTCACTAAAAAAACAAAGTTCAGTATCTATAAAGGCAAATGGGATTATAAACTGTAACTAATAGATTAGTGTTGATGGTTAATAAAGCATGTAGGTACTCATGTTTTATAGATATTCATTTTGGATTAACACTGACTGCGAGGCTTAATGGAAAGTGGAAAACAGTATTTATCGATGGCTATTAATAAATACTCCAGTTATGAGGATATCATAATCATATCATATAATGGCAACACAACTTACAACCTATTACAAGAGACTACAACGACACTCTTAAAGGGGACATGTTTTTTTAATATTGCTTTCTAATGAGGCGCCCCTTATAAAAAGGTTTATTAAGTGGTATTAACTCTTTAGATAAGATTTACTGTACAAGGTGCAGAAGTGGGACCAAGTCTCAAGTCACAAGTCTTAAAACTCTGAGTTTCAAGTCCTAAACAAGTCACAATGAGCTTGACAACAGAGCAAACATATATTACATGTTGAATCAGCTCCTTACCTTGTTTCCCCCGCAGCCCGTCCTCACCTCTGTCTCCTGATTCCTTCACTCACTCTATAAATGTAAAAAAAATAAAAAAAACTTTAACTTGTATGGTGTCCATTACAGCAACCGTGGATAAAAGTTCAAGATACATTAATATTACTGTAATAAAGCAGCAGCGCTAAATAAACTGGACGTTTTAAAAACAACACTAATGTCAGTTTTAAAAACGTTAGCTTCGCTGAACATGTTTAGCTAGCTACTTACTTTGTGGTCTTTGTCTGTTATTATTTGACGCCGCACACGTCCGTTAATATATAAAAAATCCTCTCAACTGTCTGCGTATAATTAAGGACGCGACTCCACTTTTTACTGCGACACAAAAGTGACGTGAAAACGTCTTGTTTCCGAGAGGCGCCATCTTGATCGTGTGACGCCATTTTGGAGCCGGAGTCTGCGCAGTAGAGTCCTGCGGCGAATAGACGGGACGGGACGGGATCAGATGCAGGTGCGCAGGTGGATTAGCCACGCCCACGGAAAAAACACAGAAAACACAGAAAGAGTCTTATTAGAAAATGAATGAAATAAATTTCCTGCAATTTGCGACATTTGTCAGTTATTAGCGAAATCAGTTTATGAAACCTAACTGTTATCATTATTCTATTCTTATAATATCTAACATACTTAAACCTGTAGACATACACAGTTTTGTTGCTATTATTCTATAGCGATATTTAAAAAAATGTCTCCTTTGAATTATTTCGGATCTGCTTCGACGGGGGGCACCGTTATCATTAACGCCATCGTTATCAACACTTAAGACATCACCTGATTACGGGCCAATGATAACATTACGATATTCATGTTAATCAGACTTCATCCCGTCTCAAAAAGCCATTACCTCCGTATCCTTACCACTTAAAAGCAAATTATACTTCATCATCGTCACACACACACACACATGCACATAATTCATTAGGCTTATATATATCCTCCTCTGTCATTACACATGCTGCAAGTCTCCCATCTTCAGTCTACACTGTACTTGTAGATTGACTCCAGCAGAAGGCCTTTGATGAACAGAGGAAGAGGAAGATGTGTGTGTGTGTGTGTGTGTGTGACCATTAGAATAGTAAAAGAGAGGGACTGCTCCTTCTCTATTACTGAAACACAGTAGAACAGGGCCAGCCAGACGACAGAGCATGAAAGGACTGATTTATCCACCTCGGGAGAGACTCGAAGGAAAGAGAGGAAGAGCGAAAGAAAGAGAGAGGCAGCAGTCTGTACTCCTTGTTTTTGCTCGCTTTATTATTGAACGACAGAGCATCTGTGTGTGTGTGTGTGCATTATTAAAGTGAATGCATACATCTACATCTGTGTGTTTGTGTGGGACAGCCAGCCAGCCAGTCTTGTCTCCCTCTGGCCAGGGTGCACGTCTTGCCGGATGTGCCGCGCTTTGCTGCAGCCTTGGAGAGTCCGTTTTGCCATACATGTGTTTGGCTAGGCAAATACAGTTGGCAAAGGCAGGCTGGAAACAAGGCCTGGATGTACTGTACACACAAGCAGAAACTGACGCCTGTGAGGCTTTTTAAAGGCGCTGTGTAAAGAGACAACTTGTGCCACAACAAGCTAGATTCAAATTCAGCTCGTAGTGTCAGACCAATTCTTCCTTAGCTGTGCAGTTTATGATCTAGTAAGCTACGTCTTGTTCTATTTAAATGGGTCAGTTCGCCCAATTCACACACACACACACACACACACACAAAAACAACATGTGTAGATAGTTTTAGATTTTTTTATTTTTTTAAGATATCCTCCCCTGAGATTTCTGCCTCCACCTTAATGCGACGTGTGTGAAAGGAATTTTGTTTGTTGTGTTCACAGCCGTTCAACACAGGACAATATACGCTGGATAATCCACAGATTTGTGCTGTGAGTGGTTCAGCGGCGTAGATTTTGACTTCCAGATTTCTCCCCATACCGTCAACCTTATTTTGAAAGAGTGACTTCTTCATCTTCTTCTTCCTTTACAGGCTACTTTGTGCCACAAGATGGCATCCGTCCCTGAAACGTAACTGTGTGTCGTTTTTGGGTGACTGACATTATGACCTATTAGAGTCTTTTTTTTTTTTCTTCTTGGGAGGACAGTTTCAAAAAGAAACCAGCTTTAACGTTTGTATAGACAGTCATGGTCCTCAGAGGATGAATGACTTTAGTAATCCAGTGAATCTCGCTCTGTAGCGCCACCATGAGTTTAACAGTTAACTGGTTTTGAGTGAAATTTTGATAATGCTCAAGATCATTACAAGATAACTTTATTGATCCTCTGACTTTTAATCCAATGACATCACCAGGTCATAATTTGTCAATGTTATGTGATGACGGTTTATGACTAAATTCCCACCAGCCTCAGCTGTACTTGATGTATGTAAATCTGAATTAGCAGGTGTTAGCATGCCGACACGCTAACCTAAGATGACAAACATGATAAACATGTCCATTAAACGTCAGCATGTTAGAATTGTTGCCATGGCACAGAGAGCTGTTAGCGTAGCAGTTTACTCCTGTTGGAACTACTTATTACTGAAAAAAATAGTTCCTGAGAAAACGGTCAGCAGTTCAGTCTGTGAACTGACGGGGAAACCTGCCACCTTCTCAGCTATAATGGAGGCTGAACGCACAACAACACACACACACACCGCTTTAAAAAAAAAGATTGTTGAAGAATTTGTCAGTTGCGGACGTTTGTGTGTGTCGTAATATTAACCTCTCGATATGTTTATTAAAAAACGCGTACACAAAATACATCATTACCTATATGTGCCAAAGCGATTTACCTCAGGAAAGACTCGACAGCGAACGTAAAAGCAATCATGAACTGAGAGCCGGGTGAATCATTTCCGTGGCACGTTAATCACTGTTTGAGTAACCAAACTGATATTTATTTAAATGACAGTACCGGAGATAATTATTTTTCGTGAGTCGTTTTTTAACTCGGTGTGAGGTTAAAAATCTCAATTGCTCTGTCAGTCAGGCTGGCCACAGTTTAATGCTAAGCCACGCTCCAGACACTTTATTACCGAGCAAGTGTGTAAATGCTGTGTGCAGGCTGACAGCATGTGTATGGTTCAAAGGCCACTGTCATACGCTGTAAAGAGGCGAAGGAGGGGGATGCCCCCTGCAGCAACTACAGAGTTTTGATCCTCGTATATATCTTCCCCGTCATCTATCACTGTATGAGATCCACGGGGCGGGGGAGACAGACCACGCTGGTATATGCACAGCGTATGTGTGATGGTATGTGGGGTGACAGAAAGGCACACGGGCTCGCAGCTATGGATGCATCAGACAGACAAGCAGGTGGGCAGAGAGACAGAAAGTTTGTGCCCACTGCAAACGGAACGTTCAGTTACGTCCTCGTAGACACAGGCGGACACGAGGACGGACAGCCAGAGTGACAGATAGCATGAGGATAACGGACGGACGGATGGATGGATGGATGGATGGATGGGTGGGTGGGTGCATGATGGTGTTGCAGATCTATTATGGTGAGACACTGGTCAGGTATAGCATTTAATAGACCGAGTTGAGCAGCGACGGACAGATGCCCTTCTCTCGGCTGGAAAGATGCTGCACCTCTGCACACGCGCACACACACACACACACACGCTGCTGCACTTGTCCACCTGTCTGCTCCTTGCTGTCAGGGAGCCAGACAGGAGGTGATGTTTGTTCCCTCAGGCTCTGTCATCTCTTTTTCTCCCCCTCCCTTGCTCATGTCTCCTGTCCCTTCCTTCTTATCCTTTCCTTTCCATTCCCTTCCGTTCCTTTTTTCATTTTTGTGTGGCATTTGCCATTTAAGGTGCTGCTGCCCTCACAATAATAATAATACCATGGACAGACAAGCACCAAGTGGAAGACATATTTGTGTGTCTGCCGGTGGCAAGACTCCAGGTATGAATATGACAAGGGCTTTGTGCCAGAGAGGCTGTACGAGCAGTAGTCTGAATGCAAATGGCCATATATGGAGGCATTATTTAGCTTTTCTTTCAGCCTTTCCTTTCCCTCTGTCGCTCATCCAACTGGCACAGATCTTCTTAGCAAATAATTTCAGCCTTTCGAGTGGCTGTGTTGATGATAAGTGAAAGAGAGAAAGATATGAATTTAAGGAAGAAAGAGGAACGGGGGAAGAAGGCGTAGGTGAAGAAATGCTAAATCTGGACATTGTCCTTCACATGTGAAAAATACTCACTGAATAGCATCACAGTGAGTCTGATGTAGCAGGTTTTTGGGGTTTTTTAGCAGTCCAGTTGGTCACATCTGTATATCGTATCGATTGTTAATGCTTGTGTTCTGCATACAGCCGAACTATTTAAACACACGTAAATACTTGCAAGAGGAGTCTTTTTTTTTCTTTTTTCTATTAAAAAAATAGAAAAATTGTATTAACTTGAGCCGAGGCAATAAAAATCAAGTGACAGCAAAGGTCATCAGCAGTATGAGGTGACAGGAGGCCTCCTGCCTGGATGCTTTCATGTTTGCTCTTTACTTAAAAAGAGGAAGGAAAGATACAAGAATCAATCCAACGGGCAACGAAAACAAAAACAGTGACACCTTCAGGTTGTTGTGGCTAACGTGTTGGTGAAACTCCAGGGAAATATCCGGCTGTTCAGATATTCAAAGTACCGGCTCAGTCGCTAACTTGAGGCAGGACGTCGTGGATGTGAAGCAGGGTTGATGAGAGCCGCGAGACTGAACCAAAACAACGAGCTGAAAGAAGCTAAAAATGCTCCAATGAGTGATTATTGATCACCGTTGATCATTCTTTTTTTTCTATTTGAAATTGGTGCAGCTTTAATCAACCTGCAAGTGTAAGTAGGCTACGCTTTGTGTTTTTTTTCCTCTAAATTTATTAGATACATATTTATTCAGTATTTCATCCTGCGTGTGCCACTCATCCCATTTTTTAGGTTGCAGGTACATGTTGTGAACACCAATTAGCTGCTACTAAAAAACCTTCTCGGCTAACAAAAGGTGATTTATTTCAGATTTTTAGCCATAAGGATATTTGTATCATACACGTTATGATCGTGTATGATCATCTTTTACATTCTTTGATTTTTTTTTAATTGTAACAGTATTTAGTGAAGTTCGGCTCCTTTTTCGGCAGCATCTGAATCGCAGTCATCTAATGAATGCCAAATGCAAGTCAGTATGTTCAAGGTCATCTCTGAAATATCACAATCCAAAGTTTCATGTATTTGCCATATGCTTACAGTTTCAGGAAAAAATAACAAAATCATACCTGTACATATCAGAATGAGCTGGGAAAATGTGTGTGTGTGTGTGTGTGTGTGCGTGTGTGTCAATTAAGAGAGACCTTGATGGAAATTATGCTACCTCACAAACTTTAGTTGAAGGCTCCATAAACTCGAGAAGTACGCAGCGTATTTCTAAGTAGTCTAGGAACGCTTGCTCGGGATTATTTTAGTGTGATAGCAAACATCTGCTTAGACAGAACCTGAATGACCCTGGTTGGTTTAGTCTGAGCTGCAAAAAAAAAAGTCACACTGAATGACACCAATAAACACATAATGTAGCAATATGTACACGTTAGACAACGTTCTTAGATGTGTGGGATGATAAATGTGCCCATATTGTGTTATTAAAGCCTGTTTACGTGTCTCTTTTGATGATGACAATGCGTGTGTGTGTGTGTGTGTGTGTGTGTGTAGTGGGAGGGTGTTGCTGCATATTATATTACATTAGCCTTTATATTACCTGGCAATAATTGATTATTTGCTATAACCTGCTTGCTCTACTTCTTCCAAGAAAAACACACACACGCAGACACATACACACACACACACGACACACTCACCTGAATCAGATATATATAGATATATTTGACCACAGTATTAATATTATGTTAAAGCAGGACAACAATCACTAATTTGGTCAGTGAATGTACCTGGATAATTACATGATGAATATTAGCGGTGTCGGTGAACATATTAAATTGCAGTGCAGTGTGTGTGTGTGTGTGTGTGTGTGTATGCTGGAGAGCAAACAGGGCGCATGCATCCAGATGCTCGCTGCCTACCAGCTGGAATCTCACATGCAAAACAACCCAACAAAAAGCCAAACAGAGCCCACAAGCAGAAGATGTTGCCATCATCATCATCATCATCAGCAGCATCAGCATCAGCATCAGCAGCAGCAGCAGCAGCGTCAACGGAGCAGAACAACCAGGTAAAACACCTCTGGCTCCCGGCCAAATCAGTCTAATTTAAGAAGCTGCTACAGCAAGCGGAACATTTTCTAATACCTTAAGGGCTGCAGTGAGGGCTCTCTTAACTCGCCCTGTAAGTTGATTCGGTGGCAGGTTAAATGCCTTATTTCATCGATCATGCACGGAATAAAGCTAATCCATCAAAATGATTCTTTAAGATTAATCTCATGACTTGGATCTCGAAACAATTTACTGTGTGCGGCCTGATATAAAATTGAATGAGTCGCTTCATAACTGATGTATCAGATGTATTTTTTTTTTATTCCATTTGTAATTATTGCTTCTGATCCTTTATTACACTGAAGCAGTTTGCATAGTTTGACTCCTGTTGTACAAGATATCAATCTGTTAAAGACACTTTTCTTTACTCCAAGGTTTTCTAATGACTCAGCGCATGTGCTGTTGCATATAATCAATATTTATTTTGCTATTTTATAAAGCAGAAGGTATGACAAGGTTGTTGGGGAGGGGGGAGATAAAAAAAAAAAAAGAAAAAAAAGCCTGACGTTCCAAACATCCCCCATTACACAAACTGACACTTGAGATGTTATCGCAGATAGTTGTGTTACATTCCAGAAAGCTCATTTTTATACTGACCTTGTGTCTTATCATCTCTGGATTCCCTGCGGCAGATTTACCATAGATTGAATACATTTTTTCGAGACTCATTTTCTGCTGTCAAAATATCTGTTTAAAAAAAAAACAACCCCACCTGTCCTTCATCTTCCAGCAGCACGGGTCCAGTGTCCGAGCAGCTGTGGCTTCTGTTGCCTCGGTGAGGAGAGCTTTCACAGTCTGGCCTCCAGGACCACTGAGATGCTGCTGCACCACTGAGATGCTGCTGCTGCACCACTGAGATGCTGCTGCTGCACCACTGAGATGCTGCTGCTGCACCACTGAGATGCTGCTGCACATTCAGTAGCCTGGTGGATCCCCAAAGTGTGAAGATATTAAACTTCAATGGCATTTTGTTTGACTTTAAAAAAAAAAAAAGGTGCGACATTCAACATTCAATTTTAGATGTTATTGTAGACTGATCTGAGTTGTGAATAGAAATTACCGAGATTCCACTACTGCAGTCACAATAATGGTGTTGTTTATGCAAGGAATTTAACCTTGCCAACAAATGTAAAATGCAGGTAAATTATATCAGTTATAGGCAGTGTAGCTTGGAACTTCTGCTTATTTGAATAGTTTTTATTTTAAAAAAAAAAAAATCCTCTGAAATCACACTCTTTGCAAATGTTACCTAACTACAATTTCATGTTGCTGCATTTTTTTTTTTTTTAACTGAATGATGATGGTGTATTTCATCTGATGGATGATTCATGGATTTCAATCCTTAAACGTGCGAATTCTAACTCTGGCTAAGGCTGACTTACTACATGGAACTTTTAAGGCTGGAGCTATATGAATATTTCCAATTTCTACATATAAGTGTTCAACCTCCTCCAATTCCAACATATCCTTTTTTAAGAAAAACTTAAATAAAAGTGAAAATTGCATTCAGTCCAAGTAGCGCAACACATAAAATAGTCGGAGGATTAGTTTCTAATTAATGTAGACCTACGAGACTATCACTGAAGTAACGAGGAGCCTCGAGTAATCTCTGTGCTTTATTTTACACGTTTTCTGGTTTGCTTCATAGCAGATAAGAGAAAGAACCCAGAGCTCACTTTTAATTATAGAGGAGCTGATGGACTGTTTGACTGACGCCTTAAAGTATGGAGAAGTATGATACAAATATGTAATTATTGTTAGAAGTTGTATTCAGGAAGGGTATTTTGCATTTCCTTGTATATTTAAAATGTACATCTTATACTAACATATATTTCTTTTTTTTTCTGTATGAGGCCCTTATAAAATGACAAAAAAAAAACACCTGATAAATACATTATAACTTTAAGAAAAACAAGGAAAGTGAAAACCTTTAGAAAAAGCTCTTTCATCCACTATAAATAAATGAACGTGTTCCTTAGACTTTCAAACTGAATTTTGTAGTATTGTCTCACTCTACATTGTTAATGTGTGAAATGTCTGGAAATATATCCAGTGTCTGAAAATATGTGATTTGAATATATGGGTGGGTGGGTGAGTGGATGGGTGGGTGCGTGGCGTCCCCTTTCATCTTCAAGAGCACAGGCTCAATGTCAACCTGCCAACGGATTTTCTGCCTTTTCTAACGTCTAACGTTCCCCGAGTAAAAAGCTTTGTGCATCAGCATGTCCCTGAAGGTGAGCGACCACACCGGAATACCTGAGACAACAAAGAGTACACGCATTAATATCATAAGAGTTATAATATAAAAAGGAGATGAAGAAGGAATACATCTGCACAATCAATCGGGACCAGCCGTGAAAAGACGTGTTTATGAACAACCAACTCAACGAGAGCCAAATGAGTGATAATCACAGTAATGATGATAATCACCAGCCATCCGAGCAGAGAGAAAATAAAGTTTGAACAGATTATATGGTGCTTAATTTATTTTTATTTTTTTTATTTTTTTTCTCCCCTCACAGCACACGTAGAGATATTTGAGCTGGCAGTGGTTGAGCAGCTAACAATGATAAATTGTCCGTACCTGTGATCGTATTAACAATAATTATAGCATTAGTGTATTTCATACAGTGATGAAAGTGGCCTCCGTGAGCGGAATACAAAGTTGAGCCGAAGCTCAAGGTTGGAGCGTGAAAGAGGAATCTTTGTCGTCCCGGCATCGTGAAGTCATTTCCCGCCGTGTTTGGCTTTCCCTTTCATCAGGGCGAGGTGTTGTTTCGGTACCGCTCTGGCTGACAGAGTGTAATTTGCAGGTGGAACCAGACTTCCTGCCATCGACGATAAATTGGTCGCCATTTTCTGACAGGCTTTTGGAAGTATGATTTCTTTGATCTTTTCAGCCTTACCAGACGTTTTTCTGGTATTCCATTTTACATCATCACCCTCTCTCGCTCTTCTTGTTCTGTCTATCTGTCTCATCAAACTATATGCTTCTCCTACTTTTTTTTTTTTTTTTTTCCAGTCCTGTCACTTATCTTTTCTTTATCTCTTGTCTTCCCTGTCTTCCAGTTTCATCTCCTTTTCCTTTTTCTTTCTTTGCTGCGCCTCCGTCATTACCTCTAACATACAGTATCACACCTCGGGTGATATTCTTTACTCAATGTATGTAGTGAATTTCAGTGTGTGGATTTTGTTATTTTTACTGCATATAAAGAATGATATAAAACCACATACACGTACATACATTGGAACATATACTAATAAATC
The DNA here is from genome assembly GCA_036937835.1 of Pampus argenteus. Taxonomy (NCBI): domain Eukaryota; kingdom Metazoa; phylum Chordata; class Actinopteri; order Scombriformes; family Stromateidae; genus Pampus; species Pampus argenteus. The sequence continues at coordinate 6,908,136 of CM072875.1, forward strand.
TGTACACAAACAGAAATGGACAATAAAAACAACAATTTATGGTTTTAGGTGGATTTGCTTGTTAGCTTAGCGCAAAAATCAACCCATCAGCGCCTCTAAAGATCACTCAATAACACTTTGTTTCATCTGTATACAAAGCTAACTAACATTTACTGGCGTTATGTGCCAGACTTCTTCCTGGCTGGGACCAGTTACTTCCTGGAGTCTCTGCTGCTTGCCAAGAAATAGTCTAGTGCATAACATTTTTCTACCTTAACTGGCAAAGCACTTACAATTTATGATTCTCATTCACCCATTCACACGCACACACACACACACACCCTGATGGCAGCAGATGTGCCATGCAAGGCTCTGTCCTGACCATCGGGAGCAATGTGTGGTTCAGTGTCTTGCTCAAAGACACTTCAGCACATAGACAGGACCCACTCTGCCTCCTGAGCCGCAGCCATCCATTTGGAAGTGTAAATGTAGGGGCCATCTGATTGGTATTTAACAATGGAGCTCTACTGTGGCACAGCGGAACATAGTTCATCAGGCTTGTTAGCAGGATCGTTGGCTGCAGTTGTTGCAAACTGCATATTTACATTTTTAAATAAGATATACTTTGTGTAGTGTGTGATCATATTTGAAATGTTATGTTGTGTCTTTAGGCTTGGACTTACCACCCGCGTGTGTGTGTAGGTGTGTGTGTGTGTGTGTGTGTGTGTGTGTGTATGACATAAGTACATTCGACAGCGTGCCAGAGTAACTCAACTGCACTGTCTGCTGGCACCTGATTCACGGCTGACCAACCCCGCTGCACACATAAACAGTCCCACACAAATGCAACTCTCACTCCTACTCCATTCATACACACACACATGGATATTTCCCATGAAACCTTCCCACACACACACACACAGACACTCACATCCCTCCAACTCTCTCTCTTTCCAGCGCACCCTCCCTCTTCTTTTCATCTCCCTCACTTTTCCTCCATCCACCAGATGGCTGACCCATCTGCTCCCCCTCTCCTTCCCTCACTCTCCACCTCCGTCTCCCTCTCTCTCCCCCACTGTTCTGTGCTTCATGTGGTCCAGATCCAAGTTCTGTATACACAGGACCCTCAGTTCCCTCTGTCGCTGCGTGTTCACCGGTGTGACTCGTCTCCCTCCTTTGCACTGATTGCGTGTTTGTGCGCATCTGTTTGGTTGCCAGCTTCTGTGTGCGTATGCCCACGTTTTTAAGTCATTTCTGACGCCGGTTCTTCTTGAAACTCGTGCGTTTCCGTCTGTGTGTCTGTGTTTGTGTACACATCTGGTTAGGTAGCCAAATTTGTCTGTGTATGTATGCAGCACATCCACCATCTGTTGGTGTATTTATGCATTCGGAGGGTGTGTGTGTGTGTCTGATTGCAGACTAAAGTGTGTTTTCATTTGAGTGTAAAGTGTACATGTGATACTACTTATGTCTTGGTATTGATTCATCTGCTTTGTCTGCTTGCCCATAACATCAAGGCAAACCAGGGTTTTGTAGTTTTGTCCATTACTACGTTAATGATCCATTCAACAAGCTGAGAAATATAAAATGTCAGATGAAGCAAGAAAACATGGGCAGAATTATAATTATAAAGGTTTCAAATAAGCCAACAATTCTATCTATCCATCCATCCATCCATCCATCCATCCATCCATCCATCCATCCATCCATCCATCCATCCATCCATCCATCCATCCATCCATCCAGTTTGTCTTTGTTTACTCTTCCAACAAAGTTCGGCTAACCTCGCGCCAGTTTGTGCCTTTCACGTGTTACGGTTTGCTAACAAAGCTTAAGTTAATAAAAATATAACCCAGAAAGCCATTTAACAACACTTCTGAAGATATTTCCAGAGAGATTAAGCTATAAACACAGGAGAGAAAACAGTTTAGATCAAACTTAGAAGATGGATGACCAGAATTAGTTTTTCTCACTTACCTCTCAGAGATACGTTAACAGAGAAAAGGTACGGACCAGATAACGAGCCGGATATGTAGTCTCGAGTTGGTGGAGACCAAAATGGAGCTGAAAGGAGAGTCGGGAAAAACATGACTGGATGCTAACCTAGCTTAATCTGAGAGATATATAACAACGCTATACTCTTCAGTAACATGTTGGCCATATTACTTTAATGTCATAATATGTAAGTGTTGTGTTTACAGTTAGTTTCTACTGCCCCCAAGTGGCCAAATCAATGACTGCAATTTAAAACCTGTTTATTGATTGGAGGATCCAGTTAGCCTCCGCTAATGTGGTCGCTAGTCTTCCTCAGGTCTGTATCTGTATGCATATACAGGACAAGATCTAGACAATAAGACAAAAATTCAATTATCAAATTAAGAGTTGATGAGTTGACTAAAACAGATACATAACAAAATGGAGATAGATGTTTATAATTACACCATATGAACTAATTCTTTCCTCCTTTCAGGGAAAGGATGAAGAGCAGTGTAGTGCTGCCCCGAAGGCTCGGCGGTAGCTCTACCCGCTTCTGTGCGTCTCAGTCACTATGACCTTGCCTTTATAGGTAGCTAATGACATGCCAAGAGACGTTTGACTGACAGGTGGGCAATCAGCCTACAAAACACACAAACATGCGGACACACATTTACTAAGCCCACATGTGGATGGATAGACACAAACACATGAGCCATGAGACAAATTCAGGTGCAAAGAGGGAGATGAATACCATAAGCCGAGGAGGGCAGTGATTGCTTCAGACACATGTGGCAAGAGTCAACGGGGGAGAATAACAGGGAAAGAGGGGGAGGGAGGGGGATGGCAAAGCAGACGTTCTGACAGGCATGCTGGACAGCCATACAGATGCACAGATGGGAGAACGGACACAGACAGACAGACAGACTGGCTGATTGATATTTTGCTATGCAAGCCCCTGCTGCCTTACCCCGATACGAATATCTATGCACAAGCACGGAAAAAGCAAATGGAAATGAAAACCAAACTGAATTTTGACATTTTCAGAAAAATCCACAGTCTTTGAAAGGAGACGAGTGAGAATAGAGCGTGCAGTGACGGGACTTATCCTCGGATGTTCTGCTAGTTCAAATATTCAATAAAAGGACAGAGAGCAACGTGAAGTGTATATACAGGACGAGAATTATCCACTTTCAACATCTGCGCTGTGGGTGTGTGAGGATAGCAGACACACGCACGCTAGTTCTGAGTGTGTTTATATATAGCGTGTGTGTGTGTGTTTCTTAGTTGGTATTAGGGACACACCTGGCAGAAGCAGCCTGTGCCTGGAGACCTCAGGTGCGGGCGAGACAATGCAGAAAATGGAGGGATGGGGAGAGAAACAAGGAGGTCACAGGGTCTGCTACGGGCACCAGGCCAACTGTATTCAAGTGGAAGAGCATCAGAAAACCAGAGTTGCCCCGACGGGCAAGATGAAACCACACAGAAAATAGGGAACGGCGGCATTGATGACGTCCACTTGCACACACAGATGCTACCCTGCACATGCACACACACCAACACACTATCCTCCACGTATTTATACAACCACAGGCGCACGACAAGTGAACAAAATACATCCCACATGTTCACAAGCATCATAACCCACTACAGTGTACCTCACAGTTGCCACCAACTCCTCTCCTTTGCTCTGGCTTGTTCCTGGGGTCTTGGCAGCAGACGGCAGAGTAAAAAGAGGAAGAGGAGCAGTCGGGGTTTACGCGTGCTGGTCATACCTCCTGCCCTCTTCGCTCATCTGCTGCTTTTAACCCTTCATTAATCCCACGCAGAGTGTTTTTAACCCCCTCGTCGTCTGCGCCTGGCTCCGGAAATTCCCCCCGCAGAGGCCATCAGAACCAATTAGGCGAGATGGAAGCCTACGCTGAAGCAGACCTGGCGCAGGAGAGGAGAGGAGTACCGCGGCTCAACAAGAAAACAAAGCACGTTTAATTTAAGGTTGCATTTTTTTTGCATTTTTTTCATATATATATATATATATATATATATATATATATATATATATATGAAAAGAGGTGTTTCCACACTCATAGGTGAGAGAACACTTTAATGTTTTATGTTCTGGGACAGCTGTGGTGGGGCTTACAGTGTAGGAAACACCGTATAAATACACCTGAACAGTTTTACAAGGTCGTCAACAACACGAGGAACAACAATACGCAGGCATCAGTAAATATCCACAACAAGCATCGGTACTGGAAGATCCTCCCAAAGCAATAAAAAAAACTAAAAAAACCTACTACTGAATAGTTAGATGAAGGGTATTGTAGTAACAAGCAGTGTAGGGATTACAGGCAAAGACGAGGCTTACTCTGATATGTTTTAACAAGAGACAAAAGGGAATGAACATAGCAGCTCTAGTTGGGCGGAAACAGACGTGGATCCAACAGAGCACAGACACAGCAGGAATTTTAACATCTGGCAAAGACCACAGTAGTGTCTACAAAAAAAAAAAAAAACTCTTCCGACACATTATTATACTAATAAGCAATGCTCTGTGATGTTTTTTTTCATTTTTCTCTTTGAATCAGAGACGTACTCCATACTCAAAACCACAACATTGCTCAACATCTTTGCTGCAGTGCAGTCTGGTCTGTTGAGGCCGTCGTAGGTGGAGTAATTGGTATCTCTGCGTCTTCTACGTTGGGTTTTCTGCTCATATAATAGTTACAGTTCAGTGTAAAATGGTGAGTCGAGACAGAAAGAAAAGAAAGAAAGAAGTTTCCGAAAGCTGGAAAACTTTTCTCCATATCATGCCTTGGATTGGCCAATTAGAAACAGGAAAAACAAAACCCAAAAAAACCCAACAGCAGTAGAACAAATAAATAAAAGCTGGAAATCAATGGACAGAAACAAACAGAACTTTTAATAATAATAATAATATGCGGTGGTTCAGGTCTGATTAGGTTAGGTTAGGTTGGGGTTAGGAAAAGATCGTGGTTTGACTTAAAATGATCAGTAAAATGCAGTAAAAATGTCCGGTTAGTAGTTTCGAACAGTGCTCACCTGCTGCTTCCTATCCATCCACCTCTTACACACCTGCTTATATTGGTGTCATCTGAACTACGTCACTTCCCTGGATCACAACTACTACTCTGCCGAATGGCATCTGACACACAAAGGTAAGGTCGTAGGTCGTTTCTGGCCACTGATATTATGAACTATAGCGTTAAGAGGCCTTGTTTTTTGTTTTTTTTTGTCCGAGCAGACGGTTTTGACTTGTCCCAGCGTGAGAAGCACAGGTGGGACCGATCGCATTAATGATGGCTCTTGTTTCACTGGTGTCCCAGTAAGCCACTAGCAGATAGCCAGCATTCATGGCCCCGGAACGGCCACACCAGAATGCAATTCAGCTGTTATTAATGTTATTAGTTACACCTGTGTTTTCCCTGCTGTGACATGTCAAAATATCTGCCCTGAAAAAAACAAAAAAAAACCAAACAGAGGCTTACAATGGACAATGTGAACTGTCACACACAGGCATGACTAATAACATAATCGACGGCTTTTTACTGTTGTGCATGTTGTTTCTCTGGCACAGTGCGCTTGAATAGGCCAGAGCCGTTATGTTATTAGTTAAACCTGTGCTTTTCCAATGGTGACAAGTCTAGACACACACACACGCACACACACACACACACGTCATCCAGTAGTTATATTTATACGCCGCTTATATGCAACAGGAAATGTGTTTTGATAGAAAAGTAATGCCATTGGATTAAGTTGTTTTTTTTTAATCAACATAATAAGGAAACGTGTGTGCATTCCATGCAGATGAGGGAAAAAATAAAACAAAACATTCATGGACTGTATTTCATTTGTTTTCCCTACAATATCCAGTCGTGGCAACTGAGGCGTGATTGAGTGTCTTTGTGAAGCGTTTAGTTAAACACACACAGGATGTGAACCTCAGTTTCTCGTGTCAATAATGTTTCCATCCACATTTTCTATTTATTTCTAACAATAAATTGTAAAAGAATCAGCTGCTCACAGCTGGAAAGAATTTGAACACATTGCAGATGGTGTCATGATAACTTCATCTCAGTAAACAAATAATACATTACTAAAAAAAAAAAAAAAAAAAAAAAAAAAATAAAAACATTTTGCTTTTCCTTTGTTGAGTTCAATTGGCGAGTCACATCTGTTGTTTTGCACATCATTTCAATTTCAACTTCATAAAGAAACCATCTGTATGCAAGTTTCCATCCTGAACAAGGATCCGCTAATTAGCACTGCTTCAGGTGGGAGGCGAAGGACTCATCAGTGAAGACGCCCGCTGAGCTGATCTGTTGGAATGACGGCTGGCTATCCGTGGCATATGGTTGGCCACCCCTGCTATAGTACACATCACTGTATGCTACCGAGATGTGGATTCATTTCAAAGTCACCCTCGCTGAGATCGGCACCCTCAGAGGAGAGCGACGTGAGGTAGTGTTAAAATAACCTAAAAATCAAAAAACGCGTAACAATGACAACCTGGAATAATACTGTTTACAGGAAGATACCCAACTCATGATTCAGATGCATCACTATGGGTCATACTGTGGTTTGTCTTACCTCTTGGCTCATACAAAAGTGTAACAACATTAACTGGTTGATGTTCTGTTTGTGCTCCATACCATGTGATCATGGTCTTGGTTAAAATAAATTAAAATTAAAATAAAAAATAGAGACTGCACTATACATTATATGAATGTGTAGCAGTGCTTCACGGAAAAATGTCATATTGTGGAAAACACAGCTGCAGCTAATAAAACTAATCAACAGGTATGTTTGATTGCCTTTTTTCCCCCCCAGGATAATTTCAGTGGTTGCTTAGTGGCTCACAAAAAAATCACATTTCACTTCCATCCAATAGAGTCACTTTTGCTATACAAAGAGTCATTTATATATATTGCATTAGTCCTTATAGGATGACATGTTCTTGTTCAACTGCCTAACTTTCAGCCAGCATTAAATGTAGAATGAAATCCACGTTATCACTCGTACGTTTGGTAGTTTTACTGAAACAGTTTTCTTCAGTAGCTGTTCTGATGAAAAATGTTCACAGTAAAAAGTGTTTGGATTATGATTGGAGTAAGAGAGGGAGCCATTTTTTATTTAGTTCAGTTTTATTGAGGTGGCAGAAAATGTTCCAGTACTAATCCTTGTACTACTGTAAATTAAAGGCTGTCACTTTTCATTTAAAATTCAAGAAAAAAAAAAAAAGGAATATATGATCTATAATTATCTGTTTGGATTTAAAATTCATAGTACAAGTTACAAAACGATGTTAACTCCTCTACTCACAGCATTTTTGGAACTTTAATATTTTGGGATCTATCTATAACCCTTACTAATCATTGAATCTTGTTCATTTAATCCATACAAAAAAAAAGCATAAAAACAACAGTTTGTAACTATTTCTCGGCTGTAGTTCCCGCTGGGTTTCCTGGCGAATCTTAAAGACTCGTGTATTGTTGCAGCACTTTGATTTTGTGTGCGTATTAAACAATCAAGATATAATTTATATCGGATATCATTTTTTAATTGTTTGACAGAACCAGGCTAGCTGTTTCTTAATGTTTTCTCGTCTTTACGTCAGACAAAGCCAACGGACTGCAGCCTCCAGCTACATATTTACCATGAAGACAAGAGAGTGGTATCAGTTTCCTATAAGCATATATATAGATAACAATATTGTAAAAGATAAAGAGGTTATTTAACCACACAAGCGGCGTGGCTCCAGTCTGTTGACTCGTCCTAACCGCTTCTATCCAGACTGAAATATGTCAACGACTGTTTGATAGAATCAGAAACTGCTGGATGGATTACTGTGAAATTTGGGACAGATGTCCTCCGTTCCCAGACGATGAACTCTGTTGACTCTGTCGACTGCCACCATGAGGTTGACATTTGTGGTTCTCTGTGAAATACTGCATGGAGATCCCCTCGTTTTTTAATCTAGAGGTATCATCACGTCAAAAATCGTGTGCAGTTCTTTGGTTTATGACCAAACACCTGCAAACAACCTGTGTCTAGGGACAGCCTCATATCACCTAACCTTTAGACTTGTTTGGTAAATTAACCATTTAAATGCCAGATCACATCCTGCTCTTCCTTTTCTTTCTTAAAGTGCAAAGTCATATGACTTGGTTGTGATATAAACATATATATAATTTGTTTTGTACTGGATAACATGACTATATGACTAGATGGGGAAGCGTCGAGGGGAAGAAATGGAACTCGGCGTTAGATTGAACCCGCACCATTTGCATTTTTAGCTAAATGCAGCCAGAGTAGGTTGGAGTGGAGGCAAACCAGAGTCAGCTGCAGTGCAGCTAATTCAGAGGGTGTGAAACAGGAACCATTTGGGATGAATTACAGAAAGTAGTTCAGGTAGCGTTCATTGCTGGCACTCGCTAGGTAGAGCCAAGATCAAAGGGGAACTCCTCACTTGAGATCTGAAAAAGGCTGGTTCAGTGTGAGAAACTGAACACATATTACATTAAAAAAAAAATCACTTCCACCTTATTAAATACTCCCACACGGTTACCCACGCATGCCTTTCTAGACACATACAAGGTACAACAGGTAACCGACTACTATCTTCCTGCACCTACAATGTTTACACCTGAAGAGTCCTAGTAAAATACAGCAGGCATCAGTTCACAAATTTCCCTGTGACCTATATGATAATATCAGGAGGTCACGGGGATGAGCAGCTGGCGCCGCGCTGTCATTGTGCTCACAGAGAAAGAAATGAGGCTGCCATCACTGCTGAGTGTTGCTGCATAAGCAGGCTGCAGAGAAAAGGCCTTGGAGAGGCACCGGGGAGAGAGTGCACCATTCAACTGAATCATCAGGGCCATCAATGTAATGAGAGCAGATCGCTCCTGAGCAAAGAGGAGCAAGGAGGGGGGGAGGAGGGAGAGAAGGGGATGCTGAGATGGAAGGAAGGTGGGGTAATGGGGGAAGGTGGAAAGCAGTGGGGCAGAGAAAAGGAGCAAATGGAACGGAGGCAGATACAGAATATAGCATGAGAGGATAAGAAAAGGTTGCCGATAGAAGGACAGATGATAAACACGCAGATGGTAGACAATAGCTCGGCGAATAAAACGTTTATTTCTCTTTCACAGAGCGATTGCAATGAAAACATCACTGAATAACACAATAGAGGCCAACTGCTGGGCTCTCAAGACTTTGACACTCGAACTGTCAGAGGAAAAACCCTGACACAAAGGGGCAGCCAGATAAAAGGTTGACAAGATACAGGAGGAAACACAAAGAGAGGCCGTCGGCAAAAGGAAGAACAATGCACCAAAATGTTCATTGTACGGTAAGTATGTTAAATATTGATCAGCCAGGACGTCTCTAATGTTACAGTGTCGTTCATGCCACGGAACTGATATTTAATTAAACTGCCATTTCCATGATTTAGTCCATTAGCTTCTCATTCTCGTAACGCCATCAATTCTGTCATTTCCACAGCAGTGACAACCAGGGCTATTGTTTGTGATCGGAGTAGCTGAACTTTCAAGAGGTCATTACTCATTTCTGGCATTCGTCTCGGCTCCGGAAGAGAAAGTCATAAATTATTTCTCTCACACATAATCCCAATGCCAAAGCTCTGTGTCAATCAACTTTCGGAGTCACTCCCGGCTCCCTCACGTCAGTTCCGTCACGTCCAGCCCAGCGGATCATCCATCAGTGGGCGATCGTCCGTTTGGACGGGTACCCTCTGTTATTACCCTCACGTCTCGGGTCCCCAGCTGAATTACAATTGCAGAGTCAGTGAGGAGCCAGGAAGCTGAAAGGGCTGAGGCTGGGTAACAAGCTCTGGGGTGGGTAATTAATGCCTCCGTTTCCCCGTTGGTTCTGTCAGGGGTCGGGGGGTGGCATTGATCAGAGCAAAATCAGGCCCAGGGGAAGTGGGCGACAGGCTGAGGGCACCACAGGGGAGATTAAGTCAAAATGTGGAGCAGAAAAAAAAAGGGATGGACGGACGGAGAGGTGAAATGGAGGAAAAGGGGAAAGAGGGATGCAGACTTCAAGCCTGGCAGAGTTGCTCCTCTTGAGATGGGTCTTCCGCTGGGGCCAGCTATTCTGTCAGAAAGACTGCAGCTCTGAGTGGTGCTTCGAAACCCCCCAACCCTCCCACCGTACTGTACTCTGTGTACTCTTCTATCAGAATCATAAAGCAGAAACATCCACAGCTGCATCTCACACAGTAGATGCTGTACTTGTCAACGTTTTAAACAAATTCACATCCTGCAATTCAAAATTGCAACAAAAAAAAAAAAAGCATATTACAGCAGCAAAGCATAACAGCCGCTACGCAAGGTCAGTCGAGAGAAAAACACAACACCTCGTAATGGTGCGTCACCTAAACAAATGTACGTGCAGCCACTAAAATAGCAAGAAGTCGGGGGGAGAGAAGAAAAAAAAAAAAAGGCCGTTTGATACAGAATCCGCAATTCACTTTTCTCTGCCCCGAGGGGCTTAGTCACCACGTACTAAAGGACGCGGTGCAACAACAACAAAAAAAAAAATGTATCCAGGAGCCACATGGGAGTAAGTGGAGTGACCATGTCGGCCACCATCGCTCTTACTGCCACGTCTTTAGCTGTAGTCTCACTGACCCTGACTCTGTTTGCCTGGGAGGCGAGGCCTGGCGCCGCTGATGATAAAACAAACAGACAGGCCCCATTTATACAGTCAGGTGTCATGACAAGGGATAAACAGCCAAACGCCTCTTGAGGCACAGTCTACACTAATAGTGGGGGCTATCACCATCATCATCATCATCCTCCTCATCCTCATGATCATCATCATCAAGAGCAGCAATAGCGGTGTTGGCAGAAGCTCCTAAGTGCCTGCGGGGGGAATCGGACGAGTACTGACTCAGATTGGACAGAACTCAAGGGTTGCACTGTTTACTTTGCCGGTTGCTGTATTCATTCGTGTCACTGAATTAATCGACTCAAAAAAAAAAAAGAGAAAAAGAAAAAGAAGCAATTGCCAAAAACATTGCTGGAGAAGAGAATAGAGAGAGGGGGCGGGGAAAAGAACAGTCTGGAGTAGAGCGAGGCGGCTGTGGCAGGCACGCGGCGGGAATGACGAGAGTGTGGCTGTCATCGCGAGGGGATGAAAAACAGCACCTCTCACACGAGGCGAGGCGAGGCAGCGGCCGCCTCTTGCGCCAAAGCAAAGGAAAGGCGATGCGCGGGGACCATGAACGTAATTATCTTCATGCCAGCTCTGTTGTTTGTCACAACTGGCATGCATTTAAAGACTTGGGTGTAGTGATTATATGATACCCGGGAGAGCCTTCAGGGTGGACAAGAAGCAGCCAGCCGGGAGTCATTTACCCAAGCCGGATAGACTTGTCGTTTGTTTTTCCGTCCGGGGGGTTGGGGGGGGGTAAAGCATCAACGAGAATAAACGACGGCTGCTAGATACTTAATCAAAGGGCGTGCGCCATTGCTGTGGGTGTTACAAAGTCCCAGCATCAAATCATCATCAGGGAAACAACGGCTCACATGTGAGGTGGGTGTTTACTCTAAAAAGAGTTGTCAGGGAGCTGTGTTCCAATATGATCTGGTGTCCGGGAGTGAAATCACATATGACCACCTGACAGATGGCATAATGTGGGCACAGGGGTTATTTTCTGACAGTGTGAAAATCATCATGCTGGCACCTTTTCTGTATCGCCAGCTGGTCGTTTTCATAGCATTCCATCTTATTTTGGGGTGGAGAAGAAGAAGAAAAAGAAGAAGAAGAAGAAAAAAGAAAAAAAAGCCATTTTCTTCATTTTGTCATGCATCCCCAGAGTGTCACCATCTTGGCCTGAGAGTAAAGCTTTGTGAAAATATTCTGAAAGCTGGTACTGATAATAGCAGCTATTCTGAAAATACCTGTTGACAACCTGTAATCATCGTGCCAGACATGGACGACCGTCTACGCCGCAAGCACGCTGCTTACAGTCTGCTGGTCCTATGCCAAGGTCACACACACACACACACACACAGGCTGGGTAATTCTAAACATGGTGAAAATTCACGGGGTGAAGTGTTTCTGCTATACATGACTCGACAGGCCAAACGAGCAGACAGGAAAATTCGCTCTACCTGCAACACTTTTACAAACCAAAATAACAGCTGCTTAAGGGCTTAGTGTGCTTTAAACGACCCGGGTCATGAAGATGTCATCTGTATGACCCGGGTCATGAAGATGTCGTCTGTATGACCCGGGTCATGAAGATGTCGTCTGTATGACCCGGGTCATGAAGATGACGTCTGTATGACCCGGGTCATGAAGATGACGTCTGTATGACCCGGGTCATGAAGATGTCGTCTGTATGACCCGGGTCATGAAGATGTCGTCTGTATGACCCGGGTCATGAAGATGACATCTGTATGACCCGGGTCATGAAGATGACATCTGTATGACCCGGGTTAATGAAGATGACATCTGTATGACCCGGGTTAATGAAGATGTCATCTGTATGACCCGGGTTAATGAAGATGTCATCTGTATGACCCGGGTCATGAAGATGTCATCTGTATGACCCGGGTCATGAAGATGTCATCTGGGGGTCACTGAAGTTATTACAACACATCAAAAGGGAGGCCAGAGAGAGCTCTACCAAATTATGTTCCAATCTGTCTAATAGTTGTTGAGACATATCACTCAAAGCTCTAAATATAAATGTGCTAGTGACACTAAGAAAAAAACCCACTAAAGTTTACAGGATTCTTCCTCAGGGGGCTTCAATGTCTGTGCAAAATCATAGCAATCCATTCAATGGACGCAAATCTGAAAGCAGTTGGATTATTTGTGTTTTGTCCCCTTTTATCAATGTGGATCCCAGTGGACGCCACTCTGAACATATGCAGCATCATTGTAGGAGACAGACCTGAAGCAGAGAGGATTCTTTACCGAATAGTTTTGAGGGAGATTCAGACTTGGAGCTGTCAGAAGACGAGAGCGATGAGGGTGAGTTTGAACCTGGGACAGAAGAAGAGGAATGAAGACGCCCGGAGGCTCAGGTGAACAGACAGATACACACAGAGAGACAGATGGGGGACTAGCAGGAAAGACTGTGGGCTTTGGGCCAGGAGCAGCACGCATGTTGTATTTAGTTCCAGGATAATATATTCACTTCGTTATTATAACAAAATACTATAAATTATATTGTATTTACAGTAAATGGGTACTTCCATATAACTCCCATAATGCAGACATGTTGCTATGTATCAGTGATCCTTAAAGTTTCAAGATTTCCAAAAGGTGGATCATGAAATATATGCAAAAGTAATATATGTATGTAGGGCAGCATATAACATCCATAACACTGGAATTGTCCCAGTGATGAACCACTATCTGACTGCATTTAATCATAACAGATTCACTGTAAAATTGACCCTACAACCTGCGCAGACTGGAGTCCAGCTCACTACTCTTCTGACAACAAACTCTTCATAGAGTTGGCAGCATTCACAAATCAAAGAGCTGCAAACTAGAGGAGTGTCTCTAGATGCTACTCCACAAGACATTAACATCTTCTCTGGCATATCGGTCCACATAGCCTGCCATGGCTATCCCACCATTTAAAATGTTATGGGCCAAAAAAAAAAAAGCAAGATGTTTCTCTGCATTACCAAAAGAGAAAATGCTTACAGGATTATCATATCTAAAAATATACCACTCATAACGAGAGAAGAACAAAACTAGATTGGTTCAGGACTGAAACAATAAATATATCTGTTCTACATTTTTAACACTAAATAGGTGGTTAATCGCACAAATTGAAAATTGAGTAATATCTCAAACATTAAGCATTAAAATGGCCCAGAGAAGCTGTTTTTATTTTTAATAACAAGGCTAGCCTTCATATACTATACTTAAATGATAATTCAGTATGTTAGATATTAAATAGTGGTGGAAGACATTGCCTTTATATATAGAAATTAGAGTACATTTCAGTCCTTGGTTGGAGAATATAAATAAAAAAAAAAGATCTCTTCTTTAACTACTTAATGTGGCTCTAAGGTTAAGATGTTAAAGCAGTCTTCTTCTTCTGTACTAATGCTTTTATCCACATTTGCTCCATTTTAATCATATCTCTGTCACCGTGTCAGTATGTGCTTATATTGATGATGCAATTCCCCATCACTTCATTTACCAGGAGCGGCATTCACAGACGAGACCCCTCTCATTTCCATTTATTGAAATCCCATTTCTATTCCATCTGCTAACTGGTCACCTGTGAAACTAGTTTTTAAGCCATGGTTTGAAAGTGCAGTGGCTTTGGCTTTCTACCTCATCCCCTTTATTAGTGTTTATTCCCAACAATAAAACCCGCTGGAGGGGCACACACCGCCAGCGCAGGTCGTTACATTGTAAAACACCGCGGCAGGGTGGCACACAACATTGCGCACTGAGAAGCTAAGTGTGTCGGGGAGGAATTAAAGAATAAATTCCTCCTTCCAATTAAAAGACGTATTTATTTTTTTTTTGCGATGTGAGTGGAGGAAGGAAACATTATCAATGGAGGGGAAGAAAACACACTGTTACAACTCAGGAGGCACAATTACCGAGGCTGGTGCTATGCAATTAAATTGTGCTATTTAGACAGTGCTACTCTCTGCTAATAAACACAGAACATGTAGCAGACAAAACAGGCCTGGGTTGTACCTCAGAATCCCAACAACTAGAGGGAACAGATGATTGAAACGTAAACACAAACAGCGGCAAAATGACTCTGCTGAAGAGGCTACACGTTTACATTAAAGAGTTTATTATGGAGTCGTATCTTCATATTAGGGATGAAGATACGACCCGTCTTCCTCTGACCAAAAAGATAAACCAAGTACTTGTTCAAAAAAAAAAAAAAAGAATACCACAAACTCTTGGGAAAAAAAATAACATTACAAGTTTTATTGAGAAAGATGTAGTTTCCCAGGGTATGATCCAAATGAAATGTATGTAGGGCAAGCACCACACTACTCCCACACTGTATTAAAAAAGCATGTTTGAGTCATCGGCCCCCTCTCTGCAGCCCCTCAATTCAGACTCTGTGCAGGGTGAGTGGTGCTCACTGGCAACGTTAAAAATGTACAACATGAAGCTTTAAGAAAGTAACGAGTCAAAATGGATTGCAGAATTAATGCAAGTGGAGATCAATCAGTAAATGAGTCTTTTTTTTATTATTAGTGTCAACCCTACTGACATTTCAAAAGATCTTAAATGTTGGATACTGGAATAAACTATTCTAACACCTCCCCTGCTCCCTCGTCCCCTCTGTGCTCGATTTTAAATGACTATGCCTGTTCCTTGTACTGATGGTGCAGCTTGAGCACATCTTCCTGGGAGACTCTGGTCCAGCCGTCACTGTGGACGTGGTACAGGTTAACCTGCCCTCCGCTGTAGGCGTCGCGGTATGTGGCCTGGTAGATGGCGCGGCGGCCGAGCTCGCAGGCCTCCTCCACCGTCAGGTCTTGCCGCAGGCCACTGTCCATCACACCGTAGGCGTACATGGAGCCCGAGCCCACAGCGAACAGGTCGCCGCACACCCGGTTCCCCTCTGAGTCGACGTAGTACAGCCCTGAGGAGAAAAGACAAGAGGCAGGTCAAGAGGAGGACAACCAGTGTAAAGGAAGTTGTTTTCAATTTAAAAAAAACGCATCATCCATTCTCCCGACTCAGGTGTGGAGCTTTGTCGAGAAAACCGAGATGGTGTACATCCAACACCGCCGCTCTCGCACAAACAAACTTGGAAGCGCACACATGCTCCGTCCTCCAGAGAGAGAATATGAACAGCTGCAACCTCTTCAAACGAAGTAAGGCTGGCAGATATGAACAGCTGCATCCTCTTCAAGTAAAACGAAGCCGGCCGCGGAACCTGCTGACAAGGCACGGGCCACATCGCTGTCTGCCCAGGGGCCCCTGCTCCGGGTTTTATTGATCCCTGCAAACACGCTAAAAATTAACTATCGACCCGCAACCCGAGCTGCACAGGTAACTGCAGCTCACGCCTCAAGGCGGAGGACAAAAAGCAACAGCAGCACGCTCACATCCTGTGGACATCAGACGAGTACATCAGACGAGTACAGCACACTCATATCCTTCAAAACACACACATACACACACTTTCATTTTCTTCACCCTCTACATGTACGCATGAAATGACACATGGACGCGGGAGCTCACCCCACACCAAGAAAACTATTATAATCCCGTGTGCATTGCAGACCCACAATGCTCTGATGGACCTGTGAGGGACAGTTTGCTCCACACCACGCTTCGTGGTCCCGTGCGAGACATTTTGTTCTGTGCCACAACACACTCGCTAGGCCCGAACCCAGAGTGACGTGGAACGGGTGACTAGCACCAGCCTGTGCGCTCGCCCACAGCAGGCCTTGCAGATGGTGAAAAGATGGCCTGTGAAAAGGCATGTTTCTCATAGCGCTTCACAAAAGCCAAACCTGTGAAAATGATACTCGCACAGAGAAACACAGGAACACATGCATATAAAATTGCCTAATATCCACTGCCATCGCTCATCTCCCACATTAAAAAACACTTCAAAATGCCCTCGGAGTGCATATTCTCGCTTGCAGTTCCTCTGCTAAACTAGTGACAGTCTATTAGGGGTAGAGAGCCACTTGCTTTTCTGAAGAAGAAAAAAAAAAAAAAAAAGGAGCTTACCATTGCTTTCAACTAGCAAATTGCAGCTTCCTCAGCCTGTCGTTAGCTTGCCATGATAATCATCCAGTGCCTGCCTGTGCGCGGGGGTAATTTGCCATTCTGAGACCTGCCTGTTCCTCTTGAAAACTGTATGGGACTCGTTAAAAACATAATAGGCAGGCAGAGATAGTTGTAAAGGCAGCCTCTTGTGTTGAGTAGCACAGTTGACGGAGGTAGATGAGGACTCTTTAGGAGGTCTAAGTATAGCAGCAACGCGGCACCAAAAAACACTTAGCGCATCCATTCCTTTCCAAATACACCTGGGGTCTTTGTAGAGCCCGACGCTATATTGCTTCATGCTCTGCACCTCAAACAGTGACGCAGAAGAATACAAAGGCGCCGATGAGTGCTCGGAAAACAAAACAAAAAATAAAATAAAAAAAGAGAGGGAGGACGGGGTTGAAATTCATGAGGCCCACATCAAAGCAGAAGCAGAGCACATTGCTTGGATGGTGGAGCATTGCAGCAGTTGTAGCCAAGAGTGGCTCCTTCTACTCCATCACTCAGCTGACAGGTGCTTAAGGAGCCTTTAAAAAAAACAAAAAAAACAGCAGCCTGCAGTCTGTGCAGCTGGCACCGGACTGACAGCTTTTAGAGTTAGGTGAGGAGCACAGTACGATGGATAGGTGGCTAGCATCAAACGGGTCAGTGTCTGTCTGTCATCAGTCCTTCCCACAAGAATTCACCACTGGATCACAAGTAAAAAGAGAGCAGCAGTTTAACAGAAGGGGGGGTTAAACTATTACATCACACACTCTTGGGAAATGTCCTGCCACATGGGTCTTCTCAGATGAAAATCATCACACACACACACAACTCTACACACAACAGTGCACTTTTCTCTGACGAAAGCCAAGCCATGTTTGTCAAGATCCTCAACATAGCTTTTATTCGATTTATTTTGCATGCAGCTTAAGACACTCCATCAGGGAAATAAGTGCTCTTGACATGATTGTAGCCGGCTAATGAGCTTCCCCGACCTAATCGCAATTGATTTCATTTACATGACATTTACCTCTCCATTCAATCACTGGCATCGCAGGGGCCAAGGCAAGCTACCACACCTATTGAACTTATACAGGGATCATTATTTCCCCGATTGATTGCCCGGGATTTAACACGTGTCATTTACGTTTGTTGGCATGGCAGCGAGCAGTCATTGTGAGCACGGAGCTCTCTGCTTTCCAGACAAAGCCAGCATCGATCTCAGCGGGTGTATGAGCATTATGCATCTGACCCAATTGTCCAGGACTGGGACCCCACGTCCATCATCCCGCCGCACTCTCGCTGGCCAGCAGTCCAAGCATCATCGATTTCCCATTACTGTGTCACTGTGGCGGCCTCTTTAAGCACACCTTGTGTGATGTACGGCCTCACAGTGTGTGGCATCTAAAAGCCTCAGCTTTCAGTATAAAGAGAAGCAGAGCATAACAGAGGCTGCAGTGCCATCTAGTGGCTACAAAGGCGTTGCTACTTTAATGCAACAGCACATGTAACTAATAGACCAACACGCTAATTACAGATTTATGTACAAAAACTCGTGTTCAATCTCATCTTGTGAAACGATAAATTGTGTCTGGTGATTTGCTTTGGATTAAAGCAGATATGTCATCATTACAACACCACTAAACAAAAAACGACGTGTGATTTGCTGCAACTCGAAATTAACATGCCAAAATATGACACTCTCTACACAAAATAGTGGAAGTCAGCTGCCAAGAGTGGAAAATGAATGTGTGCCAACTATGTTTGAGTATGTCACTCAGACCTGAGTGTTGGTTTGCTTGGAGTAAAATACATATCTGATAAAGCTGGTAAACTGGACAGGATGTATAGATAGAAAAAATACAATTAAGAGAACTTCAACTATGGAAAGCTCCAAATTGCTTGACATCAGAAGAAAACGGCAAAAATAAACTATAACTATAGTTATAGTTATGATGTTTTTTATTTTTTAATGATTTTTACTTAATCAAATCTCATTTTAGATCAATACATGAAGACATAATAGTAAAGGGCCCAATCTTCGCCAGTGTTCATCTCATCAGTCTTATAACATGCCCCACTCATTTGTAGCAGTAAGCTAACGCCCACACAGTTACTGCCGAGATGATATAGATCAAGTTTTCACAAGCCTAAAAAGCATGTTGGTATATGTACAGCTTCACTGATAATCAAGTGATCTGTAGTTTGCACATTAAAAATCAGTTGTAAACAGAGACGTTTACAGGTTTTACATCTGTGAAAGTAATGAGCGCTGATACTGGATCAGACAGAAGCAGATTCCCTGAGTTTGGGTATCATAATCTGTGCATCTCTAATATTGTATAAACCCACACATTTGCATGATGTGGATGTCATGTCGAGCTGTATTTACCTGGGCCTCTCTTGTCCCAGCCACACACCATGGTTCCCATGCTGAGTCCCATGCCTTTGTACTGGTACACCATGTTAGCCAGCAGTTTGGAAGCTGCTGCCACCGAGATGCGCTCCTTGTTGCGAAGCTCGTAGATGCGGCACTGGCGGGCCAACAAGCGCTCCCAGAAGCTACAGTCTGCAGCACCTCCAGCCATGGTTCCCAGCAGGTAGGGGTTGATCTCAATCACCTTCTTCACTGTCTGCGAGGCGATGTAGGAGCCCGCTGTGGCCCGAGAGTCCACCGCAACAATAACACCATGCTGGAACTGAGAGAGGCGGCAGCAGGGCAGGAACACATTAGTGGAGCATATCGCAGCAGGATGTGTAGTCACTGATGGATCACGTCATCATACTTTTTGAAGTCCAAAATACATTTTATTATGTCACAAACCTGTTTCACATATATGTATTACATTTCTATACACTGCGTCTGAGAAAACACAAATGGTGCAGTGTAGCTTATGCTAGTCCCTGCACCACTGATATATAGAATATGAGCCGTTTTCTTGTTTTTTGCCCACCTGAAAATCATTGCTTTTTAAAGAACAGAGCCACTTTTTATAAATGTAAGTACGTAAAGTTTAATTATCTGGCTTCCCTCTATTTCTGCTGAAGCAAAGTAGAGTGCTGCTGCTGCTCTACAACTGTCAGACACGTGTAACGTAGACTTCTGCTCTCAGCGAGCTGACAGTCACAAGAGCACTTGAGTTCATGTTTTTTTTTTACATTTTTTAATCAAAAAATTGTAATGAAAAGATACCAGAACACAACAGTATGATTACAGTGTGTTTTTAATTCTGTGAGACACAGGCAAAAGCTTGAAAAAAAAATTAATTGAAAAGTAATAAGATTAGTGGATCTAACTTTATTCATTACTCCTGTGAGACCACGGAAGCAATTGCACCACATAACTTATAAAACACTACTGACATAAATATATGATGTGTTATGGTTGTGGCATCAGGAAGGTAGTAATCTTACAGCTACCAACAGTTTTTAAAAAGAATAATATGTACAGATATACTGTATAAGGGGATGATTAAATTATCAAAAAATGGAATTAAAAAAATAAACTGGTAATTCTTTTCTATCTTAGATAATGCAAAAAAAAAAAAACTAAGATTTTTGGTGAATATTTTGCTGCGGTTAAAAGAATATTGCCCCACATACCACACCTCATGAGCAGAATAAGGAAGTCCTGTATACCTCACACATGTATTTAATGTCTTACAAGCCTACTTGAATGCAATGCAATCTAACACATATACAATATATTAAGATTGGAGAAATTAAGACTTTTAGACACTTGTTTATACTAATATTAAATCACTTATATTGCACAAAGTAGCTGCGAAATGACAGCATTTATATTTTAAGGGAACAAGCTGAGGAAGTAAAAATATAAGTCACCTTTAATATCAAGTGCGAAGAAAACGTCAAAGCTAAAGAGCTAAAGTTACAGCCAACGACATGTGAAACAAATGAGATATGAACACACATTCCTGTCAAGACCAAGACATGAAAAACCGTCTTTAAAAAGACGAGGGTTGTTTTTGAAGCCAGTGCTGTCAAACACAAACCATCACAAATGTCTAAAGTTAAATGAATCTGCGCGATGAGAAAGCGGTTTGTAGCCATGCTAACAGGCTAGCATGCTAACGATGAAAATGTATTTTTCTTCTTACTTCTGACGCATTCTTACGGTCTGAATGAATTATCACACGTCGACTTCAACATAAACTATATTCGTTAAACTGGTATGAGGTCAACCGACTACAACTGACCACTCGTTAACTTACTTTGAATGCTAATGTGGTGGTCCCGTGGAGGAACTCTATCTTCCTCTCGACGCCATCATCTCCCACGGCACACAGCGGGTTTCTAACGGAAAAACTGAGGCCGTCTCCCGGCGTGGCCTCAAACCCCAGACCGCTCTGTTCGGGTCCACAACCAAACCCAGAAGGTAGACAATTATCAAATGAAAAATCCGCACAATCACTGTTCAACACACTAGAAAGAGCCATCTTTGAAACTGTCTGATGATGATCAAGCAACTTCCGCCGTTTAAGGAACATTTATTAAGTCGTTGGGGCACAAATCACAGCGCCCCCTGTGTTTGTGGCGGACTATAACTTCTGTGCAGTAACGTAGATAGGTGAATAAACATTGGGAGAACTGCTAATTTGATACTATTCACTATGTTAAAATATATTCATCATTTTAGATTCATTATAGCTGTAAAAATGGCTAAACTTAATGTGTGGGTCTGTTAACCGGTGCAGTTAAAAGACAGGCCTATATGTTAATATATTTTAATTCACTTAATAATAATAAAATAGATTTATAACACTGTTAAGGACTGTGTCTGAGAGGGAATAAAGGCATCAACACACCCACCATTTTCATTTGTGAAAAAAACAAAAATTCTTATGGTCACACAGGCTAAAGCTGGACCTTAAACTACTGGTAGATTTATTAGACTTAATTCACAACAGTACACACCAATATTAAATGTAACAAGGTTATATTGCTATAATTGGTCATTTACATGAGCCTTGTGTTTATTTTGGTATCTACAGTAGTGAGAATTTATCTAAAAGTTTTGATGTAAACTACGAAAGTCAAAACTTTCATCAAGGGGCCAAATAGTTTGTTGCACTGCCGGATTTGGTTGCTATTTGCCGCTATTTACCTCCCACTGTGCTACACCATCTCTAACATCTAGTTCCCCTTAACCCACCCCCTTCACACACACATAAGTGATTCAGTTCATCTCGGATCATTTAGTTGTGTCACTCTTTTTCTTTCCTCCACTATCCTTTGCCCTTTTATCCATCTCTCTGTAATATTCCTCTTTCAGGTCCTCCCTCTGTCTTTGGCTCCATCCCTGGGCCGTGATGTGGAAGAGGTCCACGTTGTTTCCCGAGTAGGCGTCTCTGTGAGTAGCCCTGAACACTGCTTCTCTTGCCAAGGAGATGGCTTCGTCTTTGCTCAGGCTCCACCTCATCCCTCCATCCAGGACTCCGTAAGCATAAGGAGAGCCTGAGCCGACAGAAAAGATGTCTCCATGCAGTCGAGCGCCATCGCTGCACACATATATTAGCTTTGGGCCACTGTTAGGGGATGCAGGATGTGTCATGGCGGTAACATCTTGGTTAACAGGTAAGGAGCTATCATTTGCACAGCCAGAATTATCTGCTTCTTTGTCCCAGCCACATAGTGTAAGTGCCACACACACTTCAGTCCCTTTGAAGGGGTGCAGCATGAATGAAAGGAGCTTGGCAGTGCCTCTTATTGACAGGCGGCGTCTGTGCCGTAACTGGTAGAGTCTGATCTCTCTTGCCAATATTCGCTCCCACAGCATGCAGTCTGCACCACTACCAGAGGATGTGACCACTAAATGGGAGTGAATTGGGGTTATCTTATGAACAAATGGACAGGCAACAAGACCTCCAGCACTGGCGCGTGTGTCTGCAGCTGCAATGACTCCACCTTGGAAGATGAAGCCCAGGGTTGTTGTTCCATGAGACAGAGGGAAAGGCCTGCGGACCGTCGCCGTATGGTTGAAATGGGCAGAATTTGGCAAAGTTGGTGTGAAAAAGTGCAGCGGAACGCCACCATTTCTTTCTGTTTTTTTCTGTCTCCTCCATCCAAGGTTGTAATAGTCAGTCAAATTGAAAGATGTATCTTCCAAAGGAGAAGCAGGAAACCACTCGTGATGCCCAGAAGTATCCTTGAAGCTACAAATATCTTCCAGAGCCATAACGATGTAAGTGAAGCAGATAGAGACAGATTCCTTGATCACAAAATAAAAATGTGCTTCCTTGGAAAAGGCTGGTAGAAAATGCACTCACGTATTCCAGTCTGGTTTGTTCTGTGAACTGCTGCCATTTCCTCTCCCTCTTATCTACTGTCTACACCGAAAAAACTGTTTTGACGCTTTTATAGCCCTCCCAAATGTGACAGCTTGCACAAGCACAAGCACACACACCTTTATCTAAAAGCCTTTGAGTTGACATAAGTGATATTCCATCTTGCCTGCAATGAAAGCGATATCTAGACAAGCCACTTTCTGCCAACCTTGTATGTTCTAATGAGTGATTTCACCAGCTGTGTGCAAAGTTCAAACTCTTTATTTATCACTTTCAGTTTGTTGTGAAAGTGAGGCTACAACCATTAACAGCAGATGACATTTCCTTCCTGACAAACCTGTTGCCTAACCTAGATGTCTCTATAATATGTCCCAGGCACCAACATCAAAACAGATGAACTGAATTCATAACTCAACTGGGAGAAAACCAACAAGAATATTTGATTTTTAATTATTATTCTGATAAGAGTTTTGTTTTTTTTAAGACTAATTAATTAGTGTGTATATCGCGATAATGTACGCGAAGAGCAACTGAAGTACTTTCGTAGCCATTTTGGCTCTATATTATCTAACTAGCCAATGAGTTTCCTCGAAAGCCAGCTCATTCATTCTGTTAGAGACACGGGCAAACAATTACACTTTCAAATAGCTTTATTTAAACATTTAAACAGTATCCAGAATATAACTTGTATATAAAGTCACCATGTACACACTCCGGTACGGTAGGTGGCGATACTCACCCATTAATGTTGGGTTTTAGTCCTCCAGTGAGACCAAAGAAGACGAATCCATTCAGTCCAAATCATGGCGTCCGCCAGCAGCACAGGGAGCAGGGTGTCCTGTGGAAGAGATTTGAACTGTGTGCCAGAGGTAGCCGACACGTTGGCTGTGGTCGCCAAACTCGGGTGAGCAGACTACTGCGCGATGCCTGATGTTTTAACGGGAGAAATGAACGCGCTGGCTCGTTAACGTAATGTCAGTGCGTGATGCTAAGCTAGCCGGTGAATCAACAGCACGTGTCCAATCACAATTCTGCTCGAGCCTGCTCGTGCAGTGTTTATATTACCCCCTCTGAAGGGTGCTCTGCCCATCGTATGCTGCCTCTGTGTCTTCCTATTATTATTTGTTAGCTCCGCTTGGCATTAAAAGCTACATAAATGTTAAAATGTTGAGCTTTTTCTTTCTTTCTTTTCTTCTCTGGTGTCCAGGTTTGACTTCCTGTGCATGCCACTGTTCCACCCGAGGTTCAGCAGGGAGTTTGAGTTGGAGCCCGCTAAATCCCGACCCGGTGCTCAGACCCGGTCAGACCTGCTGCTGTGTGGAAGAGGTTGGAGCACGTTGTCAGTCAATAACTAAACGCTTTATGTTATGTATGAGGGCAAGAAAAGCGCTCCACCAGACATACTTATGACAAATAGTCTGGACTAAAAATATGTGGCCCATATGTTTTTTTTTTATCCATAAAAATGTATTTTTCTGCTGGACACAAGATGTCTCCTACTTTACTGTAAAGTCAATTTGTGAATGAATGAACACTGGAGTCTTCAAGTTTCATCATTGTGCAGTCTACATTAATCAAATGCATACTGATATTTGAAAATCGTGTTTATCTAAAACTTATAAATCTCTATTTTCTACTTTATTACCGTACATTTCTTCCACCAGATAATTCAATGGGGTTAGGCAGGAAATTGATTTTAAAATGCATGTTCAGGCAGCAGACTACATAAAACATACAGCATAATTCAAATTAATGCATTAAAAAGAGATTTTTAGTTAATTATTTATGAGTGGCTGCGCTAACACTGCATTTTCCAATAGGGATTGATAAAGTACTCTTATCTGTCAATCTTATCGGCACTAACAAAAACATTGTCCTTTTTTCCAGATTGGAATACTCTTATTGTTGGGAAGCTCTCTCAGTGGATCGATGCAGATTCAGAAATTGAGATAGAACGCAGAAATTCTGAGGCCGTAAGTCCCTTACTTTATTGATTTCTCTGAAGTATGCTTTCTTTCTCATGGATGTTAATGCTGGAAAAGGTTCTTTAATGTCAAGATTTTGCAGCATGCGTGAACTTTTTCTGTCCAGCCTCTCCTCTCTCTGTGTCCTGATCTGTCACCTGGTGTCATCCCTTCAGTTCTCTCATCGTTCCTTTTTCCTGTGTTTCCCTCCAGGCTCTTTCACAGGAGCTAAACTTCTCAGCCTACCTGGGTCTGCCTGTCCTCATGGTACCTCTGAAGGGCCCTCGTAATGCCAACCTAGCCCGTGTGCTGCTAAACCACATCCACACTGGACACCACACCTCAAATGTAAGACACAAAGGATAAAAAGTCAACAGCTCATCAGCTTGCTTTTTAGAAATAAATAACAGAAAAGTCATACAGATTTAACTCATCACTTAAACGCTGTCGTCCTCTATGTCTGATTAGTTCTGGATTCGTGTCCCGTTGATGGCTGCAGATGACGCGCGGGAAGATCTAATTGAGAATGAACCGATCACTTGCATCGATGAGTCAAGTTCCGATGAGAAGACCTGGAGCTGGTTAGTTTTAGTCTGTTCTCTGAGCCGGCTGAATGCCGTCTGCATACTAAAGCGGCTGTAATTGATTTCTTTTTAAAAAAAAATCGTGACTCATTTTGTTTACTTGCCTCTTGTCTTTTAGGTGGCACTCGTTTAGAACCCTCTGTGATTACAACAAGAGGATCTGTCTTGGTGAGAGACGCTATGAAGCAGCAACCTGGGACAGCCTGTGCATTGAGAAGTAATTATTGTGTCTTGTTCTGAAAATTAACTCTTCTGTATTCCCGCAGCTATTGAAATTGGAGCCGACATGCCCTCGGACGCTGTGATTGATAAGTGGCTCGGGGAGCCAATCAAGGCAGCCATACTTCCCACCAGCATCTTCCTAACTAATAAGAAAGGCTTCCCTGTCTTGTCAAAAGCCCATCAGCGAATAATCTTCCGTCTCTTCAAGGTATATTGTGATAGACATATGATTCAACAGGAATTAATGACCTGCCCAATGCAAATGCGGCATTTTAATGAAAACCATCTTCTTTCTCAGTTGGACGCACAGTTCGTCTTCACAGGCACCAGTCGACACACTGAGAAGGACTTCCGATCCTACCTGCAGTACCTGGAATACCTCAACCAGAACCGGCCTGCACCCAATGCCTACGAGCTCTTTGCCAAGGGCTATGAAGACTATCTGCAGTCTCCACTCCAGGCAAGGAAGTTCATTTCATATATTCTAGATAGTATTTCTAATATTTTGATGGTTTAAAGCTCAAGGTTTTTTTTCCTTCTCCCCTTTAGCCACTCATGGACAACCTGGAGTCTCAGACATATGAAGTATTTGAGAAGGATCCTATTAAATATTCACAGTACCAACAGGTAAGACACAGCTGTAACTGACCCCACTATTAAAACATTAGAGTACAGAAACAACATTGATGTCTAATCAATCAGTATCAGTCGTCATTCAGCTGAGGCTTGTAAGTGTTTTTTTGCAATGATTGAAGAAATATACCTTTATAACAATGTCTCTATAAACTTACAGTAAGCTGTACAGCTGTGTTGGTGTTTTGGTGCTTGTCGCCATCGTTCTGTCTGTTTTTAATGGAAGATAACGCCCCCGTTCCTATTCCTGCCTACAAAGCTCTGAACAAATCAGAGCTACTACTACAGCAGACTACATTCTCCCCTTTTTAATTGACCTATATAGGATCTCCACTAGTTTGTTCTATAGTCTTATAACAAGCTTTTACTTCAGTCTCACAGAAGATTTCTACAAATCTCACAAATCTGCTTTGTTCTGTGTCTACAGGCTGTGTATAAATGCCTACTTGATAGAGTCCCAGAGGAGCAGAAAGACACCAACGTTCAGTGAGTAGCAGTACACAACTCTGCATGTGAACAGTGACAAAACTGAGTTTTCATTCAGAAGTTGCAGAAACTCCACTGGTGAGTTAGCAGTGCTCCCTAAAATGATAAATGTTATGTCCATGATCCAGGGTGCTGATGGTGTTGGGTGCAGGCAGGGGTCCCCTGGTCAATGCATCACTGCGTGCTGCCCGACAGGCAGACAGGAAGCTGAAGGTGTACGCTGTGGAGAAAAATCCCAATGCTGTAATCACGTGAGTGGAATACTAATCATTATGTCAGCGCGCATGTCTGTGCCCAACTTACAAAAAAGGATGCAGGATGAGTCTCATTGGATTGCAATGTTAGAAAAGTTTGATTTGGGAGCATTAAGCCTCCTGGTGTGATCAGGTAATGAAAGTGATGTGCAAAGTCATGTTCGGTACATCGAGGACCCTCCAGCACATAAACAAAAAATAAAAACCCCCTTTACAAGTATATTATAATATTTGCAGAGCTTCACTGCTGCACACTTGCAGCTCTTGTTACTTAAAGTCATTTAACAGAAACCTGTATACTTGTGTTATTGATTCCCCAACACTGGTTCATACTTGCATTTTCTTCAGGCTAGAGAACTGGCGCTTTGAGGAGTGGGGTGATCAGGTGACAGTGGTATCATGTGACATGCGGGAATGGGCGGCACCTGAGAAGGCCGACATCATCGTCAGCGAGCTGCTTGGATCGTTTGGCGACAACGAACTCTCCCCTGAGTGCTTAGATGGAGCGCAGCATTTCCTCAAGGGTAACTCCTCGTTGTTTGCCACAAGAAGCAATGTGAAAATAATCAGTTATCCTCCATTACCTACCACGCGTCCTTTCATCTCAAATCACTTTCTCTCCCCCCCTTTTTTTATTTTATTTTCTTATCTCATCATGTCACTCTCAGATGATGGAGTAAGCATCCCCTGTTCCTACACGTCCTTCCTGGCTCCCCTGTCCTCCTCCAAGCTTTACAACGAGGTACGGGGATGCCGGGAACGCGACAAGGATCCCGAGTGCCATTTTGAGACGCCTTACGTCGTGCGCCTCCACAACTTCCACCAGTTGGCTGAGCCCAAACCATGCTTCACCTTCACACACCCCACAACAGGTAGACAGAAACACACAAAAACTGACACTGTACATGAATAAACGCGCTCATTAAACACTTGAGAATGATTAGTTTTGAATGTGCCCACAACTCTTTTTCTTTTTTTCAGACATGAACAATAACAGGTATCAGTGCCTCAGATTCTCAGTGGGTTGTAACTCTGTGCTCCATGGCTTTGCTGGTTACTTTGAGACCACGTTGTATAAAGATGTCACACTAAGTAAGTCAGCTTTTCAAAAAGGAAGTGATGTTGTGCTCAGGTCTAAATATTAATGTGAATAAACATTGTGTGTGTGTTTGTGTCAGGTATAAAACCAGATACACATTCACCTGGAATGTTCTCGTGGTTCCCCATCCTCTTCCCCCTCAAAGTAAGTCATATAGTCTGTTCTCATTTAATACACTTTTTAGTCTTAAAAATAAAAAAGAAACATTTTTACATATTTTTTTCCCTGCCTTCCTTTCAATAGCAACCCATATCCATTTCCCGGGACGATGACGTCACAGTGCGATTCTGGCGCTGCAACAACGGGAAGAAAGTGTGGTACGAGTGGGCCGTAACCGAGCCGTCCTGCTCTGCCATTCACAACCCCGCAGGACGCTCGTACACCATCGGCCTGTGAAGACGACACATAAACACACCCGTCAACGGGCCATACACTCACACGTTTCTGTTATCACCTGGTGGCAATAGAAGTACGGTTTGGCGTGGCTCTTTTTTTTTTTATATGTATACTCAGTCAAACCTGGACGTGTGATGTGAACCCCTGAAGTCAGTGCAGTCTGGGTTTGAGAACCATGAGCGGTAGGCACTTTTGAGTCAGCATTGAACATGTTGAATTTTCATTCTGTTTTCAGTAATTGTTCTCGAAAGTCTGTTTAAACGGGCACAAACTATCATCTGTACACAAAGTGTGTCGTTGCTGTGAGATTGGCTCATTCGGATTAGGTCAAACATGTTGTCACTTGTTCCTCATGCGTAGTTTTTTCAATTTTAGGAGAGGATCTATGCCTTATCAAACGCACATTCCACCTAATACTGACAAAACACCTTTCTCCTCAACTGAAAAGGTCATGGGGCGGTTACGCCGTTTAGATGTTGTTTTGGGGCTGCGTCTTCATACCTTTTTCTTTTGTTTCTGTACGTTTGAACCATGTCAATAAAGACAACACTGTAATGTCATCCATACGCTCTCAGCTTTGTTCAGTATCACCACACTGCACTTTTTTGTTTTTTGAATGAGAGTGTAAATCATTGAAGAAGTTTTAATCATTTTAGAATGAACTGCGATGAGAAATATTTCCAATTTGTCCAAATGAGATGGTTGGCTTAGATGCAAGGAGGTGATTTGGCCAATAGATGTCACCCTCATGGCAATCTGCTCAAAAGTAAACAATATTAGTAATTTTCTACATGTGCACTAATGTGTACAGACCAATAGAGGGATAGTTGGCAGGTGATTTATTTATTTTTTGTAAGTCATAACTCATTAGATCAAGTACAAAGCTCCTTACAAACTCGTCCAATTTAACAAAACAGTCATCAGTTCTGTACTTTTACACACTAATGCTGTGTGCTGGTGCAACTGTCAAAACAAATTCAGTTCTTATAAGCTCTTCAAATACGCTTTTCAATCACAGCAGTCACTGATCCAGCTCAGTATGATGTAATGCCATCACTAGAGTCTATGTGTAGGTTAATGGACACACCCCGTCTAGTCTTATCCCACGTTATGTAGGGTAGACGAGCACAACTGAGGCTGATACAGGATTTAAGTGTTTTGCTTGCCTGTATACATCATAAAACATGAAATGTTACAGGATAATTATTTTCTTACTGTCATGTATTCAGCATTACTTCTGTCACACTGAAGGTTTTATGTTTTTTAGGATCTCACACAAGTACAAAAATATCAAGGATAAGCCCAAAACTTCTTTATGTACTATGTAGATGTATCAAAAACCAATATCAAACATATTATACGTCTTCCATTATTTATAAAAGCACAAGTCAAACATCCAAAATATAAATAAGAAATAGCATCTTCATTTTAAATTAGAAACAAGTTTCCCTAAACCCATAATATGACCTAAATTTTAAAACTTGTAGTCATCTTATTTGATGCATATGATACGTATTGTATTGATCAATGTGTATCATGACCTTATTTTTAAATAAGTGGCACTTTAGACAGTGAAAATACATTTGTACTGCAAGCAAGGCTAAATCCAAATGATTTTTGTCATGAAAAAGCAGCTGAAAAAAATAGTTAAAAGAAAACTTAAGTTTTAGAGATTTGGGCATTTATTTAAAAAAAAAAAAAGTTGATCATCATTTAAGCCACTCTGTAACAAACTGTAAACCGTAGTATTAAAATTAAATTCTGTATTTTGTCAATGGCAGAAAACAGCAGTGGTTCCTCACTTCAGAGGGCGGGGCCTTGAGGCGTGTTGACAATTTGGGCTGCGCTGATTGGTCGAAAACAACCAGCGTTTCTATTAATGAGGTCTTTTGTCATTTCAACTCATCATCACGTCCAGCCGGCAGGAGCGATGCCGAACATGAAGGCCGGCACATAACAGGCAGCTTTCAGGGGGGTTTACAGGTCACACACCAGCTGAAAAGGTGAGCCACACATTTATTAAGAGCTTGTTGCAGTTTTACACAGTAAAAATAAAAAAATAAAAACTAAAAAAGCACGTCGTTCCCACTGAGGAGTTAGTGTTAACCTGCGCAGACTCGTGGTTCGTCCCACCGCGACACATTTAGACCTGAACATTTAAAACATGTTTCTCGAAGCTAACAGTATTTTTTAGATAACACATGCAAATGTTTTCAAAGTCTGACTGCGGTCACCAATAATAATAAAAATATTAATGTTCCGCCGGAGTTACAGTGTCCAGGTCGTTCATTATGTCGCACTGTGAGTTATTAATGCTGTGATGTGCTTTCTAATGTTAGCTGTAGGGCTGAAGGAAAGTAGTACAGAAACTACTTGGAAAATATACTAATTGAATGGCATAACCTCCAATTATTTTTTATTTTTTTTAACAAGGTATCGAAGCGCTCTTCCCTTCACCTGAACCACAACAGAGGGGAGGGGAAGGGGACACACACTGGCCTATCAGAGCCTCAGGATGACCGAGGGTCCGAGGAAGCGGGGCTGCGGCCAGGGTCGTCGGTCGGAGTCCGAAGACTCCGTGTGTAGCGACGGGGAAGATGATGCAGGAAGTACCGATGTGGCTCTGAAAAAACAAATCGGACTTGTCAGCGCCTGTGGTATTATAGTGGGTGAGTCCATGCATGTGCTGGTCCCCCCCCCCCCAATATATGTCAAACCATGCATCATTCAGGTATTTGTTGCACTTGGAATAATGAGTTTAGAAAAACTGCAGTTAAAAATTAGACATTTGATTTTACTTGAATTTCATCACAGGTTGACAGCCTGTGCATCAAGGACCAAAGTAGTTTTTATTTGAGCACATCCATTCATCTGCATCCTTGGCCTCTCTGTTGTGATCGCTGGGCATCCTCGGCCCCCTCACAGCCTCATACATGTTCATTCATTGTCACTTTAATGTTTCCAGGGAATTGCTAGCTGAAATCAAACCTGGTCAGACCAGTCTACCTCACACACACACACACACACACACACACAGGGTAAAATAGAAAAGTCAATAAAAAGCAATCCCACTAATGGCTGTCCATCAGTGTTGAGGCTGCATTTTCCATCACAGATAGAAGCATGGCAAAAACACGGTTGCTACGTCATTGGAAAGAAATAGCTGTAGCCTCATTTTCTGTGTTGGCCCCAGTATGACGCATAGACTGGGTGAATGAGTGTGAAAATTCAAATCCTGCATCATTTGCTCAACTACTCAGTAAACTGTGCTGTTGCCTGTGTGGAGCAATTGTGGGCTCCACTTTACTTCCCGAAACAGAGCTAAAATCTGCCCATAATATGTGGTCCTACCGTGCATTTTCACATTCATAAAAAAAAAACCAAAGTAAATATTACAGACATTATATTGCCTAAACCTGTTAATGTCCTCTTGTGGTTTGGATACAACGGTTACAGCCTAGTGCTACTTTTAATAGTATGAGCCTGACAAACTAAACGTTGGATATTCACATGGGGCCACTGTTGGCCAGGACTACACTGAGCAGCAGTCCTAGAACGAGGAAACCCAGTGTGCCCACATACAGCTCGGGGCAGAGTGTAAATTAAACTCACAGAAAGACCCACTTGGGGAATGTTGTGGTGGTTCCTACATGAGCAAACCACAGATGGCCCACATGGGAATAGCGTAATTGATTTGTGGGCATTTATTTCTTTCGATTTTACTTGGTATTTCTTAAAAAAATGATGCTATCTAAAAAATATGATGTCATGAGCAGTAAATATAGACTACTAGACTTGATTTCTATGTTTGAAGAGATTATTATCAGAAGGGATAATTTCTGTATTCATATGGTAACATTGATATGTCTCGTCCTGTGTCCGTCTCTCTCGTCTCTCACTCAGGTAACATCATTGGCTCCGGGATTTTCGTGAGTCCTAAGGGAGTTCTTGAGAATGCCAGCTCAGTGGGTGTAGCCATTATTGTGTGGGTCACCACTGGAGTTATAACAGCCATTGGTGCTCTATGCTATGCAGAGTTGGGCGTGACAATCCCAAAGTCGGGGGGAGACTACGCTTACGTCAAGGACATCTTTGGAGGACTGGCTGGGTGAGAAGAAATGTTACCTCCCACATGTGTAGGATTTTAAAATAAGAGTGTTGGCATATGATGCAAAGAAGGTTTTTGTTTACATATGTTACATTCTGCTATAATGAGGGGTGTGTGTGTGTGTTGCCATGTCTCATTAACCATCTGGTGGCGTTGTGTCCCAGTTTCCTGCGTCTGTGGATTGCAGTGTTGGTTATCTACCCCACTAACCAGGCTGTGATCGCTCTTACCTTCGCAAACTACGTCCTGCAGCCCATTTTTCCAGCCTGCCTCCCCCCAGACAGAGGCCTCCGCCTGCTGGCTGCCATCTGCCTGTGTGAGTGACACAGTCAGGTTCAAGATTAAATCTCTATTGGTTGAGGTTTGTGCATTTTGTTTTAGCTTTAAGGGGTTAAGTCCCACATCTAAAGAGTCATCTCTTCCTCCAATTACTAATGTTAAATCTGCCAGGAGGCAGTGAACAAGGATATGCAAAAAAAATTAAATATTGGTTTGATAGCATATGCACATTGTAGATGTCACTTAAGGATAAGCCGGTTTTCTGTATTTTTCTTTAACAAATCTCACGTGCAGAGCCAAAACAAATATTGTGGGTATACATGTATCCAAACATTAGTGTGTAAATTGGCACTGCAAAGTACTGGTAGATTATCCAACTCTTTTTTGTGAATGGGGCTAATCTATAGAGTTGCAATCATTCTAAGTTAACATGATATTCTCTGATATTTTCTTTTTTTTTAGGTCTGTTGACGTGGGTGAACTGCCACAGTGTGCGCTGGGCCATGTGTGTCCAAGATGTCTTCACTGCTGGCAAGCTTTTGGCTTTGGGCCTCATCATAATCATGGGTGTCGTGCAGATATGCAAAGGTAGTATTTGCTCTCTCTTCTTTCTAGGTTCATAATTCTTTAAGTTTGTGGCGCAACAGTCAGTCGCACTACACCAACATTGAAAAACAGGTTTTACTCGTCGTAATAACTCAGGAGGGAAGCTTTTGGATAGACTTATTATAATGTTCATATGGGCACCTGACTTTTGTTAAGTCAGACAATTGTCACGCTATCCTGCTTGATCTACAGTTCTGTCTCTTGCAGCAGTATATTGTTCCTTGTCTTTAGGTTAAAATTAATAAGCAGTTCAACAAGCCGTTTCCCTTCTCAGACTGTTAAATTTGAATAGTACTGGAAGCTTGATGAGGTAAAACTATCAAGGATTTCAGTATTTGCTTAAAAAAAGCAACAATTTAAAATTGTGTGGCTTTTATTTCCTTTTTTAATCATGTCGATTTAACAAGAAATGAGCTTTCATGATGCCAACATTTGGGCGCAACTGATACTGAAGCAGGAACCATCACAATTCAATCTCCTTGTACCTCTCACAGGATTTGTGATACCAACGTGAACAAGGGATTACAGTCCCATATAGCTCTTCATCCCAGCTATTATCCACACAGACACACACACACACACTGCCAGGCCCAGCAAACAAGCTCATTCATGTGGTGATGGGGGAAAGGATGTGTGCAGATGTCAACTAAAACATTGTATGTAGATTTCAATAAATAAATTAACTACACTATACTCTTTTTATATAAAGATATGTAATAGTTCCAAAGAGGGAATTTTTTTTCCTCCTCATAGAATTATTAAGTCTAAGACCATGAACGTCCTGTACAAGCTGTATGTTGTGTCTGGTGCCCTCTGCTGCTCAGATTGTGCTGGTGAACATCACTTTACACTTCAATTCATTTTTTTTCTTCTTCTTCTTCTTCTTCTTTTTTGCTTCACAGGTCAATATTACTGGTTGGAGCCAGCGCACGCCTTTGAGACCTTCCGTGACTATGATGTCGGTCTCATAGCTCTGTCCTTCCTACAAGGCTCCTTCGCTTATGGAGGCTGGAATTTCCTAAACTACGTCACAGAAGAGTTGGTCGACCCTTACAGGTGACACACCTAGCTTAAAGCCTCTGCTTGTCAGCCACTTTTTTTTTTCTTGCACCTAAATGTTTTACATGTTAAATCAAATGTTAAAAATGGGGACATCGAACTCACAACAGTATTCTCATCTTTTCACCCTGCAGGAATCTGCCACGTGCAATCTTCATCTCCATCCCCCTGGTCACCTTCGTTTACGTGTCTGCCAACATGGCGTACGTCACAGCCATGAGCCCCCAGGAGCTGCTGGCTTCCAACGCTGTGGCAGTGGTGAGAAAACAGCCAGACACACTCGCCCAAATCTGGATGAATGTGTGGTGACTCATGTAGTTATTAGCTGCATCCGAGTTTGGAGTTGTTGCATCGCCCAGCAGCCATTTACAGTAACCACTTTAATGATGCGTGCTCATAATTGTAGCGTAATGCTTAGTTTATCACCTTTCTGCTCTCCATCGTAGATGTCTTGATTCGTCTCTGTTATTAACGTACATGTTTTCTCCTCCTCCTCCTCTTCTGCTTTCTCTACTCCTAATGTTGTCTCCCAGACATTTGGAGAGAAATTGCTAGGAGTAATGTCATGGATCATGCCCATCTCTGTGGCGCTCTCCACCTTCGGGGGGGTCAATGGCTCCCTCTTCACGTCGTCGCGGTCAGTTTGTCCTCACCCCTGTTTCCCTCCTCCTGTCCCTCCTTTCCTCTCGCTGAAGCTTCTGTGGTTTCTTTCCTTTTCTCGCCCCCATGCCTGAAATGGAGTATTGTGTTTCCCGTTAAGTATATTTGACTCTGGGATTTGTTATCTTACACCCTGTATTTTCACTCCTGCAGCTCGTGTCTGCACTGGTGCTTTCCTGATCTGTCCCCCCTCAGTCCTGAGAGCAGAGCCAGCTGATGCTTGCTTACTCATTAGCTAACGGTCTCCTGTTCTTTCGCTCAGGTTGTTTTTTGCCGGAGCGAGGGAAGGCCATCTTCCACGTCTGCTGGCCATGATCCACGTCAAACGCTGCACTCCCATTCCAGCCTTGCTGTTCACCGTGAGTCCCAACCTAAAAACAAAAACCTAACATTTACTGTTTGTCCTCTCACTGTGACGAGACCCTTACTTTCCCCCCCCTCTCAAAACATTCAGTTGATCTCCACTCTGCTGATGTTGTGCACCAGTGATATTTACACCCTCATAAACTACGTGGGTTTCATCAACTACCTCTTCTATGGCGTCACGGTCGCCGGGCAGATTGTGCTGCGCATCAAACAGCCTAACATGTATCGCCCCATCAAGGTAACGACACAGACGCTGCAACTTGGTTAACTTTTGGCACCTCGTGCAGAAATTTGCAATCGTTATGACATGAGTGTATTTGAGGTTTTACAACACTGTCTGTCCCTCCATCAGGTGAGCCTGGTGTGGCCAGTGATCTACCTGCTGTTCTGGGCCTTCCTACTGATCTTTTCCCTTTACTCTGAGCCCGTTGTCTGTGGCATTGGTCTGGCCATCATGATGACCGGTGTTCCTGTATATTTCCTCGGAGTCTACTGGGAAAACAAGCCGAAATGTTTTGACATTACTATTGGTAAGACAACCTCCTGGTGGTGGCTTTATTCTTGTCTTGTTTTGAAAGACTGTATTATGGCACTGTAACAGTGTTTAAGGGTGTATCCGCACGTACGGTTTTATTATAAATCTGAATCTCCCTTTTTGTTCAGTTTGAGCTGTTAAAAGTATTATTTGATGAAGTATGGTTCAGTATTAAATGCTGAGTTCAAGCACACAGATGTTTAGTTTTGCTGCATTTATCAGGTGACCCTGATTCTCTCGTAAAATGGGAAGTTTTAAATCCTAAAACAAATGCAGCATACTATGTCTGATTGCACAATTGTAAATGGCAACATGGATTCATAAAATATCAACTGAATTTGATGCAAAACCATTATCTTCTAATATCTAAATGATTATTGCCTTGTCTCTTTTCTATCCAGGTAAAATGACTCATCTGTGCCAAAAGCTCTGTTCGGTGGTCTACCCAGCCATGGAGGAAAGCCCGGGGCCTCAAGAGAAAGACGACGAAGGAGACGAATAAAACGGACTGCACAAAAAACGCAGACAATGCTTCACTCTCGGTGTGGTTTTGGGATACACAGATTTAAGTTGTTAACACCTGAGGAATATATTTTACAGCACTGGACTTACTCTGATGTTTGTTTGCTTTTTTTCCCCCCTCCAGTTGTAGTGTATGGTTCAGGAACATGTCTTTGAGATAAAATATCACTCACTCTAAACAGATATTATGACTTTTTTTTCTTTTCTTTTTGTCTCTGTCTCTGTTCACATTAGAATTTGAAACTTCTCCTTGTTTATTCTTGTACAGTGTGTTTTGGGGTTTTTGAGTCTGGAAGGTGGTGGGTAAAGTGTTTTAGTGCTCAAGCTGTATGTATTTACACCATGACATTGCTCTAGTAACACTTAAATGGACATTTCTAGATGGTATAATGGTTCATTGAATTAATAAGAGGTAACCCTTATTTCTCTGCACACACACCTCCAGACTCTATTGTCACTATAGAAAATTGATCTCTGGCTTATTGATGCACATTTATTCTTGTTCAGTTGTTGTTCTTCCTCCCTTGAATTAGTTAGTATCAATTTAGTGAGTCTGCAGCCTTTTTCTATGAAGTGAAGGGGGGGGGGGGGGGGAACACATGTGTGTTTCACTGTTACACCAGTGAATTTCCTTCATATAAACAAGCATGTCCATACTGGAAAAGTATATTCCTAATATGGTCCCATCTGCACTGCATATTTAACACGGTGACCCTTTCTCTAAGATACGTTAATCACTCTTTCCATCACCTGCACACTATTTTACACATTTATATGGTACCTCCACTGAACGGCTGCTCACGTGAGCAGTTGTCTTTACAAATGTTTCACTGTGTTGTGCTTCATGTACTGCAGTGGTTGTGTATTAGGATTGTGCTGCACCTTATCAATGTTTCATCCACCTGTTGGAACACCTGACGTAGAGGGGGGTGGCGCCTACGTACAATGAGGGATCAAATTGCGGATGTCATGAGCAGCCAGGGCAAGCGCAATATGTCACATTACCCCCAGATAAAACAGGAAACTAAATGTCGCTTTCAAAATAAAATGCAGATGGGATTTTGTTTAAAGGGTGTAGTCGGAGGTATTCTGTAGTCAACATTAGGAGGAGCAATTAAACATTATTAGGAGCCCTAATATTGAGAAACGTAACGACAAGACGGACGTACACTGCTCTCAAAAGGGTTCGTACATGTATAATGTTTGATGTGTAATTTGTGCATTTAATGTTGACAGTCTGAACGGCACAACCAATGTCTAATAACAGAGATTTGAAGCTGTCTGGTTTAAATAGTAGCCTAAAAATTCCCAGTAATAATAATACTCAAAATGCTCTTTTTAAAAACATAAATAAGGGTGTTAAGTTGAAAGCAGTGAGAGGAAGTGGAGTCGTCGTGTACAGTTTGACTGTAGGTTGGATGGACTGTATTCAGTGTTTAGTTTTCCAGCCAGCCGCCGTGTATCAGAGGGGGGTCGTTTGAACCTGTTTACTTTTTGAATACTGGCGACTCCTTGTACACCGTAAAGGTATGTTTTCTTTTGTTTTTGTTTTTATTTCTGAGCGGAAGCCTTCCACATAAACAGACTGTCATGCTAACTGAGCTAGCTCTCGACAGCATCTACAAGGTTAGCTCGGCTCGGTCAGTCGACTAACCTCGTCTGACTGGCTGCTAACTTTTTAGTTAACTGGTCAAACTAAATGTATATTCAACGACGTCAACAAGTCATACATACGTAGTTAAATGACCGTAACTTTCTATTCAGGCACCTCTAGGAGTGAATAAAGCTACAGAACAAACAGTCGTTGCTCACCAGGCTTGAAGTTGTTTTAACTGTTTGTAAAATATACTCACTTGTGTGTTTTGTAGTGACAGCAGAGCTCTGGTAAACATGTGCCCTGGTATGGTGCAGTAATAGCTTCATCATTACACCTTACACAGTCCTTAAAGAGGGCTTTCAAATACAGGAAGTACAATACTAACTAACGCCAGCACAGTACAACTCAGTACAGTACAGTAGTGATGATATTCTGCTATATCTTATTATTCCCATGACACCGAACATATGCCAACACACTCATTCACCCTCTGTCTCTTTCTCTTTAACACACACACACACACACACACACACACAGAACCATGTCCCCATCAGTACCCCTGCAGGAGATGATCCGGGCCATCAGGTCAGCCAGGACCCAGTGTGAGGAGCGGGGTGTCATCCAGAGGGAGTGCGCTGCCATCCGTGCACAGTTCAGACAAGCTGACAACGGGGGTCGATCCCACAACCTGGCCAAGCTGCTCTACGTGCACATGTTAGGCTACCCTGCACACTTTGGTCAGGTGAGAGGATTTGGTTAATGCCTGTCATGGGTTTGCTTGGGTTAATGGGGTTAGAGGGATGAGAAACCAACATGGCAGCTGCAGGATCTGGGTTCAGTTCACTGCTGATTTGTCCTAAAGGCTGAACCCCCTCACAGGCATCCTGTGCATGCTGACTTGAGTGCATCAAGGTGCAATCACACGTCACCTGAATAGAATGAGTGCTCTAGATATGACATATTCTTTCTAGTAATGTTGCTGCTATGTGCACATAAACTTGTACTCTCTTGCTTTTTTTCTGACTGTCGTTACTGTCGTTCTGAACTGCGGTTAATTCCCTCAAACAAAGTCTGCAGCGTCAGGAACCCATGTCAAAGTCTTTAAGTCCATGAGGGTGAACACAGAAACTAGACCACTGAATCCCTAACAAGCCTGACATCCACTTTGATGTCAGGAGGAGAATTTCCCCAGGGGGCCTCAGTAGTATTCATATTAGTTGTCAAGTTGACTCAAATGACTTGGGGCTCTTCACACTAGATGGAGTGTGTTCGGATGATAGCCAGCCCTCGCTACAGTGAGAAGCGTGTAGGATACCTGGGAGCCATGATGCTGCTGGATGAGAAGCAGGATGCAAGCCTGCTTATCACTAACTCCATCAAGAAGTAAGAGCAGAAATTAAACAACTAATAATGCTAAAATGTATTGAATAAGATTAGTTTTTACAATTTGAGATTATTTCAGATTTATTTCATTTATTTATTTCATTATTTCATAACACAAATGTGTGTAAATGATATCATAGAGCTATTCCAGTAGATAAAATGAGGTGGCAACACATAAGACGAGAAGAATAGGGTATATTAGACATATGATTTTCATATGATTGCAATCAAATTCTTAACTACACTGTTCTATGTGTGTGTTTTTCAGTGATCTTTCTCACAGCAGCCAGTATGTGCAGTCTCTGGCTCTGTGCACACTCGCCTGTATGGGTTCAGCAGAGATGTGCAGAGATCTGGCACCAGAGATTGACAGACTGCTCCGAGCCTCCAACTCCTACATTAAGAAGAAGGTGAGCGCCTTTCATGAATTTTTTTTTTCTTTTAAGTTTCTTTGGCAGCACTTCAAAATATCACTGTGTACACTCACAGTGATATTTTGAAGTGCTGATGCCTTCAAGTTGATGCCTTTTATGCTCTTGGATCTTTATTTCTGTGATTGTATTTTTCTGCTATCTCTCTGCATCTAGTGCTCTTAGTGTAAAAAGTGCCATACAAAATAAAATTATTATTATTATTATTATTAACAGTAATTCTGTGTTAGATATAAGCATATCACAAATGCTTACACTAACCTTATTTAAAGTATAGTAGTATATTATTGTATTCCCCTGTGCCATAGACCTCTGTTGCCCAAAAACTATTAAAAATCATATCTCCCGCTGCACTGGGGGACATGGTCCTTCGTCCCTGAAGACAACGGTTACCGTAGCTTGTTTAAAAATGGCAGGTTACTATCTTATCGCTGTTGTTGCCATTTCTAAATGAACTATGGAAACCGTGGATGAAGGAACGTGTCACCCAGTGCAGCACTGTGGCTTATACACACTTCATAGTTGTGACTAGAATGAGTTCATCATTGGTTTGGCTTTGCATGAGATTTGTTGACTATAAGAAAAATATGGAAACTCGTCAGTTAGTGGTCTCGAATGGTCTTCTCTGTTTCAGCTGTATATCTCTCTTGTATCTTGTATTTGTGTATAATAATAATAGTGAGAGGCTGCTGATGGATTTGTGGGTTAGGTTTAACTCGCCAGCCACATCCTTGAACGTCGCAAACAGATTACGATTTCTCCCGACAGTAGCAAAACTCACGGTGTTGTCATGATAATGGTGCTGATGACCTCCCCCACTGTCCACACAGGCTGCACTGTGTGCTGTACACATTGTGAGAAAAGTTCATGATCTTGGGGAGCTGTTTGCCCCCGCCGCTCGTTCCCTCCTGGCTGAGAAGAACCACGGTTAGTTGAATGAATGGCACATTTTATTAATATGTTTACTACATAGTATCATCTCAGTAAGCTTCTCTTCATACTGTTTCCAACTATTCTCTGTGGTTTTGGCTCTGTTTACCTCTAGGTGTGTTACATGGTGCTGTAGTGCTCATCACCGAGCTGTGTGAGCGGAATCCAGAGACACTGGAGCGGTTCAGAAAGGTACAAGAAACACACTTGTGTCCTCGTTTAATGAGTTCCTTATCTCTACATGGATTAATAATGTGTTTGTGCTGTGTGTATCTCAGACAGTGCCAGATCTGGTTCAGATCATGAAAGGTCTGGTCATTTCCGGTTATTCTCCAGAGCACGACGTGGCAGGAGTCAGTGATCCCTTCCTGCAGGTCAGTCTGGACTCCGCTGCAGCTTATGTATTATTTATTTATTACCTATCTACCTATGTTCAATTTGGTTAAATGGATGCTGGATTGTTTGTACACTAATCTTAGAGACATTTTATTATTTCAATATGAACCATATGAGCATCAGATTGATTGATGGGCTTTTCTGGCTTAAATGGGTACAGACTGGTAATAAGTTTCTCCTGTTCTTGTTGTCAGCTTCTTTCGTTCTCACTGGAATATACAGACGTACTCCCATACATCTTTCTGTTTAAGCTGATTCAGTGTAGCACAAGAACCCGTACGGTAGCCCTGCTGTTTTACTTTCTCCCGCCTCCATCACCAGGTACGCATCC
Source organism: Pampus argenteus (assembly GCA_036937835.1). Classification (NCBI taxonomy): domain Eukaryota; kingdom Metazoa; phylum Chordata; class Actinopteri; order Scombriformes; family Stromateidae; genus Pampus; species Pampus argenteus. The sequence goes on from CM072875.1 coordinate 6,950,007, forward strand.
TGAGGTTGCTGAGAATCCTTGGTCGCAACAACGAAGCAGCCAGTGACGCCATGAATGATCTACTAGCTCAGGTTTGAAGTGCTTTTAGCAGCCTTTAAAATATGTCAGCTATCATCACGTTTAACTTATATATTTTCTGTGATTCTGTTATCTTCTCAAAACAAAGATTGTACTCATTACTGTAGCATCTTCCTGCTTGAGTTTCTTTTTTTTAATTCTTTTGTTGTTCAGCCTCAGGTCTTTGTTGTTTTTTTTCAATGTACAGATGTGTTTGTGTTTGTGTGTGTGTGTGTGTGTGACTTGCTGTACAGGTGGCTACCAACACTGACAGCACTAAGACTGTAGGCAACGCTGTGCTGTATGAGACTGTTCTCACTGTGCTGGACATCAAGTCAGAGAGCGGCCTCAGGGTGAGACTGAAATGCTGAAATGCTAATTATTGACACACTTTTTTCAAATATGGAAAGTAAATAAATGCACATACGCTTCATTTCTGCAGGTTCTGGCTGTCAACATCCTGGGACGGTTTCTCTTGAACAACGACAGGAACATTCGGTCAGTGCTGTTCCCTCTGCGTTCCTCCCTCCACAAATTCAGTCTCTTTTTCCCTTTACATCTCTTCTATCATCTTTCCCGCCATTCTCTCTTATCTCTCAGGGTCATTTAACTTTTTCCATTCCACAAGGCCACTGGCCACTGCAGCCAGACAGAGAGACCTCCTGATGGGAGGATTAATCAGCCTGAGCTCACTAATCACTTTCTGCTGAAACAATTCCCTTAGAGCCACACCAGAAGGTCACTATCTGTCTGTTAATGTCAATCTCTCAATTTCGGGCCATGTCATTTGTCATCAGGCAGTGTAGGGACCTGTCAGTTTCCTTAGGGTTTTGTAATAGCACTATTTCTGGCTTTGTCTCATAGGAGCCTGTGGCCACTAGACAGGCCTGTTTTTTTACCTGCAGGCCCCCCTGTATCATTATGTGCCTGTGTGACAGTTATTGGACTGGTTTATTCCCATGAGACCTGCCTGAGTAGATAAGATGATCTCTCCTGTGTGCACATAAATACTTGATCAGTTCATGAGAAATGGGGAAGATAAATAATTTATCCTACCAGGTTAGGAAAGTTTGTACAGCACTGTTCATTAACCTTGATCATTTGCTACCATTTGAAAATGATTTAAATGATTCATTTGTCTGCTACAGTAGACATATTAGATCTTTATCATTTCAACTTCCTCGTAGTACTTTATTGTATTGCTACATGAAACTTGAAACCTAATGTTCTAGTTTTTGACTGTCCAGGTATATTGCGATGACCTCTCTTCAGAGGATTGTTGGGACAGACCACACCGCAGTGCAACGCCACCGAGGAACCATAGTGGACTGCCTGAAGGACCATGATGCTTCTGTCAAGCGGTATAAATCTATTTTTTTTATGTCTGTCTACATAGATGGAGAACGTGCTTCCATACAGCCAATCAATCTTTGCAGAAACTGTAACTTAAGCGTTTTATCATAGGTAGAGCAGACGGTCCCACTGAGCCTGATAGCATCCTGATATACAACCCATGTTAGCTTTTCTGCTAAAGTCTTAGCACCTGAGCTTTTTGAATGAGCCACCAAACAAAAATTCACCAGAAGTGAAACGTAATTTCAATTGGACTTACTCTTTGAGTAAAGAATTAAGAAGAACCGCTAGTCAATTCACTTTAAAGTGGAAATTAATCCAATTTCTTAAAGAAGTGAAGTTTCTGAGAAGTGGCAGCATCACTTGGTCTCTCTTCCATGTAGGGAAGAAGAGGAGATAGGGAAGTACAGTATAAGGGGCAATCTTATAACTGTGTGATGATGATATATAGTGATATGATCACTTGCAATGCAATATCAATACACCTATCAATTATTTCTTCTTCATTTACATGGTTACGGTCATGTTATGTAGAGGATTTCTTTTTTCAAGGTCATTTCAACGTTTCAACGTCTGTCATTAATCTCTCTGCCTGACCCTCCAGCCGTGCGTTGGAGCTCTCCTTGTCGCTGGTGTCAGCCAGCAACATCCGCTCCATGATGAAGGAACTGCTCCTCTTTCTGTCCTCCTGCCCCCCCGAGCTCAGAAGTAACGCTGCCAGCGGCATATTCAACGCCGCTGAGAGGTGAGTGAAACACAGCAGACAAGGGGATGTGCACGTAAATGATTGTATTACATACACGCACTCTTTCTATTCATGCAAGCACACATACAGTCATATGTATGTGAATACATTTATTCTAACTTGGGATTGGTTTAATATAAAAACAAATGATGATTTAGGTTAAAAAATGTGATGCAGCTGTTTATTAAAAAAAAAAAAAAAAAGTCTGTGTGCTTGAAATATATGTGTCTACATGTCTCCCCAGTGTCTGTCTTCACTCTGAATGATACCTCTGTTAACTTCACTGGCACGGTTACCTATATGAATAGTCTTCTCTGTTTCAGCTGTATAATATCTCTGCCCCTTGATGCACTTCTCTGTATGTGTGTACGTAGTGAGAGAATGCTGAAGTGTGTGTGTCCCCGTCTCTGTCAGGTATGCACCATCCCAGCGCTGGCACATTGACACCATCCTGCATGTCCTCACCACGGTAAATACAGACTGTGGCACACACACACACTCCCGCTTTTTACACTCCTGAGTTTCACCTTTTTAAAGCTGTGCACATATCATCTATGTGTATGTGCAACATGTAAGAAGGGTATATATGCATTGAGAAAACACTGAATGTGTAACTTAATCAAAGTTACTATATTTTTCTTTTTGTTATATTTGCAATATTTCAGTGAAGAAATGTGTCCTTAATCTCACAAACTTTCACAAACAGTTGTGCAAGGTTTTTCAAAATTATAACAAAACTAACTAACTTATGAAGAAACACAGAAAGACAAGTAGGCATCTACTTATTCTGATCTATCACATCTGATCTATCATCAGATCAGATTACACATCTGATCATTACATCATCATATCTAAATACTACTACTAGATACTAAATAGGCTGTTTTCTGGACTAATATTAAATCCTTACCTTTTATTTTGTGCTCCATCTACACAAGGCAGTAAATGAAACCCAGATGATTTGTTTAAAAGTTAATGCTTACACTAATCCTTTGCACTGTTCTCTCCAAATGATGGAGTGTATAGAAAGGAGGATAAGTGGAGAAAGGGTAATGGTGGAGAATTGACACAGATTAAAGATTAATCCATGTCAGTAAATATCCTTTATAATTTTTATGAACTGTGATGGACACATCCATCAAGTTAGGTCATTGTGTCTGAGATGAAATGTAGGGCGACCTAAATACTTGGGCCAGCTGTCTGGTTGTTGGTGTGTGTCTACGTGTAGGCGTGTGTGTATGCTTATGTTTGACTCTGATTCTCACTCTGTCAGGCAGGGGGCGACGTGAGAGACGAAACGGTGCCGAACCTGATCCAGCTCATCACCAATGCCTCAGAACTCCACTGTTACACTGTTCACAAGCTTTACCGGGCCGTGCTCACTGACATCTCTCAGGTGTGTGTGTGTGTGTGTGTGTGTGGGCTGGGGGGAGCACTCCAAGGCTTTTTTTTGGCAGGGGTAACTCTGCACTGATGCTTTGTGAGACAAATAGAGAAATAAGAGGTGATTTTGATTCATCATATAAAGAATAGTTTCTCTTCTTATGCCTCCAATAACATTTTCAAGTTAATATTTTGCACCCAATTCAAAGTCAGTACCGCAGGATAGCTGATTTCACAACCAGTAACATCAAATAGAAAACAGAACATGCACACAAACAGAAAGAAAGGGAAAGAGACACTGAGCTGCATTTAAAGTCATTTCCCGTCAGAAAATTTGATACTGCCGTAAACTGGCTCTTCTCTTACCTCGGCACAGCTGCCTAATCACGGTGTGTGAAAGAAACTTTGGAATAGCTTGTTTTTCAATGTACCATCTGATGAAAAGTTGTGACAGAATCTACTGGCTCCTTTAACCTGCCCTGCCAGCCACTGACTTCAGTCAACAAAAACTATACTGTAGTAAAATGATATGAGGCTATTAGAGAAACACAAGGCATCACGATCAGACTTTGGTCAGCCTTTGCATACACTGCCACTTAGACACTCATACAAACAGTCTATGCAAAGTAGGGGGGAATTACAGTAAATGTTACTTTCACACCTGGACAGGACTGATTTCAGTGAAATTACCCTTGAGATATTTTCAGATGAAGTAAGCGGAGCATGACATTTTATTTTCTCTCTGAAACTGAATGACGAAATGAAATGAAAATCCAAAGACATCTAGTATCATCTTTTGTTGAGTACATAGGCAGTTACTACTTTGAACAATCATCTGAAAAACCTTCTTTGAGATCACAGAAGGATGTTCATCATTTTTAATTCCTTTTTTTTTTTCTCTTAATTCAAGAGAGGGGGCGTCATTTTCATTTTAAATGCTTTTTTTATAGCACAACGTATGCAAAACCATGAGTGGAAACATCTTTATCAAATGGAAAAGTGAGTGTCAGTTTCAGTTTCAGAGTTTGGTTCTGTGGTGATGGAAATAGCCAGGCTTTGAGTTTAAAACCGGCTGATGAATTCGGGTTTATTTTTAGATGTCTGCTGAGCAACCATGTACATCTCATCTCATCTCATCTCTGTGGGGCAGTTTCCCATCTTCCACCACATTAATTTCCTGTGAAATGAGTATGGCGCTTCAAACTGCTTTGCTGGCCAACAGCAAGAGCTGAAGAAGTGTTTCTTCATGATTAACAATGATTGTAAATGTTATTCGTGCTCACTTCTCTGCAGCAACCCCTGGTTCAGGTGGCGTGCTGGTGTATAGGAGAGTATGGGGACCTGCTGCTGAGAGGAGAGTGTCAGGACACCGAGCCTGTTCAGGTACACGGAGCACAACAAACACTGATTACCTCTTTTCTTATATATTGTTGCTGTTGATTGCTGAATAACTTCTACATTTGCAGTTCTAAATTCCTCACGCCTGATAGGTTTCTCAACAGAAAAGTCCCCGCAGAAAGTGAAAGTGTATTGTACCTTCATCACCACAACGGAAGCTGGCTTAGAAATAACAGAACTAATATCCACCATACCTGAACAAACAAAGAGTTTCAAAAAATTAATATATCAAGATTTTAAACATAAACATTCATAGAAACAAGATGTTTAATTTCAAACATGGTATCAGCAATAATCAAGTTACTGAGAATCGTGATTAATCAGTCCTATTTTTTTTCTTAGTAATAGAAATACTAAAACTGTGTGATGTGATGAATCATCTTAGTGCTCAGTATCTAAAATGGTCAATATTACATCCCTAGTTTCAATATTAAAAAAAAAGCAATGCCAGCTTTCAGATCTATTGTTTATATATTTTGCGATCAGGTCACTGAGGACGACGTCCTGGACGCCTTGGAAACGGTTCTACAGTCCCACATGTCGTCCCCGGCAACCAGAGGCTTTGCTCTTACTGCCACAATGAAACTGAGCACACGCATCACTGATAACGTGGAGTAAGACACACTTCTGTCAATCAAAGCTCACAATGCAGTTAAAGCATGAAAAGAGGCCACTGTGTGTAGTTTAAAGCAGAATTGAAAAACAACAAAGCGTACAAGACAGTATTTGCTTGTGAAAAAAAGGTCTATTAGTGTTGACAAGGTGTTTAGATATAAAACGTCACACCACCTAACGCTTTCTCTTTCCTTCCAACGCTCCGCCCCGGCCAGTCGGATCAGAAGCATCGTCAGCATTTACGGCAGCTGTATAGATGTGGAGCTTCAGCAGAGGGCGGTCGAATACAACGCTCTATTCAAAAAATACGACCACATGAGGTACGCAATGACTTGTGCCGATGGGAAAAAAAGTCAGCATTTCCTGCCGTTTTACAAGTGGTAGTAGAATGTAATTGCCAGAAAGAGTTGAGATGTCCCTTCTCTCCACAGGGCAGCAGTGCTGGAGAGGATGCCTGTGATTGAGAAGAACTCTCCGGGTCACACCAACGGAGAGTCAACAGGGGAAACCCTCAAGGAGATCCAGCCAACCAAAGTCAAGCAGGGAGAGCCACTGTTGCCACAACAACCTGCTAACCAGGTAAAAACATGGTGGCGATAAAGATACGTTCAGGTTAGGCAACAACAACTCAGTTTGACGCAGTTAGACGGACGACTTCATGAGCACAGTTTTCAGTGCGATTTCTCCGCTTCCGAGCTTATTTCTGTTTGTGATGTGACGGTTTTTAAGCGTCATCAGGTCGGGCTCCGATTTTCTTTTTACTGGTTTTATTTGTTTGAAAGCTCAGTGACAGTTCAGTCGTGGTTTACTTACGCTCATACTCTCATGTTATCCTTTTAAAAATCCCTTTTTTTTTTCCCTCAGGTCTGTGATCTGTTGGACCTGCTGGGGGGCTCTGAGGAGCCTCTGCAGCCCAGTCCTGCACAAGGTGGCACAGCACTAGGCCTGTCCATTAACACGGTCAACCCTGCTGGAGGAGACCTTCTGGATCTGTTGGGAGGTTTAGAGCTCACACCCGCCGCACCAGGTCTGATCCTCACACATATGCACACGCACACACACACACACACACACACACACACACACAGAAACTGAAAGGGTTTAGGAGTGACAGAAACAAGAGAGGGGGGTTGAATTTAAATGTGAAACTAAACTAAATGCAAATAAGAAAATATGAAGCTAACATTTGGACTATTCTTTTTATCTGTGTTTTTCGTAGCACCCACGGTGACAGTATATGAGAAGAGTGGTGTGACTTTGACACTAAGTTGCGAGAAACAGTCAGACACGGGCCTGACAGTCACACTCACAGCCTCCAACTCCACTGATTCAGACATCAGCAACTTCACTCTACAGGCTGCAGTGCCCAAGGTTTGTCTCGATACACTAACGTGTTCATCTTCTTCATCATCCACTGATATCTCACACCCAGGCAAGCTTATTACACCTGCTTAACATTAAGATGTTAACATTGTCATTGTGATAATTTATTTATGTGTTGGTTAATTTAACAAGGATCGTGCAGTAACATATTCTGTGCTAAAAATGTGTCAGAGCCAAAAGGCAATTTTTCTCAACTGTGGTCTGTTGACAGATGTTAGTCATGTTATTGTGCTGAAAATAGCATTTAGCTTAAAGTACAGCTTCACAGAGGCAACAGCTTTAGACCCGTTAGATTTGCTGTCACGGTTCACTAAAAGATTCAGCAGCAGTTTATACATTCTACAAGAGCCACTTGTGGCAGAATAACAATTTCTTTTATACTATACTATACTACTCAAGAGTCTGTGTTGCTTGGTGGGTGTCCAGCGTGTTTTCGCTGGCGTTGGTGCAGTAAATGTAACTGAACAGCATCGTGTGTTTTGCTGCGTTCAACTTCAAAGTTCCATTTGATCCCCCTTCAGAGTGTCCAGTTACACATGAAGGCCCCCAGCGGGGACTCTCTTCCTGCACGAGGCACAGCTAAGGTGACCCAGATGGTGGTCCTCAACAACCCAAACAAGGTGGGCTTGAGACACACATACACACACAAAAAAAGTTATTGTCAGTAAGAGGTAAAGTCAGGAGACTTCCCTCTTAGCAAAGTTTTCACACTCTGTTTAAATCCTGCTTCCTTTCTAGGTGAACCTGAAGATGAGGATACGCATATCCTACACAAACCAAGGATCCGGCTTTCAGGATACAGTCCAGGTTGACTCCTTCCCTGGACTCAATGCTGCCGTCCACTGACAGCAGCTGGTCAGTCCAGCAGGACTATGACAGGAGTCTGTGAATAAGCAGGTGTTAAACCTGCCTTGACGAAGGGTTTCTGCGCTGTCAAACCCTCCTACTCTACAGTTCGAGCTGCTATTTCTCAAATTTTGTTTGTGGTTGTTTTTTTTTATTCTTTCACAAAAAATCCCAGTCTCATATGAACCCAGTTCTCCCTTCATTTGAAACACAAGTGTAAATGAGATTGATGCAGCCCATGCTTTGAAATATACAGGTATAACATGAAAATACTAAAATAATTATATTATCATATTTGTCATAATACCTGTCCATAAGTACCATCCAGGGTTTTTTTTTTTAAACTACAGTTGGCTGTATTCATATTCCACAATTCAAAATTAGTACTTTTTATGGCTCCTGTCACACAGCACTCCAGCTACCCTCCTTTATAAAATACTTTACTTTATCCTCTTCATTGTTGAAAAGCAGCTGAACACTAACAAATGAATCGCTCCTACTGCTGTGAAACACTGTTATCCAGATTTTAAACACATCCATATGACTTGCATCCACTGGTCTTCAGTTCCTCCTGTTTTCTCAGAGTATACATATCCACAAGTATCCACAAGATCTCAGCTCCTAATTTCCCCTGTGCCTTTCATACCTTTGAGTGCAGAGGTTTTCTCATGTACTAAAAAAATTGAATTATATTGTTTTGGAGGCCAAGAAATTGTTTTGAATGCAAGATAAATATTTACATTGTTGTTGTTGTTTTAACCATTCCCATACAAGCAACTCTTGCTTTTCCTGAACAGCATCTCCTTGTCAGTTGTTTACAGTTTTCTGAGTTATTTTATGAAGGCTGTGTACAGTGATACAAACAAAATGAGCATGGTTACTTTCTGCAAGATGTATATTTTTAAATATTAAGTATATACAGAAAGCACAATTGGGAGAATTTTAAGTCTTTGATCAATATACACATGCAAGAAAAGAAATTATCTTTTAAAAACACTGGATGCTGAACGTCAGCAATGGTGCTCTAAATGAATTTCTGTACCAGATCATGTGTAACAGATGATGTATCAGATCACTACCTTAACTAAAATGTAAAGAAAAGACCAGGAGTATTCTGTTAACTCTATCTCATGTCATTTTCTAATAATAATAATAATAATAAAAATTAAAATAAATAAATAAATCAGTTTTCAAAATCGTCAGCAGTGATTTGCATCAGCATCTGTGCTCAGTGTGTGCATTGGAGGACGACGCTCAAGTCAACTTCAGCATTTATTCACAAGGACAAAAAAAAAGAAAAAAAAGACCACAGTGTTGTCAAAACTGTCTCTTGTTCTGCAAGGAGGGTGTCTGCACCAACTGGTCAAATTCATTGTGGGTTACAAAAAAAAAACATCTACAAAGGAATCAGAACATCCTTTGTTCTTTTTTTTTTTTTTTTTTTTTTTGAGGGGGGGGGGGGGGGGGGGGGGGGGGGGGTGCTGGGGTTGTTTGATTTTGTTTGCTTTGGCCTGGGACTGTGGGATTTCAGATCTATGGTTAGACACTGACAGACACCTAAAGTATTGGCACTCAGCTGGCCCCAGGATGTCAGCCACTCATGACAAGGAGGTGGGGTGTATGCTGGGCCTGTGGAGCGTTGAGCCTCCTCTTAGCGCCAACACAAGATGGAGCACCGAGCCTCCCTGGATCTTGTAGTCTGCCGCCGTCTTCTCATCGTTCCTGGGGTCAAAAAAAAAGACAAAAAAAAATATGATTTTGAGTGTAAAGGCTTATTCATGTACTACTTGACTACAGAGCAAGATCACTGTGTGCACGGCTCACATCTGTTTTCCACTGTAGATGAGTCTCTGTTGCTGCGGGGGGATCCCTTCTTTCTCCTCCACCCTTTCTTTGATTCGCTCCACCTTTACTTACAACAAAGACAACACTTTTAGAAATGATTCTGATGCCTTGTGACGAGCTACTTAGGCTCGCATGTCTTTATACAGACAATTCGTTTAACGAAGCATCACCTTGTCTGTGGGCTCAATGTCGATCTCTATTTCTTTTCCAGTCAGAGTCTGAAACATAAATGTTGAACATGAACACGTTAACACCTGGTTTAGTCCTGACCAATCTATACAATGCAGAATACACACACACACAAAAAAGTGGGCCTCAGTAGTATTCAGTATTAAATATGATCACAGTGTTGATGGGTGTGGACCAGAAATTGTGATCCAATAACAAGCCCCTGTGTTAGAGTTACCAGCCTACTAATAATTATTATTTCCATTTACCGGGGACTGGACAGTTATTTCCAGGGTATTTTTATTAATGGAAACATGTCAGTAAATAGTATATATTATAATTCTCCATAGTGACGTCTTCAAATGTTCAGCGTGTGTAGGTCTGTCTGACACCTCAACCTCTCATTATGTGGTCATTATCTGTGTTAACACCTGACCTCCACAGAACTGACTGCTTTAATTTGTTTGTTTGTTTTTTTTACATTTGTACATTAAAATCAGCAAGATATCAAATAACAATAGCAGCTGTAAATACCACTCTTAGTTCATAGACAACTGGTATCTCCGCTTAAAAACGAACCCGCAGGATTTAAAACAGTTTTTAGCAAATAGTGAGAAAGCTTTATTTTAAATGAGAATTAAGCCATTACAGCCTCCCGGCCCTGAAATAACACCAGTCATCCTAATGTTAGCGAGCTAACAGCAGAGCTAACGACGCCTGAATGAACACGCATAAACTTACCTTCACTTTGATCAGCATGTTGGGAAAAAGAATAAACTACAAACCGAAACGATATGAACTGTTGACTCAACAAAACGCTTCGTAACTTAGCAAATATCAACCTGCTTGCCCCGCTCGAGTTTACTTCCTGTGTTATGTTAAAAACCTTCCGACGTCGTCGCTCACTGGGAGACTAAAGGTTCCGCTCCGGTGGAAACAAACCAGCTCTTCTAAATTATAAATTATTACTATTCTTCTTCTTCTTTCCCTTCATATTTTTTTCATATTTTTTTTCTTTTCCTTCTTCTGTTTCATTAATCCAAATTCCCAGCAGCAGCAGACATTTGATTTGACAGCCATAGAGGAAATATTTAGATCCTTTGTTAAGGTAAAAGTACCAATATCACACCTTGAAAATATTATATTACAAGTAGAATCACATTCACATTTTCTCTCAAGCAAGGTCAAAATTATATTGAAGGTATCATGTAACAGGTGTATAAATGTTGTCTTTATATACATATTATATGATTTCTATATCATTATTATTGTAGCTGGTAGCTTTATTTATTTATGTATTTATTTATTTGAGATGAGAGATGAGATTCAACTTTATTGTCATTGTGCAGAGTACGAGTACAGAGACAACGAAATGCAGTTAGCATCCATCCAGAAGTGCAAAAACAGCAGAAAGTGCAGAGTATGTGCAAATGAACAATATAAATATAAATAGTGGTATGAAGATTTATTTATTTATTTTTGGTGTTGGATGTAGGATGATGCAGTTTTTTCCCCCTGTGAGTCAAGGGGTTTTTCCAACAAAAGCTTCAATAATGCAGGGGAGGGCTTTTTTTTCTTTTTTGAAAAAATAAATAAATAAATTTAAAAAAGCCTTCACCCCACCACAATCATTTTTGTACAGTCCCTAATCTACTTTTAAGTAGTTCATTCCAGGCAGAGCTGGACTGGGATCTTTTCCAACCCCCCACATTCACATCACCAAAGGGAAGGAGAGGAGACATCTAGTCCAGGAGGAGGTGAGAGCAGCAGAGCAGGAGGAGGAAAGGACCTGCAGAACGGTGGCTATGAGCCAACAGGGAGCATGGACCAGATGGTACAACGCCATGGAGCGGAATATGACAGGGCTGAGCTGTTGGAGGCTGAACCCAACCGGATCAAGATCCTTGTCCGGGGCCGTCTATGATGTGCTTCCACACATGGGTCACCCGGAGGAGGGTGTATGATGCTGAAAGACCTGAAACACCCGATGACTCCAGGAACATCACTGAAGACGTATCCAGAAGTATCAGCAGATATATTTACACAACAGTCTGTAAAAACGGATCATATTTTACAGACTGATATTACGTGAGCTAAAAGCAATGAGAAACAATAACTAGTTCCACCAGTGCTTTTGACACGTGTCAAAATCCATTCCATAAAATGGAAATGAAACACCTCAGCAATAAGCAGGAAGTGCTTTGTCCTGCTGCTGCACAGATGTTGCTCGTTCAGCTGATTAGGCAGGAAGTCTATAAATTGTGTCAGTTTCTTGTGCTCTTGAGCTTTCAGTCATGGTGTCTCATCTCTACCTGGGTGTAATAATCTTGGCTGTTTTTGCAACAGCCGCTGCAAATTCAGGTATTCTTTCTTTGTGTGTATGTAGGAATTTGTCACCTCCTGTACATATTTTTTTTGACGCATTTAACTAACACAAATCATGACAATTTGTTCACAGATATCCAAGTAGCCTGCGAAAAAGACTCTGTAAGAATCACATGGAGGATCGGTGTGGAGTTGGTGCCGTATGCGGCTCGTTTCTTCCTTGGCAACTGCATGCCTTCTCATTTGAAAGTTCTGCCTACTGGAGAGGGTGAAGTACAGTTCAACTACCAGTTTGCTGACTGCAGATTTAAAAGACTGGTAATGGAAACGCTTTTTATTTAAAAAATAAAAACCTTCCAGCCACTTAAGTATAACCTGTCTTTCTCTTCTACAGATGAAAGGAAAACTCCTCATCTATCAAAATGATCTGACTTACAGGCCACAGGCGAAGTCTCAACCTCCAGCCTTTACGTATCCCATCCAGTGTCTTTATAAAAGGTACAGTATCTCTTTGACTGAAGCTCATGTTTCCTGCTGAAATAGTAGGAAAGTCCTGACTTTGTATATTTTCAGACCTGACGGGTGGGTTCCTCCATTCCTGAACCCTGGATCAGGTGTTTCTGAAGGTTGGGGTGGGCTGGTATTCCACATGGCGCTCCTCAATGGTGAGTCTGCACGCTGCCATAACTACAGACAAAATACAACATGAGGATATTAAAGATGGATTCTAAACCCATTTATTTTCCCTACAGAGGAATTAACGGGCATTGCAAAGACAAATGTCATCCCTCTGGGCTCCTTCATGCCAATATGGGCTGCGGTGGAGCAGAAGTCCCATCAGCCGTTGCTGCTGCTGATGGAGGAATGTGTGGCAGCCACCACAGCAGAGCTGCAGCCTGACAGCCAGGTTTACCCCATCATTAGAAATAAGGGGTAGGATTCAGATACAGGTTAATGGCGATTGTTCCAGATGACAGGCTTCGTTGGTAATCTGTGAATATTTTATATTTTTTTAAACTTTCTTCAGATGTCTCTTGGAAAGCATAAGGGGAAACTCCATGTTCCTCCCTCGGTACCACTCGTCTGCAATCGTCCTCAACCTGCAGTCCTTTCATTTTGGTGTTGCAGAGCAGGTAAATGTTAGCTGCTATCTGAATGCTTTTTAATAATACCAATGAATGAATGTGACTGTTTGTTTGGCTCCTCAGGTGTACATCCACTGTAAACTAGTCGCATGGGATCCTGAAGTTTTTGATGAAAGCAAGAAAGCCTGCCATTATTCAAAGGAAAATGGGAGGTAATACTCGTTTGCTTTCTTGCTGAAACTTTCACACGATCAGTATCTCATCACATACGCTAAGTCATTATCTTGGCATAAATGTGGTAGGCAGGCAGAAAATTGACCCTTGACCACATTTTAAATGTTAAACAGGACTATCACCTGTAAAACTGGAGATTTTGCACATCTTTTTTTAACTTTTCTTATAAAAATTGTGTATAAAATGACATCAACACCAAGCTGATAATTGCCGACTTGGATTTCTCTTTTCTCAGATGGGAACTACTAGATGACCCATTGCAGAGCGGCCTCTGTAGCTGCTGCGATACAACTTGCAAGTCCCGCTCCAAAAGAAGAGTGGATTGGGGTATCATTTTATTCCAACTTGGTTGATTTATTTATTTATTTTTAAATTTTGCTATTACTTAAAACTCCTTTTCTCTTTCAGAATCTCAGGGCCTGAGTCACAATTCTGTGTTGGGACCCCTCATCATCGTGGATGGGTCTGACTCGAGAGTCCCCAACATACCAGTGGGGTCCGTCACTGTAGTTGACTCTCGGGTATAAGCCATTCTCTTACAAGGAAAAGCCCCGTCTAAGCTGATGGAAGACTGCAGGGATTCTGCACAGTGGTGGCGTCTCCGTCATCACCTATAAGACTGTCATCTGTACGCGACGTGGGCTTCAAGTGTCTGCTGATTTAATTTAAATGCACTAATAACTGCCAAACAAATGTCTTCCGTTCACCTTAAACATTCTGATGTACAAATAAACCTGCTGTAAACTGTTATTCAGCCGTTTTGCTTCTGTGTCTCACTTTTATATTCAAATGATTTTACAAGTCAAAGGACCATCTGAATATTAATCACTAATTCAATAAAACCCAAATCTTCCCTGCATCTTTGTAGATCACATGTTTAGAGGATCCAGCTCTTGCATTGACAACCATTTTGATTGCGCTGAATATAAAGTGTGGCTAATGAATAGAAATATGAATGAACAAATATTAGATTTACATAAAAGCAGCATTGAACATGAGTCAATGTGATTTCTTTAGTTAACCCTTAAAAAAGATTCTCACTCACGCGGTAAACACTTAGACTTTTGCTTACATTTAAATGGAGTTTTTCTACATACCATAAAATTACAACATTAAAATTAACAGATCTGCTTGAGTGTGAATACTAAGTGTGTTTATCAAATTTAACTCATCACATTTTATGACATTAATATACTAACCCCCCTTTTTTTTTTTAACCACAATTCTATGGATGTATTTTTAATTTCTCATCTACAAAATGTGACATCTGTATAATGTCCAGGTTTACACCTACACGCCAAAGATCAAGCTACACCGTATCAGAATGACATTGATCTAACATGTGGGACGTAATTAGTTGCTCTCTGACGGCCTGTGCGGCTGTGATTTCTGACACACACCAGGTGAAAGTGGTTTTCTTAATTGCCCCACACCTCCACCTCCACCCCCACCTCCACCTCCACCCCCATAATAAAACCAGCAGCAGCATCAGTAGCGAGTGTTCAGCAGTGAGTGTTCAGTCATGATGGCTTTCTTTTGGCAAGGTGCACTGCTTTTGAGCATCACAGCTGCCATTTCAGTACATGCAGGTACGACAGTGCATTAAAAAAAACAACCAATTGTTTTACTCAAACTGTTTACCAGGACAAACTTGTTGTCTTGTTGTGTCCGTTACAGACATGAATCTGGACTGCAGGCCTGATTATATGTCGCTGGTGTGGACAGAAAGCAGATCCCAGGCTGACACCTCACTCTTCCGTCTGGGTAACTGTTTTCCCACCAGTGTCTCAGCCAGGGAGGCAGTTTTCAGTGTGTATCTCAATGACTGTAACTTCAGGAGACTGGTGAGTTGACTACTTTTTTCTTTTTTTTTTTAATACCTGGAGACTTTCAGCTTTATCCTCTACAGTTTAAGTAATGCTAATGAATCTCGTAGGTCTCTGGGGATCAGCTGGTGTACACCAATGATCTGACTTATGTTTCCTCTCCTGATTCCCTCATACAATCCTTCACCCACCCAGTCGTCTGTGCCTATGAGAGGTGGGTATTCATACTGCTGAGGAAAACGGGGTCTTAAGTTTATACAGATGCATATTCAATGTAAGCTGCTGCAAATCTTTTATGTTGTGCAGACCAAAGGACTGGTTCCCACAAATCTATGACCCTGTGTTTAACACGTATGGTGAAGGAGACCTTGTGTTCCACCTTGGACTTATGAACGGTGGGTGCTCTGATAAAACAAAACACATAACATCACTTAAAAATCATGGATTTATCACAATAGCTTTTTATGACTTAATCCTTTTTATTTGCTGCTACAGATGATTTTTCAGGGCCGGCTGAATCTACCAGTTTTCCTCTGGGCTCCTTTATCCCCATCATGGCTAGTGTGGAGCAGAATACCCATCAGCCATTGCTGCTGTTTCTTGAAGAATGTGTAGCTACGACCACACCGGAGCTGCAGCCTGAAAGCTATCTATACCCAATAATCACCAATAAGGGGTAGTCATCCTATAAGCCAGTTAATGGAACGGTTTATCCAGACATTAAGTAACGCTACAACTTTTTTTATATATCTTTTTTAATAAAATACAGATGCCTTGTGGACAGTAAGACATCACGCTCAAAATTTGAAGTGAGGCAAAAATCATCAGAAATCCACTTATCCCTTCAAGCCTTTAGGTTTGCTCTTGGAGAGGAGGTAAACCTTATTCTATACACTAAATGTTTGATAGATGAGCAGCTTCATTAAAGGGAAATGTAATCACATATCGCACTCTGTCTAAACACTGGCACTATTGACTCAACAGGTGTTTATCCACTGCAAACTTGTGGCCTGGGATCCAACAGGTCTTGACAACACAAAGAAGGCCTGCCACTATGTCAAAGAACATGGGTAAAAAAAAAAAAAAATCCAGATTATACATATATAGATGTATGTTCAGATTTCCTAACTTTTTTTAAATGCAGAAATTGAAAGGATTATTAGGGGTGTGAAAATGTCCAATAAGGATTGTCTGGACATTATTTTTTTTTACCTGGAGTTGCTAATGTCCATATTAAATTTACTGAATTTGTCAAATCATATGTAATCCCCATCTACTTGTGTTCAGCTGGGAGCTGCTGGATAACCCTGCATATAGCAATCTCTGTGACTGCTGTGAGTCCAGTTGCAAGTCCAGGAAGATGCGGAGTACAGCATCAGGTATTTGCACTATCTGCTGTATTTAACTGCTCTTGTTGTGCTGGTCTAACAGTATTTGGATATTTATTTATTAACAGGGAAACATGGAGTAGTAGAAACGGCAGTTCTTGGGCCACTTGCCATCACTGATGGAAAATCCTGAAATATCCTCGCATGTAAGCAACTTAATTTGACATTGCAGTGTTTTTATTCTTTATCTGCTTTTTTAATTTTTTTTTTAACTAACTCTCGTTGTCCAACAGGAACATCTTATGGATGGACTCCATCTGGTCTGAAATGGCTTTTATCCTACAAGCTTCTGAAAGCTTGGTGCCTGCTCTTCATTTCATTTCAGATTGTAATGTGGCCATTAAAAGATGTTCAAACCACTCCACTTTGTACAGTGCTTTTTTTTTTAATTTTTTATAACTTTTCTGTAAATGTGTATTGATCTTTAAAATGGTATTGCTGATCAAGGATGTCGTATCTTCATGGCTCCCCAGATGTTGATATAAACTCATTGTGCTTTTTAAGGTTTAATGGTGGGATTTAAGAAACTTCAATGCACATCAGTTTCAAACATGTCTGGATCAAATATACAACAAAATGAGCTTCACGTTCCATTAGCCTGAAAGGGCTAAAGTCAATGTTAACATTATGGGTCAAATGTATCATGTTGAACAGCTTGATTTGTTTCATCAGGTCTTGTAGTTCACTCTGCTGCCAGCTGATCCTCAGTGTGTAATCCACTCATCCAAACTAGCATTAATAGTAGCTGCTGAAAGAGCCAAAGATTGATTGATTAAAGCATAATGTGAATCTACACTGCTCACAATTTTGTTTGTTTGTTTTTTTTTTTTTTTTTTTTTTTTTTTTATTGGGTCTGGCATGAATTGACTTAAACCTGTCTGATTTTCTGGTTGGTTAAGCAGCTGAGGGCCTCAATCAATTTCAGCTGTATTGGTGTTCATGGAATTAACAACAGGTGCACTTCAGTGGGCCCGACGTTCCTGTAGTGGGCCCTGTGCTCACTGCCCAGCACCTTGGAGCTCGACTGGCATTTGCTCAAGAACACCAGAATTGGCAAGTCCGCCACTGGCGCCCTGTACTTTTCACAGACGAGGGCAGGTTCAGCCTGGTGCACCTGTGATAGACGTGAAAGAGTCTGGAGAAGACAAGGAGAACGTTATGCTGCCTGCAACGTCGTTCAACATGACAGGTTTGGTGGTGGGTCAGTGATGATCTGGGGAGGCATATCCATGGAGGGACGCACAGACCGATAACTGCCTAGGAAATGGTGCTCTGACTGCCATAAGGTATCGAGATGAAATACTTGAACCCATTGTTAGACCCTAGGCTGGTGCAGTAGGTCCTGGTTTCCTCCTAATGCACGACAATGCCCGGCCTCACGTGGCAAGAGTAAGCAGGAAGTACCTGGAGGATGAAGGAATTGAAACAATTGAATGGCCTTCACGATCCCCTGACTTAAACCCAATAGAACATCTCTGGGACATTATGTATCGGTCCATTAGGCGCCGCCAGGTTGCTCCTCAGACTGTACAACAGCTCAGGGATGCCCTCACACAGATCTGGGAGGAAATGCCACAAGACACCATCCGTCGTCTCATTAGGAGCATGCCGCGACGTTGTCAAGCATGCATACAAGCTCGTGGGGGGCCACACAAGATACTGAAAAGCATTTTGAGTTGCAGAAATTAAGTTTTGGATATAGATATCCAACTTCATATTGAGGTCTGATGTATCTAATGTGTTCCTTTAATTTTTGTGAGCAGTGTATTTTGGAAGTGTAGACATAGCGGGTCATGATGTGGTGCAACAGGTTTCATGCTTGTCTGACATGACTATGCTGATATCAAAATGGCATAAGCTCTGCCCAGAAGTTGTTTTAATTAATTTGAAATGAATAGTTAACATTCCTCTAGTTTTAAGTGAAAAAAATAAAAAATAAAAATGTTGGAACTTAGTTGCATTGTTTTGAGACACCAAGCAGCTCATTTCTGGCTCAGTCAGGGGACTATTAAGTATTTTTGTAAACAAGCTCTATAAGTAACCTTGTCAATGGAGAGACTCTGTGTTAATATATATATGACAACATATGATAAACTAATAAATAATCTACCCATAGACCTTAGTGAAGTGGTTCACACAGGCCTGTTGCAGTGACCTGATACATTTGAACAGGTGTAAACTGAAAAGCGGACGTTTCCATTATTAAAGTCACTGTTGTTGAACTAGTGACAGTTGAGTGAAGATGAACTGACTCCTTACCACGAGAAAACTTTGACTTAACCTGAACCGGGAGACAGGTAAATTAATATTAATAACATAACGAAATTGAAAGAGCACAGTACGTTTTCTAGCTAACATTCGCGGACATTTTTTAGCCCGTTTCTTACGTTATTTGTGTCGGTATCCGTCCAAACGGAGTGAGTGAAGCTAGCAAACAGTCGTGTAGCTAACAGCATAGCAGTATAACGTTAGCAGTTTGGATGAATAGCTATACATTGACTGATGTATGGTGGCTGTGTTAGTATATTCAGGTTAGCTACTTCCAGCCTCTGGTTCTTAATGTTATTATTTATTATTTATACCTGTGCTTTTCCTGCTTTGTAAAGTCAAGATGTGTACAATAAAAACGGTCTGTTTACATACAACTCTACATGGCCAAAACTATGTGGACACCTATATATTATGTGATGTGGTCATTTCAGGCCAAAACTATGTGGACACCTGATATGGCGGCTGATAGACTGATGTTTATCTTAAAAAAAAACAAAAAAACAAAACAAAAAACAATTATATTACATGATAAGAATAAGATATTTTTATGTATTACCATAGGAAATACAAACTGGTATTGTTGACCTACTTCAGTAAAGTTTAAGTAATGATACAAAAACAAAATGTTATAAAAAAAAAAGTAAACTATGGAAGGATATTAAAACGAATTCTTGAAATATGCTGAAATATTTTTGTCAGAAAATATTCCAAAAAAAAAAAATATATAGACCTGCCAGCTCATTGTGGACCCAACCATGCATGTCCAGTAAATGTGATTAATGTGAGATAATCACATATGTGTGTTGTGATCTCGTTGTTCATTTGCAGATTTTGGAAAGTAGGACTAAAAAAATGGACTGGTTCCACTGTAACCAGTGCTTCACAAAGAGAGGGTCGAAGTTTGCTGTGTCCAGCTGTGGCCACATCTGCTGTGAAGCATGCATTCAATCTAGTAAGACTGCTGTAATCTATCTTCTCTGCATCGAGGGGTTGATTTGCTGTTTTAGCTACCACAACATTCAACATAACCGGTCAAATTCGAAGTGTCAGGCTACTTATGCCTCCTGTGATTTTGCCTTTTCCCCTCAGAGCAGTGCAGCGTATGTGGGGCCAGCTGCAGTTATCTGCCTATCACAGATCAGGTGGGTGAGTATGAATTAACTGCAGGTTACTGTCTGCCACTTTCTATACCACCAACAGAGCATGACCTTATCTTCCACGGCTTAATATATTATATCTACAAATTTCTATTTTAGATGAAGCCACAGGAAAAAGTATTTTTCCAGGATCCTGTGAAGCTCATACAATCACGGCTGGAGCACATCTCACAGGTTTGTCTCCTCTGTGCAGCATTCACCCCAAGCTGTCCTTTTTAATTGCTCCACCACTATGTTAAATGTCAGAGCAGTCCGTCAACTAATACACAGTCAGTGATTCAGTCACAGCTTGTGTCAGATAAGAGTGATATTTGACAAGATTAAAAGCATAAGCATTACAGATTAAGCTATTTTCACTAAAAGAATAATTCATAGTGGGATCTTTATATTCTTCAGATTGCACTTTTTCAGCAAACACAGATGGAGAAAGTCACAGCGCACTTCAAGCATAAGTCTGTTGAACTGGAAAGGCGTCTAAAGGAAGTCACCGAGCAGGGTTACAGGTGATTTCAGTAGTTCTTATCGTTCATCTGTGGCCGTATATATAAAGATCTCCCCGTCGCGACGCTATTCTTCCCATGTCTGTTATCACAAGGCAACTCTCGCAGCTGACAAGAGAGAATGCCGACTTGAAAAAGAAACTTTCAGAGCTGAAAAGAGAGACTGCAGAATTAAAAAAGCCTCTTTCTCAGAGGAGGGTAAGTCTTCCAAGAGTCTGATGAAAACAAGTTGTTTTGGTTTTTTTAAATAGCAGTGTTGAGGTAAACGCTTTCTGCTTGCCACAGGTTTCTCCAGGACAATTTCACATAGATGGGTAAATGCCAGTTTACATGTCAGTACTATCATGCTCGATAAGAAACTTTCAAAATATTAAGTTTTAAATACTTCTTGTCTCATATACAGTAATCAAAGGATGTCACTCCCTGTGGCTGTCACGTCCCCAGGTAAGCCGAGTGATTGAACGTAACGTTTTTAGTGTTCATAGACAATTTCATATTTTTGGATTCAATTTAACGAGGAGTGTGTGTGTGTGTGTGTGTTTTCTTTTACTAGTTACCCCTCGTTCAAGACCTATGAGGCACGTACAATATTGTCATGTTCCCAGTGGATTTCATTCTTTATTTGCTACATCATTGCACGTAATAAAAAGGCCTGCACAGCATCCTACAATCAAACATGTTGTCTGGGTCTCAGTCACGTAGGTTCAGCAGAGTCCCAGAGGTGGACCAGAGACAGAGGTCCCAGTCTCTCCTCTCTCACAGTAAGCCTGTAGTTAAACGGATTTAACTACAGTTTACTACAGTTTTATGGTTTAACGTTTGTTGCATAAAATTAAGAAAACACTTTTTTTTTTTTTTTAAACAGACTCCTGGATCAGCAACTTCTCTTTCTAGCCGTAGTTCTCTTCATGAACATGGACACAGTAAGTGTGGTTGCAAACACACTTTTAAAGCTCTGGCCTTAGTAGTGGATACACTATGTTTAATCAACTCAAAAATGAAATGCACGCCATCTTTAATCCTAATATGTTTTTTCTCCCTCTTTTAAAAAAGGAACACCTTCTTCCTTTAGCACTCCTACAAGGTAAGACATTATTTACAACTATAAAACATTTGGTCGCATCATTTTTTTTTGATGGGAGGATGATTCTCATGTAATTGCTGAGTCGGTCCATTTCTGTCACCCTCAGAACTCCGCGCCAGACTCCTAATGTTTTCCCCTTCCAGTTTATGAGTGGATTATCAATACTGTCACCAAGGCGTTACTGAAATGGGCAGAGATTTCTGTCAGTTTAGCAGTCATTAGCTATAGATCTGTTCACTAGGACTGTTACATCTTTGTTTTTGCTCAGAAACAGTTGGCACAAATGGTAAAATGTCTTGTTAATTGTTGAGCATAAATGTTTTATAGTTTTTAAGCCAATATGACTGTACTCCTGTTGAGATATTAAACTGCCAAATGATCTTATTTGGTAATTCGTTGACTAATGGTTATTTTTTTTCTGGCAACACATATTATATCAGCAAATTATCCCTGAGCCATTTCTACAGATACATTTCACAGCTTTTCGTTTACAACAAGGAATTGACTTTGGTTATAAAAAAAAAAGAAAAAAAAGAAAATCATAGTCATCTTAACCACCCGGACACACAAAAGTAGTTCTTGCACGCATGATTATAAAGGCAAATCTTTTACTCGTTTCCAGTGACACAGTTGTGCAAATGAAAATTATTTTTAAACAGGAAAAACTATATTGAAAACATCTGCAAAGGAAGACAAAGTGTTTTGGACATTTCCCCAACAGCCTAACACCTGCATGAATGTTTTTTTTTTTATGACTAACAGAATGACAAAACACAGTGTTGCTCACTAATATATCAATATTCTGTTAATCTAACCTATAGCCAGACATTTTCACAAACTCACTTCACCCTCGGCATGTCAGCCGAGATGTACTTTGGAGTACTACACACAGCAAATTAATGAAATAATACCTGTACTGATAACCTGGGCATAAATGTTTGTGCTTTAATGCATAATCTAGGGCAGAAATATAACAAATTTTTCTTTGGATTGCTAAATCAAACCATTTGCAACTTAGTTATACCCTATACGGACCCCAATCAGTTATCTAGTTTGTCTATATTATAAACCATCAAGTCACACCCTACATCTATTAAGACAAAAGAGATGGAAAACAATACTGACTGAATCAACGAGTGCAAATCAAAACTAAAGTCGGCTACGCTGATATCTGTATAATGCTGATGCGATTGTTGCTTCCTTGGCACTATGATTCTTAACTGTTAAATTGCAAATTACATGCAAAGATAATTATGTATTTCAGCAGAACGCCAAAAAGAGAATCAGGGAATGTGTTTCGGGAATATTCTGAAGAAATTAATGGAATTAGATGCAACAGTATTTTTCAAAAGATATGACACAGGCTTTTGCTGTTAAGGGGTCAAGAAAGACACTGTTTAGTTAGGAATTCCTATTTTGTGGAAAGAATTGGATTTAATAACCATAATGGCAGCAGGCTCTAAAACCAAAGTGCAAGATGTCAATTAAAAGTGTGCATGTCCAGTGTGCTTTTCATGATAAGGAATTATTGGCTGTAAAGGAATGAAAACACACAGTGATCAGTCAACAAATTCATCAACATAGAAATGTTTCCAGAGCGTTTACTCATCTGCTATACTTAGGTACCAAAAGTACAACCAGTTTAAATTACCGCTACAATACCTTACTAAAAAAACAAAATCTGTAGTAGTGATATCTAAACAAAAATATAGCAAACCAGTGTAGAAGTTACTGTCCTATTTACAGCAACACAGGCAGCACAATTATAATTCAAGTCCAAATATATTAGGATAAGCAGAAAATGTAGCAAATATAAAAACCACAAACCTCACCTTGGGCTTGTACTGGGAAGACTAAATACAAACCTGCTTCAATTAAAGCAATATAAACCCAGGGTATAACTATGCTTGTTGGTGCAAAGGATACGACAAGCACTCAACTCAACCAACGTTCAAACATTGTCTTTAATATGGTTCCAGTGTCTTAATCAGTAACAATTGTCTCTTGACCAGTTTCCGCAATATCCTGAGCTGCAAACCAATCTCGCACTTGCTGGTAGCTCATTCTTGATTTCTTGCATAGAGTGTCAAGGTCTTTTTCTTGTAGGGAGCCCGTTGAAAGGTAATACGTGACCAGTGGCTGGATATCTGGGGTATCTGTGCTTGTTCCGTTTGCTTGAGATTTCCGTTTGCGACCCCCAACCCGAGTAGATGTCCCAGAGCCGCTGCCATTGGTTAAATCGCTGCTACTTTGCTGGGCAGCAAGTTCTGCCAAGAACTGGTCACGGACACCCTTAACCCAGCTTAGCTGACCTTTTTTAACGGCATACCGCGTGTCCCCAAACCACTGAATAACATCTGCACGGGGTAAACCTGTAAGCTTGACAAGTTCTGTGTACTCTTCACTCTTGGGCCTCTGGCAGCGTAAGAAGTGCTGCTTTAACACATCCAACTGCTCCTTGGTCTTCCTTGGTCGCCCAGCAGGAGTGAGGGCAGGGGATGTGGATGAGGAAGCCCTTGAGACGTGTAAGGGTGTCTGTGAGGGACTGGCTTTGGCTGAGTGGGCTGACTTCTTTGATGTGCTGATGCTGTTTGAAAGTTGTTTATTAGGCGAGGCTGTCAGTGGTGGGCTGCCAGAGGGGGAAGAATACGGAGAGGGTTTTAATATATCTGACGATTCCTGTGTTACATCTGGCTCAGTCTTGCAGGTCTTGGTCAATTCTATGGGTTTTTCTTCGTTCTGTTCCTCGTCTTTAAGACTGTCTCCATCACCAGAAAGCTCCTCCGTCACTTCATACCCATCTACCTCAAGGACCCTCTCCCCAAACGCCTCAAGGCTGTTTGACAAGAAGGTCTGAAAGAAATGTGAACTTCTAATGCCATTACTACGACCTCCCTCCTGGCCTTTCACATCGTTCAGTTGAGCATTTTGAGTAACAAGTGGAAGAGGTTGAATTTGATCATGTTTACCCCCAGCAGCAGTGAGGTGAGAATAGTTCTGGGCGGCTGCCAGGCTTCCTCGACCAACCCTAAGCTGGTAACGGCTGTCGCTGAACCATTTACGGATGTCATTGCGGCTCAACCCAGTTTCTTCCTGCAAACGTCTAAGCTCTACCTCTGCGGGCCAGTTCTCTCTCAGAAAGCTCTTGCGAAGGGCAGCAAGCTGAGCTTTAGACTTTTTGTAGCGCCCGTGACGGTGTTGTCGTGAAGATGATTCGGAAAGGTCAAGGGAGACATCAGCTGAATGACTCACCGGTGTGTCGACTGGTGGGCGGTAGAAGTATGAATCCTGTGGAGGTGGAAGGGTGGAACTGAAACAAGGGGAAGTGGGTTTGGCTGGTTTATTGGAATCTGGTGATTCACACTTTGGTTTCATTTTCTTGGGAGTGAGGCTGGAAAGTGCACCCGCTGTGTCATTATCCTTATCGTCAGCTATCAATTCATCACAAATGCTGCTCTTGCTACTAAGTTTGGCTTCTTCATTTGTTTCAGTAGAGTCATCATAAAGCTCAGGCACAGACAGTTTCCGTCGTGTCTCCTCTATCTCCTCTGAGGACCAGCTGATACCATATTTAATTCTCTGAACCATAAACCACACTTTAACTTTGTCCAGCGGCAGGGAACATACACGGGCCAGGGCACTAACCTCACGAGACGATGGGTATGGAAATAAGTTAAAAGCTTGTACAAGCTCTGGGATGGAGTCAAGTTCACGGGTCTGATCAGACTGTGTCCATACCAGTTTCAATCCCTCTGAGACTAGGGGCAAGCACACGACAGAGTTGTGGTTAGTGGTGAAACTCGCCACACCACTCGGGTTGCTTTCGGTTGAGCTGGCAGAGTGGCGCAAATCCTTGACGGAGCATTTAGCCTCATGCTTTCCTTCACTTTCCATCTTTGTTATTTTGCCTTCAAAGGGCTGCTTCATGCCCACAAGTAGTCCAATTCTTCCATTATGTTCACTGTAGGCTGCCATCTGGGATATGAAAGTAGGGTCACTCACCTAGAAAAGAAACAAAAACACTGATTTTAGTTGGCGTCGTCGTTCTCGATCGTCTCAACTGCCAAAATGTTTTAACTTCATCATACACTGTAGGGAGTAGGACGATGTCTTCTTAAAGCACAGTGCAGCCAAAGTGCAGACTATGATGTTTTAAGAACTTTCTGTTCTCTTTCATTCTCAAAGTCAATTATCTAACAGCTGTTTGCCCTTCCCCCCCTTACTTTTCACTCCTTATTCTGAACTCCCAATGAAACTAGTCGTATACTCTCTGTCCAGACAGGGTTCCCCTCCCCCAAAGTGTGGTGACTGACTTTTGTTTTGTGTGGTGGGTGGGTGAGTGTGGTGGTGGTGGCGGGGTAGCAAAGGGTGGGGAATTGGGGATCCATGAGAAATCCATCACAGTCTACTTTCTCACCCCTTCCCAGTCAGGCTTTGTTTCACTTCCAAGTTCTCAGTCCCAACAGATAAGCGTAGCCTCTTCACAAAGGCAGACAGCCCAACAGAAACCTGTTGAAGGACAAAAAGCGTTGCATTAGTCTCACACTATAGCCCGAATCCTGGCGCACTGTGGACTTTAACAGGACTGAACAATGAATAATGGTTTGGGAGGATAATAAAATATAAATGTATTTCATTCGTTAAGCAACAGGTGTTAAACCAGCACTTGAAAACATCACAATTGATATGTGAGTTTGGCTGTACAGGTAACTAGGAGAAATGTAAACTACATGTGGACAGTGTTATTTATAATATTATGTTCCAATGTAATCACTGACTGATCATGATGATGATGATCAGGTGTCTGTACAATTACTGATCTTTAAAAAAAACAACAACAAAAAAAACAAAACAAAAACACAACTATGGACTTCTCACTTTGGAGGAGGTTGTGTTTATTTGGGACATCAGAGGAAATGTTGCGCATTTAGTTTGGAGATTACGCCATGGCCGACGATTTAGGTCGCCTGAGCCACGCAAGAGATTTCCAAGTGTACCAAAAACATTAGCTAACAATTATGAAACCACTGTATTAGTCATTGGTGACAAGCCGAGACAAACGGCGACGAGATGACGTCGTGGCCTCCCGGTTTGTTTCACGTCTCACTTTAATACGTTGAGTTTATGCGTTGTATATTTGGTTTAGTGTAACCAAAAAGCTAAAAAGTTGCTCACTGTGCCAGTGACAATAGTCGTCCTGTATCTCCCCCCTTTATGGCGTACTAACTAAAACGCTTCACACCGCACAGGCGCACTTCGCCGTCAGACACGCTTCAGTGAAACATTAAAAATAAACTTACCGAAAATGGCCAAAATAAGCCCTTTATCCCGGAGGTCCGTGCGAGCGAAGAAGAAAACAAAAGAAATCCTCAGTTCCCTTTCTGCCAGTCCGCTTTTTAAATGGTCGAAGTTTTGAGGAAGAACAATACCGTCCGTCTGTCTGTCTGTTTGACCCTTGTCTTATTTATCAAACACCTCGACGGTTTACGGTCGGGATACAAAGATGCGACGCGACCAAGTTTGTCGCCTTTCGTGGGAGTTCAGTCGTCGGCTAATTTCTGCCGTAGAGGGGCTCAAATCTTCAATCCGATAGACTCGGCTCTGAATCGGAGTGTCCGTTACTTCGTCCTCCTCGGTCCGTCCGTTGTTGCTTTTGTTCTTTAACTGAGAAGTGTTTCCCCTGTCCGGCCAGATCGAGGCGAGGCGGAGCTGAGGACCAGGAAGCCCAGAAGGCCCAACTGACTCTCCCACCGTGACGGCGGGGTGGGTGTGCCAGTCTGGAAGAGCAGGCCGGGGATTGGAGGGAGGAGGCGCCTGTATAATAAATCCGTGGCAGTAGGCTAAACATTTTCACGTCAACCACCCACCAGTCCCCCTCCATTCCCCCCACCCTCCAAACCAGGGCCACAAACATCTCATAAGGGGTTTTTATCATATGAGAATCGTCATCATCAATTTAAGCACAACATTCAACTCACAGCAATAAATGACAGTTTAAGGGATTTCTAATGTTAATTCAGGGAGCCATCAGGTCCAGGGATAGTGCGTGTCCTTGAGCAACACGCTGGCGTCAGTGTCAGACATGCTGAAACTGAAAATAAGACAAGGGTCAAAGATAGCAATCCCATCCTCTATGTTAAAATACATGTTATGAGTTTTAAAGATGCGGTCATGTTGTTACTTTCCAAAAAAAGAAAAAAAATGAATCAGAAGTGTTACCAGCAGTGAGAGTCTGTTTTATTTGTTGATTGTTACTTAGCAGTTCAAATACACTGACAGTTGAAGTGCTATGTATATACATTTAATAGAAATAGTACAAACATATGCAGAAATATGTGCAAAAATACACAAACATTCAAATGGTGATGAAATGTGTTGTAGTTTGCTTTAGATAATTGTCATGTATGATACTGCATGAACAAAATGATACATGTATTGATAATTCCTACCTTTAGTGTTAATGTTAACCTACACAAAACAGTCCTAGAATTACATTCATTAAATGCTCAAGTGGGATTGATTATATAGAGTCATCTAAACATTATTTTATAAAAATAAAAGAGTTAATAGAGTTAATATTTTAAGCTGTTAAGTGTTCTTGTCTCACTTTAGCCAACAGTAATGGATTTGATCCAAAACCCTTTAAAAGACTTACACAGGATCTAAAGTTTGGATGATATGAGTCAGCTGAAACACAGTATGATACCGCCATGTCAGTACTGATACGGGAAACGCTTAGAAGCGGCTGTGTGCCAGGGTGAGCACAAAGCGTGGCAGTCGTAGGAATGAAGGGACAACAACTGAGAGCCAGGAGAGATATGGGACCTGAGTCAACAGGAATTTTAGGGAGGTGTAATCGACTACACTTCGTCCTGGAAATAAACAAATGGATATAATATTAGAATGAGGTCATTGCACCTAATAATAGTAATATTCAAATGTTAAAAAAAAAAAACAAAGAGCAAATGCAAATTTACCATCAATATCTTGGATGCCATAGCGCCTTGCCAGGTCACAAGTCATTATAATTTTCCCAGTCAGTGACATCAGACGTTTATCTTTCAGACAGAGAGAGAAACCATACCAACGTATGCTTAGTTGGCAAACAAACAAGTCTCTGTCTAATAATCAATAACAGAAATCAGTTTCTGAAAGTATTTCACAGTGAACAGTATATGCAACTCAAACATGTGCATACAGTTACTCAAATGCTCACTCTTGTGGCAGAAATTTAGTGGTGACAATTTAACAACACGTATTTTCCTGTGCCTGCTCAGAGATGGTCGAAAACGTGGTGCACTTATGTTCCATAATATTTATTTATATAAATCTCTGGAATCACACAAACCGTGTTGTTTGTGTTTTGTTCCTCTCTACCTTTATTCTGATTTTTGACTGAATAAAGATTAATGAGTTATTGTTAACAGCTAGCACCATATACTGACAGCCTTTCCTTTACTCTGGGGAATCTCTTTAAAGCCATTTAATGGCAGCAGGCAGCCTGTCTGTTCCATCTAATTGGAGTGATGTGCATTTTCAAGGCATTACAAACAGCACATGTGCTTCTTAAATTTAGTGTCACCAGTATCATACTTTTCACTTATGATGGAAATGATCACAGATACATGGTGATTACTGGATCATCAGCTTGTCCAGAAAAGTGATATAAACAAAGAAAGTGTTATTATCTGTTGTATATTTGAGCTGCTTTAGTCATATTCGAAACTCTCTACACATCCCAGACATCACTACGTTTCCTCTGAGGAAGTGATGGTTACAGCCTCTACCACGCCCACCTATAATGCATGATAATTGATTGTTTCTCCTCCAATCCTG
Source organism: Pampus argenteus (assembly GCA_036937835.1). Lineage (NCBI taxonomy): Eukaryota > Metazoa > Chordata > Actinopteri > Scombriformes > Stromateidae > Pampus > Pampus argenteus. Next base: position 6,979,506 of record CM072875.1, read on the forward strand.
TATACAAGTGCACCACAGGTGTGCCCGGGTTCATACATTATAATCCTACCTCATACATCATAATCCTACCTTTTGCAAGGTTGACTATACACTTCCCACTCAGTTCTGTGGTTTCTCCATTGGCGAATGCATCTTTAAACTGAGGAGAAAGAAATGTATGAAACCAGCTGAAATAGTTTTCACGGAAATGCATTTGATGCCAAATAGAAATCTACCTTGGAATTTACACTCTGCGGGGTATCCTCCAGTACAAACTGAGACACCAACTCTGTCTGCACCGCTCCCGGCCACAAGCTCACAGACACCACTCCCCTACTTTTCAGCTCAACAGCCATGTCTGCTGCAAGCCTGTCACACTGGAAACAAACCGTAATAATAAAAAAAAAACATGATGCGATTGGACAAACAAGGCGTGTCTATCTAATTATATGTGTATTTTAATTAGGGTGTAGGTCTCCATTGTGCAAATCTATGACTTTATGAGACGTGAACTTACCGCAGCTTTACCAACCCCGTATGGCACATTGAAGAGATAGCGCAGCCCTCCCACTGATGAAATAGTGACTATCAAACCTTTGCCTTGAGCCACCATCAGCCGGGACGCATAAACTGAGAAGAAATAGTGGCCCCTGCCAGATGAAGAAAAATAAAAAGAAGTCAAATAAATCTTATTTTAATTAATTATTATTTATTTGAAGTAAATCTAATTCTTGTAGAGAAAAAGTATTGCAAGAATACAAATTGGAACAGCTTGGTTTAATAAATAAACATTTCCTCCTTGTATTGTTATGCTTAATTGTTTCACTGAACTCCAAACAAGATAATTAACCGCTGTTATCTGGAAAGCTGTCTTTAGTTAATAGGAAATGACTAAATGGTTTGGCTCTCGGAGATCTATCTGATATGACTGAGCCCAAAGGTCTACCTGAGGCCTGTGTTGTTGATGGTATCCCAAATAGACGGATCTGTCTCCCAGAACTTCTTGCCCATGCTCTCGAAGATATCCTGGGGTAACACATCATGTTTTTTATTCAGGTAAATCACACAGTGGGCAGTTTATGGTTGGTCCTCTTTCATACTGTTCCCTGTACATGTAGTGCTCCACAAGTAATTGTGTGATATCAATGTGCAACAAGTACTTATCTTGTTAGTGTAGTAATGGTACCAACCTGTACCCCAGCGTAAGCATTGTTAACCAGGATATCCAGCCTGCCATTCTGTTCACGTCTGATTTGTTCAAACAGTTCTTCAATGTCTTCGTCTTTTGTAGAGTCACAGATAACTGGCACACAGTTTCCACCCCTCTCCTTAACCTGTGTTGAGAATAAACACATCGGCTGTGACTCACATCAGCAAATCCTGACTGAAGCAGTACTATTACAGCAACACAAAACAAAGTTATTCGCCAAACAAGGACTGGGGGGAAGAATTTACAGTTCTGTGAGCTTAATTGTGTGATCACAAATTAACATTGCTTTTAATACTAAGATATAGGTTTGAGAAAAGGGCTTTTTTTTTTCTTCACCTGTGCAGCAGTTTCTTTCAGAGTCTTCTCCTGGCGTCCAGTGATGTAGACGGTGGCTCCCGCCTCGGACAGCTGGAGAGCTATTCCCCTGCCAATGCCTCTGGAGGCACCTGTTACCACACACACCCAGCCAGACAGGGCCATTTTCCTCTGGAGTCGAGAGACAACACAGCACACATGAAGCAGTAAGCTCAACTTGTCTGGAAATGTGCAGAGGTCACTGTTCAGAGTTCAGAGGAGCTTTTGATTTCATTACATAACTACATGATTTACAACATGTTAATGTTGACACTGATACTGATATCTACACATCTCGTTATATCAATGATTCATAAGTGATTACACGTTAGCTAATGTAGGGCATGGGTGAAAGTTTTACCACTCTCAGCCATTGGTAAATACTGGAGGAACAACTTGCAACATAAAAATTCCGTTTGTCATCATACGTCATTATATATATTAGAAAATGTGTTAAGTAACGAGTTCTTACTTATAATAAAAACAAGCATTTATGTTATACACAACACACATTTTCGTTTTCACAATAATAATAATAATAATACATTTGCTGGTGTTGTCATGACGAGGAAAACTCGTTTGGATTAAATGTATTTTGTATTTCGTTATTAATCTGACTCCGCTGTTGTTCAACGCAGTAGGCTAACTGTTACATATAGTTAAAAAAAAAAATAAATACTTTGAAATGACTGAATTTGCTTAACTGTATCATAAAATATATGTTACCTTATAACACTGAAGGCGTTGGATCTGGTTCGGTCCCAATAATAAACAGTCCCGACAAAGGAAACGTTTCGGTACAAATGTCACAGCTCTTTTAGGCTTCCAGATGCTGCGTCCTGCCTCGAGCTATGTGAACAGTGTGTCAGTTACGAGGCTATCACGGGTCCCACATAGCGTAATATCGCGAGAAGACGTATGCAGCAGCGTCACTGAGGATTCGCTGTGGGTTCTTTCGGCTTCGCTTTTCGTTGTGATATACAGTATAACTGCTCCAGATATTCAAGCTGCCAAGTGATTAAACACTCAAACATCCATAATTAAATATCTTATTCAACTGTAGATGATATCTTGAGTGTGAAATAATAATTATATTGATTGAAAATGCGCGTTGGCCTCAGTCTGTTGTGGTTTAGTCGATTAGTTGATTGGTGAACAGTGAACTATCCTACAGTCTTTGGTTTAACTTCAATACTTCAATACACACAGGATGGCGCCTTAGTCCTCCTCAAAATCCAAGTAGTTTATGAAGGTAGTAATAATGATTATGATCAAAAGAAGCTGTAAAAAAAGTAGTCCAGTTCTCAATTCACCAGAAAAGCCAACTAATCTTCTTAAAATATACTCTCTATAGCATGTTATGAAATGTCTGGAATAGAGATCATCTCATTTCTTCTTAAATTTAGGCTTAAAAATGTGAACGTGTCATAGTTTATAATTACATGCTCGGTACACATAAAACAAATCAGCAACAGAACAACATTTCCTACAAATATCTTTAATCATGTGATAGTTGATGTTTTTTTAAGATTTTAAAAACACAGTTCCTTTTCCTGCATCTGTTAAAGCCAGATAACTTAAAATACTTCATCTTCTTTAATTGTAAATAGTTTCAGGTAACTGGAAGTACCCAGAATAGCTTCCTTCAGTTCCAGTAATTACAGAGGTCTAATCAATAGTCCGTCTAGTTGAATTTCGCAATTTTGCAAGCTTTGACCTTGTTTAGCTGTTTGCTAATGTAAAAATAAACTTTTTAATTTTACAGACCTATAAAAGTGTTAAATGTGTTTGGAATTATTCCTAAACTAGTTGACTATGACGATAACAGGATACAGGGGGATAGAGAACATACTTATGCATGCCACTATAAAGACTCCTTAAAAACATTTTAATTATTTACTGCGTGAATCGATAGTATTTGTCAACTTCAACCTGCCATGACAAAATATTAGGAGGAATGAGCATTGTATTAAAAGTATATTTGGTGGGGGGGGCGCTGTGAGATGCGGACAGAGTAGACGTGTTTTTTTTGAGCTCCTCGTAGCACACCAAATTGTAACGATTAAAAACGCCATCTTTGTTTTAAAGTATTTGCCTTGTGTTTACCCTCGAGTTTATTGAAAAGGGTAACACGAATATGTCGAAGAAAATGTACACAGATCATACACACAAATTCATTATTTTTTTGCGGATTCTAGATTAGTCTCAAGTATTGATCACACTAAATACCACAGCATATTAATATCAGATCACAGTCCTACCACCCTTAATCTTCAACTGCCTCTTCCTAGGCAGGCCTACAGTTGGCGATTTAACCCTCTTTTACTTACAGATCAGGCGTTTAAGGAGTACATCACATCGCATATCTCTCAGTTCCTTGAGATTAATGACAATGGAGAGGTGAATGATTCAATACTATGGGAGACACTCAAAGTATATGTCAGGGGTCAAATGATCTCTGATAAAGCAACATTGAAAAGGACTAAACGGGGCGGGTTGGACATGATTAAGAAGGAATTGCTGTCTGCAGAACAGGTTTATAAAACATCTTTGCTCCAAACGGACTACAATAACATCCTTAAATTAAAGTATGAATACAATTCCATTCTAGGAGAACAAATTGGTAAGACACTGCTACATCTTTTACTGAATTAGGGATTAAATTCCATCTTCCAAATTCCCATTTCTTTCGATATCTCCAAGTCAGACACTACGTTAAGGAAAATTGCCCACAGTTTGAATCCACTCCTACCACCCATCCCATTCTTGAAAGTCTCTTGCTCCCTCCAGACTCAAAACAACTGGTATCAAAATTTGTGAACTGCTTTACCACTGCTATTTCTTCAGATCATATTAAGGATGCCTGGGCTGAGTTGTGGGAATTTGAGGGTTTGGCTTACTGTAGCTCTGATATGACCTCTACACTTTCTGACAGATGGGGGAGTATTTGATCTGAAGAGGGAAGGCAGACTGTTGAACCTGAAGCTTTTCAAATGCAGCGCCACAGCCTCATCTGTCACTGGCTGTAAGCCTTTTTATTGTGAAATCCTACTCTACATACTGTATGGTGCACACGTGGTATATAAATACATGTACATGTATCTCAATTTTCTTTGACAGCTTATCAAACCCAGCTACACAATCAAATGAAACTGCTGCTGAAGATATTTGATAGCAACGATTTTCTGTGTAAGTTTGGGAGCAAAACCTCTCAGTTTTCATTCAGCGCTTTTGCAGCACATATCATCACTTCTTCCGATTTGTTTTTTTTTCCTCTCACACGGTAATGCAAAATTTCTCTCTAGTTCTGAAGATCATGGCAATCACCAGGGAGGTTGACACATTACAGAAGAAGGTCAAACTTGCTTCTAATTCTACTGAAAGTTACACTGAACTGATAGGTGAGTGCTCTTTCGCTACTTTTTTTCTATATCTACCAGCAAATTCTTTACAATTCGGAAAGCCTCAATATTATTTTTTTTTATTTCTAAATATTTGAACTTGGCTGCAATTCTTCTATTATGCTAATCCTGTTGAGATTCTCTGTGAGGCTTTGTAAGCGTGAGCTGAACGTCTTTGATTGAAGTCTTTCCTATCTGAATTTGTGTCTCACAGCGCCTCAGAAAGAGCTGCAGGAGAAGATCAATGAGCTGAACTTGAAGGAGGAGGAGATTAAGAGAAGCCATCCAAACTCATCGCTCAGTAAGAGCACTTTATGCAAAACAGCTGAGCAGTAAACAGCTTTGAATGTCGAGGGCAGATCTTTTATGATTAGCTATTCACAAATGGTTGACTTGTTTTTTTTGTTTTTTTTATCTGTGTGTTCAGTTCTTCAGATGCTCTCACTGCAAAATCAGATCTGGGATTTAGAGCAGACAGCGTCAAAAAGTCGTCTGCCCGACAGGAGCATTATAGGTAAATTCTTGTATCTACCTGCGTTTTTTAAATGTGGAAAGTGCCTGTCCATAATTCAGGCCATACATTTGAAGTGAGAGTATGTAACTTTTAAGAGGAGAAAAATGCTGAATTCCTAAGTAATAAAACCCACTCTATTGTATGATCAGTGACTTATAGTCACTAATGTTAACCGGTGCTAGCAGACCTTGGATAAATATTTCTTTATAGTGCATCTTACTGTCACTTTGCTTGATTTATTACTTTTCTTATCACCTAAGCATTTTCAGTTACAGTCATGCTTTAACATTCTCTCACTTTTTTTTTAGCATCTATATGTTTATAGATTTTAGCATTATTTATTGACTTTCTGCTAATTCCCACTACAAGCTCTACAAGACCAGCTGGACACGAGCATCAATGAGCTGCGGAGCAAAGGAGCTGCTGACTCAACCCGTCAGTACACCTCTCCTTATCTGACAATATTTCCTTTTTTATAATCTGCAACGTCAAATGTTCATTATCAAACGTTTCCTGACACACACACGTTCTCTATTGGTCCTCCAGTGCTGGAGCTGATTTCTGTGCACACTAAGATTGCAGTGATTCAGAGGATTATCACATTCCACATTGAGCAATCTAGAATAACTGTTGCTGGTGAGTTACTATACTGTACGTCTTGAGATCTCACAGTGTTGTAGACCTTGTCTTATTATCTACAGCTGCTCAAAGCCATTTTTGTTGGTTAGCTAATCAAAGGCAATTGATGCAAAAGGTTGAGCTCCTTAAAAGGAAGATTTCACAGTTGAGCCGTGATGAGATGAACTCAGAACTTCGTAAGTGTGCAAGTTTTAAAAAAAATTAAATAAATCAACGGTTGTTTTTGTTGTGGTTTACAAAGGCATTGATGTGACATCTTTTTTTCTTTTTTTTTTCCAGCCAGTGAAATTATGGTAGTGCAGGACGAGGTGGAGCATTTAAGACAGTTAATATTAACTGCCAGAAATACAACTGATTCCCAAATGAAAGGTCAATAACCCTACCTTATCACAAATCTTCCTTCAAATATGTTTTAGTTTCTCATACCGCCAATACAAAAAGGCAAAAACTGTTGTTTTTTTTGTTTTTTTTTATCCTAGAGCTGAGAGTTATTTTGGAGGAGGAGGAGAAACAGTTTAGGAACCTACAGAAACAACTGGAGGAGACAGATTCTGACCAGGCACAAATAAGTGAGAATGAGCTGCAGTTATATATTATAATAATTATATATTATATTTATTCACTTTGGAAAACAAATCTCCAAATTACTGATGATTCTACCCTTAAAGCACATTTTCCTGAAATCACCAAAACCACAAACCACTTAAATTTGTCACCTCTAAATTAAATTGTTTTTTTTTTTTGTTTTTTTTTTTTGAGCAGTCATAAGAATTATCGGCATAATGAAAGAGGTGAGAGAGCTGCAGGATGACAAGCAACAGATAAAATCAGCACATCAAGAAACCAGTAAGTCATTGTCTACTGCTTCTATTTTTTAAAGTCCTGCCAAAAAATGGCAAATAATCAAAAAAAATAATCCAGTTTCAGTGTTGATTTTGATTTTTATATATCTGTTTTGCTATCAGAGGTAAAGTATGAATATGAGCGGAAGACTGCAGAACTGAACAGAACCGGAGATTACAAAACGACCCTCGGTGAGTGAAGTTACAGTGTTGTCATTACGGCTTCAGTATCACATTTAGGTGAAATCTCTCTCTCTCCAGAACTGGAGAAACAGCTACTAACACAACAAAGAGAGAACAGGAATCTCTCAAAAGCACAAATAAAGGTGTTGTACTGTAGATCCCAACTTCTCCCATTTTGCCCTTGACACTTTTGTATTGTGTTGGTTTGTGTTTGATACGTGTCATTGTTTCAACCTCCTCCCAGACTTAAGGTGCTGAATATGACCCCGCTACAGTGATACTGTAATGCAGTATAGCTGTCCTTTAAAATCTATAAAGTGATTCGGTCATTCGTTGTTTAAAACTTAATTTTTTTAATCAAACAGATTTAGAGAGAGACGGCTGCAACAGAGAGAGAACAGATAACAGTGAATAACAAACTGCAACTTGAATATAGTAGTAAATTCACTTCTCTGCTCATACACTCAGTATGTGACAGAGGAAAGGTGATAGCTGAAAGCAACCGGTCCGTTCAGTCTGCCATTTTAATGTCATTTTTAAAACCACTAAACATTTTACAGGTTTAGAGAGACGGCTGAATCGGAGCCGGGGGGATGCTGATGACCTGCAGCGGGAGCTGAAGGAGAAGGTTGCCAATTCCACCCAACTGCGTGAGATGATAGAACTTCTGGACGCCAACAGGAGTATGTTGAAATTGCTGGAAATGCATACACACACGGTACAAATGAGAAGAACAAACTCGAGGATACTATTAGTTAAGTTCAACAACAACACGCAGTAGTATTACCAAAACGTCCTCACTGTTGTGCTGTTTTTACTCTCTCCTCAGAACTTCAAAACAATCTGACTGAGGTGGAGAATAGCACTATCTATGCCGGTAAGTTATGAAAGATGCTATCCAGTTGCATCTTGGGAAATGTAGGATCCAGTGTTTTAAGAGTTTCTCAGCCCCTGCGGCTTTGATTTAGACCATTACTATCTCTTGTGACTCCTTGTAACTTCATGGAAGTGACATATTACATCACCGGAGTACTTCCTATAACTTGATGAGGTCGATTTTCTTTCAAAATTTTTTTTTTTTTTTTACATGATCTACATTTCTGTCTACAGAGAGGATAACCTTGGATCCAGACACAGCACACCCGAGAGTAGTTTTGTCAGCAGATAACACTAACATGTCCACCACTGATGAAGGACAAAATGTCCCTGACAATCCAGGCCGGTTTGACGTGGCTCTCGCTGTCCTGGGCTCGACCGGCTTCTCAACTGGCAGGCATTACTGGGAGGTGTCTGTAGCGGGGAAGCTTTGCTACCAAGTTGGGATGACGGGTGAATCTGCTCCAAGAAAGGGAAGGTTAACAACCACACCTGAAAACGGTTACTGGACTATACTCCTGAACAAGCAGGGGCAGTTGGAAGCTATTGATAAGACATCTGTTATTATTCCAGTCACACCGCCTCTTAAACTGGGCATCCTGCTGGACTACATGAAGGGACAGATCTCTTTCTAGGACGTCAGAGCCAGATCTCACATACACACATTTGTAGGTCAAAGGTTTACAGAAAAAATCTATCCATTTATCGATTTTTGTGCTGACGGGGGTAAAACCCCAATTGTTTTACTTCCTCCCGGATCAATTGACTGGATAGAATAGAGAAGAGGGCAGGTTATGTTTGTACTGTGTCAAATCTTAGCCATGTGTCTTATTTACGATGGGTAATAAACAATCTCTGTGACTGTAGAATATGTCATATACATATATGTTAATACATCAGAGAGACAATAAAACAACAAATAATACAACAATGCATTGTTTATTTTTGTATGTTTACAAAAAGAAAAAAAAACAAACAAACTGATTTGTCCTCTGGTCCGTGTCATTCCATTACAGAAAGCGTGATTCTCCAACAGCCAGATCAGTTTACTTCACTTTATGTATTTAGGGGTCACTAAATGGCAGAGCTTCATTCAATTCATGATGAAAAACACTAAAGAAAATTGCTCTGAACTTTGTACAAATCGATATAATGTTTGGTGCTGCCCTGAAGAAACCGGTGTAGAAAACTGAATAAAATGTCTGTTCTGTTGTTGAAATGGCTTACCCTTAACAATGAATCCCGTCACAGTTACACACGCGTGTCTCTGGATAAGAAGAAACTGTCTTAGGTCTAATACAAGTTTCCCCTGTAGTTGCTTTTAAAAACACAATGTTATGACATGTGCTCCTCTATCACAATCTTTGCTTAGTCTCTTCCCGCTGTACCCGCAACACTCCTGTAAAAGTGGGCAACAAATGTCGGGTCCTGCTCCTCTAGTACGTGCAGGAAATGATTCCTCTCCTCTTCTCCCCAAGTCTCGAACCACTGGGTCCACAGACGCAGCTGGCATTCAAAGATGTTTGGTAGTCTGTCTTTAACCTGACCAGGATGCAAAATGAGAAAACAGTTTGGAAATGTTAGACAATCAGTCCATCTGATTTTACTATGTAGTGGTGACACTACACTTAAAAGTACCTGAAGAGTACTGAGAGAATCTAGGAGGGTGCACACTTTCCCAGGCACAGCTTTTCCCAGCAGGTCCTGTAGAAACCGCTCTCTCTGTGAGGCGGTCCAGCCCTGGAACCAGCTCAGGATGCACCGCTGCTCCTGGAGGGTCACATATGAGATGGGCTCCAGGTCTCTAGTCTTGCCTGCACTGGGAGAAGCGCAGGACAGGTTCTCTAGCCTGGGAGGACAGGTGACAAGTTGGGAAGGGACAGGTGGGAAGTTCTCCAGACTGGGAGAGGAGAAGCCAGTCCAGTTTTGAGTTGCCATGGTCAGTGATCCCTCTGTCGGACCCCTGAGGCTGGAGTAGTGAGGGCTACACATGTCTGTGGATGAAAGTCTGTGGCTGTCAGTGGGCTGCTGCTGCTGCTGCTGCTGTTGTTGTTGTTGTTGTTGGTTGTTTGAGCCCTGACTGACATGATTGAACCACGACATCTTTGGAAAGACGGGTTTGTCTCAGCCTGAGAAGAGCCCGCGGTTCCTCTGCTGTAAATGAATCGCCAGTACCAGCTGCTGCCGAAAGGGGTGAATCTTGTGGTAACGTTAACATGTAGCTTCTATCTAAGCAATGCTAACGTCAAAGAACGTCAGAATTTAAAGTCAACATCACACTGCACTGCTCTTAGCACGAATAGATGTCTTTACCCATCTTTCTTGAATCTCAATCGTCTTATTGTCGGCATATTTGAAGAGCGACGACGCTGAGCAGGACTCGTGCTAATCTTGTTAGCAAATATATATACAGGAAGTATATTTCTTTCCTAGGATGGCGAAGGCATACCTTGCCGTACTCTGCCTCTGATTGGCTTACCGCGGTATTCTTACCCAGTACCTAACCAGTCTCACTCCTCATACTTAAACCTAACCAACCCAACCAACGAAGGCAGCGAGTAAGTAGCCAATCAGATGTGGAATAGGGCGGGGTCATGACTTCGCTATCCTAGGAAAATAAATTTTCACACAGGAAGCGCACACAGTTAAGTTGATCAGCCATGTTGTGTAGGAAATCAAACCTGCGCAGATATTGCGCAAAACTGGTCGTCGCCCAAATAGATGTAAATTGTAATTTATGAACTTATGTACACATAAAGACATATAGAGGTACTTAAAGTGTATTTTTTCGTAGTGAATGTGAAAAAATGAGCATCATTTTGTTTTTTTCCCTACCCCCCTAAAAAAAAAAAAAAAAAACAAACCAATTTTTAAAACATTTTGTAGCTTTTTTTGTTTGAATTTAACATCAAACCGATGAAAGCAGGTTTGGCACTAGACGCTTTCGATCTGTAGATGTGGAATTTACCAAAAATGATTAGAAGCTGAATTATATAGCTGACATTACTATCCAACTATTACTATCCACTGAACACAACATATAACATCACATCAAATACAATAATCCGTACATTAGTACAAGTTTTTCCAGTTTTTGCATAACTGTCCAAAATAAATGCGAATTCAAAATGATTTTTGATAATTGTTTCTCTATCTGAATTTAAAAAAAAATACACAAGTGTAGTCTAAATGATCTTAAATCTCTCCCAAAACTGCTTTAACATGGTAAATACCATGTAAACTCTTGAAGGATACTTCTTTCATTTTATCATTAATACAATATTTATTTAAAATACAACAAGCCTTTTTCTTAAAAAAAATATTACATTGAGACAATAACAGAACACAACATATTTGTGATGTGATTTATATAAAGGATTCGATTATAAATAGTATTTGTTTGATATTTGATTAGGGGGAAGTCGTCGGCGGTGACGTCAGTGAAGGAAGGCGTTGCTCGTCGCTCTCGCTGACTAGAGGAAGGGAAAATGGCGGACCTCGAAGACGTTACGCTGGACGGGAGACCGCTCCAGTCCCTTCGTGTAGCGGATTTAAAAGCTGCTCTTGAGGAAAGAGGGCTCTCAAAAAGCGGGCAGAAGAATGCTCTTATTAAAAGACTCAAAGGGGTGAGTTCCGCAGCGAAATACGGGGGGGAGGGCTACTGTGGTTTGTGGCTGCGAGCTAACGTTAACGATGAGACGGGCTGATGCTCTCTCGAGGGCCGACAACTGTGTGTCGTTACTGCCAAGCAGCATAGGAGCTAGAGTTGTCGAGTTTAACGACCACTAGTCACTTGTAAATGTACATTATTACACTACGCTGTGTTTGAGTTGTGTTTTCGCCGTGCATGAATAGACAAACCGCAGCGAGAGCGGGAGTTCAGTCAACTTACTGTCTAATCTCGAAGTGTGTGTTGGGGTGATGTTGTCCTGTTAGCTAGCCCGTTAGCTCGCCGCGCTAATGCTGCGAGTTGAGCGGTGGCCTTTAGCGACTGGCTCGCTGCTGTGTGTATGTATGTGTGTGTTTGTGTGTTACCGTTGCCGTTAACGGAAGTCTGCCCCAAACACTGTTGATGAGCAAGAGTTTAGCTGCACTAGTTACTTAGTAGTGTGACAAGTTTTTATCCGCTAACTCCATTTTTTTAACGCAATGTACGTGAATAGTCATATTACGTTTTGTTTCGGAGCCGATTTGTTCAAAATATGTTGTAGGCCCGTGAGCTACCAAAGGTCCCGTATGAGCCGGTTTGTTTACATTGCAGGGGGTGATCAACCTTATCTCGTCCGCCATGGAAGTGAGGACATTCTTTTCTTTTTTTTTTCAACGGAGTGGTCCGGTTAAGTTACCATTTGTCGCGCCATCGAAGTAGCAAGTGGTGTTTACATCTGCTTTTCAGTGTTGACGAGAAAAAAAAAATCACACCCCATAAAATATTGTTTGCTGAACTTAGTGTGTGTGTTTGTCAAAGGAAGAAAAAACATTTACTGAAGTGAATTATGTGAATTTCTTTAAACGGTCTTTGCTGCATTGGTGATTGCATTATTTGCAGAAAGCCCTAATTTCAGCAAATTTGCGAAGGAAAAAGTCGATTGAGAGCGAAATTATAAAAATCAATGAAATCATTTCATTTTTAATATCATTCTGGTTGTACTGTAGCTGTAACATGCACCATATTGAACACCGCATTTCTTCCACTGTGTGTGTTTAACTACTCAAGACATTAATAATACATCATGAGGTCATATTATCAGGGTTTAATAAAACTGTGATAATAAGATAAGCGTCACAACTGTTGATCTGCTCATCTCATTCTTCCCAGCTTCAATCTTTTCTTGTTGTGAACTTTTTACTGTCTTTATACTCTTGCACATGTGTCTTGCACAGTTGCACAGTCCCACTTTAATGTGCAATTATACATAATGTTGATTGAACCTTTCCAGTCTCTCTACCCGGGAGGATGGTCACAGCGTCCTGGTCGTTGAGCCAGAATGATCTGGCTTCTCTAACTGTGGGTCGTTTTCTCAGTTATGTTTTAATGTCTTTCAAAAAAGCTGAAACATGTTCTTGGGATAAAGGGCAGGTGTGCAGCTCTCAGTGGAGGACTTCATAATTGAAATAGATAGTGTGTGTGTGTGTAGATTCAACCATATTTTTCACTTCTCCATCCTGTATCAACACTTACTTGGTCTGTACAAGCTAATTTTGTGCAGTCACTATTAAAAAAAAACACAGAAGTGTAAAACCAATTCCACAATCTTACACACCAAAATTATTGACCCATTGCTAATATGCATGTTACCATATGGACCCTTAACTTTGATCATTGTTGATCATTTCATGATCATGCCAGGTAATCAAAGTTAAGCGGCTAATGATACTGTCAATCAACTGTAACTAAACACGCTGCTAATACAATACAGCAGCAGAAATAAAAACTGTGGAACAATTACATTTTATAGGTAGTTATGGGCTAACAGTAGTTACTTATGGAGGCAATTGAATGATAGGTGGTGAAGGTCCTGTTGGCTTTGTAACATTTTAAAAGAGGCTTAACAGTACCTACCATGGTATAGCTGAAGGACAGTAGTATTACTATGGTATACAATACCATACCATTGTTTACTATACTGCATCATATATAATATTAAGCAGCATAAATGTTAGTTGTATTGGTCCAAGATGGACAGTATACCAATATTAAACATTACATTTTTAAAAGTTTTTTGTTGTTGTTCATATCCTTGTATCTTTGTACCTGCTGGATGAAGAGTGTGAGGGAGGCTGAGTGGCTGACAGTGGAGCCAAAGTCAGATAGAAACAATATGTTAGATTAAAAATGTCTCCAGCAGATTTTGCTTGTCACTCTGCCCACATTATTTCCAATCTGGTCTGCTTTTCACCACAGCTTATGTTTGGCCTGTTAAGTGTCTGATTGACCATTATGACTGTTACCAGCAGTGTTTCTGGTTTGCTTTCAACTGGGGAACTATGTTGTATGTCACACTTCTCTCTTTTTCAGCAGATTTCCTGTCATTCTCTACTGTAAGCTGTATGAAAACAAAATAGTACAACCCCAAACAAACAGTGATGCTGAATATGTCCCATCTATTTTGTGCTGGGGCAAACAGAGACTATTATACTGTGTAAAGAATGGAAATACTGACAGTATCAAAATGACTACTGAATACAGTACAACTGGTCACTGGGTTGTCATAAATAACCCAGATATACATTTAAAAGCACCAGCACCAACAAATGTGGAAGACTGCCTAAAAAAGTTCCTTGTTTCAATAACAGGCTCTCATGCTGGAGAATCTGCAGAGGACCTCCACCGCTCACATTGGGCTGCAGCCAAACTCTCAGGTAAGTTCTCAAAGATGCTTTTTACTTTTATCCCACGCAATGATCAGTGAAGTAAAAATGGCAACATCTGCATCAGTAAAGTTCCCGTAAATTACCTGAACACATGCAGCCTGTTTTCAGTAGTCTTTCTGTATTTAGATTGGTGAGGAAATGAGCCAGAACAGCTTTATCAAGCAGTATCTGGCTAAACAACAGGAGCTTCTGAGGCAGCGTCTGGAGAGAGAGGCTCGTGAGGCATATGAAACCAATGGTAAGTGTAGGTAGGATCCTCTGGTAATTCACTAAGTGAATTACTGTACACATCTCTGTTCATAGTACAAAATGGTTTTGTGATTTTATTTACTTTCTGTAAACAGAGCAAGAAGACCAGACGGAAGTTAATAACAGCACCCCAGGTCCTCCTCAAGCCCAGGTCAGCTGACATTTTCTTATCTTTCCATATTGTTTACTTGTTACATTTTTCTAATCTTTTTGTCTGGAGATTCTCTATGCTGTGAAAGATGTTGCAAGGACCCTGCTGGTAAGAATTATGTCAGCTCATTTTCATGGGAGTAGAGTGGCATCATGTTGTGACAAAGTATGTTTAAACTCCCTTTCTGTTCTTATCAGGATGTCGCACCAACCATGGCTGACCAGCACAAGCCCCCAGGCCCCTCTGGAGGAGAGGGACTGTTTGGTGCAGCAAATGAGGGAGAGGGCAATGGGAACCAGGAGGCTGACATGTCTGGTCCTCCTGCTTCTGGCTCTGTGACCTTGCGTGTTCCTGGTGGTGAGCACCGGCCAGATGGAGGTGCTGCATCCAGCGATTTCGCAGCTGACAGTGATGATGATGAAAGCGAGGATGGCGAAGAGGATGGTGATGATGAGGATTGGGACAGCAACGTTCGTAGAAGAAGCCTCAGAGAGCCAGCCAGAGGGCCCTCGACCAGGGAGAGGTCTGGAGCATCTTGTCAACCCCAACAACAACACATCCCTTCCCTATTGTCTCCCCAACTCCGCCAGCCAACCCCTCCTCCGTCTCCGCCTCCAGAGTTATCATTCCCGTTGCCTGACACCCCTAAACAGAGCCCCCCGAGTCCAGATGTAGCCCCAGCTAGGCGCTCATCCAGTTCCTCTAGCTCTGGTTCCTCCAGCAGCGGCAGCCGTAGTAGCAGCCCAGAGCCACAGAGGAGTGGACACGCTGAGCGCAAGCCTGGCCCGTTGACCCTTCTGGCACGTAAAATGGAGTCAGAAGGTGCTTTTTCTGGAGCTGGTTGGCATGGCGGCAATGGGGAAGGCGATAGACAGGACAGCAGTTCGCCTTCAACTGCAGCGTTTCCTGGCAGAGGGCCTCCAGAGGGTCTGGTGTCTGCCATCACTCACACAGCCAATGCTGCAGGCCATATGGCATTTCCCATGATTCCAGGCACCAACCAGGGTGTCACAGGAGCACATTTGGCACGTGTTCAAGTACCTGTGAGTGTGCTCAAGGCCACTGCAACAGAAGAGAGGGATAGAGAGAGGGACTCTGAGATAGAAAGAGAAAAGGCCCTTGAGGTAGAAAGGCAAGAGAAGCAGAGGAAACTTGAGGAAGAACAAGCATTAGAGGAAGAGCGGGGAAGAGCTCTTGCACTGGAGAGAGAGGAACGAGAGAGGGCTTTAGAGCAAGAGAGATTTGAGCGACAGCAGGCCTTAGAAAGAGAGGAGCGAGAAAAGGCTTTGCAGCGGGAGAGGGAACTTGCTCTCGAAAGAGAGAGGCAGGAGAGGGAACAAGCTTTGGCTAAAGAGAGGGAAGTGCGAGAACAAGCCTTAGCAAGAGAGAGGGCTCTAGAGCTTGAGAGGCAGAAGGAGCTTGAAAGACAGAGGGCCCTTGAGCAAGAACGTCTGCAGAGAGAAAGAGCTTTGGAGCAGGAACGGGAGGAGAGAGAAAAGGCTCTGGAGCAAGAGAGGTTGGAGAGGGAAAGAGCTTTGGAGGCTGAGAGGAAGGAGAAGGAGAGGATTGAACGAGAAAAGGCTTTGGAGCTGGAAAGGTTAGAGAGGGAGAGAGCCTTAGAGCAAGAAAGACTAGAGAGAGAGAGAGCCTTGGAGCAAGAGAGGCTAGAGAGAGAGAGAGCCTTGGAGCTGGAGAGGCTAGAGAGAGTTTTGGAGCAAGAGAGGCTAGAGAGAGAGAGAGCCTTGGAGCTAGAGAGGCTAGAGAGAGAGAGAATCGAAAGAGAGAAAGCCTTGGAGCAAGAAAGAATGGAGAGAGAGAAAGCCCTAGAGCGAGAGAGACTAGAAAGAGAAAAAGCTCTGGAGCAAGAGAGGTTGGAGAGGGAGAGAGCCCAAGAGCAAGAGAGGTTAGAGCTTGAGAGAAAGGAAAACGAGAGAATTGCAAGAGAGAAAGCATTGGAGCAGGAGAGGATGGAAAAGGAAAAAGCCTTGCAACAAGAGAGGGAGGAAAAGGAGAAGGCGGAGAGAGAGGCAGCTGTTGAACAGGAGAGAACTGAGAAGGAGAGGAGAGAAAGGGAGCGAGTTCTAGAGCAGCAGAAAGAGAGGGAGAGAGAAAGATTAGAGAAGGAGAAAGCCATGCAGAAGGAAAAGGAGGAGCAGGAGAGGGCCCTGGAACAGGAGAAAGAGAGAGCTAGGGTGGCTGAAAAGGAGAGGGAGAGTCACCTCCCTCCATCCAAACGTGGCCGTGAGATTGGTCTCACCTCCCTGCCCACTCCTCCCCCCCTTTCCACAGGACTAGGTAGAAAGGCTTCGACAGAGGCAGGAGCACAGGAAGACGCCCATGCTCCACTGTCCCAGAGTGTAGCCCTAGCAGCAGAAGCCGGTGCACCCATGTCACCAACATCTCTGTCGCCACAGTCATCATCTAAGAAGTTCCGGTTCCTAAGAGACTCCCCAGTTCAGCCCCAGTCCTCCTCTGCTTCCATGGTCATCAAGCGGCCCCGTACCTTCTCTGATAGCCCCCAGCCCCGGGCCTCACCCGCGCCCTCCCTCACCAACGTTGGGAAACAACAGCAGGAAGGACAGCAGCCCTCCGCTGAACAGAAAGATAGCGTAAGACAGGAAGTAGCTGTCACCGGGCCACAGGGTTCTGTGAGGAGCCAGTCTGAGCAGGAGACTGCTGTAAGTACCACACTGGGTCCCAAAGAAGAACGGGACAAAAGCCTTGGATCAGAGAACAAAGACAAAGCTGGTTCAGCGGCGACAGAACAGGCCGCCAAGGAATCTACCAAAAAAGCAAAAGGTGTGGATGAAGGCCCAGTGGATGCTGCACAGCGAAGGGGAAGGGATGCAAAAAAGGAAGAGAACCAAACAAGACAAAGATCATCCTCTAATGATTCCTCTTCGTCTGAATCGGACTCTGGGTCCTCATCATCTGGCTCCTCTGACTCATCCTCATCTTCTCAAGAGAAAACCTGCTCCATTTCCAGAGGCAGAAAGGTACGTAATCCAAAAGCAAAATGTCTGTCCTTAACATATAGTGTCACATTGTGGAACTGTGTCATATTTTAAGGTTTTGCATAGAATTCAATTAGAAAATATTAGGATTAGAAAATTAGGACATAAAACATAATTTCTCCCATTTAATCATCGCTGTGTGTGTCTAACTGCTTCTGAAAATCTCCTGGACATTGCTGCCATCCGTGCCGCTATTTCCAGCAGCTGAATGAATGTTGAATCTCTGTATACTTACTGCAGTATGGTAACCATTAGCAACCGTGATCAGTCTATGATGCAGACATATTCAGCACGCTTTCCATGAAACAGGAACATGCAGTTTGAAGGCGTCATATTGTTTCAGCTAAAGATGCTTTGAAACGTCAACCCGCTGTTTGTATCTTTCGTTCGCTGCATAAAATGCCTCAACTGCTTTCCTGCTTGTGCTTTTAGGAAGGGAAACCTGAGAGAGATTCTTCACCACAGCACAGGGTGACTGTAGAGGCTCAAGCTGAAGGTGTAAAGGAGACTCCAAAAGCCTCCCCTTGCAAAAGAGAGATGTCTGTAGAGAAGAGTAACACAACTGCTGATGGAGCTAGTCACACCAAGGTCAGTTGCTTATAAGTTAATACACTCCAAATGTTTTTTGAGTATATGTCCAAACAATACAACTACATTGTACCTTTAAAATTTTAAATTTTTATTCTAAAATATTGTACCTAAAATCAAGAGTTCTACTACAGATGTACCAAATTATGTTATGGTAACTGCTTCACCAACATATATTTTTCCCTTTTTATTTCTCTTGCTGCCCTTATTAAATCCTTAGAAACTGTTCACTGATGCACCAACCAGAGAGGAGACACAAAGGAAGAGGAAGGGCAGCGAAGGAGAGGAAGAAAAGAAGGACAAACAAAGGTCTGCTTTCATGTCTTGGTCTTATGTCTGTGTCCGATTAACACACAGGTGAATGTAAGTCTGTCCCTAAGAGCTCAGGATGTGAACAGGTTTTCTGTGAACATGGTCTAACTCTATTGACCTCTACTGTTTAGTCTATAGTGCTAATTATTCCAGCTCAGCATGTTGGGGTTCTGCTTTTTCGATATTTAATTACGTCATGTTATATTCGATTATACCAAACATGTTTTGGTTTAGAGTGTTTTCCATCCACCTCGGGTCCTCTGCTTCTCATTGCTTTTTTCCTCGTTATATAAATATTTAAAGACCATATCTAACTAAATATAAACCCGGTTTTATCCTTTTTTTAATGAGAAAAAACATGATTTGTTCAAATTTCACTTCATGCTTTGTTAGTTTGAGCTATGGGAACTTTTCATTTTGCTCTGCTGTGATACATACACTCACACACATTAATAAATGAGGTTGTCAATTCAATGTACTCCTCCTGTTTTTATGTACATGAGGACGTTTTTGAGTAATTTTGAGTTTATGAAAGTAATCATTCTTTCCATGTGTGTGACTCAAGTCAAAATTTCACTTTGTTAAACATCAGCAGTTTCCTGTGGCAGCGTAATGGCAGAACAAGGCGATTGTTGAGTGTTGTTTGCAGGTTAATACATTGAATTTTACAGATGTGGCAGCGAGACTAAGCGCTAAATCATATCAAGGGTATTATTATAAAACAGACTGTGCTGTCTTCCTATGTTGTATAATGTTGCTTTGTGTCCTTGCTACCATTACATAATACTAGAGTTCAGCACTATGTGCGCTTTCCTATCAGGCGATTGATGAGGCTGCCTTGAAGCCGGTGTGGCTGAGAAGATGCGGGTCCTTTTTTTTTTTTTTTTTTTTCTAAATGATCGTTTTTTCATTCGTTGCAACATGGCTGTGCTTTGTCGATGGCTTTACATACCGATGTCGGCCTATGCTTTTTGTTTTTGAAGCGAAGCAGCAGACGAGGCTTTGTCCGTCGCAGATTGCGGTTGACAGCCGGTGCGGACATGAATGCGTTGAGAGAAGAGTAGTCTGTGGTGAGAGGAAGGTATGAGAGAGGGAGGAGAGGTGGCTCGCTGCGACACACTGGTTTTTAGCAGCAGTCACAGTCTGCTGGCTGCGTTTTAACCGAGCACGGTTTATCTCTTTGCTGTGAAGTTCCTCAAAGTTAATTTTACTCGGAATGAGTGGACGTGTTCACGTGTGCGCGCACGAGACCAGGCGTCGTGTAGCTGCCGCTGATCGTTTGGTTCGGTCCGGGCGGACGCAGCAGGTTTGAAGGAGGACTGCGGTGGCTCTCCCCTCCTCCCCGGCTCAGTGCTTTGACCCCCACTGAAAGAAGAATAACAACAACAACAACAACAACGCATTTGTGAAATTACAGAGAGGTGTATACGGCGCTCCTAATGTAGCATCACCTGGTTGTGGTTTATGTATGTCAGTGGGGCACTTTGAGCCGCTGACATTATTAATACGTATTTGTTATGCTGCCTTGTGGTCATTTTAAAGGAAATTCATATTTAACGATGCATGTCGTTTTCTGTAAGTGATGCATTGTAATGCAAAGGATTTCACGGGTTTCATGAGATTTAAAGGAACATACCAGTGTTTTTTGCAAGTTTAGCCCGTTTACTACGAATTATGTGTATTTCACATAATTAGCAATAATGTACGGTGCATATCGTAGTGATTTAGATCTTTAGAATGAAATTTGCACTTTTCCAAAATCTGAATTTCCTAAAGTTTTAATTAAGGTGATATTGATGTATTTATATTTTTGGAATAAAACTTTTTATTCTGTTATGCCCTACTATCTCTAATTGCCTATTTTCCATTTCTATTTTAAAGATGAATGTAAAAGGAAGATGTATTTCCTCTATTATTCCTTTCTAACAGTCTGCTCATCTGTTTCCTCTATTTCTGCTGATATGTGTTTTTGACACCATGCAGGCAGGTGACGGAGTCTGCCATGGCAGAGCCAGAGAAGCTTCCAGAGACCAGCGAGGAGGTAAGACGCCTGAATAACCGTGAATCATCTTGGTCCTCAAAGGTGCCAGCCGCTGAGGTCCTAGATGGACAAACCCATGTGAGCTTTAATGCACATTATAGTGGAATCTCTTTATGCTGCACATAGTTTGTATTAACCTGGATACATTAGACTGTAGGTCATTTGGTTATGTCTTTATTCTTTGTTGAAAATCTTTGCTTTACATAAAAAAAAAATCCCATAATGCCCTTTTCACAAGTGGTAGGATGTGTGTAGGTAGTTAAATTTTTTTTTATTTGGCTGTTTGTAAAACCTTTGTTGACACTGTCATAGGCAGAAACAGCAAGGATATTTTCTCACTGTGGCTGATGTTTAAACCCCAAATGATTGCTTTGTTATAAAGGTGCTCATGCCTCTTCCATTGCCCCTATTGGTACCTGCATACTACCTCTGCCACTACTACTACTACTTCTACTACTGCTACTGCTGCACCTGTTCCACTGTCCCCAAGAATCCAGAGTTGACCACAGATAAGCCCCCGAGGCTGCACTGCAGAGGGACACCCCTGGCAAAGGCTGCCTCATTTTCATGGATATTGCTGGCACAAGCTATTGATCGGACTAGACTATTCAAAGAAGGGGTTGGCTAGTCAGTGTGGCCCATCTCTCTTTATCTTGTTATCCACTAATCCATGCACCCCTAAAATCAGCATGCAGAAGAGATGTGCAAAGAAGTGTGTTCACATCAAGTCAAGGCTGCTTTGAAACCCTCTCAACAACTTTGTGGTTTTCAGATTTTCATTCCGAGACATTTTTATCCCACAATAACTTGCAAAAAAAAGTGGGGAAATATGGACATATGTTGGTGAACTGTAACATGGTTGACAAAGGACATTTTGGATTTCGTTAATCTCTTGGAATGGGATTATTCCAGCAAATACTTCTTGGATACTACATGAGTTTTCAAATAGCCCAAATCTTCTATCTGGACTATAATGGGCCGTTTTTATTTGAACAGAAGAAGGACTTGCCATTTAACTCCCTTTCAACAGCAGCAGAGATTTGCTACTTGTGACCCTCTGTATGAACTTACTGCTCCTCAAATGCAACTGTGTGCCCAGTGACTGTTCATCATCTGGTCTCCAACCTGTTGGACCTGTTGTTATAAGAACCTGCCACAACTTTAAAAGGACTTTTGTCACCTGAGGATGACAGCTTTGACCAAAAGCAATTTCAAGCCCCTACCCCAATGAACTTTTGAACCAACCAGCTTTCAGATTTCCACCCAAACATCTCAGCCACCTATGATTGGACCCTTGTTGCCTAAATACAGTACATGCAGTCGTGATTGGGCCATATCCAAACCAGTAAGGATCAGGTGGCAGTGGTACCAGGGAATAAGTAGACGTTTATTCACTGTTATATTTCATAGTTATTTTGAAAATGCTTAGTTTCCAGTCATTTCTATGTAGTCTTTGCTGGAGAGAAGCGGTATTAAAATTGTTTATCTTATTTCTGGCCACTTCAGTTGAATCAAACCTGTTGAACTGAACATCTATTTTATAATCTTTGTTGACTTTCACATCTGGGAAACTGAATTGAGTTGATGTGTCTTTTCACAAAGTTTTAAAATTCTATCTCTGGAATTTAAACTGCAGTATTTTCACCAGCTGACTGCATCTACAATATACGCTTCAATACAAATTCTACATAAGAATATAGGTGTAGATTATTAAATGATGAATGGCACACAGTTATCTACCATTGTAGTACAAAGAAAACAACACAGCTTGGTGCAATCAGTAGCCTTGAATTTGGAAAAAAGAAGTTCTTACACAGCAGTTTCTATCATTCACTCTCAGACCCTGCTTGTCCCACTTCCTGTTATTGTTCCACCTTTCCTCCAGCCAGTCCTTAATAACCATGTGTCTCGAACCATGTTGTCTGCCTCTCACCTCGCCCATGTATCTTGGGTTGTTTTTATCTTCTTGTGTTTCAGACACCTAAGGCCTTCTCAGCTCGTAAGATCTCTCTCAGCAGTGAGTACCCCTTCCAAACTTCCCCAAATCACTTTTACAACATTCATAACAGTTTTGTTTTTGTTTCCATGTCATAAAGTAGCTTTTTAAAATGAGCTAGCTATGTAAGCTATTAATGGCAACACAAATGCATCTTCAACAATGTCGTTGACTTGATCGCAGATCTGTATTTCAGTAGTATATGTGCATGCACCTTTGAGCTGTGCATGCCATGTGTCAGTGGATTCAGTTAGTTATTTTGTTGTTTTCTCACCAGGCAGCAAATTGTCCCCAGGCACTGGCAGTGCAGATGGCGAGCAGGACTCTGGTGCCGCGGCCGGTCGCAAGAGGAGGTGGGGCTCCAGCACAGCCGTCACTGCCAAGAAACCTTCCATCAGCATCACCACAGATTCACTCAAGGTATTTGCAGCATTGCAATACTAAAGTTACGTTTTGGTTGCTACAAATTCTGTTCTCGTGGATGCACTATGAGAAATTTGCATGGCCTGTGTCTTCTGTGTTGAATGTAGCGAGCTCATATCCATCCTGTGTTTGTTGTCCTCAGTCTCTGATCCCAGACATCCGGCCGTGTATTGGCCAAGAGGCAGTAGTGGACCTGCACCCAGAGGAAGCAGTCCTCTCCGGGGCTGAGGATGAAGAAAGGGAGCGCTCTGACCAGGATCTTCAGATTCGACGCACTGTCACACAGGTTGGTCTACAGCTCTTACTGTTTTTCAGTGAATAACAGTTGTGGAAACTCTCTTTACTTCAGGAAAGGCTTGAATTTGTGTCTCATGTGATGCCTTCATTCTATTTAAGGTGGTGCACTCGGAGAGCCAAGAGAATGGACAGAAAGAGGCGAAGAGGAGCAGATGCGAGGAGTTGGAGGCGGATGACCTACAGGGAGACGGAGAAAAGACAAGGGTCCATGAAGAGAAGATGGAAACCTCTTTTCCAACAGCTATGGAAACCCAGTCACAATCACATACCAGCCATGATGTAGAAATCAACACTGGTAATAGACCCAACTTGAGTTTGTTTGTTAGTTTTTTCAGGGTGAAATTTATAAAAGTTGCTCAGAGAATACGAATGAAGTACTGTGTCAGTAATGGAGATATTGTTATCCTAGTGACCGCCAGCGACACCCTCATTCGTCGCTCCATCAGCCAGCAGAAAACAGGTGTTTCCATCACCATCGATGACCCTGTGCGCACAGCCCGGCAGCCTTCTCCACCTCGTGGCAAAGTCTCCAACATTGTTCACGTCTGCAACTTGGTGAGAAAATTCTTTACTGCTCTACTTTATACTATTTACAGGCAATAGGCTTGAGCTTGATACTGATTTTTCCCAGATCTCTTCCCAGGCACTGCTCCTCAGGATCAACTCATTCCTAAAAAAATCTGTTTTAAATAATCAGAATTTGTAGTCCTTACTTTTAATTGAACCAAACTCAATGTGCTATCTTGTATTTCTGTTGAATTATTAGCTTTTTGATAATGACTTTGATTGTAATATTTTGTTTAGGTGAGGCCTTTCACTCTGGGGCAGCTGAAGGAGTTGCTCAGCAGAACCGGCACCCTGGTGGAGGACGGCTTCTGGATTGACAAAATCAAATCTCACTGCTACGTCACTGTGAGTTATTACGAGCATTTGTTTTGTCTGAGATAGGATTGTAGCTTTGAAGCAGACTGCTTCTGGCCTGTGGAGAGTTCTTTTTCATGAAGTTGTTCTCTTCTCTCTGTGTTCAGTACTCAAGCTCAGAGGAGGCCGTGGCCACACGGGCAGCTCTTCATGGAGTCAAATGGCCTCAGAGCAACCCAAAAGTCCTTAGTGTAGACTTCTGCCAGCAGGATGAGGTAAGTTTTCATACTGAATTTATCTCTTATTGCCACAGTTCTCAGCCATCTGTAGCCTGAGCATGTCTCTGCTTTGTAGCTGGACTTCCACAAAGGTTTGGGTGCAGCCGACAGACCTGGAGCAGAGGAACAGGGGCCTGGCCCCGGCCGTGGTCGAGCATCAGGCCTGCCCTCCCTCCTCCCTGAGCGAGACCAGTGGGCCGAACGCGAGCGTGAAATGGAGCGCAGGGAGAGGGCCCGAGCAGAGCGGGAGTGGGATCGTGACAAGGTTAAAGAGTTTGGGAAACCTGGAGAAGAAAAAGAGGGAGGTCCTCGGAGGTCACGGTCCAGAGAGAGACGACGCAAGGAGAGGGGGAAGAGCAAGGAGAAAAAGACTGAAAAGAAGGGTAAGAGATGCAGACATGAGATCACATCGTATTTGCATTAGATGAAATACTTTTTTTTTTTTTTTTTTTAATGTTATCTTTTTCTTGGCAGAGAAAACAGAGGACCCCCCTGCAAAGCTGCTTGATGACCTGTTCCGAAAAACTAAAGCAGCTCCTTGCATATACTGGCTTCCACTCACAGAGGAGCAGGTGAGGCACAAATCAGTTTCTACTTTTTGCTTCTTTTCTCTAATGCACAAGTTTCAAGTACAAGGCCGAGATATCTAATTCAGATTTCGCTCTGTGCATTTTCTTCTTTTTAGTTTGTTCAGCGAGAAGCTGCCAGAGCAGAACGGACAAAGGAGCGTGAGAAACGGAGGAAGGAGCAAGAGGAGGAGGAGGAGGAGAAAAAAAGGGAAGAGGAGCGCAAGGAGAGGATGAAAGCTGGCGGCGGCACCACAGGTGACCGGAATGAGGGTGAGAAAGACAAGGACAGAGACAGAGAGAGGGACAGAGACCGAGGTAGAGACAGAGACAGGGACAGGGAGAAGGAGAGGGAGAGGGACAGGGAGAGGGAGAACGACAAACGCAGGGATGGCTACCGTAGGCCGGGGGGCAGCGGAGCAGGTGGGGGGCGCCGCTCGCGCAGCCGCAGCGACCCGCGAGAAAGGCGGCGTTAATGACCAATCAGCTGATGGAACTGTCCTCGAGACCACCCTCTTCCATTTGCCTTTCACTACATGTACTTTGTTACAACTAAGACCCAACAGAGGACCAACCGATGTCGTCACCATTTCTCAAATTGTCACCTCAAAGCACATCTACACCTACACACAGTCATGCTTAAAAGGGGACCATGATTTTTTGCAGTGTTGTTTCCCAGAGTGCTGCACGCCTCGCTCCTGTCGAGGTTCGATATATATTTTCTTTATACATTTGCATCTCCTTTTTCTTTTGGTTTTCGTCTTGACGGCATAGCAGTATGGCACGCTGGGTAATTTGAATCATTTCCCCCCCAATGTTCCCCATTTGCCCTAAAGTGTAGGTGCCAATTATGATTTGCAATCAATTGTCGTCGCCTCTGTGTTTTAAAAGCTCCGCGATTTGGACGAGGAATCCTTTTGTTGCTGCATGTAGTCCAAGGCTCTGCTAGTCCTGCCTAAAGAGAAAACTCAACCCTCTGTGCAGAGGCT
The DNA here is from genome assembly GCA_036937835.1 of Pampus argenteus. NCBI lineage: Eukaryota > Metazoa > Chordata > Actinopteri > Scombriformes > Stromateidae > Pampus > Pampus argenteus. Next base: position 7,005,644 of record CM072875.1, read on the forward strand.
CGCATAAATCAGAACATATTGGAATTGGTGTGTTTGGCATTTTGTACAGACATATATGATTACTAAAAACCCAAGTCTTTAAATGAGGCAGCTCTGGGGTATTTTTGGACAGGTGTGGAATAACTACTAAGGCAATGCAGTGTTCCTCTCTCCCACCGTTTAGTTCAGAGATGAGGCGATATATTTTTTTTTTTTCCCGTGGGAGAGAATCTTCGTCTGTCACACCTGACAACTTATGATTATGTCCTTATCATTGATTCTCTTCTTCTCCCTCCATTTCCTCCTCCTTCTCCAGTGCTCTTACCCTGTAGTGTCAATACAGGCCGAAGAGGGGAGGCTGCATTATGAGTTGTCTCACCAATGGTTTTAATATTGTTTTTTAATCGTTATTTTATCATTTTAGTACAAAGGTTTGTTTTTGTTTGAATTTTTTTTTTTTTTAATTTTCTTCTTTGAGTACGCCTATCAGTGGTGAATGTACAAATAATAAAAATTGAAGTTTGAAATTATTGTGACGTTTTCTTTCCATTCTCCCTGCAGATGGGGTTTGTAGTCTAATTGCAGTTGTGGATGACCAATCATGATCTTCACCAGAATATTGATAACAAGAAAAGTTTGCTTGATTATTAGCCATTTTCCAAGCTTAAGTACATGTTCTACAAGGCAAATCTGCGGTTACACTTCAAGTCCACAAGGTGTCAGTCACAGCACACATCTCGGCTCGGTCATGACATTTGACACAAGGAGAATGACTTCAGCAAAGTTAAAGTAAGACTGAAATATTTGAGTCAGCATACACTGACAACTTCAATCTCTAAATTAAAAAGACAAGTCTCTCCTGCAGTGCCGTGTTGAGGATGATGATTGGTGGTGTTTTGTTTCACATTCATCCTAATCTTGTGGTTTCTTCCAATCTAGGAGTGTTGACCCTTTTCTTTAACATCTATGTATTTCTCACCTTTCTCTGTTGTAAATCACATATTTGCTCTCTTCCCTCCTCGGTTCCCTTGTTCCATCTCTCTGGTCTTGACGTTCATCCTGCAGAGCTCAGCAGTGCTCCTATGTAATTACAGCCCTATGGTCGCTGAGCATAACATTTTTCTGCCCTGATGCAACTCTTGTGTGTCTGGACTCTGCAAGGAACAGTGAATCCTTCACCCTGGCATCTCCCTGGCAGCCCAAGAACAAATTTATAAGTGGAGCAGCCTGGTTAGAAATGAGAGCGCTGGAGAACGATTTTGTCTTTCATCTCTAATAAGTCTGTGTGTTGGTTTGTGGCAGACAGGTAGCGCTTTTGAAAATAAGTTGAACTGAAGGGCAAAGTGAAGATGTTTTTGGCTGAAAGAAAGAAGAAAATATTTATTTTGATATGAAGACATTCATATAAAAATCTGAATAGGGCTGAAAGAAGGCAATAGGATAATGATGCTATTAATAACACTACAATGTTGTTATGGGGGGGGGGGGTGAATATGTTGAGAGTGGGGGCATGGGGTCATTAAAATAAAAAGTTTTCTAAGGTGAATTAATTTAATCAGCAAATTCCATGTCTGTGTGTGTGTGTTAGATTATAAAAAGCTGACATTGAGCCCCCAAAGCAGCAACACCTCAACAAGTATCCACACCAAAGAGAATCTCTTTACCTCATCCAACTCCAGGCATCCCCCAACAACATGTTTAATTTGCTGATGCAACATTGTAAGTCCTGAAATCTGAAAAAAAAAATCAACATTCAAAAGAAAATCTGCTTACTGCAGTCCAGGAGGAGCAGAGTTCTTGACCTGCCCAGATGGGGTAAAAAAAAACAAAAAACCCCCCCAACAGATGGACTTTATTGTGTCCACAGATGCAGAGATGACTCAAAACAATGTTTCCACAGTTGTGGTTCTTTTACAGAATCATTAGTGACGGTTAGAGAGGACCACAGCAGACCACCTGTGTCTGGTAGAGAACTTGGGTCAATGGTAAAGACCAGTCAGCTGAGCAAGGCTACCATATGATGATGAGTGGGCAGTAAAAACATGTTTTTGCTCTGTAAGCAATCCCCCTCCTCAGCCTCCTTCTCTACTTTCAGCCCTCCCTCCTCTTCAGTGTAACCACATAGGTCTTTGTGTCCAGCACAGTTAGGAACTCGCCATAGAGGCCCACTAAGCTCCACTTTCAAAGGCAACCTCTGATGTGGCCTTTCTGATCTCTGCATGTCTCGCTGACTTTCCGCCTACTCTCCTCTGGGTTTTTCTTACTCTGCCTGTATCCTTTTCACCCATGGTTGCTCTCTCACACATACATACTCGCTCTTATAGATTTCCTTTCATTGTAGCCTGAGAGGAAAGCCAGCCCATGTCATGAAAACATATGTGAGTAGAGTTTAGAGACACGATGAAAGACAGTGATATCTTGACAGTCGGTCTTACCACTCCTTAGACTTCCCTTGATATATACACACCCTTCCCCCTCCTCTGCCAGTCCTCCCCTCTTTCTCTCTCCCCTCCTCTTCTTTGTGATGACATGTATGTGTTTATGGAAACCAGATGTGGCCTGTTGCAATGGAAGAGGTGCTGAGCGAAAGAGAAAAAGCAACCATGAGGTTGTATGATAGTTCATTAACAGACTGCAGGATATGTGGGGAGAGTGAGGAGTCAGAATGAGAAGTTTTGAGGTTTCCTGAGTTCAGACGGTGACTGCATATATATATATATATATATATATATATGTGTGTGTGTGTGTGTGCACATCCTGACCCAGAGCAATTTAGGGGTGGGGGGGTGGGTTCCTTGCGGATATGACTGGGTCAAGGCAAGAATACTGAACCTGCATCAGTGTCGGGGAGGGGAGCCTGAATCAGCATCTCCTATGTAGAAGGTGTTTTCCTGCAGGGCTTGGGAAATACCACGAGACGGGTTTGAAAAACAAAAAAAACAAAAAACAAAAAGGAAGCTCAAGAGGTTGAAATGTCGATTGTTCAACTTCCTTGCACCTGTATTTTTTTCAGCCACACAATACCTCCCTCCGACATTTAAAAGAGACTGTTCCCACTGCACCCCACCCAACAGAAAGTGCAGACATTGTTTTAAGGGTAACGGATGCACGTAGCTTTAAGCAGATTCAGTGCTGAGGGGGCAGAGACTGGCAAAACTGCAAGAAAACATATCACAAACCATAAAATGGGAAAACTGAGATTAGGACATCTGGGGCACACACACACACACACAAAAATATGTTTAACTAATGGGGGGAAAGTTATTTTCCATGCATTTTCCATGTGTAGCTGGATGGAATAATAAGTTGCGGGTATAACGGAAAAAAAGTATTAGCTATTGATCCCTCTATTCCACTGTGTGTGTGTAAAAAAAAAACAACTCAACTATTTGTCTCCGCAGTCTTTCAGAGAGTGAAAAGCGTTTGGTTAAAGGTCAACATATTTTCTATGTTAAAACTATCAACATGAAAAGACTTAAATAAAGCACACACCTCCACTGGAGCCTGACTTTTTCACAGCAGATATTTAGTCATGTCATAGCTGGAGCACTGACATGACTAAATTAATCTTAACCTTTATAATGGATATCTTCCAAATATGCTAGCCAATTCCAAGGACATGTAAGTTTACTGGGACGCTGAAGCAATCATTAATGTTAGAAGACACCTGTGCTTTTCCTGCTTTGGAAAATCTACTTTCTTTTTTTTCTTTTTTTTTATTTCATTAACCCAACATAGACGTCTTATAGAATAAATAGTAAGTGCAAGATTGTGGCACTCATGTCGTGCATTTAGTGTTTGGTTGTGTAAAAGTAAGAGCCAGAGGACACAGGAGATAGCAGAGGATTTAATTTGTATTAGTGCTTGGTGCAGGATGTGGCAGAGCCTTAACTGATGATAATGAAAACCACGTGTAACCTATATAGCAACTCACCACTTTGCTTTAAGAAATACTTATTTAAAATCATCTCACATCCTTGTTACCAGGCGGAGTGCAACACTGGCCCTTCTAGTGAGGTTTGGTCCTGCAACTACTGTACGATGTCCGGGTTGGCTATTATGAGGCACAATAGGCCAGAGCAGGACTTCCCCTATTGGGAAGTTTCCGTTCATCTGACCCCTGCACGCTAAATGCATAGCAACAGGCACAGGAAGTGTCCAGCGCAAAAGACGAAGACATAAAAGAAGCTCGCTGATGTTGAGCAGAGTTGAATCGAGACAGAGAGATGACATATTGAGATTAGTGGAGGAGATGCCAGACGCAGACTGTGTCGACAGGAATAACAGTGGGATCAGGACTAGGAATCAACGTTTCATTTTATCTGGGTGAAATGTGAGAGGAAAAGAGGAGGAGGAGTGGATATGGCTGGAAGAGACCGGGGGCATTGTGGTGTGGTCTTTTGTTGGGCTTTGTGAAGTAGAAGTGAGTCATTTCGCAGACAGCGAAGGAAAGCTCTCTGGTTACACAGCGAGAGAAGAGAAAAAGAGACAGCGGAGGAAGAATTTCTGCTGAGGCAGATTCTTTTCTTCGCTCTGCAGAATCAGCTGTGGAAGATAGAAAACATCTAAATAGTGACCCGGTGTTTAAACGTCTTGATTTGTGGTTATGGTCATGATGACTTGAGTAAGGAATAAAAAATAAAAAAAACAGGCTCAAGCTGCAAAATAAAAAACAACAATGATACTTGCTTCACATATAAGTTATTGTGGCTTTAATTAAACAGATCCAGAGCCAACTCCCTTCCCCCAACTCCCTCATTGCCGTGCGTGTCCCGCTGTGCGTCTGGCCCTCATGATGCAGTTGGAATTCCAGATGTTGCTCATGGAAGTTTGCTCCATCTCTGGCCTCCAAATGTGACTTAACCCTGCTCACTCCCCCGCCTCCCAACCCCCCACAGAAAAAGTCTTGTGACTGCTCTTCAAAACACTGCAGCTAAGTGAAGACAAATGGACGCCCTCAATTCTTTTCTGCACAATAGGAAAAAGAACCTTATCTTTTTAATTGCATTTAAACTCCGCTGCTGCAATCATAACATATCAGCTGAGTAGCTGACCCCCCCCCCACCCAGTCCCTTTCTCTCTCCTTCAGTCATCTTTACAGTATGTGTAATGTCTGCGCTGCAGTTGTTCATTAGTGGGATCATTAAGGAGCAGGGACACGCCTAAGCTTGCTCGCTTGGAGCTTTTATTGGCTCACGGTGGAAGGGTGTGCACACATACACAGTGTATAATTCACAAATAAAGGCATTTTATAGCTGCACAAAACATGCATGACAGCACACACACACACACACACACAGAGACGTCTTTATCTCTACACTTGTGAGGACCTGCATTAACAACTTTCGCTGACTTCTTTAGTTGATCTAATCCAAACTTTTATCTTTAAGAAAAGAAGATGTCTTCACTTTTAGATGACTCGTCATCCTACTCTAGTGAAGGTCCTCGTAAGTATGGAAATAGTAGAACACACACACACACACACACTCCTTAAGCATATAGCTGAGTTTTCCTGCTGTGCAGAAACGGGTTGACACAATCGTCTTCATCCCTGTTTCTACTTAAGCTTTGGATCCAGTCCGTGTTTTCCGACCCAGTTTCTGGCCTGCCAGTTTCCAAGCCCCAGTAATGCAGAGTGGTGCGGTCGGGGAGCAAGAAACCTGGAGGTCCAGGAAGACTGGGGAAAGACCCGATGTGATGGATAAGAGAGGTACAGGTGAGTCCAGGTAAGAGCTGGCTTATATGAAAGCAGGTAGGACTACGTTAAGAGGTGAGTGGTGCCACCAGCTAAAAGTATTGACAGAAAGAGAAGTTAAGAGTGAACGGTTCACTAAGTGAAAATTCAAAGCACAGAAAAATACTTTTGAAATTACTTTATTTTGTGGGAAAAGCTTAAAAAAAAAAAAAAAAGTAAATCAGGACACAGACAAAATCTTATGAAGAAAGCTAGATCATTATCATCATCATCACTAGTATCATTATCATTGTTGTGCAACTACTTATAACCCCTGACTAGTAATGTAGCACCATGTTTTGTTTTTTTCTTTTAAACTGTAAACAAGTACAATGACAAAAAAAAGGAGTCATTTTCAGATGTTCAATTTATTTTCATTTGAGATGGATTCAAGATAAAGATAAAAAATAATAATAATAAAAAAAAAAAATCAAGACAATCAAGTTTCAAGAATACATAACCCCCTTCCCCATTCACTGTCCCCACATATAAAATTAAGGCCACTTTCAAAACTGTATGTCACTGTCCAGCAGGACTTTTTAATGACAATGTACAAAAACACATTCTTTACACAGAGGACAACAACAATAATAATAATAATAATAGTCATAATAATAATGATGACAACATCATTTATAATAATAATAACCACCATTAAAGACATTGATATTTAAAAAAAAAAAAGAAGGAAAATACAGTTTCAATTTACTGCTTCACTCTGATGCTTCATGAAGACGTTGGCTAGTATTTCGTTTCCTTTTATGGCTCTTTGCTTTACTGGAAGATTAAGAGACACAATGACTGCATCGCTGCGGTTTCCAGATACATGCGCATCTATTTATGTGAGAGTGTGTGCAAGTTTACGAGGGGGGGGGCAAAAAAAACCAACAAAGGATCAAACACGCTGCTTGCTTACACGAAGGGACATGCTAGAATGAGCGTCGTGAAGATGCAGGTTTTCAAAGCGGAAATTCACAAGGACACAGACACTGACCGCTGACAAAAAAAAACAACAAAACAAAACTAAAAATAAGACATTGAAAAAGGCTAAAACAAACAGCAATGAGCTGGCGTCAGTAACCACGAGGAGAGGGGCAGAGAGAGAGAGAAAAGGGAGAGGGAAAAAAAAAGAAAAAGAAAAAAAAAGAAGAAGGATGGAGTGGTTCAGAGATTGAGCAAAAGGAATCTGGCAGTGGTAAGAAGTTTTAAAAATGCATGTCTGGCGCTTTTCCTTCTGCTCCTTCCCCTTTTCTTTTATATCTCTTTCTATCCTGCTCGATCTGTGTTCAACATTACCTTCCACACTTTTATTTTTTTTTTATTTTTCTCTCCCTGTCTTCACTCCTCTCTCACTCTTCTCCTCTCTCGCTTCCCTCCTCTTCCTCCTCCTACTCCTCTTCCTGCTCCTCCTCCTCCTCCTCCTCTGTCTACACCTTGTCCAGTAAAGATCGCTGGCAGTAGAGGAGTCGGCGTGGGGTACCGTATCGACGGAAAAATACCAAGGCTGCCAGGGTTGCAATAACACACACCAACAAGAACAGCGGCACCACCACGGCTGCCGCTCCTACGCTGCCACCTGCCCCGCCGCCTGCACCTCCGTCCTTGTTTACTTCAATTATGATCACCTCCGTATCCTTGTCCGTCTCCGTCTTCCCCTCCCTCTCCCTCTCCCTCTCTCTCTCTCTTTCCCTCTCTCTGTCTCTAGTTCTGTCCTTATCCTCCCGTTCCTTCTCCTTCTCTCTCTCCTTGTCTTTGTCGTGTCCACCTCCGCCTCTTCCTCCGTCTGTCTTGGGGTCTTCATTAGGACAGCCCATCCAGTCACGAAGGGCTGATTTGGGGTATCCCGGCTCCACGCGCATCACCTGGTTGTTGAACTTCCAGTACTTGTTGGCTTTGTAGAAGTAGGTGTACGCTGAGGGGTGAAACAAGGAAATGACAGAAATAAACTCATAATAGGTATCGCTTCCCAACACGTTAGAATATAGTCCAATGAATAAGTATGCAAGAAAGTTCATACACACACACACACACACACACACACACACTACGCTTACCTTGATCTTTGCTCATGAAGGCTGACTTGATGTTTTCAGGCACTCCCTGCCACACACTCACAGATTTTGGATAGCCACTGTCAACACTATTTGAGTCTTCATTGAAACGATAATACCTAAACAAAGAAAGAGAGAGGAAAGGTGAAGGGAGGTACCGAGAGTTTAACACAGAGCTGTAGACCTGACAGTTGCATTTGACTACAGTCACAGTTAGGAGGACTTGAAATTTTTCTTGGACTTGAGTTAATTGAGACTTGACTTGGGACGGAGAGCAAAAACCTTCAAGTTTTGACCTGGCAAAACCCCCCCAGAAAAAGACAGCGATAGGCGGACGTGTAAAATGTAGCGGAAATGTAATGTCAGCGGCCAGCAGAGACTTGACAGATTTCTACTCTGACTTGAATTTTTCCGATAAAAACTGATATAACTTTTGGACTTGTCTCAAATAACCTGAGACTTGACCTAAAAAGACAGATGTTTCCCCGTTGTTTGAGACTTGACTTGCCTTAAAGAAGATTAAATGTGACTTGAAACTTGTTCTTGAGACTTGGACTTGAACCCCAAAAGTAAAAAAAAAACCTCTATGATTCAGTGTGCATGTTTCTGCTAAATATGTGTTGTCCTGTCTTAGGCCGTGTGCATTCCCAGTTGGGTTTTTTTTTTTTAAATAATAGCTTTTCTTGAAATATTATTGATTTTGCTTATTGCGGGTGGCTGTTTACATTATGACAACCACCATTTACCCGACTTTGCGTAACAATGACTATGATGTAAATACAGGGGAGCATAGCAAGCTTTAGAGTTACCTCAAAGGTTTGTTTTAATGCTTAAATGAGAAGCCGGTTTGTAATTCAAGATAAGTGAATGAGTTCAAGTGTTTAAACCTTACATGGTAAACATTCAAGTGTATCTTTTGGAGGTGACGCAGATGGATTTTCCATGGACTCACCAGTTTATAAACTTCAGCAGGGTTTCATTGCGGCATATAACACACACACACACACACACACACATAAAAAGGAAGTATGACTAACTTGTTTGCTCTGAAGAAGAACGTCTGCCCGGTGGGGGTGTAGTAGAGAGCAGCATCTATTCTGTCTTTGGGAAGCCCAATGCCCATTTCCTTCAGTTTTCTAGGGTAACCATTATCCAGATTTGCTTCACTGAACACCCAATAGTTGTCCCCTGTAGATATTCAGAGAGAATACATAAACAACTGCAACTGTCTGATGATGACTGCTTTTTTTTATTTTTTTTGGAAATCATGTAAATGTTTTAGTAATTAAAATGTACCTTTAAAGAAAACAAATTTCCCATCTTCCCTTTCAAAAGCAGCATCGATATGAGTGGGCAAACCCCTCCAGAAGTGACCAATGGGCATGGGGTATCCATCCAGGACCTGGTTGTTACGCACTCGCCAGAACCACTTATCCTTAAAAGTAAAAAAACAAAAACAGATTACTGACAGCTCTCCGGATAAACTTGAGTCACAACTCCAGCGATACCCGGAGGTTTACCTTGAACACAAACATTTCTCCTCTGAGGATGGCGATTGTGTCGAAGTGTCCATCACAGATGTTGGGGCCGAAGTGAGGCTTGTCTGGTGAGTAGGGGGGCTGGGGGCTGATGTTAGGAGTACGAGGCGTCACATGAGGGGGCCGGGGGCCTGATCCAGACCCTATGTAAACACATTTGTGAACATTCTTTAGAAAAATCTCATCCTAACTCTAGTTTTTACCACATCATCCGCCTATAAAGTCTACAACAGCTTGCTCCAAACACCAGTAAATTATTTGACAGTCATTTGGATAATAACCGTGTTGAGTACATACCGTAAAGTTGCTGTATGCCTCTGCGGTCGTCGTCAGGAAGTTCGAAGTTCTTAGTGTCCATCCACTGGTAGAAGGGAGCCATAATGGCCAAAGGGTCGTTGGAGTGCTCCATACCCAGTGCGTGGCCCAGTTCGTGGACCGACACCAGGAATATATCATTACCTGAAACAACGTCAACATCAAAACATCATTTAATGTGACTTTTTAAAGTTGAAGGCAGTTACTTAACTTCCTTTTTTTGAAAGAATATATATTTGTTTTCTGTATAGACATAGAAAAGGAGGAAGTCATTGTGACTTTGAGTCACATTTTAAAATGAATCATGAATCACACAAATAACTTGACCTGCCGGTAAATAAAAAACGTCAGTTTCAAGTCAAGAGTGACTAAAAGAGCTGATGCTGCAACGCTGCGTGTCTGCTGAATCCAGAAATAAACACTTCTCCATTTCTGCAGTAGCAGCAAACTCCCCGGAGGGAGTCATTCCCTCAAACATACTGACACAAGATAGAACCTGTTCCTGCTCGTATTTTGCTCTCTACAACAAAATAAAGTCCTCACATGCCAACATGCCACATAAATGAACGACTTAAAGAAAAGAAATCCCTTCAGTTTCAACATTCAACACAGCCTCACCAGCCAGATCCCGGTCTCCAATCGTCCACGGCTCAGCCGAGTCAAAGTGGGTGTCTCCACCGATGCCATTACCAGGGAAGTAAGCGTGTGCCAGGAAGCCTCCCTCGCCATCAAACGGACTGCTGTCACCGTGGAAACCCTCGCCGAAGAAGAGCATGATGTCGGCAAAGTCTTCCACCTTGTCTCGTATGTGACTATAGGGGATTTCCCTGAAACGAAGTGGCGTGACGCTTTCCCACACCTTGAAGGCCCTCCTGATAGCCTCATGGGTCTCGTACTCGCCAACCTTCGGGGTGTAGTTCTGTATACTGAAGGGTGTGTAATTGTGTGTGGGTGCAGAGGGGTGGGCGAGGTGAGACAGCGAGAGACAAATTAGTTTGTGTGGGACAAAGAACCTATTGGTTTTTATCTTCTGCTATTTTTATTATCAAGTGTTGGTGTTAATTACTCTTTATTTAAGTCTATAAAACCAAAGCCTCATTAATTCGGGTCAGTACAGTCTGTACAAAGGTAAAACAAAGCAAAACATGTACTGTTCCTTCATGTCCCTGCAGATTCATCACATTCACTCGGAGTGTCGCCGACTTACGAGAAAGTGATGTCTCTCTTATTCCACTTCAAGCCCTGGATGGCATAACGCTTCTTCCTCAGGTTGGTCTTCAGCTCAGCACCAAACTTATCCGGCACGCCGCAACGCGGCCGCTTCATGGCCCTGTCACACACGAGATATACTTTACTCACAACAGGGTAAAAACTAGTGGCATTAATATGTTGCATTTTTTACTATGTGTACATAGATGAAGAGTTTGAAGATTCTCACTCAATGGTGTTGGCGTCGAATGTGCCGGTTACAGTGAGGCCGTAGAACCTCTGCATGGCGGCGATGGCCGAGGGGACAGAGTGAGGCGAACGGAGGGTGTGGGTCCGCATGTCCCCTGGGGGCAGGTATCCATACTGCTGCAGCCATGACTGCAGAGAAAAGGGGGTTTGTTGTTTAACAAATCTGAACCGGGGGCGGGGAAAGTACTATTTGGTATGTTTTATCAGTTACAGGAATTACAAGTCCAAGTATTAGGATGTTTTTATGGGACTGCAGCAAAAACACATTCCACACAGGCAGAGAAAACAAGCTCTTAAATCTGTGTTTTAATATCTTATAGCCAGCAAGCGCAAGATCATTTGAAAGCATCTGGCATCTCTCCATTTAATGACTAAATGCAAAAGCTATTCAACCATCAACATTCGGCCCTCCAGTGAGCCAGTGGACTATCGCAAATGAAACAACACGAAGCACTGCCCAGCTTGAGCACAAATAAGGTTCAGGTTTCAACAAAAACCCTGCATGTCCGAAACCGTACGAGGAAATTCCCTTCACGGAGTTAACGATTAACAGCAGTTTCTACACTGAATTTACACATATGTTGCTGACTCAAACCCCCGCTGTCGAGTTGCTAAATGAAATCCTTTGTTTGAAGCATTTCAAGTACATGCTCCAATGGTCACTTAGTTCTTCAGTGCTCCAAATCTTTTGGGCTCAGCGAAGCTTGACCCTGGAAACCTGTTTCACTGCGGTGCCAATTGGCTTTTCTCCCAAACGGCTTCTCCTGAACTCTTTCCCCTCTATAAGTACAGCCCGAAAAATAATAACACCGAGGGTATTGTGAGTAGAGTGAGTGACTGAGGTTACTTTTATATTCCGTTGTACACGCAACATTTTAAAGCTTTTTAGTGTACTTTTAGGATGTGTTTTATGGTTTTAGATATACCCTGGTCATGTCTGATAAAGGTTACCTTACACACTGAGACTTGACATATTGTAAACTGATGTGATCTCTTATTGTAAATATTATTTGGTTTGAATTTAAAAAAAACAAAAATCAAAGGCACAGTTGGGTGTATGTGAGAGAGAGAGATAGGGAGTGTCCCAGGGTGAGACTCAGGCCTTGGGCAACAGTCTCCGGTCGAGCAGCAGCGTCAGTCAGTAATTTAACTGGGAAATTCTTCCTCATCGCATCCAAAACCTCAAAGTCAAACTCTTCCCCACGTCCATCTCTGTCCTCGCCTCTTCACTCCACCCCTTCTCCTCTCTTCTCCCTCATCCCTCTCTTATGGAAAACCCAGAGACTTGAGGGTAAATACTTATGAACAGCCACACCCAGAGCAGCTCAATTATTGCCCTTTAGCCTTTCTTCTGCTGATAGTTGCTAAATATTAGAAGGCATGAACACGTTTAACCTTTTTCTCCATTGCTGACATGGATTATCTGAATCTACGCTCGGGTCTGTACGTTTATATTACATGTGTATGAAAAGCCCTGATGCTCATCCAGTGTGGGTGAGTCTGACCAGAAGTGAATAACAGAATGGTAGTTTAGGAGGCCCTTGAAGGGTCTAATCTCTCCCTCTCTGTCTGTCTTTTTGGAGACACGGAGGTCTCAGTGTTTAGACTTCACCTCTTGAATGGGCCCTTTCTGGTTCTGACTCACCCAAGCAGCTCGAGTGGACACATATAAAGACTCACTGTTCGCCACTGTTGCAGCACATCCACACAAGCGGGAAAGAGAAGATGGAGGTTAGTTGGATCTAAAGGTTGTAATTAAGACTCATAATGAGACTCCTGCAGTTTGTGGATCCTGTGTAATGATTATTAGAATACATCTTGCCTCTCCTGGAGTCAAAACATAATTGCCAATAGTAGTCAAACACAGAAGCTGGCATCACAGACAGGATACATTTCAGATTTAATATAAGGAAAAGAGTGTTTGACTGTGCTAGAAACCTTATTCTTCTCTTTCACACGTTCAGGTTTTTTTTTTTTCTTCAGCTCAGTCAAAAGGCTGCTGTTGAGTGACACACACTGAACACTTGTTTTAGCTCTAAGGTTCCCACACTTCTTACATGAGTCCCTCAGGTGACTTGACAAAGTCTTATTCACCGTTGCACTCTGCTATTTTTGACCACGCTAATGAGCGGAGTAACTAAAGCAGTAGCAGGAGGAGGTAATGGTCCCTATTTACAGTGGCAGAGGAGATGACAGTCTTACCTAACGCGGGCTTTTGATGTAGAATAACACAAAAGTCAATGCATGGAAACATTTTTCCTTTTAAGTCACTGCTGACTCCTTGATTTCTCATGACACAGAGAAAAGGTACTTTTAGTCTGGGATTTTGAGGTTAAAGGCACAGCTCGCCCCAATTCAGCGTTGCGAGTTTTTTGTTTAGTGGAAGATCTATGAGAATAAAAGCAACGGTTGCTATGCATGTCAGAAAGGCTCGTTTTGTATAGGATAAGAGAGAGAGAGAGAGAGAGGGATAGTGTTTCAGAAAAGAAAGAGAGTCAGTTGTTCCGTTTGGTGAGGGCCAACGGAAAGAAACTCTGGTCAACAGTGATGGGAGTCCAACTAAGGCATTCTGGGTATACAGCACACACACACACACACACTCATTACACATGTACACACTCTGAGAGCTGCAGTGTTGTGTCATAAACGTATGAAATTATTGCTCCTACTGCACTTGCGACAGCTCATTATTGGCTGTTAGCGTGTGACTGTGTGTGTGAGGGAATTTGCGTTTAAGCCTTTTCGGTACACAGTACACATTAAACCTACACTTTTTTAGACGTTTCATTTGCCTGAGGCTGTTGCTGATCCTTTAGGAAGGTATTTACCACCTCTGCGACCCCCTCCGTCCAGGAGCACTTCTGCACATGTGGAAACCTCTTTCACTGTGTATGTATGTGTACGTGTATGTGTGTATGTGTAATCCTCCAGCTGCTGTCTATTAAAACAATCTGTCTCCGGCCAACAACAATAAGACCTGGTATCACAGGAAGAGTGGAAAAACACTCATCGTTGCCAATGTCATTTGAGCAATAAATGAATCTCCATTGCTCGATTTTGTCTCTGGTTAAAAAAAAAAAAAGGTTTCCCCAAAATCTGACTAGGTGCTCACTTCCTTTATGAACAGGAAATGAGGTAATGACATTGCACATTACCTTATTTTCTGTAACACCTCCTATTCTTCCTCAGGAAGGCTGCCCCCGGGCCACCCACTGCTGATGATTAGGATGTGGCTTTGTCTAAAAACAACGCACCCTTCCTCCCTCGCTGTCTTCCTTCTCCCGTTCATCTGAGTCAGAGACTCCCAAAAAGGTATACGTGTACCCCGGCGAGTACTTCCAATGTTGTAAGGGGTACAAAATGTGCAAAAATGCTTGACAAATTTAGCTAAAAGGAAAGAGACTAAACTAAATGGCTGAAATGTCCATCTTCTGCTAATGTTATTGGTAGACCATGCAAGATTAAGCTAACCGTGCTTAACCATGCATCTGTTAGTTTGCAAACTGATCGAAACATTGACTGTCATGAGGCGTACCACAGGGTTCCGCTGCAGGTCCTATATTGTTCTACTTATATATGCTGCCTCTTGGACAGATTATTAGCCATTATAGAGGCATCTCTGGTTGAGATGGAGATGACTATTCATGCTTTTATTTCTTCTCGTTTAGATTACTGTAACGCACTTTTTATCTGTTTAAATCAATCTTTGAATCGTGCAGCTGCTCGGCTTTAGAAATAACAAAAGATCTCATATCACTGCAATTTTACTGGCTCCAGTCAAATTCCACATCTTTTTTAAAATACTGGTGCTGACCTTTAGAGTCTTGCATGGTCAAACATCCCATTGTATTACTGCTCTCCTCCTCTCTTATACACACAATTGGGCACATAGGCCTTATGATTAAAAATAAACAGGGTGATAGTGCTTTTCAAGATCCATTGACTCATATCCTCTTGTAATTGTTTATGTGTCTCTGTCCTCAATTATTTGTTTTTTGGGTTTTTTGTGTGATTTTACTGTGTCAGCCCAGTGCTGTTCGTGGTTATTGCTCTTTTAAATATTGCCTTAATTGTGTGTTTTTCTTTGATGTAAAGCACTTTGTGATTTTGTATCTGTAAAAGGTGCTATACACATAAACTTTACTTGCTTAACATCTGGATGGGACTGGTGTGTCTTAAACCAGCACTTGTTAGGAGCAGAAGGGAAGAGCCATATATCCTGTATGAATACATTCATACAGAATCTGTGCATGATAACCAGGACTTACATCCTGTCCTATTCAACTGGATAATTGCTTTTCCGGCTTTTCCCAGATTGTATCACTCCCATCACCACAATGCCTTCCTTTCTGATCTGCAACAGCCTCCTCACTGTCCTCTATGCCTCGCTTTCTTCCTGTCATGTCATGTCATGTATCCTCCTTTGTAGTGAATGACCTCTGCCTGTACCCATTTCTGTGTGCATAATAAAAGATCTGTGCACATACAGACAGAGATGTGTGTTTGTGTGTGTGTGTGTGTGTGTGTGTGTTTTCGTGTTTGAGTCTGGTGGTTGCTGACACACCAAGGTGTTTTTGCAGTGAAGACAAAAACTACCCACTTACTGTCTCTGCCACAGGCCACAGGAAATGACTTCCCAACAACTTCTGAGTGTTTATCTCAGCAACACAGACACACAGACCAACAAGCTACATGCCATTCACTAAATTAGACTTATTGTTAATAAAAACACAAACATCCTACTCATAGTGGAAGTGAGCATGAGGGACTTTTGGTTTTGTGGAGGCAACATATGAGATCACAAACACACCTCTTCTTAATCAAGTAAATAGAGACATAAGAAGCAGTTTATAACAATGTCATAAAAAAAAGGACGGAGGAGGTGAATCACTAAATGAATGCAACTTCAGGTCAGGCCAGTACTTTCTGACCATATAAATTATAGGAATGCTCTTTTTATAGCACTGAAAGTCTCAGTTTCTCTGAGGGAAACAGTTGGCATGTTGGATGCATTCTGGTTGTTGAGTTACTAACTGTTGAATGGTCTTGATTTTGCAGTAGTATCGTATTAGTATATTTATAAGATTCACTATTTATAAGATTACTACACCAGCAGACAACTATTTGCAACAGACATCACTTCATGATTGTTTCTGTGGCCTTCGCTGTCTTTCAGAAATGAATCATAGTTGAGCTGATAACACCAGTTAAACTTATCTTAACAGGAAGATGAGTTCATTAAAAAAAAAAATTAAAACTCTAACATGTATGTAATTTATGATTGTAATCCTATGATTTAATGTTAGATATAATAAACATAAAATAAATGTTGTGGTTAGTTAAAAATACAGTCCTACCCTTGTGTTTATACACGTTGCTGACATAAACAACCCTTTAACGGCATCAAAATATGAATAACTCTGATTTAATTGATGTCTTGTGCAAGACAATTGTTGATCACTGGTTCCAATCCCGAGTTTTAAATTTTGGTGGTGGGCCCCCTCCTTTGTTTACATTTGAATCAGAAATGGTGCCTTTCAGTTGGCAGTCTAATGTAGGTCAATGGAGCCGAGTTTCCTCCAATAGCACGGCTGGAATTATAATTCAGAGTCCATAGGCAGGATGCAGGATGCAATGATTAGAGAGATGATCTAACAAAGTCATTTAGACCAAGCTGTTCTGCATACACAACCCCTCCACACACACACACACACACAGTATTTATATTCAATCAGGAAGGAAGCAGGGGGGTGTGTAGGGGTGTCATAACTAATTCGTTTCTTGCGACATAAACACAGAACTTCTGAAGACTGCTGATAATGCAGAACAGAACTGAAATCCAAACTGCATAAATCAGATCAGATTTATTTGAGAACAAACTCAAACCTGATATGACATAACAGATCATAAAAAAGCTCAGCTAAATCTTCCGTAATCTATAACGCTACTTTAAAGATGATACTTCATCTTGGTGGGTTATTGGAAGTCTTTCATGTAAAGAGTTCAAACTGTGGCGAGTGTTTTTCCACAGCTGACTGTGGCTGAGACGCTGCAGAACCTCTCTCAGGACAGATGTCAACAATTAGATCTCCTCATCCCTCTGAATATAACTGTACCCACAAGTCTCAATCGCCCCTCCGTTCCCACAAAAATTGCAGCTGCCTCTGCTCCGACCACAATACAAACTCGTGCATTTCTCCTCATTTGCTTTCTCTTGCTCTGCCTGCTTTTGCCCTCTCAGCATTTCTCAGTGTTTTCATGAGCGCTATCATCATTATGGGCTGCTTCCTCTAACACAGGATCAAAGGCCTTTCCCACGTCAACTAAGCAAACAGCAAGCAGCTGATGAAAGTTTTATCCATAAGTGTACGCCGTTTACCGTTTTGCCGTTCACCCCTTAAGTGTAGCTTTATTCCTCAACTCTGGATCTGGATTTGTTCTTAAACTTAAGACTTAATTTTATTTTTATTTTCTGGGTTATCTGGAATTGTTTCTCTAATCTGGGTTTATTTATCTAGCTTTATTCCTAAACTCTGGGTTAATTTATCTGTCTTTACTCTTCTACTCTGGGTTTACTTATCTGACTTCATTCCTAAACTCAGGGTTAATTTATCTCACTTTATTCCTCTATTGTGGATTTTTATTTTATTGTATTTTATTATTTTTTTTATTCCCCTAATCTATATTTATTTAATCCTCAACTCTGGATCTAGATTTATTCTTAAACTCAGACTTAATGTATCTGTCTTTATTCTTCTATTCTGGGTTTATTTATCTGGAATTATTTCTCTAATCTGGGTTTATTCATCTATCTTTATTCCTCTATTTTGTATTTCTTATTCTCTAATGTATATGTATTTATTCCCCAACTCTAGATGTATGCCACTACTCACCTCTGGATTGATTTGTCGCTCCGTCGCTCCCTGCGCGCTCAGCTCCCAAACCACCGCCAGCAGCAGCAGTCGGACAAGCGACTTCAGCCTCGGTGCCATCAGTTGACTCTCCGACAAAGAAAAAAAACCAATAATAAAAACGCAACGATCTCCCTGTAACAATGCACACAGTCTTCACTTAGCTGTTTGTCAAAGCATTATCTGTTGGGGTGAAAAAAAAACACAACCAGTCCCATAAAACGAACTTCCGGGGCGAGATCTACTTGGCCCAAAGCGCAAAAACAGTTTCCAGATGATACGCAGCGGTGCGTCTCACTACCAGAGTTACTTAAACCACGGGAGGTATTTGTTCAATCTGTGCATTATTTTCGCGTTTTTGCTGAATTTTTTAACTAAATCGGATGTTATTGGAAAAGCAGGAGGTCTGAAAGGGGGGGCTCTGTGTGTATTTTTATGTCCAAATTCAGATTGCGTTTTGCTCCAGATGTTGCAGCCGACTTTGTATTCATGAAGCAATCTCAACTCCTCGCTTGTCCTTTTTCTTTTCCTCGTCCGTTCCTTATTTTGATGCCCTCTCCTTTTCTCCCTCTCTCTCCCCCGCTGCAGACGTGGTAGTTTGATACTCCCCGGAGAACTTCGCTGGAAAGTAGAGGGTTGTAAACCCTCCCCCTCCTGGATCAGCCCGCCCCCCATGACATGAAGGGCTGGAATCAACTTAGTGACCTTGGCATGGGATTTGGCATGGTCATAGCTCTTACCCTCAGGCGGTGATTAAATGCCTTAATGCTCCCTCAAATACATGAAGCTGTGAGGAACACGGTGCAAACACTGTAATGATAACGAGTCAACAAATTGCACAGCTATTAGTCGAGTCTGGGTTTTTAAAAAGCCCACAGTGCTGCCCATGCCAAAGTTATCAATACAAATAACTAAACATTGTTAAATTATCCTTCAATCTGTCAACCTTTTTAGGTTCATAATAATTAAGCACTTAATATAATTTTAATAATGTTTGTGCTTACATTTATGTATTTTAAATTGATTCATATTTTTTCTTAATAATACATAAATAGGCCTGGACATATGGTAAATGCTGCTTGTTTTAAAAAAGGGGAATTGCGCCCTCTAATGCACATACTGCACATACATTTACAGTTTATGTCTTATGAGGTATACAACCTCCCTTGATGCATTCATGATCCTGATTGGCCATGGGTTATTGCGCTTGCATGAGTCTTTCTCATTTGTTTAAGAGGGAAATCTCTGCACTCTATCTTTGTAGAAATGTGGCTTTCCAAATCGTAACTGTAGACTTCCGCATGTACACGTAGCAGCTGGCTCTGTCCCTCGCAGTGCGTTCACCGGCATGCATTTGGCAGCACTCAATTTGTACTTGTAACGGCAGCCACAGATTTTTTAACATCACGTAGGATTGGCTGCCGTGGATCTAACGTGTATTAGCAGCTGTATACACATGCACAGATAAAACACATTTATACATTCATACTTGAACAGAGGGGATTGTTTCATTTTGAAGACTTGAGACACATGTTTCCTGTAAACTACGGTATGTGCTGTGCTGGCTACGGCTGAGAAAAGACAGCTGGCCTCCACCGCTACCCTCCAGATCTTATTTGATATGACACGAGAGAGAGAGAGATCTTTGATTGTCTTGACAGGGAGCAGGGGATCAATGACATCCGCTTGTGAAGGATTATGACAGTTATAACCAGACACAAAAATGCCTACATGCATTTATATACACATTATGTTTATGGAGCGTTACAATATATCTTGTTGTGCAAAATCCTCCAAAACAAGACCGAACAAAGAATTTCTTTCCAAATGTGTTTTTATTGCGGAGATACTGAAAGTACAGCTTACAACAAACAGACATAGACTTCTGATATATATATATATATAGTAACTTAAAGTTTTAGTAACTTTAGGAACTGAAAGTGTGTTACAGATATTACTTTTGGACCAAACAACATTCATAATATTCACAAAGCTTAAGGTCAAAGGTCACACAAAGACCATGTCCTCACGGGGTTCACAAACACTTGTAGCTGTGCTTCAGGTTTGACAAGGACGATAGAGTGAAAAGGAAATCACAACGATATGAGTGAGTAGTTGATCCGAAACCACAAGATAGGACACAAAAGACTTAATATTTCCCACAGAAACACATTCATATTGTTGGCCTTGTTCGCTATTGCAAAACAAAATTTCATTTTGCTTACCTCATTCATATCAGTTTCCTTTGGGACTGAAGGAACAAATCGTTTTTCAAACAGACCTAAGTCGGGTAGCATTTTCCAGATACATTTTCTTTTGGGTGTCTTAAGCCTCCTTTGGTTCCCACTGGGTCAGATTTAGTACATGGTACAACACGATGGGTATGGAAATGTTTAGATCACAATATACAATTATTTGAAACCGTTTTTGTGCACTTTCTTGTGACTTGTTAGCTGATAATATCAAATTCGTTCAAACATTACTTATCTGCACCTGATAAATTGAAAAAAAAATCCCACTAAGAGTTATTTGACCCAGTTCTGGTATGAAACATAGATACAAAAGGGATCCTCTTTTTTTTTTTGTTAGAATTTGCATCATTCTATTAACAACTTCAGCCAGATAACGTAGTGTCACAGCAATTACTGGACTCACTTTGTTACTTGGATATTTCTTATCTTTATTTGTACAATAGCTGTTTCTCTTTTTTTTTTCTTTACACAACAAGACCAAGCTGATTGACTCACAACTTTCACATACAAACATATTACTCTGACTATCAAACTGACAGGCTACTTGAAATGTGTTAAGGAAGCAGTACTACGTTCCATACACCCAAAGGTGAACATTGATTGAAAACACCAGAACGTCATCCAGCCAATCATGCTGACTCGAGTTATGGTCCTTCGCTAGACTCTTCCTCCGCCTGCTCTGGAACTCTTGGATCCATCTGAGGTCGAACGGGCGATTTTGCCGACCGTGCTGACTCGTTCTCTCCTTGGCTGCCAGAGGTTGGGTCATCAGTCGACTCGGTACTGGTGTTGAGGAAGGCTTGGTACTGGTTCCAGAAGCCTGATGAGCTCCTGGTGGCAGGAATGTTCAAGGAAGTCATAGATGTAGAAGAAGGAAGTTGGTCAGCGGAGGAACGACTGCTCCGGGCTGGTGGACGTGTTGTTTTGGTTACTATACCGTGGTGCTTCATGTGCCCCTGTAAATAAATAGAATTTAAAAAAATCATAGGTAAGAATCGATTTTATAATAATTACCAAAGATACCCAATCAAAAAACAGTGTAGAATAAAATCTATGGGTATTTGAGTCTGAACATTGACTGAAACATGCAGCAATTTGCTGTATAAGTCTTGAACTGCAGAATATAGTGCTAAATACAATTTTAAAACATTTGTTTGAATTTTTTTTTTCAAAGTATCACCATACACACTACTGACTGTGTATTTTAATTTGTTTAAACATAATCTATCTACAATAAGATACATTGAGACTGAACATGTGAAAAAAAAAAACGCAGAAGAGAGGCATATATCTTTACCCGTAACACTCTACTACCTAAGAGCTTGGATTTTGATCTTAAACATTTTTTGTGTTTTTATTCACACAAGTACTAAGTTCTAAGTAATTTATGTATTTTTTTGTAGCTGTTTCATTCATAATTGTTTGTTTTTGAGTTATTTATTTGATGTATTACATTTAATATGTCAATATTCTTATATTATTCGTATGTATCTTGTGTAAGGATTTATTTTCAATTTTGGCCCTTTCAGTAGAGACATTTTTGGAAAGTTAATGTTCTACACTCCATTTATCCAAATTATTTTTACACCACATGGATGTCTTTTTCCTTACCTTCAGCCCACTGCGGCTAGCGTACTCTTTTCCACATTCAGCACAGCAATAGGTTTTCTTCTCAGGGCGAGACATCGGAGATGGGAGAGTTGGAGCAAGGCTGATGGGAACAGAAACATCAGGCACTTCACTTGAAGCTGATCCACTAATCTTCACACCATCCATTCGGTCTTCCCTCCCATATGAGCCAAAATTAAAGCTCTGACGTGTCTCCCTTACAAAAGTGGCAGCTCTATGTGAGGCAACCCTTTCATCAGCACTGAGAGTGTCTGCAGTCTCCAAAGTTGACGTCATTTTGGGATCTTCATCAGGCACAGTTACTTGGTCTTGCTTTGGTGTTGTTGGTGGATGAAACTGATCTTTCATGTCTTCTTCCATGGTTTCTGGTGATTGAGGTCTGGGAGAGATTGAGTCTGATTCCAGTGTAGCAAGAGCATCAGGAACGTCTTGACTCGGGTTAGAGGAGGAAATAGTACTGGAAGAAGCGTAAGCATATGGGGTACCATGGGCAGGTGTGTTTTGTAAATCCTCCTGGTTTGCTCTGGGGCCAAGAAATGCATCAGAGGAGGTAGATGCTTGATCTCCTCCACAGTCCACTATCATAATATTAGGGGACAATGTGTTTTTTGTAACGATGGAGGAAATAGGTGAGGTGGATTTAGGGAAAGGGACATCAGCAGTGGCTTGTTGATCAACTTCATTATCTTCACCAACAGGGGAAGTTTGATCCGTCTGCTGGGGGCCTGGCAAGGAGGCGCTAACACAAAGGACAGGGGGCTCCACACTGCTTGGTGGTGAGGTCTGTGTGGTGGGATTCATGAAGGGGACAGGGCTAAGGTCAGAAGGGGGGATGAGGTCTGGGCTGGAAGACCCACACTTACTGGGGTTTTTGGTGTGTTCAACTGATTTCATACTGCCAGAGGCAGGGGCTGAGCCAACTGCTGGAGTATGAAATTGTGAACTTGGGACTGGGCTTTTAGAGTGACCAGCTTGAGGAGGTGTTTTACCAGAGGCAGTATTTGAGTGAGTGGATTGGGATTGGGATTGGGATTGGGATTGTGGTTTGGCATTTGATTCAGCTGGCATCTCATGTGCAGAATCCTCTGTGCCATCTGGGGGCAGCTGTCCACCAAGATGCATACGGATGTGGTGTTGAAGCACTAGGGCATTTGTGAATTTCCGCTGACACAGTGGGCAAGAGTTCTGCACACGTGCATTCGGTGGTCGGGCATGATGGGTGGCCAGATGTGACCGCAGGCTACCTTTGGTAGAGAAGGATCGTCCACATATCTTACATGGGAAAGGGCGTTCTCCAAGGTGTGTTGCTTGGTGCAGACGCAGTGCTCTGGGACAGCTCAGCACCCGTAGACACACCCCACACTGATTTGTTGTCAGGTTACCAGCCGGACCTGTGATGCTCAGTGATGGTAGCATGCCCCCCGCCAAGGCACCTGCTCCATTTGCACTCATGCCTAGAGCAGCAATCATCTCACGTGTAAAATTTGAAACAGAAGTGGTGACAAGAGTCGAGGATGGTGGGGATGCCATGACATAGGTAGCAGAAGAGCTTGTGTTTGTGAAACGATTGTTTGCTGAACTTGCTGAAGAGGTAGTGGTACCGCTAGGTAATGCCTCCAGCATGGAGGTAGAAGTAGTGGAAGAAGTCCATGGAGAATTGGAGCGGGGAGGTGCCTTCTCTAGCTTCTCCACCAACCTCTGCAGCTTGGACGTTTCAGATGTGGGAGTGGAGGTAGCCATGGAGCATGGAGTAGTAGTGGGTGGACCTGGGACTTTAGGAAAGGAGGAAAAGGGGAAAGAGAGCTGAGAATGGCTGGAAGAAGCAAGTTGGTGGGAGCCTGGAGTAGAGGGTAGCGGAGTGTGTAGCAACCCCAAGGCTGGATGGTTGTAGAAGGATGAATGTGCAGCAGTGGTAGCAGAAGAAGTGGAGACAGATGGGAAAAGGAGCTTAGGCAGGTGGGCTAGCTGGGAGTAGGCTGCAGGAGAAAGCATGGGACCATGAGGGGGAGTGTTCTCATCAAAATGCTGCTGCTTGGCACCCTTGAATAACCCTGTGATGGTGGAAGACGAAGACAAGGAAGGGTTAGAGAGGAGGGAGGTGGCCAATGAAGAGGTGGAAGTTGAAGAGGAGGAAGATGAGTGGGAAGAGCCGGAGGCAATAGAGGCTGCAGCGGCTACAGCTGCGGCCCTATTGAGCTGCAGCAGAGAGTGTGAAATCAAAGCCAGATCCACACTAGGAGGCAGGGGTAGGGTAGAAGGGGTGGATCCTCCAGAGGTCCCCAGAGAGAGCCCAGTGCTGGTACCACTGACGTCCAAATTATCGCCATATGTTTCATCTTCAGGCCTTTTTCGCTTCTTCTGAACCATATTCATACCACTTGTACTACAACCACTACTAATGGTCTGTCCCATATCTGATCCCCCAGCGGCCCCTAATGCTACCCCAAACAAAGATGGTGGCAGGAGTGAAAGTGAGAGCTCTGGGTTTTGCTCACGGTGGCGTAAGAAATGCACCTTGAGGTTGCCTCGTGTAGTAAAACGGCTGAGGCAGACTGGACACTGGTAGGGCCGCTCCCCCGTATGTGAGCGTAGATGTATCTGCAAGGCAGAGTCACTGCTGAACATTTTTCCACAAAAGCGGCAGGCATGGTGGAGACGGACAGTATTGTTGGAGCTGGATGTAGAGGAAGCATCTGTTCCTCCAGAAGCAGATTGCAGAGCATGTTGGGCGTTTGAGACAACAGATACTGATGTTGGGAGGGATGAGTTTAGGAAGGACAACCCACTGTGCCCACTCACCGTAGTGGTATTTGGAGATTTCTCATGAAGATAACGGTTGGGCAGAGTTAAAGACAGGGCTAGCGGGTAAGTGGAGGAAGCCATGGAGATGGCAGCAGAGGAAGAGGTGGATGGAGCTGAGGATTGAGAACTACTCCTCAGATAACCATGAGCCCCTGCAGTCCCTCCTGTGCTTTCCATCTGGGGCTTGTGCGGCTGCAGGATTTGAGACAAAGAACTGCTTGGCTTTGTGGGTTTGTTGACTGCCTGAGAGGGGAGCAGGGAGGAGAAACATGCCAGGAGAGGAGCCACAGAGGTGGTAGGCTGAGGTGCACCTGCCTGGGCTGTTGGGCTGGCAGCCCTTTTGCTGCCTTCCAGACAGAGCTGAGGAAGAGGAGGGAGGAGATGCTGAGAAGGTGTGTCTATAGTGTAAGATGCCCCACCCAAGCGTAGTACCTGTCTACAGATCTCTTCTGTTATCTGCATCTGGTGGATCTGCCTTTGCTGCAGCACCCGCAACTCCTCTAGGATCAGGGCAATGCTCAGTTGAGCTCTAGAGGGTGCAGCTGAGGCGGATGTCACTCCTGGGCTGGGGGTGGGAGTAACGGGACTTGGAGGACCCTCAGGTACACGACTGGGACTTCCGGGGTGTGGTGGAGGACATAGGGAGGCAGAGGATGATGATGAGGAAGAAGAGGTGGTGGTGGTGGCTGATAGCCCTAATTTCGGAGAGGCCATTTGTGCGCTTCGGAAAGGGTGGATGAGGTCACTTGAAGAAGATGTAGGATTGCAATTAGAGACTCGAAGAGCAGGTAGATTTTGAGTTTGGCAAGAGAGAGAAAGGTAAGGGAAGTCAGGGGAGAGGGAGGGTTGTAGTTCTTTGAGCGGCCAGTGGGAGGGTGAGCAGGACAGTGGACCCTCAGTGGGTAGAGAGGGGGTCTGCGAGCCCTTGAAAGTTGAGCGGAGAGCAAAGGGCAGCTGGGAGCTTTGAGGAGAGGAAGATGGAGAGCACAAGGAAGAATCCAGAATAAAAGGATAGGAGTTTGACTTCACTGCCAAGTGGTCATCTAGGGAAATTAAAACAAGAAAATCTGAATGTAATTTTATCATCATTAATTGATACAAAACAAGGCTTATTTAATGGTCTACAATCTTTATTTATAAGATAGATAAATCAGTAGTACACGAAAAGCTAACAAAATTCAGTAGATGGTGGTATTAGGCTAGGCAATGATAGAGTTCAGAGATCTAAGAGGTAACTTTTAACCTCTGGGTTTAATTTCAGCTTCCTTATTATCAGCCACTGCTTTCTTTTCCTCTTTGTCCTGTCTATCCTCATCAACTGCAGCCTCCCCACCATCGGGCCACACACAAATACACACACGCACACACACACACGCACACACACACAAACACACAGAGATTCCACTGGTCTGCAAGAATATACAGCTCACCCATAGAGGAGCCTACCTTGTTTCCAGGGCAACACGCACAAGACAATGGCGTTTACCTCATACCCCCCCTCAATAAAAAAGAAGCCACAGTCACACACCAAGACACTCTTCTATCCCTGCTACTTCTCTTTCTTTCTTCCTCCATTCAATCTTTCTTTTATCTCCTTAAGAGCCCTTCCCCCAGTAACCCAATGGGGTGCTAGGGGTCATGTCCTGGTTGGGTTCTGGACACTGTACTGGGGGCCTGATTGGCTGGCAGACTTGACCTTAAACACTGGGGTCGCATTC
Source organism: Pampus argenteus (assembly GCA_036937835.1). Lineage (NCBI taxonomy): Eukaryota > Metazoa > Chordata > Actinopteri > Scombriformes > Stromateidae > Pampus > Pampus argenteus. The sequence continues at coordinate 7,032,031 of CM072875.1, forward strand.
CTGATACGGTTTAAGGGCAGGCAGAGGAAGAGAGGTGGCGTACAAAGAAAACAAACAGCCCAGCAAACAGACATGATGACTCACAGACTATCAACAAGCTAACGTAGCCCAGGGAAGTACTGAGGGACAGAGGTGAAAACGCACACACACAACACACACACACAGCATACCTGTCAATGCCCAATACATAGGCACAATATAGCTAACACTTTATATGCAAAGGGGTTGCACATGCACATGCAGACACATACAGTACTTTGTTTAAAAGCTACCGGGGTTTTTTTTGACACAATGTGGCCCCTATTCCTGTAACTGAAGTGGACAGACAGACATAAATATACACACACACACTGTCACACACACACTGTCACACACACACTCACTTCACTTCTTCATGGTATGTTCATGCTCCAGTGCCCAGCAACAAAGCTCAAAGGGGACAATGGGGTCTAATGCTATTGAAGTTACAACACCTTATACAGTGCCTCACAAAGTTTTCTTTTCCTTGACTTTCTTAATCTTTACCAAACTCGTATCTTCTCTTTATAACACATTTCCAAATTTACTTTATATATATATATTTTTTTTTTCCACAAATATTTTTCTGTGGACTTTGTTCCCTCTATTCTGGGTGGTCTGTGTCTTTGAACAGGAGGAGTGAAGACACAATTTTACAAAAAGCAATTAATCAGTGTCTGCAACCACAAAGAAGGAGTAAGCCAATCATTTTAACATGTCCACTTTCTTAAAATGAAAATGTATAATATTCACCAAAATATACATTTAAATTCAAATTAAACTGATTGAACTATTGACCAATTCTGGCAAGAAACCATTTACAAATGATTGTTAATGATAACCTGCTGAGCTGTAACTAAAAATAAGCCATAAGCCTATAATAGCCTATAATAATATTCCAATTAAAAATCCCAAACTGCTGTGTCCCATATAAGGCTGGACAATTCATCCTAGGTCAAAAATTACAATACAGTACAAAATGAGTAATGATACAGTATGCCATATATCATCAAATCAGATTAATACTATTCATTCACTCTCTTCATGTTGTGGAAAAGTGACTCCAATCTTAATCTCGTGACATTAAACAGCCGGTAATCTTTTGATATGCAGTCTATTTCTCACCATGCTCAAGTATCCGACAGGCACCGAGGGTCAAGCTCATAAGCTGTTGGGGTCGTTTCTGTTTCCGACGGGACATGCTTCTGCAGGATGGGACCGACGCAGGGGCGCATTGACCAACACACAACTTTTATTCTGTCTCCCTCCACACTGATAAAATCAAAAAAACAAAAACTAAAGTATCTTAATTACTTAAATGCACAAAAAAAAATAAAGAAGAAGAACTAAAGTATAATTTCCAAAAATGTTACATGAAGTGCTCCGGGTCGATTAGTCATAATGAAGCTGGTCCACGTTGGTGGCATTGTGGTGCAGAGAAAGAAAAACAGCACTTAAGTGCCAAAGAGGCATGTGTGACAGTTTCTCTCAACAAGTCTCTCTTTTCTCAAAACTCACCGTTAGCCCTCCTTCTCTTCCCTTTCACACACACACACACACACACACACACACACACACACACACACACACACACACACAGCTCACTTGTTCATCCACTACTTTGCATTCAAATGGCGAGTGAACACCCCTTCTTTTGAGCCAAGAGTCCACTGCCTCTCTTTTAGTAAACCCTCATACATTGACGCTCAGGTTCATCACATAAAGGCACTTCCCTCTGCTTGCGATTAGTGATATGAAAAAACTAGTCCTTACCTTTTATATCTGCCTATATAACAGGGGAGGGGAAGGGGGGTGGCTCGGTTAAATGAACCTCTGAGTGTGTCACAGGCTACCTTTGTCGCGCATGAACACAAATCAAGGTGTGTGTGTGTGTATCTATGTATGCGTGGGGATTGCATGATGCACCCGCCGCCTCCTTGCGTGAGCTCAGTGAACGACGCGGATGAAATGAGGAGGAATTCGCAACAATGGCGTTGAGTGAGCACAGCTGAGTGAACATCACCCTCTCAGAGCCTCTCCAACACATAAGGCCACTGACTAAGAGGCACAATGCTCCCTTTTCACCCTCATCCCTACTGCTCACCACGTGGAGAGAGGTAGGCTCGTGAAAGAAAGACACAGTCGGGAGTGAGAAAGGGAAATCTTTTTTTTTTTTTTTCACCCGGGCCCTGTGACACCCTCCAGCACCCCTTCACCTCCCCTCTTGTCTCCCTGAAGCTCGGGCAGAATAATAATAATAAAAAAAAAAAAAAGCATCCGAGGTTTGATATAAACTCTGAAGGTTATAGGTTCTCTACAGTGTAGTTATCCGATCAGTTAATGAATGAGTGTGAATTATTTAAAACATGTCTTCTTTTGTTGGACAGTGGTATTCATTCAATACCCCTAATGGACAGTTTAACACCGGACCTATGTCCTTTCTCTACAGGGCCTATCGATACTTTTGTCTATATGCAAACCAAGCAGAGATTTCCCGAATTAAAAAAAAAAATGATCGAAAAGAAAAATCATCATAAACGTGCGTCACTGCGTGATCGATCATGTTTAGTCAAAGAGAAATAAATGTTTCTATTGTAGTTATCAAACAGTCAAAATAGATAATATAGTTGCTTTTTTTAAAAAAACAAAATAAAACAACAACAAAAAAACAACCAGAACTCTATTGTGCCAACAACGCATTCGTATTTTTTTTCTTTTCGTGCCATCTTGCCAACATGATCGCGTCTACGACGGTCGGACGTTTCTCAGAAATGTTTGGAAAAACCAGCGCAAAAATACGGCGGTGAGATGCGCGTCCCCGCTACTGTACGGCGACCTGTTGCACGCCACGCGCGCCCCCACATCATAACAAGTTATGATTCATAAAATATTATGACTTCTCCAAAAAATACAGTCCCGGATGTGCATTTCCCCCACAGGCCGCTCGTCGCCGACACAACCCTTCTTTTTTTTTTTTAAATAATAACACAAAAAAACAACTTACCATGTTTGAAACGATGATTTTTGGCAGCGGGATTTTGTAATGACAAGAGAGGGGGGGAAAAGCACAGGAGCTTATGTTGGGTAAGATCGGCTCCGTCTCTCAGCCGGGACACTGGCGCAGCATTTCCCTATTCACTCCCAGGGATGCGCAGTCGGACAGCCGCATTTTTTTTTTTTTTTTCAATTATTTATCTCCGTCGCAAATCGCCTTTCTTTTTCTCTTATGACAAAAGGGTTATTATCATGCCTGAATGTATTTACTCATAGTCCACTTGCAGGAGGAAAAGCAGGGGCGGTGCATGTAGCTGTACCCGCTTACAGGGGGAGGATTATTTTTCTTGGCCGTGCGTGCTCTTCCTCCTCTCTTTGTATTTGTCGGGGCCTGCTCCTGTCCGGCCTGTCTGCGCTCTCTGCGGTACTGTCTGACCGTCTGTCTGTCTGTCTGCTTAGCTGTCTGTCTCCCTGTCTCTTATAATTAATGGCCTTCGCTGCCAGACAGTCCTCTGGGAAACAGTGACCACGGTTCTACCTCCACATTGGCTCTCAGTGTGCAGCTCACATAGGAGTGCAGGCCCCGGCCACACACACGCACACACACACACACACATATACTTCGTAGGTCTGTATCAGTGACAGTGATAATTGACACAGGTGTGGATGACTGTGGTCCCCACCTTTGTCATATAGATTGTCATTTTTATAATAATAATAATAATCATAATATATCTTACAGTATCAACATCTTTAACAGAAATGATGTTCATTCAATGACCTTAAAGCACACATTGCATCATTCCTTTATTTATTAACCCACTCTGTGGCTGATGAACCACCATCTGTTGCTGATAAGCTGGAAACATATACAGATGATATGTCACCTCCTGACTGCAGTACTGCTGATGTGTGCAGGGGGCTGCTAAAACACCAATTATGTCCCAGCTTCAGCTTGTGACAGTGTTTTTTGGAGTGTGTGTAGATTAGAAGGTCGACAGTGGCGTAACAGGTGTAGGTGCACAAAACGGAATCAGTCAGCTAATGACGGTGCTGTGGCTGGGACACGCTGTGTGGTTTTCTGCAATGTTTGTGTGCATGCGTACTGTTCAGACAGGGACAGGTTTGTCCCAGTATGACACTTTTTGTTTTACCACCATGACATAGATTTAGTATTGCGTTATCATTTCACAATCGTGTCTCCTGGCGCCCTGCAGCTGACAGGAGCGTATGATAAATATGCCACTAGGTGTCTCTCAGAGACAAAAAAAAAAAAAAAAAAAAAAACTAGAGACACGTTGCCATATGGCTGAGCCCTATGGCACCATTTTATTAATAACAACACTCACCATCAGTGTAGGTAACACACATAGTTTTAAAACAAACTATGAAAGTAATAGAGAAATGTTTAATAAGAAATACAAACGGGTTAAAAAAAATACTTAACATGCTCATAGTTACCTTCAGTTGGACAGGTGGACAAACGATCGACGGCAGACGTGTGTGTGTGTGTGTGTGTGTGTGTGTGTGGTTACACCCAGTAAAAAAAGGCTGGAAATGATATTGTGGAGACAAGGGAAAGTGAACCAAAACAGTAAAGTAACCCTTAACATTAACCAAAATAATGAAAAAAAAAAGCTAAAATCATCTGTACAGCTGAGTTTGGTAATAATAATAATAATGGATCATTCAGCTTTCATTTCCCTATCACTGTTTTAATATTTTAAAGTCGGCCTTGATTTGAACTACTCTGATATCTGGACTCTGACTTTATGGACTTGGAGTTTTGATCAACAGTTGGACTTTATAACCTGTTGCAGATTTGGCGTGCTTTAGTTTTCTGTTCTGTTTCCTTTTTCAGGACATTTTCCAGCTGACTTCCTTTTCCCCCCACTATGTGAGATAGACACCGATACAAGAGTGATTTATGGTGTGATTCAGAAATTCAGAAGCAGCTAGTGATAGCATGTAGAAAACAAGTAATTCAAGATACAAGAGATATGATGAAAAAACAAACAAAAAAAAACAAACTCCTGGGTGCTCATTTTGTAGCCTCCAAACTATAAAGCCGTCTCTGTCTGGGAAGTCTCTGTGAGTCTTTCCTGAAGCGCTTTAAGCTTCATCAGTGGTGTTTTGCAGCAGGGAAATGCTTCCACTGTGTCCATCACATCCCTCCTAATGAAAATATAGATCAACGAGTCTATCAAAGGGCTAAGGTAGACCAGGGCACTAGTCAAAACACCAGACCAATCCCTGACTGGGTCATTTGCATCTGTGGCGCCTTTGATAGAGTAGTAAAGGTTCCTGAAACTGAAGGGGAAAAACAAAACTATAAATGTCCCCAATACCATACTCAAAACCCCCAAAACCCTCGTCCTGTTTTCCTTTTCGCGTCTCATGGATACACTCCTGTTGAGGGCTTTCCACGTGGCCATGAAGAGACCCACGAGAAACGGAGCAGGGAGGAGGCAGACGACAGAGAACAGCAACAAGGAGGACCTGGTGTGGATCAAGAAGACAAAATCCAGACAGCAGTAGACCAGTGAGAGGATCCACACGCAAACCGATATCAGGATGAGAAACTTTGCATTGTTCTTTGTGTGGTACCACAATGGGCAGGCCACCATTAAATACCTCTCTGCAGAAATCAGCACCATGAAACACAAACTGGTGGTCAGGCCCAAACGGACGAACAGACGTGCGACACAGCGGGCTCTGACGAAGGGCAGGTAGGCGGCGTCAAAAAACCTACTCGTGATGAAGACGACCGTGATCCCGATCTGAATGAGGTCTGACAGGAGCAGGTTTATGGCGAGGATCGGAGCCGCTTTGTCCTTCTTGAGTAGACACAGGAGAGCGTAGCATGCAAGGCAGACTTCAGGTAGTCCAACAAGGAATATCACCCAGTCCACCATAATGCCTAAGATGTTTGTGTAGTAGACGGGGTCTTTAGCACAAACAAGTGAAGTGTTTTCATGCATCTCAGTCACCTGGCTGTTGTTGTTGTTGGTCATCTGTAGAGTATCAACCATGATGCTTTCAGCTGTGCAGTTTCTCACAGTAAAGGTGAAGAGATCATTTCCCTTTTATCTGTCTGTGTGCACGCAGGCATGAGAACATATTATACTGTGTCATTTCCTCTAAAAAAAAAAAAACTGAAAAAAAAAACACCCAAAGAAACACGTTAGCTAATAACCCATAGAAGCCACAGCCTCATGTCATAAAAAGGACTAAATAAAAACATTGAAAATTACTTTTTTTTTCTTTTTTTTTAAATATCGCTAAGATGAGGCCATTCTTCACTCTCCTGTGCTATTTGCTGTCATTCAGTGGAGCAGTCAGAGGTTTTTAGTAACCTTTGATCCGCCTTTGTTCACAGGACAGTAATTATGCAAACTAGGAGTAAGATATTACACATATGAATATGTTAGGGAAAGCGAGTTCGTTTTGGTATGCATTAAACAAGTGATAGAAATGTGAGTCACAGTAGACCGAGTTAGGCTGCAGCAGCGTACTAAATGTGCTGCTTATGTTATAACATTTCATTTTTTATTCATCAGTTAACTTCATCGTTAAACAGAATAAAACCTAAATAAAAATAAACACTTGGCGTGAGCGTGCTTTGCCTTAAAAAAACAGCATCAGTTCTCCTCAGTACACCTGCGTGGTTTTCAGCAGGTACTCGGCAGGTTGATTCAAGTATCTTGGAGAAGTTGTCTGTGGGTACAGGCTGACTCAGCTACTTCAGTGCTGACTCCATGATGTTGAGATCAGGGTTTCTAGGGGCCAAACCATCTGTTACAGGGATCCTCGTTGAAGATGATTCTTCATAACTTTGGCTGTATGTGTGAGGTCATTTGCATGCTGCAGAATACATATAGGACTGATGTCAAAAGATGAATACAGGTGGTTTATCAAATCACTTCAGTGATAAAACGCTCACTGTGTAGTTAAGCCAACTTTTGCACTACAGTAGGAATTCTTCTTGTTTACTGTGTTTTTATGCTTTGTGCGTCCTTTTCATTTTCATCTCTCTGATCTAAAAAAAAACAAAAGGCCTAAGAAAAAACTGTCAAATAAAAAGTACATGCTCCAGAAAGGATTCTGGTATTCACATGGACAGTCATGAAATCAACAAAGCATGTGCATATGGATCATAAACCTGTGTTGAATTTGCAAATGGTTCATATAGTGTATTCCTCCCAAATAAAGAAAACTCGGGCAAAAATCAGCTGTTTCTACCTGTAGCAGCATGAAGGAAAAGTGTGAAGGAAAAATACAGATACAGGTATGTGAAATGTATCTCGTTTTGAATTTTTACAATTAGTTTGAGATTTTTAGATTTTTTCTTTTTCTTTTTTTCTCCCCACACACAGTCTGAATTCCCCTCATCTCGCGGTAATATATGTTAAGTAGGACAACTTCTGCACCTGTATAATGTCACTAAGACCTCATTTTTAAACTGTGACCTTATTGGAAAACAGTTTACTTCAAAGTTACCTAATAATTTTCACCCCCTCCCTCCCTTTTTACCATCTCAAGGTCATGTGACCTCTCCGAGTCCAGTGACACTGCTGAAGCAGACACTGTGGGATTAGCCTCCACAGTCAACATACTGACTGCAATCAACACACACCCTCACCGATGGCCACCGCACCGCCGGCAAACACCAGCACATCCGCAGGTAAGGACTCCCACTTCTCCTCTATACTTTTTTGTCTTTTTATGTATTGTGCTATTAAAATTCAGTTGACATGAACATATATGAGTTGGTGGCTAAACGTGTAAAAGTAGGGCACATGTACAGTAAATCAGGCCAACAAGCTGTCAAGGATGATCTCCTGATCCCTCCACTGTAGCAGCTTATTGAGGGTCACGGTCATAACCTTTACTTACTGAGATAACCTCAAAGTCGTAGTTTTGTTTAAATATCGATCTACTGTAAACTATGGTTTGCTCTGTGAATTCCTTAGTGATTATTTGACATAGAAGGAAGCTGCAGATGAGCCTCTATATTACGTCTACAGGATAAATAAAGTTCAGTTTGAATAATTCAACTCTATGGTTATTTTTAGGCGTATTTATGATGACTTATCATCATATTATGAGCCCTCATTTTGTCCTCCCACTGTGAATTTTCTCAGTAATAGCGGTTAGTACATTGTTAAGAATTCTATTTATAGAGCGCAGCAGGCAAAAGCCCAGTAGACAGGATTACTGGTCTAAGTGCACAGTTGGAGTGAAACAAGGACTTCCCACTTGCCACCAGCTTAATACGTGTTGTGTCTTATTACCTGTCTGGGCAATAGTGCATCTTCCATGTAACAGCAGTATGTAACTCACACAAATGATCTTTGTGTTTGTAAGTTAACATTTTTTGGTTTACAGTCTGGTATGTGAATGTAATTTAATCAACATGCTTTTGAATTCTCTCCTCTGTATCAATCCTCTGTTGAAATCATTGTGTAGTAAGTAGCCTTGTGTGACGCGCATTAGGGACCCTTCAACCCTTCGCGATGGCGTCCCTGGAGGAAGAGCTGACCTGCTCTGTTTGTAGAGATATCTTCAACCAAGCGCAACCCCTGCCCTGCGGTCACAGCTTCTGCCCTGCCTGCATCCGGGAGGCCTGGAGCGGTCAGGGTGAGGGCAAAGGTCGCTTTACCTGCCCCCAGTGCCAGGAGGAGCACGGCGACGTGTTGTGTGACTGCTGCCCACCCGAGGCAGATGAAGCGCTCGCTACCTTGGCTGTCAAAACCTGCCTGAGGTGTGAAGTGTCATTGTGTGCCCAACACCTCCAGCCCCATCTGGAGAGACCGGCGTTTAGCACCCACTTGCTGGTGGATCCACTGGGGGACCTTTCTCAGCGAAGGTGCCCGACACACACAGAGATATTCCGCTACTACTGCGCCGATGAGAGGGTGTATGTGTGCGGTGACTGTCTGCTGGAGGGAGGTCATGTTCAGCACAAAGTGAAGGCTCTGAAACATGTGGAACAGGATCTAAAGGTTTGCCAGTACACACACACACACACACACACACACACACACACACACATATATATATAGTGTGTGTTTTTCTGTTCTTTTTGAGCTTCAGTGTGCGGTTGCTCAAATGTGTATGTGTATGTCTCAGGTCATTCTGCAAACGCTGCTCCAAAAGGCAGAGGAGAAGCTGAAAGATGGAGAGCGAGTCCTCAAAGAGCATGAGGATTTTGATTCCACCATGGATGTGAGTGAAAACCTGCAAACTGTGCAGGGGAAGTACAAATGGTTTAATTATGTCTCACTCCACTGATCACCACTCATCAAACTCCTGGTTACAGGACTGTCTGAAGGAGGACAACTCCCAGGTGGAGCGTCTGGGCTCAGACCTGCAGGTCCAGGTGAAGAAACTGGTGGTAGCTCTGAGGGAGATCACTAAGAAGGAGAGACAGCAGGTCACTGACCGTGTGCATGAAGACTGTTCCAAGGTGAGGGAAGACCTGAGCCAGACGCTGAGCATCCAGCACTACCTGGCCTCACTGCTGGCAGAGACAGACCCCTTCCTGCTTATCTGGGTAAGACTGAATGGAGAATCTGCCGAACATTACCAGTGTCATAATGTATAATGTATACAATGTGAACTTTGGCACAAAACTAAATGTCTCGCTAATATAATGCTTATAATTAGAAGCTGATTGAGAAAACATGTTTTCAGGGCCTTTTAAACTCTTTTATGCTTGATGTTCTTAATGTAGGAATAATGTGTAGTTTGCCCTTCAGCGATAAATCATCACTGTTGATATGTGTACCCGTCCTTCCGCAGGCCTTTCAATCAGATGATACAAAGTAAGTCCAGAGCAATTCAATGAAACTGTTATGTTTTTAGGTGTACTGATGTGAGGAGGTCTTTCTGTGTACGTGGGAGATAGAAAAACAGTGAAATCAGACTATGAGATCAGTTTCTTACGCGTTGTGTTCTTGTATTGTAGGTTACTAGCAGACCTGAACAACCCACTTTTTGCTCCTGATCCCATCAGCCTGGACAGGAAGCACATCTTGGAGGACATCGAGAACAAGTATCGAGAGTTCATCACCGCCACCCTCCGCTGCCTCAGTGACCTCAAGAGGGAGCTCTGTGAGTGATATACATATTATTATATATATGTGGATGTGGATGGCTGCATTTCTGCAATTCGTGGGCGTCAACTGGAAATATATCTCTCTTTATCTAAATAAAGCTGTTTTTTTGGGGGTTTTTTTAAAGCAGCATCCTGTTGCATATTCAGCTTTTCCCCCCTATAGTCACTTTAATAGACATACTTTGCAACTCTGAAATGTATTTATTTTTTTCTTCATACAGTAGCCAGTCCTTTGACTTTGGACACAAACACGGCTCATCCTCTTCTGAGCATCTCTGATGACCTGCGCTCAGTCACGCGGGTTAAAAAGCGCCTGCCCTGCGCTGCTCACCCCGAACGTTTCGACCACTGGCCACAGGTCCTCACGGCCCAGATCTTCTCAGCTGGGACTCACTACTGGGAGCTGCAGGCTGAAGGATTCTGGGATATCGGCGTCTGCTACAGAAGTATTGGACGGAAGGGGAAAGAGGGCAATGCCTTTGGGAACAACAAGGTACGTACAGGTACCAAACCAACAGCACCCATCTTTGTCTGCCACTGACTGTAAGTTTCAGCTTAAAAAAGGAAAACATGTTCCCTGATTTTTTAAAAAATGCCTCTGTTCAATCTGCAGGTGTCCTGGAGTTTGACACAGCAGCATGACAGGAAACTGGCTGCCTGGCACAACCGCAGGAAGATCCGCCTCACGTGCCAAATGACCGGCAACCGCATCGCTGTAGCTGTGGACTACGGAGCAGGAACCATCACCTTCTCTGAATTGGGGCCGTCCAGCAACCTAATCCACCTCCACACTTTCTCGACCACTTTCGCTCAGCCGGTGTGCTTGGGTTTTGGACTCTACAAAGCTGAGCTCAACAGCTGCATCTCTATTGTAAAAGTCTGAGGTGAAGTAAAGACCAAAGGAAAACAACACTGATGAACGTAGAGACAGCCACGTCAAGACAAAGTTGGATAAAGAATCGCCTAAAACTGTTATCAGCTGATACTGACAGGTATTGATGAGAATGGAGCATTCAAAGCATTATTATGAGTAGATCCTGGTGGGACAGCAAATTAAAAAAAAAAGATATTTATTCAACAATTATTCAAAAATATAAAATGCCTGACCCTAGAGACGTTATTGTTGTTATGTAAAAGACGGTTGTGACTGTTTGAAATAATTCTGTCTGATGATGTGTTGTTGGGTTTGTGAACAAGCCTACCTCAGTTTGACTGAATAGATAAATGAACGGTTATGTCCATGTGTGTCTATACATTCTTCACAGTGGACATTCTCTAAAATAAAAAAGTCTTCATAGAGCAACAGAGGCTTATAATCTCTTATTCCATCTCTTCAGTATCTTATGAAAGTAGTCACAGAGAGCATTGACGCTGTAAAATGTTTGAATCCGCATGAAGCCGGAGCATTTGATCCCTTTTAACTCAGCTCGAAGGCACACAAGGAGGAATTATTTGTTTGATTATTAGATTTTAAAGGAAAAAAAAAAAAAAAAAAAAGAGGGAAAACAACTGCCACTCACTCGCTAACTTTGCTCTTTGAAGCGGCTCAGTTACCCAATTATCTTCCCATTTTTCTTTACTTCACTGTAAAGGTGAGTGGGCGGATGTAACAGAAGAGAGTGAGAAAGAAGCAGGCGGATAGAGAGGGGCGGCTGAGAGAGAGAGACAGAGAGAGAGAGAGAGAGAGAGAGAGAGAGAGAGATCAGAGCATACTCTGGTTCTGCTACGATCTGACTGCTGTGACATAATGTGATAGAGGAGCAACGGAAAGAAGATTTTTGACCAGATTTTTAGCACTCCAGCTGGGAGGAAACACTTCTTTTCACCTGATATGGAATACACGGTTGTTCAAATGGAAACAGGTGATGACTGATTTTGATTTATTTTTTATTCACTTGCAATACTATGATGCTGCACACCACAGCAAATAGTCAATTTAGAACTCTTGTATTAAGGTGTATAATAGATTCAACAATGTGATGCAACAATGTGAATCATATATTCGCAGCTATGTTTGTGTGTGTGTGTGTTGAGATAAGATTTTGTCACAGCTGTGAATGGGATGTTTGATCAACTACTTAAACATTTACTGGATGCACTTAATGACGTCACACGGTTTTGAGAAACTGCTAACTAACATTTCATTTCAATTAGTTAAGATAACAGGATGAAACCACAAGATGAACGCAAAATCTGATATTTTTTTAATGTGCAGCTTACCTATGTGTGTCTGTAAATTGCGTGTGTTTGTGTGTGTGTGTGTGTGTGTATGTGTGTCGTGTGAGGAAATGCATGTTGAGCAGCGTTAGGTGGGAGGGGGGTATGTGTAAAAGACAGATGGTCACTCAGTGGAGTTGTTCCCCCACTCCCTCTCTCTTTCTCATTGCCTTCTGGGTCTCACATCCTTCCCCTGTCAGCTCTCCAAAAACCTTACCTCATCTCTTTCCATCAGTTCAAAGTCTAAGTCAAGTCGGACCCTCGCTCACTTTGCTGTTCTTTGTCTTTTCAAAACTCCTTCTTCCCATCCCCAGATACTTCTCTCCTGTCTTCTTGTCAGGTTTTTTGCTGAAGAAATCAACTTTGAAAAGTCCAAGAGGTCTTTCTGTCATTGTCATTCTGACACAGCAGCTGAGCGGCTCGTAGTACACTGGAGACATTTGGGATTTTGCAGGGGGCAAACAAGAAATCTTGACAGAAAAAAACAGAAAGGCAATGACTGACAGCTATGGCCAATGAACTATTCTGAGTTGTATCTGAATATTACTTGGTTCTGAAACCCACCTGCTGCTTTTAGAAAAGGTTAGACCTATTTTAACCAGACTGGTTAAGATTTGCTGTAATTAACTCTGAAATCAGAGAGCTGTTTAAACTTTTTTTTTTTTCATCATAGCATGTTTATTAACACCTCAAATTGTCCAAAGTGACACTTCTCCATAGTAGAATCCACCAGAGATATTTGGCTAAACATCCTAGCTTCATTCATGCATCATCCTGGGTCAGTCACCTCTGAGCTCCCCATACTGCTGGGTGTGCTCCTGTTGTGGGGACCTCTGGGGTCCATGGGGCAGAATGACACAGAGCCCATCATCCTTGAGGGGAAATGCTTGGTCGTGTGTGACTCCACGCCTTCATCTGAGCCTGCTGGTAACGCCCTGGGCATGTCCGTCCGGTCCGGCAGCGGCCGTGTGGCCTTCTCTGCCAGCCGCCAAACCAACCATGAGCCTACAGACATGAGCAACCGCACCATGATCATCTACTTTGATAACGTGAGTACATGACTGCTCTTTAAAAAATGCTATTTTACAGTTGAAGAAATACTTCACACCAATATAAAAGTATACTGGAGTAGGCTATAATCTTGTTCCTGATATTTATTTGTGAAAACATTTTAGAATTGGAAGATCACCCCCCACTGTAATTTAAATCTCTCTCTAACCCCCTAACAGAAAGGGACCTTTATTACAGTTCCACCATGACTGTATATAACTATGTCTATTAGTTTTCTCCAGAGGGCTGGTCAATAACAATCCCAGTGTTTTGTCAGTCTAAGGCCAATAAAATTCATATATGATACACTGACTGTTCTGACAGTGAGAAAAAAACAAAACATAATAAAACAAACTGAGTGGACTACTTTGTGGATTGTGTAGCTGGTCTGGTCATAAAACCATTGGGATGTGATGGGTTTCATTTTCATGGACGTTTGTGGGAATAGAAATTTAAAAAAAAAAGATTTAAAAAGTGAAGGTTCATAGGTTAAAAACGCTGTATGCTCTCCAAACGTCTCTAAAGGCCAGCAGGTGAAATCCTTGGACAACAGACCATTGATTTTCATACATTTTTTTTTTTTTTGTTGCCATACCTTTTATACCCTTTACAGTTGTGTGCGTATGTCACATATCATCTTGCCTGCCTCCTCTCTCTCCCTCTCATGCTGTCACTTCAGATCTTGGTGAATGTGGGCACTCACTTTGACCAAGAGAGCAGCGTCTTCCTGGCACCAAGAAGAGGGGTGTACAGCTTCAACTTCCATGTTGTAAAGGCCTACAATAGACAAACTATTCAGGTATGACAGTTATATTTATTGTTGCAGTGGATCAACACACATACACACACACACACACACACTGTCATCCTTTTATTTCCTCTCTTCTAGGTCAGCCTGATGGTGAACGGCTGGCCTATGATTTCAGCTTTTGCCGGAGACCAGGACGTAACCAGAGAAGCTGCCACTAATGCCGGCCTTGTGATTATGGAGAAGGGGGACAAGGCCTACCTCAGACTAGAGAGAGGCAACCTGATGGGGGGCTGGAAGTACTCCACCTTCTCTGGGTTTCTGGTCTTCCCCTTGTGAGGGAGGTGGACAGAGAGCAGGTTGAAGTATGAGGGTGGTCTGAGGGAATTGGATGAAGCAAATGTGAGAATGGATGTAAGAAAAATGAGGGAATAAAGTGGTAGAAGGTGAGAAAAGCTTCAATCTGCAACTCTTTATACGCCGCATGAAAGGATGGTTTTGTTTTTGTAAAAAAAAATAAAAAAAATAGATTGTTTATTAAATCAAGACATGTCTCACCTGAGAGAAAAAGAAACGGAAGAAGGAGAGAAAAATAGTTTGCCTGTGGATTTGATTTGCTCTGTTTCTGTGTATAAACATATATGTCGGGTTTGTATAAGAGATATTTTAATTGTGACAAAACTATCAAGTAGCCATGTGCAATGTGGGCTTTTGTGCAAAGACTATGTGAAAACCTCTTTTTTTTTTCTTCTTCTTCTTTAATTCATAATGTTTGAAACACTGCTGTGCTCCACATGGCACCGTGTCTAGCTTCCAAACTTGCCAAACTCGCCCTTTATTCTGCTGTGTCTTATGACTGATGCTCCTCTATATGCCTGTTCGTCTCCTGCAACAAAGTGTTTATTTACAAAGAAATTTCTATATAGAACAAAAATATTAAAATAAAACCATCTAAAGTTCATTGAGTATTTTTTTTGAATTTTTAATTGGTTTCCACAAATATCCTAAGAGAGACAATATTTTATGAATCACTACCTAAAAACAACAAAACAAATCAATTTTCTGGGCTCCATGCAATTTGGAAATAATTGACTTTCATACTATAATAAGTTAGGGGTGTGACAGTTTAATCTGCTCTATGCAAAACATTATTTTCTCCTCCCTCTCGTGGTACTCTACCCAGTGCCACGGCAGCTGTTTGTAAATATAGCTCTCACCAGCAGAGTTGGCGTTGGCGTGGACCGAGCAGACCAGCGTGTGGCAGAGTGTAAGCGTGGTGAATGGTGGATTCTCTTTGCAGGGACGCAGACAGATGGAGGCTCTGGCGAACAGGCAGGCTCATCTCTGCAGGGCTGCTATGGACAAAGTGTGGTGTGCTGTCACATGCAGTCACTTACGCTTCCCTGGTTCATGACCACCAACTCTCTCTCTCTCTGCCCCTCCCTTTCTCCTCTACTCTCATATACGCTCCCACATAATCAGAATCATACTTTAATGATTTAAGGACAGGCCTTGGAGAACCAAGACATTAATTCATGTTGTCACATTAATGCATTGATGGAAGAAGCTGGTGGTTTCTATGCAGAAAATAAGGTTATCTTACAGTCTATTATCTTCAAGGTTATGCAACGATATGACATCCCAGACGGGGAAAGCAGAAATTATGAATACGATTGCTTCAAATCAAGGCTTTGTTACCAATCGGACAAAGTTCGAACAACCAGAAGTCCAGTTCTCCATGGGCCCCCTAAAGCTCCAACATGTTTAAATGGAACTTGAAACGTGGGAATATGCAATACTAAAACATAATGTAAATGTACACATGGGGCTTTATTAATTACTCTTTAGGCCCTTTCTTGCAGAGGTTCTCTGTCAAAATCTAGTTTTGAGATCTTCACTATTTCAGCTATTTACATCGATGCATCTTTCCTAAATTATTTGTGTTTTATTCGATTATTACACATCACTGGCACCGCAGACAGTGTACAAAGAGTAGAATTAATAAGGGGTTATTAATAAGGGGTTAGGAATAAGAGGGTTGACCCTGTTTTTGACCAGGTTCACTCTAAGCAGGGTAATCTGGCCAGGTTTAAATTAAAACTGGAAATCTAACAAATAAAATAATAAACGTTTATTAACAATTATCATGTTTCAGTCACTAGAGGGCGGCAAATCACACACAAGTGAATCACTCAAGCACACCAATAATCACATCGGTACCCAGAGAAAAGCCTGTAATTAGAAATGTAAAAATACAATATTAAAAAATTAAACTCCGTCAATGTGCTCACAGTGGTTGGATGTATATTTCTATAAAATAATGGAGCAATATCATAAAGGGTCTCCATTCATTTTCATCAACTGGGCTGACTGTAGAGCTTCAGCCTGTGTAATAAAACTGACGGTGTCATTCAGAAACAGGCCTGTGCTGCTCGTGCCTCCATTATACCTTCGAGATAATTAAAACAACGGTCTATTTTCCCCTTTCAGCTCCACGCGGCTCTGTGCTCTGTAATATGAGCTTCTATCGCAGTAAAACAAAAACGTAAATAACGAAGATCAACTCAAGTCAAATGAGCTCAGTTAGGCCGCATTTATTGTTTTCTCAACCCAACTACGGCACTCATCCCGCCCTCAGGAGCGGCCGTAAAAAATGACAGATAGCTAGATCAGCCAATGAAATTGTCGTATGCTACCGGCTCCAGAGAAAACGGACCAATCAGAAAGCTTGTATAGCTTTCGGAGAGGGGCACGCTTGCTACGCTTTCTCTGGCAAGAATGTTAGTTCCTGCTCTTCCCTGGCCGTTTCCTGTAATCGTACAGTGTTGTGAGACGGAGAAAGCCATGTGTGTCGATGCAAAGGTAAATTTAGCACCCCGAAATTATTACTGTGAGACTTAGGGCAGTGGACATGATGGTTATTTTCAGGAGTTTTTGCCGAAAAACAGACGCGGACCAACCGAAACAGCATTGCGGCCTAAGCCGTGTCTGTACGTTGACGGGGACGTGGTTATTGTGGCACGTTGCTTTGGTTTGGTCCGGTTTGTTGATGAGATTGAAGGAGTCCGGTAGACTGAATGGTTGGTAGTAAATTACAGAGAAGCGAGCTAGTGTCTCTTACACACACAGTACACCGTGTTTTACGAGCCTGTGTATGTTTTCGGAGCCACTCACGCTTTTGTAAGAGGTACATCTTGGTCGCGGTAGAAGCTAATGCTAACCGACGGGTTTTTGTGAGAAAGACTGCAATACGACCGGAGAGGAAAGCATCCTACCTCTCCAGCATCAGCACCCCCCTCGTCTGACTTCACTACCAAACTCTTTTCATCTTTTCTGGCTTTGTATATAACTGGTAAAACGGTCTTTATTATATTTTATAGTCATTTGTTTTTAACCAGAAGCAAACCTGTAGCATTACATTGATAGTTTGTCTGCGCAAGGTGGAGTTACACGTTATATTCAACCAAAACAAAAATTATGTAACAGTCCAAAGTTGGCTATTTAACGTTAGTGTACGTTGAACTTATTTCCACTCTTAGAATATTATTGGTGTGATGTGACTAAACGTAGTAACGGCTCATAGCTCTTAGAAAGATGGATATAAGTGTGTTTATATGAAAGTTGTCTCTGATTTAGGAAACATAAGTGTGTTCTTCCCCGTGCATTCAGAACCAAATTTAAATGAATATTGTATATCAAAATACGCCTAAAACATCTATGCAGAGCAAACAAATTAGGAACTGATTAGAATATAAGGGCGAGAGCGATACAGGACTAGTTTACAGGCAAGCTTTTTGTCTGATTATTATTATTTTATCTTTTTACTCTTAAACACCCTCAAACTGGCAATTGAAAGATGGATGTTCAGGTGTGAAACAGGCTGGAACTAGTAAACATTACAGCTTTTGTTTAAATAATGTCAAACTCATGACATTGTGCATCATTGACATCTGTGTTTCTCCTCTATTTCTAACAGTTTGCTTAAGCGTTGAGGAGATCTGGACGACTACTATTTAGCTTCCATCTCAGAGTGTGTCTAACGTTGTGCCCGTCTCCCTGTGTGGAGGGGGCAAGATGGCAGATCCCATCATGGACCTCTTTGAGGACACACCCCTGTTTAACCTGGATGCCCTTCCGGACGACTCCTTTTCTCAAGGTTCCTCAGACCCTGTGGAGGAGGCCCTTAAGCTGGCGTTGGGTCAGGTGGATGCACCAGCCGACCCGGAGCCCACACCTGAGCTGACGGTCAGCGCAGGCCTTGGTGTTCCTGTAGCAGCCCCCGCCATCCCCAGCCCCGCCCCTGCTCAAGTTCTCACACAACAGCCGGTGCCAGTGGCAACTGCTCAGACTGTTTCCATAGCTGCGGTTCCCAATGTAGTCCCTGCCCCTGTTGATACTATACCTCAAATCCAAGCCCAGACCACCATACCCATTGTCAGCAATGCAAGCGTGGTCACCAGTAGCACTGTCCTGCTGAGTTCACCTCTGACTGTTTCCACGTCCCCGGTTACCACCACCGCCACCACACAGCAGCTCACACAGATAACTCACCAGCTCACTCCCCAGCAGTTAGCTGCCATCACACAGCAGGCCGGTGGTAAAATTGTCATTCTCAAAGGTCCCCAGGGTCAAGCCCAGGTGCTGCAGACTGTATCAGGAGCCACAGGCCAGACCAGTGGAAAGGTCATCCGTGTGTTGTCTGGCACTCCTCTCAAACCTGGCATGTCCATATTACAGGGGGGAACAGTGTTGAACCAGGCGAGCCCAGGACAAACTCAAGTCAAGGTGGGTGCTGCAGGGGTGCAGAGGCTGCTGCAGTCTCCCAACGGGCCAGTGAAACAGGTGCTACTCACCTCCATGCCCCAGCAGGTGCAGCAGACACAAGGCCAGCAAGTTCAGGTGCAGATCCCAACCCAAGCACAGATGACTCAAGGCCAGACTCAAGTCCAAATCCAGCAGCAGCCCCCGAGCCAGGCTGCTCAGATCCAGGTCCAAGGCCAGGTGCAGCTCCAGCCAGCCATGCAGGCCCAAACACAGGTAAGCCCTGCCTCTTCTGCCACCACAGGCAGACCAGAATGTGTCACCATGACAGCTGCAACACAGCAGGTGATGCTTGGAGTGCAGTTGTGGTTTCCTAACTATATAGGTCAGTATTTTCCAGACTGTCACAATGAGTCTTTATGTGATCCTAGGGTGGTGAAGCAAAACGGATCACTCTGGTTCTCCAGCAGCCCACCCAGGCTGCCTCTGCTGTGTCAGCGGGTCAAGCTGTTACAGCCCAGCAGCAGGTCACACAGGTTCAGACAACCCAAGGGGGGCAACAGGCCCAAGCCCCAACTAGACTGGTACTGGGTCAGCTCCCTGGGGGCAAACTGGTGCTTCAGGGAAGTCAGCTAGCAGCTCTGACCCAGGCTCGGGCTGCAGGCCAGGCTGGGGGGCAGCCCAAAGTCCTCACGATTCAGCTACAGGTTCAGCAGCAGCCCAACCAACAAGGAGGAGTTAAGGTGAGAAAGATGTCTGTTACTGTTTGGACATACCTGTTGAATTAGGTCATTTCTGAGACACACTCTGTCTTTATATTATTATTTTGTTTGTGACAAATTTCTCTGAGCTCTGATAGTCTCTTTTATATACTTATCGATGCTTCTTAAACATTGAATTACCTGTTATTTGATGTTGATGCAGTGAAAGGACGCCCCAAGACTTCATTGCATTCTAGACAAAGATGGTGACAGCAGTAGGAACTGTGCTCCTTATACTAAATTCAGCTTCAGATTAGATTCAGATTAAGTTACATATTCTAACATGTATCATATTATTTCCCATATGTTATTTTGCTCAGTTGTTAAATGATCTTGAAGCAATATGGCATCAGTTTTGAAAATATGCTTGTTTGCTGTTTTACCTAGAGTTTGATGAAAAGGATAATAGCTTCATCAGCGTCCAGAACAGAGACTGATCCAGGATGTGTTCAGTCTGAGTGTTGAAATTTGTGTCATTTCTATCTGATGCCAAACAAGCAGCTTTCCAAAAATTTCTTGAAAGTCCTGCCAAATTCCCAGATCATATAAGTGCTTCGCTGTGTTACATTTAACCCAAAGTTAGCTTGATAAGATCTTTCAAAGTAGATTGTGGCTTGACCTATCTCTTCTTTCACTTAAACAGTACCAGCTGGTTTCAGGAGCTGGCAATACTGGCAGCCCCCAGGTGCTGCAGATCTCCCAAGGCCAAGGAGGACAGAGAGTTGCAGTGCCACTCAAAATGCTGCTGCAGCCACAGGTAGATCTCCAGATGTGCATGGATGTTATTTTCTGTTCATTACAGAGGAACTAATGTTTTATTTAATTTGACAGAAACTAAAAAAAACCCATTCTCTCACAGACAAGCTCAGCATCTTCGGCCGGGGGAACAGTCTCAGTGGTCAAGGTCATCAACACGTCGGCTGCAGGTCCTTCCACTACAACCACCACTCCGTCCCAGGCCCTCCGCATCACTAAGGCCCCTGGCGAACCTGCCTCTGTGCGACGAGTGGAGATCCTGTGCAAACAAGAGAAGGCAAACCGTATTGTGGCTGAAGCCATAGCTCGGGCCAAAGCACGTGGTGAGAAGAACTTGCCCAGAGTCCTGAACCAGGATGAGCTTCCATCCACACAGACCTCTCCAGAGGTGGGGGGTACTTTGACTGTGGTGTCTGCTGGTAAGAAAAAGACCAGTGGAGGAGGAAGCAAGAAGAAAAGTCCTGTAGCTGGAGGAATGACACCCAAAACCACAGGAGGGGCTGACAAAAAGGGCAAAATGAAGACACCAGGAGGAACAGCCACAGTGGCTGGAGGCACAGTAATACCTGGGGCTGGGAACAAGAGCAAAAGCAAAACTAAGACAAAGTAAGTGATGCATGCTGGGAAGCTAGCCTTGTAGAAAACAATTTATTATTCTTGTCTAGATGCCAATTTATGTCTGTTCTTCCCTCTCACCCTCCCATCTTCCCCCCAGCACTATTACACTAGTGGGAGCCAAGAAAAGAAAGAGGAATGCATCCTCAGACCACTCTGATGGGGAGCTAAGCCCCGCCTCACCTGCTGCACTGGAGGATGACATGACAATGGTACAAGAACATACATTAACATCAGTACACTTTTGGGAATTTCCCCCAAATCGTATTGTCATCACAGCACAAGAGTATACAGTCATTTGATTTGGAGGTTGACTGATTTTTAAGCTCACCATTTGTTAATACATGGCAGGCTTTGATGTTTCAGTACAGCCATTCTTGTGGGTTGTACTCATTAGATCCAAGTGTGTTCTTACGTTGTAACCTCAAACCATTTCTAGATAAACAGGAGGAATGGAAACGAGAAGGCTCCATAGACTAGTTTTCTAGTGTAACCCTGCAGAGGCCAGTTGCAGATGAGTTTTCAGGTCAGAGCGGCAGCAGGGTAATTTAGGAGCCCCATTTCCCCCCCGTGACACTGTTTGCAGACTCCCATTTAATTGCTGGGACATCCCAGCTGTTAGAAATCATGTTTTAATATAAAAAAAAAACAAACTCATTTTACATAATTTGTCATATGTGGATATTTGGTTGTCTGCTGTTGTGAAAACGTAAGAGGAAAAATCTTTTTAACTTATCTTAACTCATCTGAGCAGAAGAGACGCTCCAATCGTGTGGTAAAAAGGAAGAAGTACACAGAGGACTTGGATATCAAGATAACTGATGATGAGGATGAGCAGGAAGACGTAGACGTTACTACAACTGCGGCAGCCGTGGCGTCCATCAGTGGCGGGACAGCAGCACAGCTCAAACAGGAGATGGAGCTGGATGGTGACGGACTGCAGAGCATGCAGTTCTTTGTGGTGAGTATAGAAATGTTGAAATTTTTTTTTTCTTCTGGGTGTGAGAATGAATAAAGGACTATCATGAGATGGATGTTAGTTGGATATTGGTTGTGTTTGTTCATTTATACATGATTTGTGTATTTGTGTCAGATTGAAAGTGTGCGTTGCAATCACCTCAAATGTATTCCTTTATTTTATTTTTACAGGAAAACCCAAGTGAGGAAGATGCTGCTATTGTAGACAAAGTTCTTTCTATGAGATTAACCAAGAAAGAAGTATGTTTATTCAATTTACATGTTCCAACGCTCTTCCTTAAATTATTTGATTGATATTTTATTTAATTTTGAGAATCGTAAAAAAACAACACTTATTTTTTCTCTTGAAGGTTTCCCCAGGCCAGTATACCAATGTTGAGGAATTCTTTGTAAAATACAAGAACTAGTAAGTCTCAACCATGACACCTTGATACTTTTTATTACTTGAGGAGATGATGCATGAGTAAAACATCATCTTTTTTGTTCTCAGTTCATACTTGCACTGTGAGTGGGCCAGTATGGAGCAGCTGGAGAAAGATAAGAGGATCCATCAAAAGATCAAGAGGTTTAAGACCAAGCACGCGCAGATGAGGCACCTGTTCCAGGAGGTGAGAGGGAAACGCCTCATGCAGTAATAGTTGTACTACCTTAAGGTTCATTTTAATAGGACGGTTGAGTAGAACAGCACAGTGAGAGGCAAGCTACTTCACCTGCTGCCTAACTTTGCACATACAGTATTTGTACTGTCTCTGATCCTGTGGTTCTCTTCAGGATGAGGAGCCATTCAACCCAGATTACATGGAGGCGGACAGGATCCTCGACGTATCCCACAGTGTGGACAAGGACAACGGCGAGGTGAGAGACGAGGCCTTGTCAAGAAATCACACTTTTACAACAGGACAAAAGAGATCAGCTGTTCCTCTCTTGGTTAATGTAGCTAAATTCTTGTGTATGTTTGCAATAGTTAAATAAATATTTGAATTCACATTCCCTCCCCTCTCCACACTCCATCTAGCCTGTTGTCTACTACCTGGTGAAGTGGTGCTCTCTGCCTTATGAAGATGCCACCTGGGAGCTGAAGGAGGATGTGGACGAGGGCAAGGTCGGGGAGTTTGGCAAAATCCAAAACCGACAACCACGTCTGAAGAGAGCGGTGAGCAGAGTGAATCAGAAGCAGTTTCTAACCACCCGTTTGTCTAACAGGGGTTTGTGTCCTGTGTCAGTCATGCTTCCTGTTCATTTTTCCCTGTGTCCTTTTTGTCAGGTGCGGCCTCCAGCTAGTTCATGGAAGAAGTTGGAGGAGACCAGAGAATACAAGAATGGCAATACGCTCAGAGAGTATCAGCTAGAGGGAGTCAACTGGCTGCTTTTCAACTGGTACAACAGGTATATATCACACACATTAACATATTATCACCTGTAGCAAAGTACAAAGAGCCACAGTCAAACTGGGTATGGTGCTGTAATTAAAGTAGTAGTGGTAGCAACGTAAGGTATAGATTCTAGCAGAGCACTATTAGAGAGGGTGGGGACAACATGAAGTAGGTATTGTGTCATATTAAATGATGCTTGAACATTCAGTATTCACACTTCCTGTTTCTTGTATTTCAGGCAGAACTGTATCCTGGCAGATGAGATGGGTCTGGGGAAGACCATCCAGTCCATCGCGCTTCTGTCTGAGGTGTACGCTGCCGGCGTCCAGGGCCCCTTCCTGGTCATTGCTCCTCTCTCCACCATCACTAACTGGGAGAGGGAGTTCTCCACGTGGACCAACATGAATGCCATCGTCTACCACGGTAGCCTGGCCAGCCGACAGATGATCCAGCAGTATGAGATGTACTGCAAAGATGACAAGGTGGAGCAAATGATTGATTGCCGTTTTGTTAACTTTAGTTATGTTGAATATGTCTAATGGAAAGTGGAATTCTACGTGCAGGACCATTTGATCCCAGGCGCGTACAAGTTTGACGCCCTCATCACAACCTTTGAGATGATTTTGTCTGACTGCCCGGAGCTGAGGGAAATCGCCTGGCGTTGTGTGATTATCGATGAGGCTCACCGCCTTAAGAATCGCAATTGCAAGCTGTTGGACAGTTTGAAGATGTTGGATCTGGTATGTTGACTGCAGCAGAACGTATATGTCAGAATACAACCAACGATCAGATGTGCAAACATATTGCTGGTGGTCCAATAGTTAAAACCCCTCCCCTCTCCTTCTGTTATATGTATCTTTCTCTGCTTTCTGTTTCTACATTTTTACGTGTGTTGTGTGGTTTTTCCCAGGAACACAAGGTGTTGTTGACTGGCACTCCTCTCCAGAACACTGTAGAGGAACTCTTCAGTTTGCTTCATTTCCTGGAGCCTGCCCAGTTCCCCTCTGAGACTGAATTCCTCAGAGACTTTGGAGACCTCAAAACGGAGGAACAGGTGCAAACACTATACATTATATACACTTAATTTGGCACTGACAAACTCAGATCCACCTATTAATCTATTTTAAATTCTGTACAACTCCTCTCATATCTGCACTGTTACACTTGTAATGTTCAGCTGTCACTGAGAATGTGCTTTGTTTTGGCCCATCAGGTTCAAAAGCTGCAGGCCATCTTGAAACCCATGATGTTGCGAAGGCTCAAAGAGGATGTCGAGAAGAATTTGGCACCCAAACAGGAGACCATCATTGAGGTGAGTATAAATGGTGCAAGGATCTATTTTATAAAGCTCAGACCATCCTGTCTTTGTAGCATTTGATCAGAGTTACAGGGTTCCCAGGGCAAAGTGCAATAGATCTCAATTGCACAAAATGTAATTGTTACCTTGCACCTATGCACTTTTTGCTCACAGTTGGCACCGTGGCCCTTTACCTTATCCAGCTTTATACAAAATCCATCTTTTTACAGATTATGTTGTGTTACTGTTATGTGTTATGTCATTGTTTATCTGTGCTCTGCTGCAAGCTGAATTTCCCCCAGTGGGAAAATAAAGTACTGAACTGAACTGATAGTCACCAGAATAGATCTGAAAATGATGCATACGTACCAAAAAGCTTTAGAAATCACCTTATCTCACAATAAACACTCAAAACACTAATACCTGTAACATAGTATGGTGGTAAATTTTAAAATCTTTTTCTTATCAGGTTGAGTTGACGGATATCCAGAAGAAGTATTACCGGGCCATCCTGGAGAGGAACTTCAGTTTCCTCAGTTTAGGGGCAAACAGTAACAGCAATGTCCCCAACCTGCTCAACACAATGATGGAGCTGCGCAAGTGCTGCAACCACCCCTACCTCATCAATGGTACATGCATCTCAGACTTTTAGGTTATTGGCTGTGAGCTCCTTCCTAAAGCATTAGCAACAGTGGGTAGAAGATGGTTTGTTGCTTGTACTGAGCATCTTTGTGTATGTCTGTGTGTGTGTGTTGTTACATTTAGACTTAATGTACAATTATAAATATATTTCCAGTAAGTAACTAACCTAAATTGTGCTGTTGAAATGGTTAACTTTCCACTTGACTGAAAAACAAAAAAAAGGCAGAAACTAGCCGTTGTAGTTTTTAAACATGGGTCGTAATGATGTATTTAAGGCCATGTTGCAGAATGAACTTGAACTTTAAATCAAAGGTTGAATGTTCTTCTAAAACTGCCTACACATAGTAAGCAGTCTGAAGTGCACACTCTGCAGGTCTGGACAGTGCTGAGAGATTAACTTTGTAAAGTCTTTGCATCATTTATTTACTGTGTAACTTTTAAGTTAATGCTGACAAAAACAATACATATATTACACATTAATTAACTAAAATTGTTGCAAAGTGATTGCTCTGGTGATTACATGTAAAAAGCCTAATCCAGACTTCTTACAGTAATGCATTATTCAGAGATAAATTAGGTGTCATGCAGATTGGTTCTGGTACTTCTTGTTTTTGTGAACATTCAACTCGACTACTACTAGGTGTGGCTACCCTTTTTGAGAGACTAATAGCTCAAACAATGCACTTTTTGATGATACGTTGTAGCTGCGTCTCATTTCAGAAGTAGTGGAACATCAAAGTGAACTCAATGTAACCGAACCAATGTAACTGTATATTTTATACAAGCTGTCAGATTTCAGTAGCAAATGTGCAACACAATCCTGTGTAAAGCTGTATTTAGTGCCGTTCCTTCCTGTGTCAGTAAAAGCTTGGATGGCATAATGAAATTATTATCTGTGTCTCTGTCTTGTGCAGGCGCGGAGGAGAAGATTGTTGCGGAGTTGCGGGAGGTATATGACCCCCTGGCCGCGGACTTCCATTTGCAGGCCTTGATTCGTTCGGCCGGCAAGCTGGTGCTACTGGACAAGCTGCTGCCACGCCTCAAAGCTGGTGGCCACAAAGTGCTCATCTTCTCCCAGATGGTGCGCTGCTTAGACATTCTGGAGGACTACCTCATCAACAAAAGGTATGAGAGTGAGTGTGTGTGCATGTGTGTAATCAAGTACATCTTATGAATTTTTAAAAACTTCCGTATTGGTATACTTGTCTTGACATATTGCGTGGATACGTTCATGTAAGGCGTTTCAACTCATTTTTACAGATACCTTTATGAGCGAATTGATGGCAGAGTGCGTGGGAACCTACGACAGGCTGCCATCGATCGCTTTAGCAAGCCTGACTCAGACCGTTTTGTCTTCCTGCTGTGTACCCGTGCTGGTGGCTTGGGTATTAACCTCACTGCTGCCGACACCTGTGTTATATTTGACTCTGACTGGAACCCTCAGAACGACCTGCAGGTACAAGATTCAGCCTAACATCTTTATATACACACAGCTTATACACACATGTTTTTACAATTAACAGCTTAACACGTTTTCTTCTGTCAACAGCCACAAATGCTCTTTTGACCATTCTTTTCCTCTTCCAGGCTCAAGCACGGTGTCATCGTATTGGCCAGTCTAAGGCGGTTAAGGTCTACCGCCTGATCACCAGGAACTCGTATGAGAGGGAGATGCTGGATAAAGCAAGTCTCAAGCTTGGCCTGGATCGTGCTGTCCTGCAGAGCATGAGTGGCAACAAAGACAGCAACGTCAACGGGGTAATAAAACCTGCTGGTCATTTATTAATGAACTGCCATGTTTAAGCCTGGTCAGTTCTCTTAATTCAGTTTCTACCTACCTAAATGCCTTCCTGCTCACCTTCAACAGATTCAGCAGTTCTCCAAGAAGGAAATCGAGGACCTGCTGAGGAAGGGAGCCTATGCAGCCATCATGGACGAGAATGATGAGGGCAGTCGCTTCTGCGAGGAGGACATTGACCAGATCCTTCAGCGTAGAGCCACCACCATCACCATCGAAAGCGAGGGCAAGGGCTCCACGTTCTCAAAGGCCAGCTTTGTGGCCTCGGAGAACCGCAATGACATTGCTCTCGATGACCCTGAATTTTGGGAGAAATGGGCCAAGAAAGCCGACATAGACATGGACACCATCAATCGAAAGGTAAAATCTATTTATTTATTTATTATTATCTGTTTATTTGTGAAAGTCTTTTTAGGCATAGGTAGATTTTATCCAGTTACATTCATGCCTACAACTGTACATTCATGGAGTAATATTTAACTGAAAGTGACTCCTTCCCCGATAGAATACTCTCGTGATCGACACTCCCAGAGTACGTAAGCAGACTCGTCAGTTTTCCAGTTTACGAGGTGAAGGTGGAGAACTGTCTGATCTGGACAGCGATGATGAGTATCCACCTGCCAATTCCAGACAGTCGCGTGCCTCCCGACGCTCCGACCGCCACAGTGGAGGTGGTTACGGGCGCACCGACTGTTTCCGGGTGGAAAAACACCTGCTTGTCTATGGGTACGTAGACTTAGTGACTCTCACCAGTTTTCTTACATGGTAATTTTTTCCAACGCTTAATATATATTTTAGCTTCCACTTCTCTAAATAGTAAAATTGTTTTCTAAAAGTGGGTGTAAGTCTAATTTGATTTGATCTACATTATAACTGTTTTGGATTCGTTAATGATGGAGTTAATCAGGTCAGTTTATCCTGAATTACCTGTCTGACCCGCTACACGTACACTCTTTTTCTTCGTCAGTTGGGGTCGCTGGAGGGACATCCTCTCCCATGCCAGGTGTAAGCGGCGCCTGAGCGAGCGTGACGTGGAGACGATCTGCCGTGTCATTTTGGTATTTTGCCTGCTCCATTACCGTGGAGACGAGAACATCAAGAGTTTCATCTGGGAGCTCATTACGCCGCCAGAGAATGGACGTGAACCTCAAACACTACTTAACCACTCTGGTATGAAGCTGCACATAGATTCTCTTGTATCTTAGATACGTGTGATGTTTTCATGGCGTCCTTTAAATTGGCTGCTCTGTATATATTTTGTTGACATTTTATTTTATCTGCCTAGGTCTGTCCATCCCTGTTCCAAGAGGCAGGAAGGGTAAGAGGGTAAAAGCCCAGAGTACATTTGATGTACAGAAGGTGGAGTGGATCCGAAAGTACAACCCCGACACTCTGCTGCTTGATGACAGCTACCGCAAACACCTCAAGCACCAGTGCAACAAGTCAGTAAAGCTCTGCCATGTGTGTTTTTACTGCGTGTGTCCATGTGTAATCTCATGCAATGTTTCTACGTTAAAACTCCTCCTCTCCTCCTTCAGGGTGTTGCTCAGGGTGCGTATGCTCTACTACCTGAAACAGGAGGTGATTGGCGAACATTCTGACTCTGTCCTGAAAGGGGCTGACATCAGGTATCTTAATTACTGCTTCATCGTACATCAAGACAAGGCTCACTTTCAGAAAACTTCTAATACACACTAACACACTCTAAACCATGTGTTGTTGTTTTTTTTTTTCCAGGGATGTAGATATCTGGATGCCTGAGATGGAACAGCAGGAGGTACCGGCAGGATGGTGGGACGCTGAGGCAGACCGCTCACTGCTGGCTGGTGTATTTAAACATGGTAGGTAACGTTATGAGAGCAGAGTGACGGTTTTTAATTCTGGTTATGCAATATGTACAACATGGAGCATGTCTTTGCACAATCTGTAAAGCATGTTTTTGTATGTAAGAGCTCTGACTGTGTCTCTGTTATCAGGTTATGAGATGTACACCACCATGCGTGCTGATCCCTGTCTCTGCTTCCTGGAGAGAGCTGGTCGGCCTGATGACAAGGCCATCGATGCCGAGCAGCACACTGGTGATGCCGAGCTGGGAGACGAGTGAGTGATGCAAACATTTATTTCCATTGTCCTTATTTACTACATTACTGAATAGCAAATGCAATAGATTTACATATACCGGTTGTATCGCATATTTTCACATTTGTCAGTTACAAAATTTGCCTTGCTTGTCATTATAAGGTGAACTACAAAGGTCGAAGCCTTAAATTTAACTCCAAGGTGGATATGTCGAACATGTCTCACCCTTTTCCTGCTTGATGACGGTTTATTGTTTGTGTCATACAGAGCTGACTATGATAAGTACTCAGAGGACCCTGAGTTCAAGCCTGCATCGAGACACGCCAAAGATCTTTTCGACGAGGTACGAATCCGAGCCATCACATTCAGTCAGTAGGGCTATTTGCATAGACATGGTGTAATATTTTGGAAAATATTGGATCAGTTGCACGCATTGCCATTTACCATCTATAAATGCAGCCTTATAATCAGTTTTTTGTTGTCCTCCAGTCTGAGTCTATGAACGTGGATGATGAGATTTCTGTTGAAGACAAGGCGGGGCCAGTGGTAATGGAAAGCTTATCCACTCAGAGTGGTCCGTGCGACTGGCCCTCCAGCTCATCACTTACGGCGCGGTTACGGCGGCTGATCACAGCTTACCAGCGCAGCTACAGGCAGGAGCAGCTGAAGATTGAAGCTGAGGCAAAAGGCGACCGCAGGCGCAGACGGTGCGAACAAGCCAGCAAGCTGAAAGAGATCGCACGGCAGGAGCGGCAGCAAAGGTATCCTGATGTTTTTATAAAGCTCTGTGCTCACATTGCGTCTGTTGTTTACATCTGCATGTGCTAAGTTCAGGTTCCAATTACAGCCACAAAGTCAAATTCGCTTCAGCCAACTTGCCTTCTATGTTTTTCACAGGTGGACACGTAGGGAGGAATGCGACTTCTACCGTGTGGTATCAACTTTCGGTGTGGAAAGGATGAAAAAGGAGGAAGGTCTTCTTGAGGGAGGAGAAGCTGACTTTGACTGGAACCGCTTCCGTACTTTTGCTCGTCTGGATAAAAAAACTGATGAGAGCCTCAGTCGATACTTCCGCTCTTTTGTTGCCATGTGCCGGAGGGTGTGCCATCTGCGCCCGGGCCGTGGTGAAGGTAACTACTGCTACTACTTGTTGTCAATATAGGGTTGAGTTATACTGTTTAACCAGCAGTTACAGTAGTAAATGGTTCATGTTGGGTGATGTTGAAATCCAACAGTGTTTAGTTAGTGGTCTACAGTTTGTTCTCTTGACTTGAATTTCAGAGGTCATTAGTGATTAATCCAGTTTCTTTTACTCCTATGTCCACTTACAGTTTTCCTTTTTTGACAGTTTGATAAAAGTTTTTTTTACAGACACATAATCGTAACCACTTTTCCTCTAATCCTGCTCAGATCCAGCAGAGCCTCCTCAGACTGTGGCTCCCATCACTGAAGAGCGTGCTTCCCGTACACTTTACCGTATTAGCCTCCTGCGTCGCATGCGTGAACGAGTCTTGCCCCATCCCTCTCTAGAGGAACGCTTGCTACTGGCCCCGCCCAGCTCCGAGCTGCCCACATGGTGGAATGTACCGGACCATGATCGTCAGCTGATGCTGGGCGCTGCACTGCACGGTGTCAGCCGCACTGAGCTCTCCATCTTCTCAGACCCACAGTTCACCTTCAATCAGGCCCGTGATGAGTTCATCCAGAATCAGCAGGCCCCCCCACCGCCTCCACCTCCACCACAGGCACAGCCCATCATGCCCCTCAGCCAACCAAAGACTGAGGTGGAAGTGCCTGCTGTGAAGGAGGAGGGATCTGAAGAGGTCCACTTGCTTGGAGGTGAAATGGGTGCGGTCCTGCAGAGCACGCCTTTAAGTCATGGCGGCAAGGTGCGAGGGCCGGGCTGGAGCTTCAAGAGGAGCAAGCCCAGGCACGAACGAACAGGAAGGAAGGAAGGCGGTGAAGGAGGATCGGATTCGGATTCTGATTCAGATTCGGGTTCATCGTCCTCTGAGCGATCGGGCAGCAGCGATGAAAGCGGAGAGAGTGACGAAGAGGGAGAAGGAGGTAAGCTGGTTGTTAAAGAGAGAAATTCTCAGTGCTGCAAGAGTAAAAACAAGTTTAATCATGTTCCCTGTCTTGTCTTTTCTTCAGCAGGTATGAAGGTGTGTGACGTGGATGAAGATAACAGTTTACTCTCTATGACTCCGTCTCAGGACGGCATTCCACCTCCGGACCCTCTCAGAGTGGATTGGCCCAAGGTAATGTGTGTTCTTTTTACAGGAAGTGGCTTTGCCTAAATGAGTAAATCATATTTTGATTCTCTGGTGGTGATATAATTAACTCATTGGACTCTGTTTTCATCTCAGGACCGCGTGTTGATCAACCGCTTGGACAGTTTGTGTACGCTGGTGCTGACTGGCCAGTGGCCCTCAGGCCGACGCTACGTGTCCGAGGCTCAGCTCAACCCGAGCTCAGAGCTGGTGGGAGACGAGATGGCTTACACAAGGGTGATCCGTAAACCCAGCGGCATACCTGTTGGCCCCGGGGCTGAGGGAGAAGATGGAGAATTCACTGTCAAACTCCTCAAGGTGAGAACATACTAAATTGTATACTAAATCCGACTTGTAGGTCAGATTTTCTGTAGGAATTCTGTGAAAGGTGGTAATTGTTATACTTGGAAGAAGTAATGCCTACTTTGGAAAATCCACTATGAGATGCAGCTGTGGTGTGTAGTTCATGGCTAAATTAGAGACTACTCTCTCTTACCCAGGAGGAGGGCCTGAAGCTGACCTTCTCTAAGCAGGCCCTGATGCCTAATGGGTCAGGGGGAGAGAGCAGCCGCAAGCGACGCAAGGACCAAGAGGTATCAAGTTCACATGCTTTCCTCTGTAGCACAGGCACACTTGAATTCAAAAATAAAACTACATTGGATTACTAACCCTAGTTTGCTAACATTTTTCCGGCTGCCTCTTCTTTTAGTTTTCAGACCCAGATGGACTCAATGATTCATTGGAGCGTACTCCTCGTCGCAGGGACCCTCCCACCTGGCTGAAGGAGAACCCAGAATATGAGGTGGAGGGAGACATGCTGGAGGTACATTTACTACATTTTTCAGTTACGAGATATGACCAACTTTTCATCAAGTGTCAGTTGATATTGCCCTGGCTTGTAATAAGGTATTGGTCTGAGGCTGATCAGCAAAACAAAATTACTGAACTCTAATTGAGCTTTATCACATCATTTGTCTCGTTTTCCTCAGCTTCTCGTGAACAGGAGCAAGAGGAAGAGGAGGAGGAGGGCAGACAAAGCCCTGACAGGCAGTGAGAAGGTCAAACTCATTAACATGAGGACAGGGAAGAAGGTGAGACATGTAGTTGGTATAATACACATTTCGATTGGATTTGGCCGTGTTGTATTTCTTGCTAACAAACATCAAAATGTTTCTCTGCTGCAGGTCGGAGCGGCTTTCTGTCCGATGCTGCAAGACTTGAGAGAATATCTGGAGGAGAATCCTGATATTGCTGTAGCTCCTGATTGGTCTGAAACTGTTCGTAACTCTGTACGTATTAAAAACACTTATCTTCTTTTCTTTCCAATCATCTGTTTAGTAGAAAATGCACCACCTTTACTACATTGTGTCATTTGTTTCCTTGAAGCTGTCACTATCCACAAAAACATTTTGTTTAGGCCTAACTCTTAAAACACTTCTAAAGCCCCCACAGCTCAGCCAGTGTGACTGCTCCTGTCTAATGACTTGTGTAACTACTGTGTAACACCAACATGAGACTGCACCACAACATCAGAAAATGTTTTCGTTTTTTTTTACCCATCAACTTCCTACATCTAATAAAAATGATCCTTCTTACAGGGCTTCCTTCCTGAGACTTTCTTCCACCGACTGCTGACCGAGCACTCGGATATCCCTAAGAAAAGCCGGCGCCGCCATCACCACCATCACCATCATCACCACACTCCACAGCCGACCCCCGAAGACCCCATCCTGGACGGAGTTGAAGAGGAGACTCTGGTCTCAGATGGAGCCTACATGATGGACGAGGAGGACCTGGAGACGTCTCATCACTTCCTCACCAGTCCGGACTTTGATGTTAAAATGGAGGGTGGCGACAGCCTTTCCCAAGGCGACTATGACAGCTCGGATCAAGAAGCCCTATTGGACGATGTCATCATAGCACAAAAGGACTCTGACTCCTCATCTAGCTCAGAGGATTGACTGAACCCCACTTTCCCAACACATCTGACTCGGTCCCCTTCTCAAAAATGAATTATGTTATTCCTCATTTATTTTTACGATATTATGTATCAAATTATGAATGAATGTGTTTTGTTGCTACTTTTATTCATTTATTTTATATAGGATTTTTTTTTCCATGAAAGGAGCAGGTTTGCACCCATCTGTTTTCTTTTTCATCATTGAGAATTGTATTCCATCTTTCTCTCCTCAGTCCTCCTCTCTAACCTCTGACAGTATGGCAAAGCTGAGCTTTCTTACTTCATGACTCGTCATTCTCCTCCTCTTCCTCCAAAATCTATGAATTTCCATCACATTCCCAACCGCGACCAAAAGGGGACCCCTGCTGTACAGATACCCTTTTCTTTTCTAAGAACCTCAATACCGGACCTCTTGCGCTACATGAAACTGGACATGTGTACTGAGCAGAGCCTGAATCCAGATCCTACAATCCTCCCCGTCTGGTCATATCTTCTCTGTCCAGACGAGTATGAACTACAAGGGGATCCAGTGTGCGGATGTACTGTTATTGTTTTCACTCTATGGGAGGGGTAGGGGTTGCGAGGGAGGGAGAGGGAAAGTGGCGTATTAGTTACTGAAACAGTGCTAGGAGGATGGGTGTATTGTACATGTAGAGCTGGTCGACTCTGTACCATGGTGCAAAGATGACAGCAGTGAGTTACTATTCTTGTTTTATGATCTGACTATCTGTGATATGAATAACAGCAATCTACAGTGAAAGCAAGTTTGTGTGTATTATTGTGACTTTCAGCAAGCAGGAGCAATAGGATTTGCTGTTTGTCTGTTTTTGTAATAATGTGTTAGAGCTTAAACTTTCAAATTTAAGCTCAGAATTTATTATAAACTGCAGGTTACAAATAACAGTAGTGTTAACATACACATAAATCTTGAGATATATGAAGCAATCCTTGCTGATTCATGCCTCTTATGAACAGTACTACATCCAACAGATTTAGAATAAAGTTTTGTTTATTTTATTTATGAAGGGACAATGAACTTTAATTAACATGAGCTCTTGGGTCCATCATGTAAATGTGCCTGATTTAAATTAGCCATAAGGGTTCATTAGTATCTGCAGTCACTGGCAGGTTGATGACATGAAAAAAAACAAACATACAAGAGCATATAGGAATGGTAAAATAATGACCTCTAGTCCAGATTATGGCATTTTTGATTGTCCAGTAAGTGCTGTTTTAAAGATTTGGAGAAAGTTGAGAGATGTGTTGATCTATGGGCGTCATGTTCCAGGTATGTGCTCCTGAATAGATCAAGGCTGACTGCCAAAGGTACTTTTTCTATCAGTTAATGGAACAGAGGGCCTGTCTTATAGCTACTTTCTCATCATTTTAGTTTTAACCTTTCTGAAACATAGTAGCTGAGATGTTATTCTGTTTTTTTTCTGAATTGGTATCAATCACTATACTTTTCTAACAGCACATGTATACTAAAGCCTAGTATGCAGGTAGTTGTTAACTAAAAACATATTGGTGAATTAAATGTCTTCATTATTTGTTACAAATGGCATGGTATAAATATCTAAAGCCTAAACATGGAGGTATGCCGGTTTACGGCTGCTCGTCTTTTACAATTCCAATGAGAACTTTTGATTTGACCTGTGCTGCCTTCACGGTTTCTTTGTTTGCTCGTACTTACCAGAATAAGTAACAATCTAATAAAACAATCTAAGCTTTTTTGGAAACAATAACAAAGTAGACCATAGATACTAAAATGAAGTAATCCTAGTGTCACTTCAGACTTTAAATCAAGACGAAAAAGAGCGCATATAACATTGTATTTGTGCACGCCAAGTCCGTTGATTAATCACGACTCTGTCGTCTATGTTCGAGGCTTACTTTGACATTAGGGAACTCATAACTACTAGCAGAAAGTTAACGAACATCTGTAGTGTTGGACCACGGTTAATGGTCTCAAGTTAGTAGTATTACTACACTTTCCGATAGTCCTTGAATGCAGCAGTAGCTAATGTGTGTTCGGCTGCTGGAAATGAATGGCTTTTGTTGTGGGCACCCAGTAAACTCTGCGGCCCGGTGCAGTTAATCGGAGCTAATACATAACACTTTGGCCACATTGTAATCATTTGGTTAACTGCTACCTGCCTAAAATCACCCTCGTTATCCCAGTCCTACCCGGTGCGTCAAAGCTAAGATAACTTAGCATCATCTCCTCGTTATGCTAACCGGGAGCGACTAACTAGCTAGCTAGCTAGCTGCTAGCAGTTTCAGGTAATGGCCTAAAGGGGCAAGACATGAGAAAAATCTCAATTTCAACTAATTACGTATACAACGTGTGTGATAGTTTGCTGAAAGACAGAGAGTTGTTTCAAGATGGACCTTAATTTTTACTCGGACCTTTCGGACGGTTGTGCTCAAAATGTTGATTCGGAGTTTTTGGACTCTCAAGCTTACAGTGGATACTCTGAGGAAAACAAGGTAAAACATGTATTTACTATGAACGTTTTTATGGGAAGCTGCACAGCTGCTGTTAGCTAAATAATAACGGCCTGTTTCAGTTTCCAGAAGGCAGCAACGGTTATCTCACTATCAGTGGAGCGGGCCATCCTTTTCTGTCCGCGGAGGTGAGTTGAGTTATTCATCCATTCATTATCAGTGTGACATGACTTCATTAACCTTCCACAATGCCCCACTCTCCCTCCACTTACAGTTCAATCCACAGAAACAGTCTCACCTATATGGTCATTCTTTGTGTATATTGCTGTGTTGTTATTTTTCTGGAAGTACACTAAACCAAAGTTAAACTGCTTGTGTGTGTAAAACTTACACAAAGATGACTCTCATTCTGACATACAGCAGACATTTCATACTCCCAGCCTCGGGGATGAGGTTTTTGAGATCCCCCCCATCTCCCTTGACCCAGACCCGTCCCTGAGCATCAGTGATTCCGTGTCCCATTTCGAGCTGTCCGATGGATCAGACGCCAGCGGGGGACCTCCAGGCTCCCGTAGCCTTGTCAGCAACCTGGTGGTGGAGGCCAATGACCCATCCTTTGCTTCCACCTTTGTTAACACCGGGTCCCAGGGCCTGGAGCAGCTGAACCTCGGGGCCATGGGCCAGGCTGGAGGTGGAGCCCTGCTGAGCTCCTCTGCATTGGTAAGTGCTACACCTAAGAAAACCTCCCACAGAATAATGTTTGGCATGTTTACATATTTATGTTACTTTAGGATTGACGCAGTTGCCCTCTTTGTGTCTCTGTGACAGCATTTTAAAACATGTAGTCTTCTTACCCTGCTCTCTTTCACTTCATCCAATCCTCCTACAGGAACTGGGTAATAGCAGCGGCTCACATTTTAGCAGTTCGTCCCCTATGACCATTGACGTTCAACTTGGTGACATTGGTCATGGTCTTTTGGGAAGCAGTCAGCTGACTACTATTAACCAGTCGGAGCTGACAATGGGTCTTGGGGGTGAAAACATCAGACATCGTTCAGGGACACCTGAGCAGCCGCTGTCAGCAACGCCGTCTCCAGCTGGCTCCCTACAGGACGAGGACATGGATGACTTCAAGGTGAGCGGTTACGCCTTGCATGCATCTCAGTCAGTTTTAAATAAATGCATGCAACTAAATACATGCTATTCCTTCTCTCTCTTTGCTCAGAGGAGTGTGCTCGTGGACTCTCCAATGTCTCTCTCCTCCTCCTCTTCCTCCTCCTCCACTGTCCTCTCCCACATGTCCTCCCACCAAGCTCTCCTGTCTTCTGTCTCGACGGCTACGGCCAGGAGGGGCGGGGGGAAGCCGGCCACACTGGCTGCAGTGACTGGGGCAGTAGGCGCAAAGAAAGGAAGGAAGAAGAAAGACCCCAATGAGCCACAGAAGCCAGTTTCAGCATATGCCCTGTTCTTCAGAGACACCCAGGCTGCCATCAAGGGCCAGAATCCCAACGCCTCATTTGGTGAGGTTTCAAAGATTGTGGCCTCCATGTGGGACAGTCTGGCTGAGGAACAGAAACAGGTATATGCACACGTGCTTGCAGATATTCATGTTGCGAGTCTCAGGAAGAATAAAGTTGTCGGTTGAAATGTTAAGACAAATGGCATGTATTTACAGCAGCAAAACTTGTTTTGTCTCTACTAGGTGTATAAGAGAAAGACGGAAGCAGCTAAAAAGGAGTATTTAAAAGCGCTGGCGGCTTATAGAGCCAACCAGCTCTCACAGGTAAGACTGTGTCATTCTCTAAAGCAGTTAACAGGCTTTTCCTTCATATTGCTTTTCTAATTTTTCATCTGTCTTCACCCCAGCCTGCCACTGAGGAGATGGAGATTGCCCCTTCACCACCTCCACCAGTGGTCAACCTGACTCCTGCAGCCGTCTCCCCTGCAGGCAACCAGGCCAACCGCACAGCTGTCAACAACCTTGAAGAAAACACCATCACCAACATTTGCACCTCCAACATCATTCTGGACGTCCCGGAGATGACCACACGTTCCCGCACGGGGGCAAATAAAACCACCACTTCACCAGCAGCAGTCCTCCCAGCCCAGCCCATCACAAAGATCATAATCCCGAAGCACCTGCTGCAGGCGGGGGGGCAGGTGGTGACCGTCCTGCCCGGAGGGGTCCGCACTCTGCAGCCTGCGCTGGTGGTCTCGGGCGCCTCTCGCCAGCCGCCACCGCTGCAGCAGATGCAGAATGCACCGCCTCCACCGCGGCTCCAACAGATGGCGCCAGCACCGCCGCCCTTGCAAGCCAAGCCCCGAGAGGGGAGCACCGTGGCAGGCCTCCCTGTGTCCGTCACAGCCACACCTCCACCTCCACTCCAGATAAAAATAGTTCCTGCCTCCTTACAGGGAAAAGAGGCCCTGCCAATTATTGTCCCCACGACAGCAGCGTCGTTGACTACACCTGCCCAATCTGCACCTGTCGTTGCAGTGCAGGTGGTGAATTCTGCCGACTCATCAGTCAACCCTGACGAGGATGTAGTTGCAGAAGTGCTACCTTCAGAAGAGGTAAATGTTCTCCCTAATTGCTTTTTTTTGTGTGTGTGTGTGTGTGTGTTTGACTGAATCTGTGATGTTTTGTTCTTTTGAGGCTGTCTAAACAAGTTCCTGGAGTCCACAGTGATGTCTTGAAATATCGAAAACTAGAAAATATTCAGTCAACTATCACAGACGACTAAGAAAACTATTAACTAACATTCACATATGAGAATCTAGAACCAGTGAATTTTTGCCATTTTTCCTAACAAGACCACTTAAGTGAATAGTCAGCTATCACTAGGGGTGTGACAAGACACGAGATTGGGTTCACGAGATCGAGACGAGATTTTAAGAAAACTAAATTACAAATATGAATGCCTGGACAACAGACTTTTATTCAACTTTGTTTTTTTGTTTTCCGACGTCATTCAGCTGCTTGTTGGATCACAATTTAAAAGTGGCGTGGGCGTCGCAAATAGTTATGCATGTGTTTTCCGGCGGCTTGTTGGACAACAAATCTCGCGAGACCGATTTCCAACCCGACGAGAAATCTCGCAAATTTTCATCTCGCGAGATCTCGTCACACCCCTAGCTATCACAAATCTGTTTTACAAATCAGAAGCTAAATTTAACTCATTTCCCGTCCTTTCCCCTGTAAACTTTGGACTTTTGTTTTATGTGACACTGAATCAATGTAATAAAGGTGTTTTTTGACACGGAACAAGATAAATTAGTGACTAAATCACCAGAAGTACATATTGTGACACATTTAAGTCATAACTGGTGCAGCCGGCTATGAGTCACATTAAAAGGTATGCACCTAAATGCCAAGATGGGAGACACTGCACAATACTGCCGCCAGCGTCGTTGATATTAATTATGCTCTTCTATATCTTTCAGGAGGAGATGGAGGTAAACGAGTGCAGTGAGGGCGTCTCTTTGAAGAGCGTGTGCGTGAGGGCCGGCTGTAACAACCCAGCAGTAGAGAGTGACGACTGGGACAAAGAATACTGCAGCAACGAATGCGTGGCCACTCACTGCAGGTACGTACCGGTCGGACAGCTGCACGTGCATCAGAAAGTTATTGAGTCGTTTTGCGCAGGGGTGATGTATAATGTTAACTTTTAAAACTGTTCCAAACTAAATATTTCCTGTTGTTTTTTCTTTCTATTCAGAGATATATTCATGGCGTGGTGCTCCATCAAGAATCAGACCATGGGAACGGTAAAATAAAAAGCAGCTACCACCGATCATTAAACGTCAAATGTTTTTTCGCTGGCACTCGAAAAGTTACTAGATGACCAGCAGAGAACAGAAACGTTAAAAAAAAAGCAGTGCAGTGCCGTAGTGTCTCGTAGTTCTCACTGTTTTATACTTTGTACAGTACTGTAGGTCGGACGTGGTTGCTGTTCACGAGTTACAACAGATATTCTAGTATTTTTCGAGTATTCTAACGACAGAAATGTCTGCAGTGTGGATAATGATTAAATTATGTAGTGTTACATTTGAGAATGTATACAGCTTTTAGTCAGGCATCAAGGGAATTAGAGGCAGCTAGAAAAACAAAATAAATCAGTACAATTAAGACCAAGACGATGGTAATTTCACATTATTATTATTATTATATTTTTTTTTACAAATTGCCCACACAGGTCGATTTATACATGTACACTGTAAATTATAATATCTTATATATCGTTTCTCAAAGATCTGTGCTCTGATAAAGATGAACGTTTCAATCCTTTTACAGCAGTTTAACGTGTTCTTACTGTCTGATTTGAAATCAACGCTTTGGATTTATTTTTATTTTTTTTTGGTGTTTTCATGGCTTGTTGTTAAGAGAAACTACAATACCAGCTCTTTTACTGTTAGCTAAAAAAAACACCTTAATGAAAGTGGAAAAAAACATTTGTATGACTGCATAGCTGCTTTTTGTACTGAGGATAGTGGTCTTCAAGGCTTAATATTGACTTCATTTTTTCATAAAACGCTCAGATCATTGTCAGTAAAAAAAAAAAAAAAAAGCTCAACGTTTGTGTTTTTCTTAATAAACGAACAGAAGTTGATAAATGTAGTGATTTGTCTTTTTGACATGTCCCTTAAAATGAGATTATTACAAAAAAATGAAAAGTTGAATTCATAAGCATTAAAGTGAACCGTTGCTCAGAGGTTTTGCTCATACAGCCTTACTTGGTCATAAGACACCACGCTTGTTTTTGCTTATTAAGCTACAATTTGGCATTTACAAATAAAACTGCTATGATTGAGAAAATGAAAGTCACAGATTCAGGCTGTTCTCAATTCCTTCATCTCTGTGTGAAGAAAAGAGAAGCTGGAATATTATTTGCTCCAGGTTAATTATTGAACAAAAATCTATCGAGCTTAATTTTTCAACTCCAAAAAAAGCTGTTGGGGAAAAGTCAAAGAATTAAGACTCTTATTTGTTTTCTTTCTGATCAGTTGATTACAGTAATTACTAGAAAAATACTCCAATGTCAAGATTTTTTAAAAGACAATACGTTGGTAAATACTAAAAGAAAATTATATATAATTCACATTTAAATAAAGTAAGAATTAAAGTTTAACCATCAACAAAAATTACACCTGAGGCAAATGATCTACTTTATAGCTTTTGGCTATTACTTCCATTTTCAGTGCAAATTGACATTAGTTCTTTATCGCCAGCACGGTAAAGGCAGTCTGGATCTAGTGTTGGCAGAATATTCTGAAGGATTATTCAGGACGCTTTGACAATAGAGGCTCTGCTGGGTGGATTCACACGATAAAGCCCCAGACCCAGACACAGCGGTTCAGTCAATTCAGCCTTAAACTGGTGCAGCTGGGCGGTACCGCTGGAATCCACAGCACTGAATGTGATGTTGCCTTTCTCAAAGTTAAACGTCACCACTATCCGGTTACTCTGCAAGCTTTCAGACAGAATGTGTTTCCTTTTGTTGTGGTAAGCAAACAGCTTGCCTTTGCCGTTGTGCGTTAGGCTCCAGGACTCGGGGTTGTTTCCGAAGGCGCTGCTGCTCTTACTCTTGCGTTGGATGCTCTTGTAGGACACAGCGATGTCCCAGTATCCCTCAGCCTCCACCTCCCATATATGGGTACCGGTGGAGAAGCACTGTTTGGAGAGGACCTGCGGGGCTTCGTCAAATCGTCTGTTCCTGTTGGGGTAGCTCAACTTAGCTCCCACTCTCTCTACTGTCCTGAGGTCAGTGGAGACTCCAAGGAAAGGACTGACAGTGTCCAGGTCCAGTGTGAGAATTACTGAGAGACAGACAGACACAATTTTGATATAACACAGTAGCTTGATGGAAATGAAAAGGTTAAATAAAGACTAATAATTTGGGCAGCTCAAGCTTATGCTGTGACTCTGTGTGTTTGCTCTGCACTTCACTGAGCTCACATGTGCATCTTTGTCCTTGAATTTTTGGTTAATGACATCTGACATTCAAGACAACAAATACTACTTGTGTCCGAGATGGTCTTCTTAAACATATAATGTCAATGTAAAAAAAAACGTATCTATATATGCAGGAAAGTAAAGTTAATGATCAGGTAAAAGATTAATCTAAAATAAAAACGATGAACAATGTAATGTTGGTCAGAAACGTGAACGTCAGACACGTTGATGGAGATGAAAAAGTTTTATTATCTAAAGTGATAAATGCAGCAGAGTCCAGGCAGCCAGAAACCAAACTGAGTTCACCTGTTTAGGTAACTCAGCGGACTCAGAAATGACCCATCAGCTGGATGCATGGGGGGGGGGGGGACCGATCACAAACCTGAGATAATATTAGAATCATGTGAGCAGGGACATAAATCACCAAAACCAGAGGAGCTTTTCATAAAGTAAGACTTCCAGTCGAACCAGGAAGTCAGGACTTGATCTCAGACTCTGAGGCAAAAGTTGTCGTTTATTGCAGTGGTTTTGACCTCAAACGTCACAGTGTGAAACGATGTAATCTCAAGTCTGAGTTTCAAAGTCGAGTTCTGTTTGAAGAAGCAGCTTATGCATGGTTGAGTTTGTCAGGCGTGTCACAATAAGCCCTACTTTTCTGGGATACATTGATGACACCTCTCAGGATAAACCAGGATACTAATGTGCACATAAACAGTCTGTTGTCTTTGTTAATGCGATACCTTGATCTTGTGTCTCTGCTGGTTTGTTGTTCTTCACTGGATGATCAACCAAGTGGTCTATGTAGAATTTAAAAACAAAACAGTTATTTAAAGAAATGTGGTCAGAATAAATTGAATGATTCACCTCCACATGTTCCCTCACAACTCTTATTTAATCCTATTACAACAACTCTTGTTATTAACAGTCATGATGTTGCTAATAAACACCAGAAATTCCCTGTTTTTGATCTTGCAAGCAGGCAGCAGTGTTGGAGTCTTGAGACCTGCGTTCTTACCCGCTATGGTGGAATAAATGTGATGCACATGGTGCTGCTGTTGCTTCAACGCTTCTGTTAGCGCCTGGTTTTCTACAGAGTAGTTGTAGGCTAGTTAGAAAAGCAAGATGGGAGACAATGAGATACAAACAGGCGCATACTACACACACACACACACACACACACACATACACACACACACACACACACACACACACACACACATTAGAAATAAAAAGGAAATCAATATTTTACCATAGTACAGAACAATAAACCACAGACAGAGCAGCACCACTGTGACACTGTTGAGGCATGAGTCCACTGGCGGAGCCTTTTGCTTCTGTCAGAAAAGTAAATAGGAACATTAGATCGTTTAAAATATGTTTAAAAATAGAATCACATATTTGAGTAATTAGGTAATAAGTGTTTGTTTGTTTGTTTGTTTGTAACTATTTTATCAGTCTAATGAGAATTTAGGTCTCACTCACTTCTTGTTGGAGGTCTTTTTGCAGTTTTTTGAAAGAATCTGTGGATTCTGTAATTTGATCCTTGAGCAGATCAAAGCGTTGGTCCATGTACTCCTGTTGATGCACGCACGCACACACACGCACGCACACAACTTCAAATGTTGCAGTAGTAGTGTTTACTCTCTGTTGGTTAGATTTTCATGGTCTTTAAGGAGTTAATATATGAAGAGGGGTGGGGAGAGTAGGTGAAAATCAGATTCAGATTCTCAAGGACCAGAAAAGCCTGTTTCTCTAAATCAAAAAAGAACAACAACAACAACAACATGTCGGGAAATTCTGTGTGGGAAATCCCTCTCTGTTTACAAAAACCCCCACATCGCTACCACTGCCTTTTTTTTTAGTGAATCCACCCTGATTTTTCTTCATGCTGTCCTAAAAAAGCCACTTTTATTTAATTAAGAACTCCACACTCACAGTCAGTTGCCTCCGCAGCTTAGTGGAGGTCTCAGTGGTCAGGCTGAGCTGCTTGCTCTCCAGGGCGCACATGTTGCAGATGTAGCGCCTGGATGTGTTGCAGTAGTACCTCAGCACCTCGTCCCCGTGCTGCGGGCATTTCCTCTCTTGGAGGTCACCCAAGGGTTTGACCAGGGGGTGTCCTGTGAACACCGGCAGCTTCAGGTGATCCTTGACGTGCTCTTCACACAGTGACAGCTCACACTTGAGACAGGTTTTCATAGCCAGCTTTGTTTTCTCTGGGCAGAAGTCGCAGTACACACTTCTCGTGGCCTGCTTCTGCTCAGAAAAATCAAACACTTAGACAATGTTCACTTTTAAGGATTTAGTTTTAAGATCCCTCAAGTGTAATCTCTGCGTCTTGTAAATATGATGATTGTAGACAAAAACAAAAAAACAATTAAAAATAATAATAAGTACCATCCTTTTCCTGTTCATCCTGAAGTCCTCTGCGATGCTGGCCAGTGTGTAGTTCTTCTGTACCCCCACGATCTGTCCAAAATAACCCCTACAGTCAGGACAGCGAAAGGGAGTGTCTGAGGTGTAATCCACCATGCTCTCCAGACAGCCCATACACATGCTGTGTCCACAGGGCAGTTGCCGAGGATCCTTGAAGATG
Source organism: Pampus argenteus (assembly GCA_036937835.1). Lineage (NCBI taxonomy): Eukaryota > Metazoa > Chordata > Actinopteri > Scombriformes > Stromateidae > Pampus > Pampus argenteus. The sequence continues at coordinate 7,076,465 of CM072875.1, forward strand.
TCCTGGCACACTGCGCACGTCAGCATTTCCTCAAGATAGCTTTTCTCTCTACTTTCCATTTTTGCACCCAAGACCTTTTTCAAAAGAGTTCCTGAGAGCATTAAACCAGCAGAGTATATACAGCACAGCCTTCACTTAATGTATCCTGTACTTGTTTTGAACCTAACATGGGATCATAGGAACATAGACAGTGAAAAGACAGTTCAGTCCATACCTTGAAAGCTAAAGTTATGGAAAGCTGTCTGTATTGCCTGTCTTCCATACACCCTGCTTCTCAAAGTGAAAGCACTGAGCTGAGTTTATATGTGTACTTCCTGGTGGGGCGGGGACTAAGAGGAGGAGACTCAAGAGTAACTTGTATAAACATGAGATGACAAATATACTCTGTATAGATTTATGGAGTCATTAAACAATAAAGTGTGTTTGTTTATATTAATTATAGCTTGGTTCAATAATAGTGTCTCAAGTCCAGGTTCCTGCTGTCTGTCTTACAAGGACAACTAAATGACACAGTGAGTCAGTAATATTATTGGTTTCACTTGTATGTTTGCTGTATCTTAAACTGATTACTGAACGTGACCTCTGGCGCCACCATGAGGTTGAAATAGTTGTAGGTTAAACTGCAGCAGCTCTGCCTCAAACAGTGACTGTTGTGGGCTAGCTAGCTAAAGTTAACGTTAGCTAGCTATAGTTAACGTTAGCTAGCCTGTTGCTAATTAGCAGAAGAGGCGTCAAATTATACAAATAACAAAAGTTTAAAAGGCTTTTAAATGATTGTAAAAGATTAATATTCTTACCTCTAACATGAAGTGAAGTGTTACAACAACTTAACTGAGGCTGTCTGTACGTCTGTCATCATCGTTTAGTTGGTCTAGTATAATATACTACAGTATATATGTATTATATACTGTATGTTGTCCATAGCAACCATAGAATTCAACGCCATTTCCTTGTTATTGTTACAGTATTTATTCATATTGTTAACATATTTATTTAAATACGAAAGAAACGTGTTCCAATAAGTTGATCTATCACTCTATCAACTTAAAATATTGTAACATATTTCTATACTGAATTTGGAACAATTTATTCTACATTTAGATACTGTGTAATTTAAAAAAAAAAAATATATATATTTTTTATTTAATATAAACTGGGAGCAGGACCTTACAGAGTGAATTCATCATAATAAAATGTTGGCTGATGCCTTGTAGTCAAAAAAGTTATTAGCATAACTAGCTTACAAAATATGACATTTAAACAATAACAAAGTATAAGCTAATATTATTTATTAGACACCTGTATATGTAACTGAATATGGAGCACATTTGTTCTTCAAAACTTTATTTGACAATAGAAGTCAGAAATCAATAAAAATGTGGTTTTTATTAAACATTTTTGACTGGACTGACAGGCCCTGAACGCCCCACAAACCTGCTTATAACCCTGGAGCGTCGACACTGTCATCTATCCATTCATGTACATATATTTGCTGTATTGTAAACATTTGGATATACAAAAAGAAGATCACTCACGTGTCAAATAATAGCACTTGTGAAACGACATTACATAATGACAAGCATGTCTGGCTGGATATGGATATGTAATGGTTGTGCAAAATTTACTCCATTTTAAAGACTTCCTGGATTCACTTGAGCACTTTCAGTATAATTACAACTCCTCTACAAGACTTCAAACTTGAGCAGCGTCATTCACAGCTACTTTGTAATAATGCACCTTATATGCTGTATATAACTTATTTATTTAATGGATAATTTTCTAATGCAGATCAGTTAAAAGCCAATTTAAGAGCAGCTAAGGTCAAGTCATTAAAAAATGCTTCTAATAAGCCAACAAGTCTCCAGTTAATAAGTAATTAATATACAGTATTAAACCATCAGTTTAGCTGTTTTCCAGAAAGTCAGAGGTTTTACGCTTCATTGAAATATTTTCCTGATGAAAAAAAAAAGACTAAAGACTAAAAAGACAAAGTTTACTAGCGTTACTTTTTTAATAATACACAAGAGAGAATGGAAAAAACATTTAGAGACATTATCTAGCAACGGACGTTTAAAAAAGGAAACGTAACGTATCCGTATGGCAGCATATAAAACTCATTTCAACCGTAATAATTCACGTTTTAACATTAAAAATCACACTTCTTATAAAGCCACCATGTCTACACTGAAACATCTACGACAAGAAAGAAAGAAGCCGGCATACGTTCAGCAAACGTAACACATACAGAGCGAAAGGGATAACAGGAATATAGACGTCAAAAAGTAGACCCGGTAAACGGTGCAAGGTGGGAGGACAACCTTGTAAACTTGCTGCGTTTTCTCAGAATATCTAATGCTAAAAAATGTTGAGTAGTTTACAAACTATAGTACTCAGTAGTAGTGGTAGGTTTTTTTTTTTTTTTTTTTAAAGGCACCATCATACTGCAGCCGTTCATGTTTGATATTGTCATAAGACCTTTCTGGAATGACTCAGGAATCTCAGGAATCAATCTGGATTATGTTTTCTGTTCACGCTTTAAATTTTTCTTATCTCAAATTAATACAACAGCTATCTACAAAAGCCATACAGTGTTTTCAGTCTGAGGTAGACAATGGTGTAATCATCGTAAAACAGCCACAATATATTCCGAAGCTGCTGGTACGCCAACTGAAGGCTAGGTAACACCCCGGACATCAGCATCAACCTTCATCTTGGAACTATTTTAAAACCATAGCGTGATGTCTCTACGTCTCAGTATTTTCTGGGAACCAGTCGTCGTTGTTTTGTTTTGTTTTTTTCACATTTTAATGCCAGCAATCGTTCTGAATGAAGGGACAAAGAATCCACACTGGCTGAGTTGGTGTTTCTCCAGATTTCGTGTGATCCTGAACATCTTGCCGCACGTGGCGCAGCTGTAAGGCTTCTCTCCGGTGTGAAACCTCAGGTGCGCTTTCAGATTGTCTCGGAGACGGAAGCTCTTGCCGCACTGTGTGCACGTGTGCGGTCTTTCCCCCGTGTGGAACCTCAAGTGGCGGCGGAGGCTCTTTCGGAGTGCAAACGTCTTAGAGCACGCCGAACACGGGTACGGTTTTTCACCTGTATGGAAGCGCTCATGTCGCCGGAGAATCTTCCGCCGCTTGAACGTTTTTCTGCAGATGCTGCAAGCGTACCCGTCGCGAGAGTGGGCGACGACCTTCCGGAGCCGCCAGATGCCATTTCCGCATGAGGCGAAGCAGCAGAGGCGATGGCCAGTGTGGAGACCTTGGTGACGGCGGAGATCTTTAGGACACCCTGTTTTACTGTTAGCACCATGATCCTGAAGTTTAACCTCCTTCTCAGGCACAGTGAGCACATTCACCAGTTGAACAACACAGGGGCGCATCAGCTTTTTGTCAGGAGAGGTCAGCTTTAGTTTCATCTGAAAATGGTTTTTCTTGTCCTTTGGCGTGTGGGTCAATTCCCAAACCTTATCCTGCGCCGGAGTCACAGCTCCGTCAGACGGGGACGGACTGTAGGCAGTGCCCTTGGCGGTGCTGACACAGGCTTGCTGAGGCTCCGCTTGAACAGACTTCTTTGTGCTATCAGGTTTTGGTGCAGGAGACTCTGGTTTAAAGATCAACGGGCAAACAAACTTCACCTTGTCCCCAGAACTAACATCACTTTTGTCTGGCTGGATCACAAGAAGCTTCTGTTCAGCTGGAGAGCTTTGTGAAGATCCACATCCTAGATCTGCAGAGACTGAAAGAGAGATTGGTTGCTTTTAATTACATTGTGCGTTCCAACCACTTGTTTCTCAACAAGTTAGCCCATCCCTTCATCATTTTTCTAGAAAGCTTTTTGCTTAGGTGCAATCTGACTGAATGCTTTTGTATCTGTTGCTGTTGCCCATGACCGCATCGTTTCTGTCATAAACTCATAAACTTTATGAGGTACAGCAGCACGATTTAACATATTCTCATTGTGCCTCATGTGTGTATCCATTTATACAGAAATTATATATGAACGGATGAAACTCTGTTAGCACCAACAGTTTTTTTTGTCGGTGCATGTTATGATGTGTCTTTATCTCTTTATCGTGTTTGTAGCCGTTGCAGTTGCCCACGACTGCCAACAGGTGTCAGATTGATCCGCACCTTGAAACGGGACAATCAGTGACACTTGAGTTGTTTGTTTCAGGAAGCTAGAAATCCAAGTATTTCTTTAAGTATGTCTTTATGAATAAACTTTACATTATGTGGCTATGCACTGTACTGTTTACACTTCTCTTAATGTTAGACTTCTGGGTGTTGTGTTATAGATAGATGTTCCTTACCATGGAAAATAGCTTCTGTTTGTGGACCACTATCTTTTGGAGACTCTGTTTCAAGGACACTGATCTCCACCATATCCACAGTCTCTGCCACAACCTGATTAAAGAGGAAATACCAGAAATGAACAGTGTTGAAAACAAAGAACGTGCTGTCATATCAGGATTTATTAAAACAGCCACTGAGACAGAGAGCAAATACGTCCCACCCACATCATGGGGAAAAAAAATCTCCATTGACTTTGTATTGTGTGAAGGTGCCCCTGTGACATTTCCATCTACAAGATGACAACAGAAAAGTGCCTAAAAGCTGCTGTGTGCTGGGAAGCACTCCCAGATAGAGGAGTAAAGAGTACAGTAGAGTGAACGCTACATTAAATATGTCTTTAAGAAGACAAAAGTGAATAGATGCAATAAAATGTGAGGCATCAGCTGGAAGAACAGAAACCTGACACTCAGTATGCCGACAAGCATTTTGTCACCGGTACGTCAAACATCCAAATGTTAGTTTTAGGCTATGCAGTATTATTTTTGCAAGTGCCTTAAGTAAATACAGTAGCTTACCCAGTTTGTCAATATACCTCTTTCCTCTCTGGTAGACATAGGATGCTATAATACTCATTTGATATGCTGCAATCTAATGGTTTCAGATAGCTACAGGCATTTTGTTAGCATTTCAACCCCTGATGTGCTCACCACTCCGCGTAACCCTCATTCCACTGGTGATTCACCCTCCTGTAAATCCTCACTGACCTGTTCCTTCAGAGGTGGCCACTCTGGGTTATCACAGCCATAATCTTCCTTCAGTGGGATATCTGGTTGAATGAAGCAACCCTCCACCTCATCTGGTTCTTCAGTCTCCTCCTCCTCCTCTTCCCCCTCCTCCTCCTGCTCCCTGCACTCTCTCAAACAATCCCCATCTGAGATTAGTGGGGGACCTGTGGAGAAGAGGGGGAGGGGTTAGGACCAGGACAGAGACAGAGACACATGCATTCCTTTACACTGGCTGTTTGAGACTTCTGAGAAACAACTACAAATGTACAGGGAGTATGCAGCACCATCCTAATCATTTAACTGAGTCAAACTAAACTTTTGACTCTGTACTGTATGCATCAAACCTGAAGTATTTATTCTGCATTAAACTCTGCTAGATGTTGCCGTTTGACTACTATAATCAGGAGCAACCAGCCTCTCCAGCCTCTGCACCCCCCCGCCTCACATGCATCTGTCTCTGCAGCCGAGCCATGGACTCAAACCGGAAGTCGTTTAAAGCTCCAAACAACATACCAGAAATCGGGACCTGTGGATAAATGTCTCCGTCCACTTGCACCCCAACGCTGCGTTTTTCTTCCCCTGTCGAAAAACTCTCCAAGGTTTCATTTTCCTTTCCGTCCTTGGCGCGGCCCACCTGCACATCCAGAGCCGAGGCTCGGTATCTGCTCTCGAACAGTGTCGTTAACTCCACCGTGGCGACTTTGAGCAGCGCAGCCAGGATAGACTCCACCTGCGCCTGGATGTCCACGACGCCCGCTGACATGTTGGCTGCCGTGCAGGAGTCCGCGTTGGGAAAGAAAAAAAACAAACAAACAAACCCAAAACTGAACGAAAAGGAGGTTGTAAATTAGCACAGATCTTTATTTACCATCAACAGCCACATGGTGTGCAGAAAAAAAAGGGGCGTGACGTGTCACCAGCGCAGGCGCGTTAAACGCTCAGGGGGGACATCAGAG